>JAVLUX010000163.1:745000-1345000 GCA_032164185.1 Moxostoma hubbsi | reverse complement strand
GATACAGTTTTCTGAGCAGAATATGGTTCCTGAGTCAGATTACTATCAGCACCCAGATCAAGGTCCCTGCACAGCGGTTACAGCCCTTCTTCAGTACTTCTTGTTGGCCACATTCACTTGGAATACTCTATATGGCGCAAATGTGTACCTCCTCTTCAAAAACAAAGTATCTGGAACGCCTACATGGTTTCCAAAGGTTGCCTTTGCAGTTGGATGGGGTAGGAGACATTCAAAGTCTTTAAAACATAATTACATTGGAAAACTGCTGGCGATATGCACGAATATTGTGAATCGCCAAAAAAAAAAAAAGAAGAAGAAGAATGTGAAAGTAAATGTGGAGATTTATAGTAAAAATAAGGACTTAAATCCAATCATATCGTTTATGAAGACAAGGATTTAACCACTGAAGTCGTATGGATTAATTCTATGCTGCCTTTATATACATTTAGGAGCTTTGAAGTTTTGGAACCTGTTGACTTGTATTGTGAGGACACACAGAGCTGAGATATTCCTCTAAAAAATATTTGTATGTGTTCAGCAGAAGAAAGAAAGTCATAAACATCTGGGATGGAATGAGTATGGCAACAGTCTGCCAAGGCCATTAAATCGAATAAGAATAGCAATTTTTATTTCCACATCTTCTTCAAAAGTACTAAAAGAATAATTAAGAAACCATTATGGAACTGGAATCAGAATTGTTAAATCCCTTACAATACCATTCCTATTTCTTCCTGGTGATCAAATGTCCAATGAGCAAATTCCATTATAAAATATCATTACTGAGTGCCCATAAAGTTCCCTTCTCCTGTCTCAGGGTTTCCTGCTGTCATTGTTGGTATCTCACTGGGCTCTACCTACAGAGTGGAGAATCCTTTAGGTTATCGACGAGAAGAGTTGTAAGTACCAAAATATTTCAGTTTTCACATATTAATCTCCTTTTGGTTCTGCAATGACATTAATAATATGTCAAATTAGTGAATACAGTACATCGTTGTCAGGGATTTTGGTAGTTCAGTTGTCACTCTTCTTTGCTGCAGTTGTTGGCTGGCTTCCCTGGACCAGGAACAAAATTTTGATATGAGGAAACCCATGTTCTGGGGATTTTTGCTCCCTCTAATGATCATGCTGATCTGCAACACAGCATTGCTGCTGTTCTTCTCTCGCAACATCTGCAGGACCACCCCTAATTTAAACATGTACATTTACTTTTGGTGCAGTATACACTTATAATACACAATACATACATTAACATGAAGTCCTTATGTTCAAGCACTCTCAGTTCTCAACTAAAAGAGTTTAATGTTCCACCACCAACACTGTTGTCATTTAGGACACAACAAACTCCTCTAAAGAAGAAGATTTTGAGTAGTTTCTCTCTGGCTGTGATGCTTGGTCTGTCCTGGGTCATAGGCTACATTATGCTCACCACTCATGAAACAATTCTCAACCTCATCCTTAGTGTGGTTTTCTGTCTCTGCAACACAACACAGGTGTGTTAATGCATATACACTCTTCATCATGGCTTCATTCATCAGCATTATTTAAATATTTGACTGTAAAATAAGTTTAAACATTTATGGATTTCAAATGAAATCTGCAATGCTTCGATATTGATTACGGATTTTCTTTCCATTTCCAAAGGGCATTCAGATATTCATTTTATTCACACTGAAATCTTTACTAAACAAGAAAGCAGCTATTCTGGACTCAATACAGGTAGCAAATATAGGCCTTCACAGGAGAAAGTTCTCTTTAAGGAAAGGTAACAAACCAGAAATCAATGAAACCTACACAGCCACTGATCTGGACTCTATCAGTCTACCACAGGTCCTCAATGGTAATAACCAATAGAGTCATACTGTGGATACATAACTTTATGTATGTAAACCCTTACTTTTATGTCTGTACCCCCAATTCAATTCAAACGTTTAAAATTGTAAGACAACTATTACTTTCAAGCTTGTCATTTTAAATACTCTTAAAGTCTAGCTTAAAGGCCTATTATTGTTATCATTGACTATTTATTATTATTTTATATAGATATTACAGACGCAGCATTGATACTATCATATAACACTGCTCCTTTGTGACAACTGCAAATTAAACACTTTTCGTGTCCATGCCATGTTTCTTTAGAGCTGGAGTAGAAAATTGAATGCTCAGACTGTGATCATCAACTCAACATTCAGAATTAAGGGACAACATGCATTGACACTATGAGATGAGTCAGGCTATATACTGTAGATGGTGAGAAGGATGGATACCAACTTGTGTCATTGGTTTATTTGTGCAGTAATTGCAATTCAGAGTATTTGCATGTAAAACAATACAATGCCTTGAATTAAATAACTTTGTTGACTTCTTAATGGTGCCGTTTCCATATTTATTTATCATTCTCCATATTTATACTTTTATACTCAGTGGAGAAGGTAAGTGTTCTACTACACTGTCATTACAAAATAGTAGACCTGTAAGCCAGTCTTCTTGATAAGGCAACTAAAGTGTTTTTACCCAAATGAATGATTCTGTTATAATTTACTTGCCCCAGTGTATTTTCAAAAACGTGTATGACTTTGTTTATTATGTGGAACACAAATGAAGATATTACTGTCAGGTGAGGGGAGTTGAGAGGCGAGGATTTAGAGCAGAATTGCAGTGATAGGCTTTCATTAAATAACAAATAAAAAATAAAACACGAAACAACCCCACAGGAGAAAGCATCACAGTGCAGGGCAGAATAAACAAACCAACTGGCTGGGCTGGAGAAGGAAAGCCTTGAGGTCCGGGCTAAGTACTGGAATCTCCAGGGAATTACGGGAATACAAACAGTCAAGACGAACACCACGACAGGGAAACATCCACAATGAACTGGCACGGAACAGAAAACACAATGAGGTTAAATAGGGACATTGAGATATAAAGAAGAAATACCCCCACAGCTGACTTTAAATGGAACGCAGCATAATACAGGTTTGGTTTACTGTTCGCCCCAGTCTTTTTGCCACCACTTCCGACTGAAGGTGTGTTCGACTGCTTCTCGATTTACCAATCGGCGAGATTTGCCAGTTGCAGTCGGGGGAGGTGTTGAAAAGAGAGCCGTCAATCTGGCCACTTTTTTGCTTCCCATCGTGTGCGTAGGTTCACTACATCAGTTAGGGAGATCACGCAATGTTTGCTTTCTTAATTGCAGACGAAGTGGAATTCAGACGCTTGAATCTTAGACATAACAACCAGAAACAATGTTCATTTGAAAAGGTTATGTGCTGCTTAATACAGTGCCTGCTGGTGTACAATGATAAAGTCCAATAAAAGCTTATATTATTTTAATACTAATAAAGCAGACAGTCTTTTTTTTACAAATAAACATTATGTACTGTTACAAAACCATGGATATGTTTTGAAACCATTTGAGTTTTCTCGAACTTGAGGTGTCAGAATTAACACTTTGGTAAAGGCATACTACTCATACTACATAGTAGTATGAGTAGTATGTGAAGTATGCGGTTGCGAATATTTTCTAGTGCTTTCATAACTCGTCTGGATGACTGACTTTTTCGTCTACTGTTGAAAAGTAGTCGTTACTGCCTTACACAATTTGAACCCTCGTATGGGAACAATTAAGGGAGAGAAACTAAATGTAAATGGTACGTTCATACAGCCAGTTTCTCAGAATAGTCTTATATTTTTTATATTGAAAACAGTTATCTAAAAGTACTTGTAAATAATTTATTAAATAACTATTTATTCAACCACCATCTATTTTAATTGTAAAACTATGCTCAATGTCAGTCTGCTACTACTTCTGAGAATCTGAACTCTAAAACCAGATCACCGGCTCTCTAGATCCACCAGAGAGAGCTATTTACAAGAAGATAGATGGTTTATTCCTAAATGGCCATGTTTCTGCACAAATAACATATAGTGGTTATTTATTTCCTGTGTTTGATATGTGAAGCCCATTGTGCATTAACTGTCATGACTGTGGTCATCTAATTGATGAGGAAATAACATAGAAAACATTCAATATCTATATCTAACTTCTTGAGGGCTAGATTTTATTTTTACTCTAATAAACAACCTTACAGTCTGATTAATCATTTGCAGGTTGGATGGCCTTCACAATTGTAACTCTTCTAAACAGTTGTCATGAACTTCAAAACATGATGAGGTTATTGAGTTATTAGCAAGTGCTGCTGAGGATTCAGAGCAGATGCCAGACCACTCTGGTTGTTGTTTTTTGTCCTCAAAGTGACACATGCCAATATTACTGTTTGCCCTCCAGTTTAGGCATTGAATAAAACAGTGTAACTCATAATTCGGTATTTATAGTTGGTAATCCACACAGACTAAGGCGTTTTCTCTTCCTCTGGAGATGATGACCTCATGGCTGTGTTGCGAACAGTTCTGATCTGCATGTGCATGTGCATGTGTGTACGCTAAAATGTGAATAGTAAAACACCTTGGTTACAATTAGTGGTCGACTGATATGGGCTTTTTCAATGACCGATGTCAATACCAATATCTAGAGAGCAGGATGGCCGATGGCTGATATAAATGGCGATAAACATACAATTCAACAACAGCAAATCAGATGTACACAAAATGTCTAAACTAAAAAACATTACTCACATTTGCATAAACTTGAAGAGAGAAAACCTTGAAAACAGACAGTGTTGACTATCCATTGAAAAATATATATTGGTAGATTTTGGAACTGACAATCGGCCAAGCTAACAGTTATCGGCCAATGCTGATGATCGTAAAATGGCCAAATAATTGACAGATGAATCATCCTGGCCAATATATAGGTCTACAACTACCTAAAATGTCACCATTACATTGAGCTGTGACCAAGTTGCTTAGATGTAATTACCTCAGCTATAACAAGAAGGTACATCAAAAAATCTAGAGTTGCCGTAATTTTCATATGTAAATTAAATTTACGGCAAACTTTTCATTGTCGCCAAAGGTTTTGCTGCAGGTTCCCCACTACTGGTGAACTACTTCTGGCAAACATTTGTGGCGAATAGCAAGCTCATTTACATGTGAATATAATGAGTGGCAAATTTGCAGCAAGTTTGCCAGAACTCTTAATTTTTTGTAAGGGACATTTTGTTAGGGGCAACAGCTCAAGACATAGCCTAATTATTGCAAATGAAAAACAACTATTTAGTGTCCCACTGATGTGCTGTTTGGACTAACAGGTAAACACAAAGACAAGTTGATTCATAAAGAATTGTACCCACAAGAATATATCTCTTGAGTGTGTTTCAATTTGTGTGTTTTCTGCCTCCCCAGATTTGTACAGAGGGCAACCTGAACGCTTTCAGGATTGTTTTGAAGAACCAACTTTCTAAGAAGCCTAATGTTTTGAACTGGTTATTTAGTGTTAAAAGCTTCCCAGGATGTCTGGATGTGAGTTCAAAGCTCTAGGTACTCCTTCCAGGGCTGCTGCTTTGCATGGAACTCTTGGGGTACTTACTGGCCAGAAGGTTTTAGAAAACAGCTGACAACACACTTTTGACTGTTTAGTTCACACTTAGGATTTACTGCAGAGGTAATTAGATTTCCTTCTTTAACCACCTCCTCTTCAGAACTTTCCTGAACTTGTGTGTCTCTTAAAAACAGTGGCGTATTCTGGGAATTTGTGGCTATCATGTGTCACTGTGATCTCAATCCATGATGGTAAGTGACCCGTTAGTATCACACTTTACAGGCAAAGGGCACACATACAAAAATACTGGCCCACTGGGATTATGACACACATTGTGACTATTTATGAGAAGGCAGATGATTTCCTGTGTGTATGGGAGCTCTGTTCTTGCCCATATGAATTATTTTGCATCATAGGAGTTTTTTAAGGGGTCAGAAGACTTTTTACGGGTCTTATAATCATTGATGAATTCTTGGATGTTTTTTTTTTTTTTACAGTTTTAGTAACATCTGTCGAAAATTGTGTGATTATTTTATGTTGATAAATATACAAATATTTAAAGACATTGTTCTAGCTTATTCTATACATGATATTGTTAATACCAACCTAGCAGACCACATTGTTAAAAGCACAACCGAATCTTGCTCAATTCAAACTTTTATGATATGAAGCTATTATATGGATTTAAAGCCCTCTAAAAATTGCAAACGCCTTTGATTTGTCACGCCCGTCACTTTTAAAGCAGCACTAATTGGCTTCTTTCAAGTTGTGGCGACTTTTTATCATAATTTTTACTCAGTTGAAGTTATTGCTGGAAGGGTCGCTTGTGTTGTCCAGAGAAGGGCTGATTGTAGTTGATTTCGGGACTGCTTTTAAGAAGAGATATTCACCCACAGAGCTCGAGTCATAACGTGCTATTTTCATATTAATATTATGCTATTCATTTAAATATTTTTTTTACAGAGATATTACTTTAAGGAAGACAAACAACACTTTTATTTGTATATTCTAATACGATTATTCAAGTGTTTTATCCACTACACATGAAAGGAATGTTCCGGGTTCAACACTAGTTAAGCTCAATCGAAAGCATCTGTGGCATAATGCTGATTACCACAAAAATGTATTTGGACTCGTTCCTCCTTTTCTTAAAAAAAAAAAGCAAAAATCAAGGTTTTTCCTGCGAGGCACTTACAATGGAAGTGAGTAGGGAACAATTTTTTTAACATTAAAATACTCACTTTTTCAGAAGTATAACCACAAGGCTAGGGATGTCCCGATACCATTTTTTTTTTTAGACAGAGTATGAGTACAGATACTGTTTTTTTCCTCTGAACTGCATATCCAACAGTTTATTTCAATTTGGTTCAAAATGGTGTTTAAATAAATAAATTCTTTCAAATGATTGATTAATTTTATTGAAATTATAACAATTAATTTTCAACATGACATTGTATTATATTACAAATGAAGTGCTTTTATTCAGAAATTCACAGCACAATCTAAAATACATTAGAGTTACATTTGATCAAATAAAGTAACCTTCCACGTCTCCAGAGCCTTCCACGGCTTCGCCTTCCATGGCTCCTCCTCCAGAGCCTTTCATGGCCCTGTCTCCTGAGCCTTTCATGGCTCCGCCTTCCACGGCTTCATCTCCTGAGCCTTCCACGAACCTGTCTCCCAGGCCTTCTGACACGTTTCCTGTCCTATGGCCTCCACCCAGGCCTCCTGACCCGGTCCCTGTCCTGTAGCCACCTCCCAGGCCTCCCCTTCACTCTATGTACGATTAGTTTTTTTTGGTTTTTGTGGGTTTTTTCTTTTTTATGGAGCGTCTAGAATCTGCTCCTTAGAGGGGGGGCTATGTCGTGATTCACTGTTGTCTGCCCTGTGTTCTCCCCTGGCATCTGTTCCCCATGAACTACACTTCCCATAATTCCCTGCCCTCATCACTGCCAGCTGTCCCCTATTGTTCTCACCTGTGTTTAATTGTCCTTGTGCCTTCTACCTGTTTGTTTGCTCACCGGTTGTCTGTTGTTGAATATATTTGAATGATTCTAGACCTACCGTGTTTTGCCCTTCGTGTATGTTTTCTCCTGTCTATGTTTTTCCCATCGTGGATGTTTTATATTGTTCCTGTGTCTCCCAGTTATTTGTATTTGTTTTCATTAAAAATCCTTCACTGCACCTAGATCCAGCTCTCTTGACTTCTTCCTAAACGTTACAAATCCACGTGCCTCCAGTAGTTTAATCCATGTCATCAGAAGAAATATGATAGATGTGGTGAGAAACAGATCAATATTTAATTCCTTTTTTACTATTAATTCTCCTCCATGCTTAGTCAATCTCCACTTTAACTTTCACTTTCTTCTTGTGTTTTTGGTGATTCACATTCTTCATTCATATCGCCACCTACTGGGCAGAGAGAAGAATTTCTAGCAAGAATGGATTAAATATTGATCTATTTCTCATCCACACCTGTCATATCAATTCTGAAGTCATGGATTAAACCACTGGAGTTGTATGTGTTACTTTTATGCTGCCTTTATATGCTTTTTGGAGTGTTTGGCACCCCTTCACTAACGTTGAATGGACCTACAGAGCTGAAATATTCTTCTAAAAATCTTAATTTGTGTTCTGAAGAAAGAAAGTCGTAGACAGATAGCATGAGGTTGAGTAAATGATAAGAGAATATTAATTTTTGTGTGAATTATATTTTTTGGTGTGAATAATTAGTTGTGTTCTCATTCTAATGCATGATGCTAAATTTTCTAAAGTTTGTGACCGGTGGAATGTTCTGCTGAAGTATTGCTCTGCAAATGTTGATACTTTTCTATCTTTATAAAGGGTAATCATAATTATACATTATTTTATCATCTTTACTTTCCTGGTAATTTATTATGCAAATTAACACAATCTCTACATCAGGGGTCGGTATTATTAAAAAACATACAATTAAAAAAAAAAAAAAATGTATTATTAAAAATGTCTCTGTTTTATTCTATTACATGAATACTTTTAAAGCTACTAAAGTTATTTGGCCAAAAGTAGTGAGTGGTTTTCTCATTTCCTTGATAATGTTGTTTGATTAATAGCCTTTATATGACATAGCCTACTAGACAGTGCTCAATTCAGTTACATGTACACTTAAAGTCCAACATTTTGATGAAAATACGCTTTTTGTCCCACTGTTTAAATTCCCATTAGTCATAAACGATTGCGTTTACATGAATTCCTCATCAAGACCATTTAGGTGCATTAGTGCTCAAACATTATCCACCTGTCAATCAAACAACACGCAGCTGCAGATTTCAGGAAATATAAAGTCAATCTTTTATATTTCATCTAGATCAATCAACCAGTGGTGCTCTTGCTATGGCGATTGATGTAATGAACACCCCTGTTCTAAATGTAGAATATAGGCTAAATATACAAAACTACTCAAATGTTTGATCGAGGACATCTCTATTTTTTCCCATAAACATCTAGATAATTTTATTGCCCAGCCCTATTGATAACATTGCATTAATCTCTCACTGCAAGCCAATAATCTCAGTGAAAGATTACAGTTAAATTACAGGCTACATTATAGACACACAGAATCTAGTTTACCGAAATATTTAATTTAACATCGATATGTTTTTTTCAAATTAGAGGCAGGATTAATGCTGATATCAGCAAGTTAAACTTACATGACACAATCATGCAATTGGCCTTTTTCACTGCGAAAAGCCCTTCCAGGTGTGGCCGAGTTGTTCAGGTGTAAACTGTGCTTGAGGCATTCTCCACAGTTAGCACCAGATCTGCAGCTGCCGTTTAAGTTTTTTACATGTGATTTGATGGGAGTCACGAGACTCTCCCTAGCCAATCATGTAGCTAGATTAAAATAAAATCAGGACAGGGAAGTAGCGAACACAGATGGTGGGAAAATAGCGCAGTAAAAGTACAGTTACAGCACTTAAAATATACTCAAGTAAAAGTAAATGGATACAATTTTTAAATGACTTAAAAAAAGTACAATTCTTGGGGAAAGTTAACTACAGTAATGTGAGTATTTGTAATGCGTTACTTTACACCCCTGGGTTTTTACAAACATGATTTAAACACGCAAGGATGAAGGAGCCTGCAAGGTTTTGAACACTGATTTTTATGTACTATACAATAATGGATTTTGTTAATAGTAACCCAAAAAAATATTATCTAGTGCAGCTTTAATATTTGTTTTTCACTGAATTTCCAGCAACATTTTCATGCTACCCCTAGTCCAGTGATGCTGTGACATTCTTTAGTATCTCTATCTCCCTGTGTCAGTCTTGCTGCACAACCAAAACACTCTTCACCTCTTACCTCTTAAATGCTATTTGATTTAATAAAGTTATTACATCTGATTGACTGTTATCAACTGTAATCAAATGCTAGAGAGCAGTTGAGAACCAGAGACACAGAAAGTCTAGATACTGGTTGTGAGATGTTTGTCTTGTTTTGTCAACCTTGTGTATGATCCACCGGGGTATAAAGCAAAGTTTGTCTGTGGTCATGCATGTGTGAATGTGAAAAGTATAAACAAGGTTGAAGAATGCAAGGCCACAGCAGATCTGAGTCATTCAGTCATCTTAGCCAATCACTAATCAGCATAAACCAGCCATAACCAACATGAAAATCCATGTTGGTGTACAGTAAGCTTATCTTTTCAGCTGGCTTATTGACTATTGTTATTGAGTACAATTTTAATGTTTTAGTAACATTGAAGCAAAGATCAGCTCTGTGGGTAACAGGATGTTTTAGTTACTTGTGCAGGCAAAGTGTGTTTACCCTGCTGTCAATGTGGCCTGCCTCAGGCTGCAAGCCCAACCGCTTTCTCCTTCCTGATCTGTCAGTAATTTTATCTGCTCTCAATTATGGGCCCAGCATCTTGGCTAATGTTAAAACAAGACTGGTAAAATAGGATAGAAAAGAAAAGAGAACACCAGCTGAAATTTTTTGTCTTTTAAGCCAAAAGATCCCTGATCCATGAGTTTGTATTGGTTGCTTTGCTCACCAGGGGGTCCAATGTCTTGGCTCAGAACAAGATCATATCCTAAGACTTAGGGTTTACAGGAATTCCTGATCCATATGTTTGTGTGTATGCACCTGTCTGTGAATGTGCGTGTGTGTATTTGGCTGTAGATCAACCTAGTGTTCCAGTTCTGTTAAAAACCTAAATTCTGAGATTTGTAGGTCACTGAGCTTGTGAATCTACGGAAAGGTATGGGAAGGCAATCTCCTGCTGTGCTCCATGCTGGAATTTATACAGGTTCTCTTCCTTTTTGTTTCTCTTTCCTTGCTGAATCTCTCCATTCGTCCTATTTTACATCTGTTTTCCCATTTGTAAACTATAGAATATGCAATTCATGTAAGCCTTTAGTTTGACAATCCGCAATGCAGTGTACTTTTTCCCAAGCCAGAATTCTTAATGCAAAGGCCAAATGCTGTTTGACATTAGTATTGACATTGTTAGCCTTTAAGCAGATAATTAGATGAAGCAGACCCCTTATACTGAATGATCCTCCTGAGACTAAAGGCTAGCGCATGTGCTATTATGTCTTGTAATGGTTGGTTGCTCTTGCCTTTCAGAATATTTGCTGCATTTACAATTGCATGCTTCTGCACTATTCTACAGCATTTTGTAGTGTGAGTAGTGTTTTTAAATTTTTCACACTGAAAAATTAAACAAATAGTACTACGAGTACCCGGATGATGTGTTCTCGAGTATAAAATGTTTCTTCTTCGACTCAGTTTCTGTGGTTTTCCATATGTATCAGAAAGGGCGGGGTTACCTGGCTGCAAATTTAGCTTGTCAAAACAATTGTAGCCAAATTAATGGTGAATGTGGCAACTACTGAAACGCATATTGAGATGGAACCTTGCAAATTGAAGTTGCTTTACCATCACCTCACGCTGTTCGAATATATACATCATTTAAGATATATGTTTTGAACTGAGGTTGGCTAATGTGCTAAAGCTGAAAAATGGAGCATGCTTCCATATAGTAAAAAACATTTAGTGTTCCATTTGAGACAATGTTACACTTTCAGTTCCATACACTAGATGGCCGAGTGTAAGTGCACAGTTTATAGTGTGTCATTTGGGATTTAGATATACACTTTTGAGCCCATCCAGATGCGTCTGACGAAAAGAGCAACACTGGTATGCTGGTGTTCCCATCAGGCTTCTTAACTAGATTAACCAGAAAGACTCAATTGGTCAACCAGTGTTACCAAAAAGACATGGATGGTAGACCAGCATTTTAGATTTTCTGGCCCACAAGCTAGACAGCACTAGACCATCACGAATTAGCATAAACCAGCCATAACCAACAAGAAAATCCATGTTGGTGTACAGTGATCTTTTCAGCTGGCTTATTGACTATTGTTATTGAGTACAATTTTAATGTTTTAGTAACATTGAAGCAAAGATCAGCTCTGTGGGTAACAGGATGTTTTAGTTACTCGTGCAGGCAAAGTGTGTTTACCCTGCTGTCAATGTGGCCTGCCTCAGGCTGCAAGCCCAACCGCTTTCTCCTTCCTGATCTTTCAGTACTTTTATCTGCTCTCAATTATGGGCCCAGCATCTTGGCTAATGTTAAAACAAGACTGGTAAAATAGGATAGAAAAGAAAAAGAGAACACCAGCTGATATTTTTTGTCTTTTAATTTCCAATGAATCTAATTTAACCCAAAAGTTTAGTCTTCTGCAGTCACAGGTTTGTTAGTGATTGACGGCACGTGGAGGGAAGATGACCTCACGTGTACTCATGGAAACAAAACGTGTGTGCCTGAGACAGACCACCACGCCTCTATCAGGAGACAGGGAATAAAAGAGTGAGACAGAGAGATTTTAACTGATATTAAATTCATGATATTATGGTTTGGACTGTGGTGTTGGCCTGGAATGGGCGTAAGAACATATGTGCATGTGTGTTTGAATGTTTTGTTTGATTACAGACCCAAATAAAGTTTTTGGTAGCAAACAAAATCTGCTGGCAACTCTCTGTACTGTATGTTCTAACATTCCATTGCTGGTCTTTATCTCCTTACTTATACCCCAGAGGCTAAGAGTCCCCTGGAAATCAGCACACATCTAGACACCTTACCTTGCTGAAAATCATCTTAGACCAGTGTGAATGTTTATTCTGGTCCATGCTGGTTTATGCTGGGAGCTGCTGGTCTAGATGGTTGACCAGCATTGTGTTTCTGATAAAGCTGGTTGGTAATCTAGGGCTGGTGGGGACACAAGCACATTAGAATCCCATGCTGGCAACAAGCCACTAAAACAAGCAATCCTGGGATTTTAACATGGGTGAGCTCTTCAAATGCATTTTCTGCTTGGTTTTCACACAACTTGAAATTAGACCTCCCCAGACTCACTGTGGTTTTACCAGCTGTTCTACTCATAAACATAAAATGTTAAAAATAATAGAGCTGATGAAGTGTTAGATTTGTTATTATTGGATGCTGTTGCTGAGCACATGCAGATTCCCCATTGGCCACTGTGTGATTGGCATGTCCTCCTGCTTCTACCCAGTTAGTGATACATTTGGTTTGTTTGGAGCTTCTGTCCCCACAGACCTACAGTCAGAGCATGGACTGATGAATACCATCTCATGGACGCTGGGGAATGGAGAATTGAAGGATAGAGAGAGAAACTCCTTGGATCTCTCCAAACATTCCTAGCTTAGTGACGAGTGATATTAACCATATGACTCTGTAATGTTTGGGCTTTGCAGCTGCATTTAGTGTCTGAATACAGTTAATATTAACCTAAAACAGTCATGATAATTGGGACTTCTTGGTTGTTAAGCTAAACTAGATGCGACAGTGAGAGCTTAAGGTTACAAAAGAATGACGAACATCCCAGGATGTGCAAGTCTGAATGGGAAGAACACAACCAGAGCTCATGTTTTGCAATGTATGTCCATGTCCTTGTCTGTTTAATCACTTCACAAAGGGAGATGTATGACTGCTCAACTGATTGGCACTAGTAACAGCATTCTTTAGCGGTGACATTCTTTCTCAGGATCCAGAACTGTTAACTCCCCACCTTTATCCTTTGATTCTGCACCGAACTACATCATAGAAATGCATAATAAAGCACCCAAAAGTGTCAAGAAAGTGGTCCATGCAACTCATGCATCTTATACTAAGTCTTCTGAAGGCATACAATCAATTTATATAATATTCAGACCATAATTTCAGTTATTTGTCACTCTCAATACAAATAATAATGAAGTATATAAGCAGTGCTGAAATCTAATATTGCGGCATCATCGAAAGCATAAAACCTCATTATTTTTTTGCTGGTTTGGAAGCCAAATGTCATGACGACCTTATGTATTGCCATCATATTGTAAGTCATACAGGTTTGGGATGAACTGAGGGTCAGAAAATGATGCCAAAAGTTAAATTTTTTCGTGAACTTCCTTGAAGCAGACGATAATCTCCCTCTCAATAAGAACCATGGTTTATGGTGCCTCATGAGGCAAAAGAGGTGTGAATGTGTGACAGTTATATTTCTGATGAGGAATGCTGCCCATTTTCATATCCCTCTAAGCCTCACTCTGTGATTTCACTGTCCAATGTTGAGATGATTGATCATCCCTCTGTTCATCCCGTGATTTGATGTTAAGGCCTCCGAGACCAAGTATGTCATGTGCAGCATATTTAAAGTAAAGATCTTGCTCACTAAAAATACTGTCTCTTAAAATATATTCCATTATTCTATATTCCATAGTCATTTGAGAAGCTAGTTTATGTAGAGATGTGTTGCCACTCATACTCTGTGCACCTGTTTGAGCTCATCTGTAGTGGTTAAAGCTTAGATTTATTTTTATGTGTTTGGTTGATATATTTTAGACATGGGCATATTAAATGCTATGAGGGTAACAAATACTTGGCTGGTCATTATATTGCGTCCTTGACAAAGGAAGGGCTGAGGCAGGAGCTTCATCAATGTTATTTGGATTAAAGGTCTCTTCTTCATTGGGTTGTGTTGAATGGTAGAGCCATGATGAACATTTGGGATGAATGATTAATGAATGATAGTTAGAGCTGGATTCTTGTAGCATTTTGCTATTTATGGAGGGTGGTGAAATGTAGGTCTAGGGAGTGTATGAGATGCATGCGGTTAATAAAAGTTTAAGAAAGATCTATTTGAACATTATTAACATTATATTTGAAAATTAAAGGAATATTTCACCCCAAGATTAAAATTGTATCATAATGTAGGTGTGGCAGGGTGGAGGGCGGGGCCTTTTCAGGCTAATCAAGCCTCCGAGAGGGATAAAGGCTGACCGCCTGGAGCGGGAGAACTGCTGCCAGGGGTGGGGGAGACCCCTTCTTTTCCCCGAGAACGCGGCGGGGGCTCCCCAGCCTGAGAGAACGAGAGAGGAATGTGGCAGGGCAGAGGGCGGGGCCGGGTCGTGATTCTACACACCTGGTCCCTTATGAGGCTATTCAAGGCCGACTGCGGAAGATGGTGCGGGAGAGAGAGATTGTTTATGGACATGTCCGTCATGTGTGTGTTTTGTCTTTGGTTAAGTTTCTCATTAAACTATTATTTATATCGTCAAGCCGGTTCTCGCCTCCTCCTTTCCATTGGACTCCTTTACACTGGTGTCCAAAGAAAGAGAGAGACCTGGAAGCCGACAGTGCTTACGTTTTGTTTTGTTTGATATTTATGGTGACCATTGAATGTGATTGTGTACAAAGATTAAGAAAACAAAAGCTGACCTCAAATCTGCTTCGCTGTCTCCTGACTCCTCCATTGCCAAACGAAGAAAGTTACAGTAGGGCTGTGCAATTAATACATTTACATTTACGATTACGATTTTGGCTTCCAACGATTACCAAATGAATATAATCAAGATAAAACAATTATAAAACTTTTTGCAATTAAAAAACCCACCGTTATATCTTTAAAGCATCCTTTATTAAAGATTGTAACGGTGGGAGCATGGTCGAGCATTTGTCCGGAGAGAGAGAAAATGGTAAAGGTGCATACACCTGATCCAGATAATGACTAACACCTATTTCTAATTGCAGTAAGCATTGGGGAGAGCGATAAAGAGCAACCATGCCAGAGTCCAGGAGAGAGAGTTACCCGTCTGAAAGAGACTATTGTACTTAGAGAAACTGTGTACTGCTGAAAAGTCACTTTAAGTTGTTTATTAAAGATCATACCTTGATGAAGAAGCCTGTTCCCTGTGTCCTCCTATTTCTCCCTATGTCAAGTCTTTAAAAAAGTTCAAATAATAAGGAAGCAGGTTATGAAAATAAACTCTGAAACTGGCACTCTGTGCGGTCAGTGCCACATCTATGGGTTGTGTGAAGTGACTGGGGAAGAGATTGAATCTTCTCCAGGCTGATGCACACTCTGGCACTGGGACACTCCTCACTCGTGCGCTTTTGCTGCAGCTAGATTATAACGTCTTGGCTCGTGACGTAGTGAATCAAAATATATGTGTCATATTCACTGTATGTATCTTATCATGAAGATAGTCGGCAATACACAGCTCTATTAAGAAGAGAACATTCGTTTTTTGTGAGTTAAAGATGGATCGAAGTGAACATAAAGGTGAGAGAGTGTAGACTTAGCACATTATACACTGGAACAAAATAAGTTTTTGATTAGTTATTTTGCTTGTTCCCCTTCTGTCACTCACTCAACTTTGTGTGTAGTGACACTAGGAGTCG
Organism: Moxostoma hubbsi; assembly: GCA_032164185.1. Taxonomy (NCBI): domain Eukaryota; kingdom Metazoa; phylum Chordata; class Actinopteri; order Cypriniformes; family Catostomidae; genus Moxostoma; species Moxostoma hubbsi. The sequence continues at coordinate 1,328,840 of JAVLUX010000163.1, read as the reverse complement.
CTCTTGAGAGTCCCAAACACCTCTATTCTTTTGAGATAAGGCCTAAGAGAATTGGGGAATGGAATTTGCATGCCACTCCCCCGGACATATGGGTATAAAAGGAGAAGAAATGCCCTCTCATTCAGATTTTTTCTTCGGAGCTGAGCAGTTGTACTATCAGCAAGCTGAATACTACTGCTGTTCCGTTCAACTCTTATGCATATGCTTATGCTTTTGGATATACAGCGCATTTCCAGTGGCTGTCTCTCCTTTTGCACAACGAGTGCAGATTTCGCCCCAGTATATTCCTGCTAAAGAGTATATTTTCTCTATTAGAGCACACACATTGATGTTGAACGTCTTTTTAAAGATGCGTCTTCATAAAGATGCCTTTCCATCTTTTTGTTATTCCTGGATACAGTCGTTATCTCTCCACCTCTGACAGTCATGGTCTCATTAGCGTGCCTCACAAGCGAGCGTGTGCAGTCGGTGCTGAACTGCCTGAAGTCATCACTTTCCTGGATCCTGGGATATATGGCTTCCTCGGCGGCGGTCACACTGCTCGGGTTGATGCATATAAGACCGATTTAGCACTGGCTTCAGACTCGAGTCCCGATATAGGCATGGCGCCGCGGCACACATCGCATAGCCATCACGCCACTCTGCCACAAATTATTCAACCCTTGGACGGACCTCATGTTGTTGAGGGCAGGAGTTCCCCTGCAGCAGGTGTCCAGACATGTCGTGATCACCACAGATGCCTCCAAGTCGAGCTGGGCAAGCATGTGTTGGTTCGGTCAGAAAACACAGCAACAGTAGTGTACATAAATCACCATGGTGGCGTACGCTCTCCTCGCATGTTGCAACGCGCCTGCCATCTCTTCATTTGGAGTCAGTGAAGGCTGAGGTCACTGTGGGCCACTCACATCCCGGGCAGCCTCAACACTACAGTGGACAAGCTGTTGCAGCAGGCGACGCTCAGCGGAGAGTGGAGACTCCACCCCCAGGTGGTCCAGCTGATTTGGAATCGATTCAGCAAAGTGCAGGTAGACCTGTTTGCTTCCCTGGAATCCTCCCTCTGCCCGCTCTGGTATTCCCTGACGGGAGCCTCCCTCAGGACAGATGTGCTGGCACACAGCTGGCCCCGGGGAATGCGTTGCCCCCAGTGAGCCTACTTGCACAGAATCCTGTGCAAGGTCAGGGAGGACAAGGAACGAATCACCCTCATGGCCCCATATTGGCCCACCGAGACTTGGTTCTCGGGCCTCATGCTCCTCACGACAGAATCTCCCTGGCAGATTCTCCTGAGGAAGGACCTTCTTTCTCAGGGATGGGGCACCATCTGGCTCCCGCACCCAGACCTCTGGAACCTCCATGTCTGGCCCTTGGATGGGACGTGGAAGACCTAAGTGGTCTATAAGTGATACATGATAACTCAGGCCAGAGCTCCCTCTACGAGGCAGCTTTATGCCCTGAAGTGGCGCTTGTTCGCAAATTTGTGTTCTTCCCAAGCCGAAGACCCACAGAGAGGCACAGTCGGCACAGTGCTTTCCTTCCTACTGGAGAGGCTGGAGGGGCGGCTGTCACCCTCCATCTTGAAGGTATATATCCAGTTCATGCTTTGCGCACCTACTTGGATTGCACGCAGAGCTTTAGATGCTCTGAGCAGCTTTTTGTCTTCTTTGGTGGACAGCGGAAAGGGAATGCTTTCTCCAAACAGAGGCTTACCCACTGGATCATGGATGCCATCGCTCTGGCATACCAGGCCCAGGCCGTGCCCACCCCTTTGGGAATATGAGCACACTCTACAAGGAGTGTAGCATCCTCGTGGGCACTGGCCCATGGCACCTCTCTAGCAGACATATGCAGAGCAGCAGGCTGGGCAACACCCAATACCTTTGCAAGATTTTACAATCTCCGGGTTGAGCCAGGTTTCATCCCATGTTTTATCAGGTACGAACAGGTAGAGTTTTGTAATACGGAACAACTGGCCGGGTGTATAGCTTGCGTATATCACCCTTCCCCTCCCTTGAGGTGATAACATGAACTTTTACCACAAGTCGAGTTCACGAAGTCATGGACCCTAGATGCTCTTTCTCCCTAACCCTGTTGCTCATGAATTCGGTGGACGAGTTCGCAGCTAGACCCACTACGGGTACTAATGTGCCCTGTACTGGAATAGGTGCTCCACTGGTGCCGATTACTCAGGTAACATCCTGTGATGTATTTTCATGGTACGGTTTCCCTGTCGACAGACCTGCGTCTCCCTTGGGCAGAGACCTCTCTGCCCCTGCTGCCTTGTTTGTAGAGTTCCTCCCCTTTGAAGCAGGACCAACCACCACGCCCATTCCATGTGCGACTGGTGAGCCAGTGTGTCGTATTGCCAAATGTTGACCTCCCCTTTTGGGTGGGATGTGGTCTCCGCAAGGTCTTTTCCCCCTGAAAGAATAGGAATGGAAAAGAACAAATTCTCTGATGCGTATAATAGGATTAGATGGCCTAAGCTGGATCTAAAACTCTGTGGAGAGAAAACATAGAGTGAAAAGGCCACGGCTGGCGCGACCTGCTCCCATGCTAGTTATGTCGCTTCCCCCCCTCAGGGATGCGGGTAACTACATGATGTCTTTTTGGGAATTGGGGTAGGTTATGTGCAGAGTGATGCACCTGCTATTATGCACAAAGCAGCTTGCTTGAACCTGCATCAGCAGTTAACATAACATGGTTCAGATGTTGTGGCATTTTTCTATAGGGACCCCTTGTGTCACTACATCGACACAACGTCAAGTAAGTGAGAAGGGGAATGTCTTGGTTACAGTTGTAACCTCCGTTCCCTGATGGAGGGAACGAGAGGTTGTGTCCTTCTTGCCACAACACTGTACTAGCCACTGAAATGGCCTTGTCTCGGCTCCTCAGCACAAAACCTGAATGAGAGTGGGAGTGAGATATGTCCGGGGGAGTGGCATGCAAATTCCACACGTCAATTCTCATTGGCCTTTCCTCAAAATAATAGTGGTGTTCGGGGCTCTCAAGAGCAACCCCTAGTGTCACTACATCGACACAAACTCTCGTTCCCTGTGCTCTGTTTGACAGGCGCCATATGTATGTGTGCTGAACATGCGCATGTGTCCCGAAAGTACCCACGTCTGGGACACCTGAATGGTCAAATACATTTCAAAATTTGCCAAAAATGTTCCAAATGTTTACTTAAATACTTGATATCCTTCTGCTGTTAAAAACTTTTAAAGCTGTTAAAAAGGACAGAATTTTCTTAATTTGTATTTGTTGTTCTATTATTTTTAATCTATTTCATTCATTGCTACTTTTTATTGCTATTTTATTACTGATTGTTTACTAGTCTTGTATAATTGCTTCCATCCTTCAATAATTAACATATTAGTTATGTTGGTATTTAAAATTGTCAAGTTTCATAACCGACTACTGAAATTTTTGTATTGTGATAATGTATAGCCTTTATTGTACATGGTAGATCTTGCCGCAATAACATGATGAAAAAGTTACTTCCAGTTACTTCCATTGAAGTGTGAGCACCCCTGCTGTAAATGATGGCGATGGAGGCTTTTGTTTATAAGACTACCATACGTAACAAAATAATTTTCATATGACAATACCCTCCTCCCCTACCCAGTGCAGTTTATATTTCAAGTTCAAGGTAATACATTGTTAAAAAGTTCAATAAATGTATGATTTTTCCAAAGTCAATGAGTATTCGTATTAATTAATCATGATCTCAATATTGACCAAAATAATCGTGATTATGATTTTTGCCATAATCGAGCAGCCCTATCATGTACATACTATTCCAAATACATACAGTACTGTGCAAAAGTTTTAGACAGCATTAGTGTGTCATTAGGAAATATACATTTTAGACTCCCGAACATTCTTTTTTGCAAATACAATAGAATAGAAGAACAGGGAGCCTTCAACAGATGGCATGACCCCCACAGAGCCCCCCACTGAACATTGAGTCATGGAATGACTAAATTGAGCCTAAATAGATAGAAGAACTGTGGCAAATTCTCCAAGAAGCTTTGAACATCCTATCTGCCAACAACCAAGAAAAACTGTATCCAGGTATACCTAGGAGAATCGGTGCTGTTTTGAAGGCAATGTTGGTCACACCAAATATTAATTTAGCTTTTTCAATGTATACTGGACTTTGTATGATAAATTAAAACAATTTATCATTTTGAAGACATCCTTACTATGCTACATTTTTTACAAGTGCCTAAAACTTTTGCACAGTACTGTATGTTAAGTTTTGGTGAGACACAATATGAAATTCAAAAAGTAAGTTCAGGAGGAGCTTGTCCATCTAGGCCTGGCAATAATATTCCAAGGATGTATAAGTGTCTGCTTCACCTGGCAATGGTTACGATTATTCTGGCATCCCTCCATCTCCCCCTCTCCACTTGTATATATCATAAAGTCTATAGCAATTATTTAGAAACTGTCTTTACTTGCTTTAGTCAAAAAGTCCATGGGGATCTTGGAACACAAATCAAGTTTTATGATTACCTTAATACGCTCCAGACTAAATGAACCAGTGTACTAGGAAATTTAAATTAAAATCTAAAATTAATAATCTGTTATGTGTTCATGAGTCCATGAGAGAACCTCGTATATAGTGGCACACTTTTTACACATGAACTTGAGTTGTTTTTGATGCAAGCTTGTTATGGTTGTTTCTCACCATAGAATGCCTTAGGAAGACTGGGAATATGATGCATGAGACTACTTTTATGATAATTTGAATCCTTTTTTTTAAAGTCACTGTCCACTGCTGTTGTATTGGAAAGACGGACTGTCATGTTCATTAAAAAATCTGATGAGAATATCCAGAGTGTGCAGAGCTGGAATCTTGGAAAAGGGTGGCTACTTTGATGAAGCTCAAATATAAGATTAGTTTGGATTTTTTCACATTTTTGTCACCAAATAATTCACATAATTGCATTTGTGCTATTTCATCGTTTTGATTATTTTTCGAAAATGTGAAAAATAGTAGCCTAATAATGAATAGTTGTGTCCAAACTTTTGACTGGTAGTGCATATGGCCTAGACTGCAGCCTGCCCTTTCAAAACAGGATAATAGAATGTGCTGAGCTCTGCTCAGCTGACAAGAACGGGTTTAGTCCTGATATTAATGAAAATACTGTGCAAATAATTGACTTCTTAAGACCAGATTCTGTCTCGAAAGCAGACTGTGGTGCTTTGCCTTCAGTGGACTGCCTCATGATGCATCTGTGATACACAACAGAAGTACATGTAGGTCAACATTTAGAGATAATCCAGGTGTGTTGTGCCAACTATTTTGGGGGAAGCATATATTCTGCATTCTGTGTGATGTCTACTAAACAACAAGACAAGCATAAATTATGATGTGCTGTGCTTTCAGCAATGAGGGGACCAAAAAGTGTGCTTGGCAATTTAGTCCATAAATATAGGACATTAATCTGTTCTCTCCACTCTCTGTGGTTAGAGAAAAAGATTCCTAAGAGTTAAAGTATTCTTGGCAGGTATTGTTTATCCATCTCTTTTTCTTCCTTTTCTCATATACACATTCCCTCCATTCTCCTCACTCTCATTTTCTGTTTTGGTTATGCCGAAAGCTTCAATGACTTGTCAAACAAACAAATTGCTTTAAATCACCTAGATAGATGAGGTATTTTCACTTTCTCTTTGGCGCCTTCAGAGAGCCGGGACTGAATGCTTTCCTCTAATTGGCATAACTCTTATGAAGAGATTGCCTAGAAGATGATGGGTAGCTGGTTGTCTCAGCCAAGCTTTACAGGACTTTGAGCCTATACATGATCTACACTCAATCACCACTCTCAAAACTGGGGTGTCGAACATATGCTACACACACACACACACACACACACACACTTGCGTGTGATCTTGCATTACTATGGTGATAACAAACCTCAGTAGTCAAGGGGCGATAGATCTTCAAAAGTTTGTACCATAAAACTGGATGTATTATTGTCTAACTTACTTGCTTAGCAATAGTCTATTCTAACTGTAGCTTCACCATGACAGTAGTTGACTTAAATGAGAAACCTCAATGTCAAAGTGCTATACCACCCCTTGTGGCAATGTTTGCAAAGTTATGATTTGAGGTCTGAGACATTTTTTAAAACAACAATGCACGGAATCGAGCTTGCATAGCAAGAAGCGTTTGTGTTCACATAGTTGCATAGAATACATTTTGGGCTTTTGAGTACTTTAGAGTTTTTGCTGGAGCTAAGAGTAAGTTTCTTAGAAATCTGAAACTGTGTCTAAAGGATCTCATGAGATTTTGTGTCAGCTGAAATGGTGCCTTGAGTGTCTTTTAATTTTTACAGTGTAGCATACAAATGAGATGCTTGAAAAGACAAAATCTGGTAAATACAACAATGTACATACCTGTTTACTTTCTCTTAACACATCCCCAACAGATATGAAGGAGTTCATGGTCACACAGAGTTGCTTGATGAGATTCCCTCTGTCAGCAAGAGACTGCTTATTCTACTCAAGATTGGCTACTTTACAGATGTTGTCCAAAATAGGATCACATATATAATATATCCTTATAACTGATATATATTTCTTTGAATCTCCAGAGCACATATTTTTTGCCATCCTCTGCTGACCAGAAATGATTCTCCCAAGGTTCCTCTCCATTTTGCCCTAGTTAAATATTGAATTAGGAGAATTAAACTACTGACCTTGATAAAACATAGACATAGACATTGGGCTTCGCAGTTTTTCCGAGCATTAACCAGTTATTTTGTACTTGGAGACAAAGATGCATAAAACAGATGTTAACACAATATGTTTGCTTGCATATCATTAATCTGGGGAGAGCCACAGATTACATTGGAATCATAGATGGGTGGGCAACCAGAGAAAGACCCAAGGGAACCTTAAGCATTTGTTTGTTGTATAGCTACTTCCATCTGGATTTTGTCCTTGTCGTAAGACAGTAATGCTGAGATGTGCAGTGCATCTCCAAATTTTGAGCCCTTCAAGGTTACAGCACTATGTAGTGTGTTGATCATGTCATAAAGCCTTCAAGCAGTAAGTGAAAAGTTCTTGTCTCGTTTTAAGTAAGATGCTGTGTAAAGTAATCAGTCAATTTATAAATCTATTAAACTTTCCACTAAACTGTCTTTGACTTTAAAAAGAATTCTACATCCCCTTGTGATTATATCATCTGATCACCGAAGGGAAGAAACATGCATTCATGCCTCTGTTTGCTCCAAACAATGGAAGACTCAATCAGAACTACTTAATCATCGTAATGACTTAAAATGTAAGTAAAATAATCTTTGGATATAATCTTTATCTGTTACATCAAAATGTGTTTCTTCATGCAATATTGCCATGGACATATGGCTGGAACAATCTTTCTTAAAGCAACCTACTGCAGTTTTAAGTGCCTTGCTGAAGGGCATCTTGTTGATGGTTCATGGCCTGCTCCCTGCAGGGATCAACCAGGGACCTTGATCTTTTATCTGATAATCTTTTTCTGATATAGGGTGGCTGTGGCGGTAGAGCTAGTTGTCCACTCATCGCAAGGTTGGTGGATCGATACACGACTCCACATGCCGAAGTGTCATTGGATAAGACACTGATCCCCAAGTTGCTCCCAATGGCAGGCTAGCACCTTGCATGTCAGCTCTGCCATCATTGGTGTGTGAATGGGTGAATGAGATGCAGTGTAAAGCGCTTTGAATACTGCTAATTTAAAAAGGTGCTTTCTAAGTGCAGACCATATAGTTGGTTTGTTTGTTGTTCTTAATTGCTCTTCCTGGTATTTCTTTAGCTTGTTACCAATGTTGTGTTCATCCAGATTAAAATGTTATCTTCTTTTAAAATACAGTGAACTATTACAAGCCAGAAATCATAATCTGGATGCCTATATTTTTAACCTTCAAATTTTCAAATTTAGAAACAAAGTTTCTGTTTCATTTGTTTAGCCCTTTTCTACCATATTGGAAACAGGTGGGGTTGTTCTGTCTTATGCTGCATCCACACAAATACATTTTTGTTTGAAAAAACATCTTTTTCTCTGCATTTTGGACTTCTCCCCACACATGTCTTTGCACTATAGCGTAGACAGGAAAAACGGAAATATCTGAAAATTATAACATATTTGTTGTCATGTGATCCATTCAACCAAAAAAAAGGCCTCCCATGCTGTAGAGAGGCATTGTTGTGCCTTTAGTGTTTGTGCTATTCACTTTGATAGTGTTGTTAAACATAGATGTTACTTCACATTGCATTCCTTAAAAGGCGACGGGAAGTTAACTCAGAATTGCTGTCCCATGATGGAACACAAGGACAATGTCTTTTCAGACCAAATATGGAACAGCAAATTTTCACATGCTCAGTAAGGGGATTTAAGAGATTTCGTACATTTTAGTGTAGATGAGCAACTTTTGGAAAACACTTGAAAATGTCAGTCTGGACGGAGAGCGTTTAGAAAATGCCGTTTTCCAATGTATCTGGAATATTGTGAATGGAGCCTTACTATATGAATCACAAATGTATGCTTGTGCCTGCGCAAACCCAGACTTACAGCATATTTTATGAGCCACCTGTTTGTCAATGTTATAAATGCATCATTGTTTACAGGTTGCATTCTCAGTCAGTGCTATGGTTTGTCCACTCTTTCATCTGGTTTCTACCAACAGTAATAACTGAGGTCACATGTGCCTGAAGTAAAATGATATATTATGGTTTTAATGGTACAAAGTAAAATTTAATTGGTGGTGTTTTACTTTTTTCATTCCACATGATGAAATGTGATCTCAAAACCCGGTTTTGCAAAACACATGTTTTCTTACAGCACCTTCCTTTGACATTAAGTTTCTGGAGAAAGTAAGTTTATGTACCCTTAGCTTAGAGCTGACTCTTTCATCATTAATTGACGCATGGGATCCAGTTGGGCACTACCTTGATGGGATTTTTCCATACCATTACACAGGCGTCACTGGATATTATGGTGTCAATAAATGGCTCATCTCCTTCATTTCTAAACATAGTCAGCACTTTTATTTATGATGTCATTTGAATGATCTCCCTATGGATGTGATGTAATGCAACGCCACCCTTGCTCCCAAAACCTTCCCATCAAGCGAGACCACACAACACTGTATTGCTGCCAGTTTTTCTGCTTCCGACATCAACAGAGCATAGCAATACTTTTTCTCTTTAAAGGTTTCCTTAGCTCAGCTTAATGCTAAACCTCCCTCTCAGTTTTTCCCTTTTGGAAATCAACACAATATTTCTCTGTTTTTGTAGGATTGGACATGAGTTTTCACTTCACTTTTTGATTTATTTGTTTAACACGGGGATGGAAAAGACAAAGATTTTAAAAAAAAAAAAGTCATTTTTCTTGTGTCACCTGAGACCTTGGTGAGTTCCGAGGGATGTTTGAGGTGATTCAAAAGGCTGAAACATACTCTACACAAGTACCTGAATGCACATGCTCCTAGCTATGCAAGCTTAATTTTGTGTATTGCATTCCAAAATGTGTCAGGCCTTCGCAAGTACACATTGCATTTTCATGGACGCTGCATGGCTGCTATAGTGGATATAATTGCGAACTGTCCGCTTATACATGAGTTTTCTCTTTGTTACCTCCACAATAACGTATGAACACAAGTTAAGTGTGTTCAACTGGACCACACTTTGGCAATGTGCTTGAATCATGCATGATTGCATGAAGTACATTACTGGCATAAGAATCCGTTTATAGTTCAGATACAGTGCAATTTGGGGGTAATTGCAAACAGCTTGTTCCTTAAAGCACAGGGATATGCCATCAGTCATCACTGATGAAGTCCTTACACTTTAACAGTCCTCTTTCTTTTGAAGTGTTAGTAATCACATTAGCAAATATAATATGTTTCCACTTCTCTGTAAAGTCTTTAACATGATTAGAAACATGAATTATATCATGTGATGAATACATGTATTAACATTTCACTCTGCAACAGTTGGTGTAAGATTTACCATTTCCTGTTTCCAAAAATTAATGAATCGCAGTGCTCCTTACTCCATTTGCTAGTGTTTCCTGTCCATTCTTACCTTTAGAAGTGAAGTTGTTGAATCAGACTTTTGTTTGGGTTCTGGTTTCATTTTTAATCTTGTCAGCCAGCATTTTAATGAGTATTCATCAACAGAGTAAGATTAGAAGGTCTCTAAAGCTTGAGGGGAGCGATCGTCAGTACTAAAGCCTCCTGCCAATTGATGGTGTTTAATATACTGGTCTCCACTGCGATCTCCCCTCAGTCAAGATGAGACTTCAAATGATTTTTTTTCTGTTGTGTACACATATTTACATCACTTATTATGTACCAAAAATATAAGGCAATGAATCATATGTAGATCCCAAAAGCAGGCATTGTTTGGGGTATGTATTTTGAAGTAAAGTGTTTCAGAGTCATATAAAGAGTCATTTTTTTTAGGAAATTTGAATGGGGCCTGAGGCCAAGGCAATAATGTAGTCATAAAACCTACAGGTTCAGGATAGCCTCAGGCTGAAGTTGCTTTCCAGTTACCTTGGCCTGTTTGGGTCTCTGAAGCCTACTCCTGTGGTAAAAGAACATGACATTTCATCCAGGTTTTGTCTCCAATGTCCTAGAAATAAAAGACTTGATTCATCATGCCTCATTAGGCAAAGTTGAACACCAGCTGGTATGGCAAAGGCTCCATGTATTATTTGGCATACGAGTACTGTTAGTGTATGAACTTGTTTATGGTGCAAGTTTGTTACTGGGTTTACATGGGCACCAGAAATTGGCTTATTACGAGAAAGTGGCGTTCAATTTACATGCACTATATAAGCGGCATGCACTTTACTCCGTACATGTCAGTAAGCAGCTTTCTCCACAGCAATGTAATTTCCCTGTGATGCTTGTGTAAATAAAAAAAATGACATCTGAGGAAGACTTTGCTATTTTATTTTCCGTTGCTTTGCTTAATTTCCAGATATTCCAGAGTTGTTGCTTTGTTTGTTTCTTAAACTTTCTATCGAGACCTGGAACGGAATTCCACTCCAATAGTGGGGTTTCCCTCTTTCATCAAACTCCAGGATTTTACCAATGAAATAGCGCAAATGCGCGAACGAGAGAGACAATGTAAATTTTACATTGGTATGTATAAAATGGGTGTAGTTTATAGTGAATGTGCTTTTCCCACTGTACTCCTAGAAATGTAATTCTTCCACTGTGTTGACTTGTATGACGTTTGTTATCCGGTCTGTTTATCCACATGGAAACTCTTCAAAACCTGTAAGAACACTGCTTATGCGTATACATGGCCACATAAGCCACGTTCTTGGCGAGAAACCTTGGTGTGTTAAAGTAATTTAAAGTATTTGTATTACGAATTGTAAAAGTAATAATTTTATAAGAATGTATTATGAGATTAAAGTGGTATTTTTGGAGAATAAATTTGTAATTTTACGAAAATAAAGTTAAATTAGGAGATTTAAAGGCATAACATTGAGTGAATAAAGTAGAAATATTTAAAAAACTATTACACACTATTATAAAAAAAAGTGTTATTTAGGCCACTGAGACAGGACTACAGTGGTTATTTAGTGATTACATTGATTAAGGTTAAAGAACCAGGCAGACATTCATGAAATTTCCTCTATTATGCAATCTGAAATGGTAACCAGTGGTTGACACCAAGGGTATCAATGGTTGCATCTGCCTTTACATCTGCTCCACTTTGCTGTTCTCCACCACTTCACTTTTATGTTACTTTCCTTATTACTTTATTCTTATAATATTATGACATTAATTTAGTAACATTATGGTTAGCAAAAAATTAACAATTTAATTCCATATTGCGAATACTTTTTTTTTTACTATTCTCAAAACATTGCAACCTTCCTATTATGACTTTCAAAATCATAGTTATTTATTGATTTATTTAATTGAGCCACTAGAGGCACTTTTGCTTATATTTCCCAAAGTGTTTTTCCTGGGGTTCTTCTAAACTAAAATTACTAATGAAATCAGAAAGTGGAGGAACTACAGTCTGTTTTTATGGAAAGTCCTTTCTTTATTTACTGAAAGCTGCATATGGACATGCGTGTTCTACTGCAAGCCTCGAGGGAATAATTACACAATCACAGATTTTCACAAGGTAAAGTTACTTCATGAATCACATCCTTAATCACTTTACTAAACTTGTAACTTGTAAACTTGTTAATGCGGTACTCCTTTTGTTTGCTATATCTCAGCAAAACACTTGGCAAGTGTGACAACCTCAGCCAAAATCTAGTTGTTTGAAGTATGCTAGTGTAACGTTGGCTACGGCAAATGGGAAAATGTGGTATTTCACTCCACTATTGCTCAAACTATGTCCTCCCTGGCTCTCTTTATTCATCCCCAAGGGTGTGTTTGTCATTCTTAAGGAAGCCAGAAGGCCCTGCTGAAATTTTAAATGTCTTAAAGCTCTCTGAGGTAGACCACATCTTTGAGGAAAACCTCCCCCTTCAATCCCCCCCATCCCCCTTCAGTATTAGCTTATCCTATATCCTCACCACCTAAATCCAACACAGGAATGCACCCCAAAACTTTCTTGACTTCATCTAGATCTCCCAGTGTATGAGGGGACTTAAAATAATAAACAGTGAATATACATCACTCTACTCTAAAATATTTAATCGGTCAGAATGCTTGTGTAGACTAAAACTTGCCCACAAGGAAGTAAGAGAACATTAAAGAGATAATTCTGTTTCTTCAGGATCTTATTAGAGACATTTGTCCATAGTATATTTGTTTAAATCTACTTTAATGTGGCGGCTGTGGCTCACTTGGTAGAGTGGGTTGGCCACTAATCGCAGGGTTGGTGGTTTGAATCCCAGCTGGGCAAGACACTGAACCCCAAGTTGCTCCCAATGGCAGGCTAGCACCTTGCATGGCAGCTCTGCCGCCATTGGTGTATGAATGTGTGTGTGAATGGGTGAATAATTCACAGTGTAAAGCGCTTTGAATACCGTTAAGGTTAAAAAGGCGCTATATATGTGTAGACCATTTGCCATTTAAATTAAACACTGTGGTTCTGCTCTTCCTGATTTCTTGTCCATTTCAATGCTCCCTAAGCACTCTGATGTATTGGATTCTTGGTGGGGAGAACATAAAGTGGCAGGAGTTAAGCCAGTGTGGTGTCTGCGGTAGACCTAGTCTGACAGGTAGAAACATATGAAGTTAATCAGGAAAAAGGGAGGATAAGGCAGTTGCTCTAGTGCTGAAGTTTCATCAAAATCAAAATGAACAGAAAATGCTCTAAAAAGGTTTTAATGTAACCTCGGCAATTCATCTTATCTGCAACTATCTGGACAGGGTATTTCAGGGTTGTCTTAACTCAGGGGTTTATGTACTATACTATAGCCCATAATGGTGAAATTGTGGCAGGGCCTTGGTCTTCCCTTTCCAGCGATTGCCTGTCCTGATTATGTGGTTCATTCCATCCTGATTATAATTGCTTTCGCCTTGCATCACTGCAGTTTTCAATTCTTCACAGCCCTTTTGTGTGACCTTGAGGGCTGATGTTTGTAGTAATGTTTACATGCTATTCTCAGAACTTTAAATGTTGTTCTGAAGAAAAGCGTGAGTCTCTGACAGTTGTCTGACTAGTGGTCAAGTGGTTATACCATAAGAGATTTCATACATTTTAGTGTAGACGAGCATCTTTTGGAAAACACTTGAAAATGTCAGTCTGGAATGAGAGCGTTTAGAAAATGCCGTTTTCCAATGTATCTGGAATATTGTGGATGGAGCCTTACTATTTTGTGAATCACAAATGTATGCTTGTGCCTGCGCAAACCCAGACTTACAGCATATTTTATGAGCCACCTGTTTGTCAATGTTATAAATGCATCATTGTTTACAGGTTGCATTCTCAGTCAGTGCTATGGTTTGTCCACTCTTTCATCTGGTTTCTACCTACAGTAATAACTGAGGTCACATGTGCCTGAAGTAAAATGATATATTATGCTTTTAATGGTATAAAGTAAAATTTTATTGGTGGTGTTTTACTTTTTTCATTCCACATGTTGAAAAGTGATCTCAAAATCCGGTTTTGCAAAACACATGTTTTCTTACAGCACCTTCCTTTGACATAAAGTTTTTATTGCCGTTCAACCATATACAGTTAGTACAGTATACAGTGAAACGAGACAATGTTCCTCCAGGACCATGGTGCTACAAAAAAACAACATAGGACAAACACAAAACCATATGAGATTACACAGACTAAATAACATACATATATAAAGTGCACATGAAAACGTGTGCAAAAATTACGAGACAGTACAATAAATTACAAAAAATTAATAGGACAATAGACACAGTAAGAGACAGTGCCACGCTGACCAGTACACAGTAGTGCAAAAAGATGACAGTTTCTAAAAATGCCAAATGTAAACATAACATAATATTAACGTGCAACTCAGGACACGTGTGTGTGTGTGTCAGTCCAGTCTCTGAGTATTGAGGAGTCTGATAGCTTGGGGGAAGAAGCTGTTACACAGTCTGGCCGTGAGGGCCCGAATGCTTTGGTACCTCTTGCCAGACAGCAGGAGGTTAAAGAGTTTGTGTGAGGGGTGTGTGGGGTCTTCCACAATGCTTGTTGCCTTGCGGATGCAGTGTTTTTTGTAAATGTCTATGATGGAGGGAAGAGAGACCCCGATGATCTTCTCAGTTGTCCTTACTATCCTCTGCAGGGCTTTGCAGTCCGAAACGGTGCAAGTCCCAAACCAGGCAGTGATGCAGCTGCTCAGGATGCTCTCAATAGTCCCTCTATAGAATGTAGTGAGGATGGGGGTGGGAGATGTGCTTTCCTCAGCCTTCAAAGAAAGTAGAGACGCTGTTGGACTTTCTTGGTAATAGAGCTGGTGTTGAGGACTAGGTGCCTTGGGACTGTCATTAAATAAAATTTTTCACTCACCTTGTTTTTTCTTATGGCATTGTAAACTAATTGAGTTGATGCAGCACTGCAACTGCAAATCTGGGATTGGCAGAGCTTTCTTATCCCAGTAATTTTGGATAAAATCATGTCTGCTGCATTACTGAAATAACTACTGACTACTGCACATACATTCTGGTTTTAAAAATAGTGTTAAAAACAAATGATATCGTCCTTAAGAAGCATCATTGTTTTTTCCAGATGCAGGACTTTTCCATCCAATTAATTTCCCCAGTGACATGTTATAGTAAGGACTAAATTCCAGGGCTCTTCCAGTATTTAATTGACCATGTTCACTATTTTGTTCATTGGAAAAACTTAAACGTGAAGCGCATAATGTTTTCAAAGTTAAATCACTTCCTCTCATCCCAGCCTAATGTGCAAAGTCAACTACTGTACAAGCAAGCCGTTCATTGGTTGATTTCACAGAAGAATGTTAACATTGTGGATATACAGCACTTTTCCCCCCAATTTTTCTCTGTTTGTTTGAGCGTTTAGCACCTCTAAATCTGAGGCCATGGTTCTCAGCAGGAAACCGATGGAGTGCGTACTCCGGGTAGGGAAGGAGGTATTGCCCCAAGTGAAGGAGTTCAAGTACCTTGGGGTCTTGTTCAAAAGTGAGGGGACAATGGAGCGGGAGGTTGGCCGGAGAATCGGGGCAGCGGGGGCGGTATTGCATTCGCTCTATCGCACCGTTGTCATGAAAAGAGAGCTGAGCCGGAAGGCAAAGCTCTCAATCTACCGGTCAATTTTTGTTCCTACCCTCACCTATGGTCATGAAGGTTGGGTCATGACCGAAAGAACAAGCGGCCGAAATGGGCTTCCTCAGAAGGGTGGCGGGCTTCTCCCTTAGAGATAGGGTGAGGAGCTCAGTCATCCGCGAGGAGCTCGGAGTAGAGCCGCTGCTCCTTTGCGTGGAAAGGAGTCAGTTGAGGTGGTTTGGGCATCTGGTAAGGATGCTCCCTGGGCGCCTCCCTAGGGAGGTGTTTCAGGCACATCCAGCTGGGAGGAGGCCTCGGGGAAGACCCAGGACTAGGTGGAGAGATTACATCTCCACACTGGCCTGGGAACGCCTCGGGGTCCCCCAGCCAGAGCTGGTTAATGTGGCTCGGGATAGGGAAGTTTGGGGCCCCCTGCTGGAGCTGCTGCCCCCGCGACCCGACTTCGGATAAGCGGTTGAAGATGGATGGATGGATGGGATGGATGTTTGAGCGTTATGATAAAACATTGGGTCACCCATTGATGTGAGTTTTAGGCAGGGCTATCTGTTTATCTGGAAAATGTTAGATGGATGGAGTGTTCGGGTAAACCTATTTGAAAAGTCATTATATCTGCAATTCCACTGGTGCTTTTAATGGCACAGAAACACACTTTACATTTAATTAATTTGGCAGGGATAGGAAGGAACATGCTCTGTTGGAATCCTTGTGTACTTGTGTTCACCAGTCATATTTTACATTGCTTTTTATCTGCTCAATGACCACAGTAACCCAAGCTGTTGCTTAAATTAGCAGGGCCTGGGTCAACATTATTATGAGTGGCCCCCTTCTCCTCACATAGAGGTCTTAAGTGGGCCCCCTCCTTGTCACAGGGCCTAGGACAACAGTCCCCATTTTCTCCCTTGCTGTGATCAGTCAAAGTATTGAAGCGTTCAGTTTACATGGACTGTTATATTCACATTTTATACTTGTAGACATTTATAAGACATATAATTACTATGTACAGTACATAATTAAAGAAAAACTGGCATACTATATGTTCAATCCATTTGTTATAAGCCAGTCAGTGAGGTTACTCCATCTCGCTTCTCTCTCTTTTCTTTGGTACCCGACAAGAGAACACAACAGAAAAGACATCTTTTGTCTTGTGGTATCTGAGATACAGTAAAATCTGAAGAAACATATGCTGTCTATGACTGAAGAGAGCTCAAACAAGAACAATGGGAAAACATGAAGAATACATGTATAAATCTTGCAGGTTTGGAAATGTTAGTGATCTCTTGCAGGTTTGCTTTAGTGAATATTTGCTTTAGGTCCTTGCAGTAGGATCTATGCTATCCACAGATGTGATATTCTTTAGTTTATTTCTATCCCACTGTTTATCCACTGCAAAGCCTGGTGTTCCTAAGAGGCATGTCCTTTTGAAGATTTGTTCATTGAGTTTGAAGTCTGTTGATGATATCTGGTCTGTTCATTTTGACACTCCCTCTTGAGGTAACAAGCAGCTGTTAAAGTGTGATGGATAGGATCAGATCTCTGAGCAGAATGAAAACAGCTCCCTTCACAAACACACTCATGCACACAGTGATAAATTGTGTAAAACTTGTAAACCAAATGGAAGCAGCATCATAGCGGTGTACATCTTCATGAATCAACTTACCTTTCCAGGTATCAAGGCTGTTGTTGGGGCCACAAGGTAGAAGGAAAGTGTCTACATGAGCAATGAGCCACATGGATGCTTCTATGTAGAAAAAGATACTCATCTGCTTTTGGAACCTTGGAGCTATGGCTCCAAGCTTTGGTGTACTTGATTAAAACTTATTGATCAATAGATTTGAGGAAACTGACTAGCTTGGCTTCAGGAGTGGGTCATGAGTTTAACACCCTCTCCTCTAATCCTGTGGGGGAGTGGGGGGGGGGGGGGGGGGTTGTGTCTGGTTATTTCCATGTGCTGTCTGCACTGGAAAAGGATTCACTAAAGGATTCACTAAAGGAATTATGCAGATCAGACAACAGCGCAAACATGCCCATAAAATCTGTCCTGAATGCATTTTGTTCTGCGCAATTTTGATCTTGTGGGGCGTTTCTGAGTGCTATATAGCAGAGGATGTAACAGACCACCGCGATCTGGCTCACTCTGCCAGGACTATACTTGACTACACAACATATCTGAATATATGCCAGGTTATAACCCTATTCTCCATCATTTGATCATTATTTGATTAATTACTACTACCATGGTCAATAGAAAATGTACACAGACACCTCTTAAAAATAAAATAAATTTTACTGCCTGCTTTTGTCTGCCGGTAATAGCACTATGTAAATTGTGCTGGGCAGTTTTTGTGAATGAAGCACAATCTATAATGAGATAGTTGACAATTACTTAATAAATAAGGAGCTGAGATGGTTGAGGGATGCCAGAGAAATTGTCAGAGAAGTGAGCTAAGTCAGGCTGATCACACTATAAATTTAGAGACAGTAGGTTGAAAGTTCTGCTAGTGAAACTGGTCTGTGCTCACCAAAATTCGAATCACTGTCCACTAGATACTAATGTTTGAAGTGTTATTGAAGGTATGAGCACATGTGGGCTTCAGTTTCCGGGTGGAATGTCCACAGAGTGGCACCAAATTTTAATTTTATTTTTAGTTGTACATGGTGTAATACAATCAAGAGGAACCCTACCTAATCCCAACCTAACCCTTATCCCTAACCCATTCATTAAACATATGCCCTGACCTGAACCCTAAACCTAACCGTCATTGGAGTAAAGATTTTTAAAGTAAATGTTAGAGCAAAAATGCAACCTCAGAATCATGCTCACCACAGTTTTTTGTAAATGCAATTATTTCCTGGTTCCCATGGGACCAGAACTCAGGTTGTTCATCACAGCAGAGGGAAAGGTGATCACAGTAGCAATTATTTCGAAATGCCTGATGGCAAATGGTGTTTGTCAGTGCTTCTGCAATATTTGGTTGATTTCGGTGTACATTAACTTTCGGAAGCAACATGTTGATTTTCCATGTGGTAATCTTGGCTAAGAAGACTGTCTATTTTAAACTATTGCACTGTGATTAGATTGCATTAAATGAACATTGCCCTGCCCAACTATCATATGAAACAACATTTAATTATTTGTGCTAAGGGACATGCCTTTTGGGAGTGTCCTCCTGATAAATAGTGACATAAAGACCGCCAAATAACCCAAATGTGTCAACTCTCTTGATGAAGGGGTCTTTCATGACTTTGGTGCAGAGGCAGACATCAATGGATTACCTGGATACTTTGACGAGCCAGACAGAGATCCCCAATGACCCCGCTGCACAAACTAAAAACAAAAACGCTCATAGAGGACAATGAAACAATGGGATTTTAATCTTGAAATGGACCTTACCCATCAACTTCAAATCAATTACAATTGGGTACCTGCCTGAAATGGTACAATTGGTTAAAGTACTAGTGGAGGATTAAAGTAATCAGAATTTCCAGTAACATCAGACCATTTTCCCTTCACACATCAGTGCTGCCGGCCTCATAAATTACAACTTTGAATTCTTGCACACATGGCTTTTTCTTGTCAGTAGTCTATATGACTACAACATTTCTGAATTTTTTTTTTTTATTTGTACTGTTTGGAAGTTTGTTTGTGCATGCTACCAAACTTATTGCTTGATGAAGCAGATTTCAAAAGTTTCTCTATGTTGAAATGTGGTGACAAGGTTTGTATGTACTCTTCAGTCCATTATGAGCATGCCCTTCCTTTGCATATGTTTTCAAGCTCAAGATATAAAATATTTCTGGCTAACATTGCGACATACCTTTTATACTGTATTAATCAATCAACCATAGGGCTATCAAAACTAAACCAGAGTGCAGACATATTTTTCACAAACACAAATTAATCAGTCAAATGAACATTCTTATCAACAATAAGATATGACTGATCTCAGTATGGAGAAGCAGTGCAGGCAGTCCATTCATTCATATATAATTCCATTACATCATAAGGCTACAAACCGCAAGGCCGCACTTGGTTATGCAACCATCAGTGATCTTTTCCCCTCTGTCTGTGTACCCAAATGAGAACCATGCAAGCCATATGGTTTGTCCACATTCTCATAGATGTCATACAATAATAAATTTTGGGGATCAACATGGGAAAGTGGGCTGTAAAAACTGGACAGCGATGAAACCCAGGCCAAGATCAGCATATACTTGTAGGGGGGCCAATTCACACCCGCATGTTCCTCTGTCTAATTTTTCTAATGACATTTTTTTTGCAGTGTAATTGGACATCCATCTCAAGTTTTTAGTCAAACCTTATCTTAATTTATATACAACTGAACAGTACCAGCACTAACAACTGTTCCCAATCTGTCACTCACTCGACATTGTGTCCATGTAGTGACACTAGGGGTCTGGAGCCTGAGACACCTTCTGATCTTTTATAAAAGGCCAATGGTAATTGGCGAGTGGTATTTGCATGCCATTCCCCCAAACATATGGCTATAAAGGAGCGGCGTGCATACCGCTCATTCAGATTTTCTCATCGGAGCCGAGCGGTTGCTATTTCATTGAGAAATAAGTGAGCTGAATTCCCACAGCTTCCATTCACCTCTGAATGGGTGCACTGCAGAGATCGCCCCTGGGGGCTTCGGCAGATCTACTAAGAATATATTATAAAAGAGTATTTTCCACATAAAAGAGTATATTCTAAAAGAGCGGCACACATCGGAATGTCTTTTTAAAGACACAGCTTTTTAAAGATGCCTTTCCGGTTGTGTGTTATTCCTGGATGCGGTCGATATCTCTTGCCTTCATACGGCCACAATCGCTGTCTCTCATGCCTGGGCGCTGCCCACATCGAGACATCTTTCGTGGATGCATCATGTCCTCATTGCGAGAGCAATGTTGCAATCATGGCTCGCTTTCATAAGAAAGCAAGCTGCCCCAGCAGCTCCCTGCCTTGGTCTTTCTACCCACGGGTATGAGGCCAGCGTGGCTAGCACAATGGGACCACCTCCACCGGGTAAATCCCCACAGACCTCCCATTCCCCAGCATGCTCATTTGCTCCAGTTAGGCTTCCGGATGAGTGTGCCGGCTCGTCTCCAGTCGGACGCGAAAGCCTCGGCCAGGCTTCCCGCTTTAGGTGAGGTCACCCAGTCACTCGCTGACACGGAAATTATGGACATGCTTTCCCAGGCAGCCACAAGTGTCCAGCTAGAGTGGAACACTCTGCTCTCCCCTGAACCCTAATGGCTCGATGATTGGTATCTAGGCTTGCGGCGCCGCTCACAGCCACACCCCTCCCCATTTCCTTTCTTCTCGGAAGTGCAAGAGGAGCTGACAAGATTGTGGATGGCACCTTTTACTGCCTGGTCCTGATCTTTCGGCCCCCCTACCCTCGATGTGGGGCGGCCAAGGGCTACTCGGCTTTGCCCCCAGTGGATAAGGCGCTCGTGGTGCACCTATGCCTGAAGAGTGCCACCACCTGGAGCGGGCACCCAAAGCTTCCATCTAGCATCTGTAGGTTTGTAGGCCTGTAGTCCGGGTCTTCCGGCCGGGTATATCGTTTGCACATAACACCTTTCACCTTTTGTTGATTCCCAGTATCTTTTACAAATGTGTTCCCTGACTTGACTTTCTCTTAGCCCTGTGGCAGGCGAGTTTGCGGAGAAACTCGCTACCGGCTCATTACATGTGCTAACTAAACCCCGTACTGGGACAGGTGCTCCGCATGTGCTGGCATTAGGTAACCCCTTGTGACATATATTTCCACTGAAATCGTTTCCCTGTTGGTAAACTGCATCTTCCTTGGGCAGAAGCCCCTCTGCTCCATTCACCATGTTCATAGAGCCTCCTCCCCCATTGGGTAGGACCTACTATGGATTTGGTCCACATGACATACTTCTGACTAGACTCGGCAAGATCAGAACCCCCCCCTGGTTGGGGTGTGGTCTCTGCGGTGTCCCCTAGTGTCACTACATCAACACAACGTCTCGTTCCCTCCATTAGGGAGCAGAGGTTACAGAAGTAACCAGGATGTTTTATTTACTGGTGAAATGCACAGAAATAAACAAACAAGCTGGTAAATCAAGCCACATCACAAGCATATGTGCAGGGACCCTCACCCTAATAGGCCCAAAGACTTTCTGCAACAACCATCCACCTACACCAATGCCGAATGGTAATTTTAAGCATAAATCCATGACTTGCGGCAAGAGTTAAGATTACAATCGCTCAGAGGACTCTTTGCTGGATTGTAAGGCAGCCAGTTTGGCGGACACACAGATGAACTGCAACTGCAGAGCTCATCAGGTGGGGAGATATTTGGAAGAATTGTTCCCCTCTTTTTTTTGTCTGTTCGAACAATTAAAGCCTGGACATGACAGAGAGTTGGACGCACATCCCCTCTGAGTCCCTGGTGTAAGATCCTGGTCCAGCCGTGATTAAGTGATGTCTTTTGGAGCCTGTGCTGGTTTAGTTATTTATTTTGTTTTAAACTCCAAGGAAAATCTCCACCAGAGCAGATGTTGGGTAGGCAAGAGTGAAAGGGAGATGAAGGAAAGAGAACGGTGACACATTTTTCCCGTGAAACCTCTGAGGGTGCATCACGAACTGCTGATCTTCCAACTGCTTAAAAATGTTTTACTGGTTTTCCTACTTGGTGCAACCTAAGAAACACTTGCAAAATTATTGCAAGACCAATAATTTTGTCAGATATTATTCAAGGTTTCTACAACAGATATGTTTCAACTTTATAGATCAGGATTAGTCTAAATTATTTAACTGTGCTGAGGCCTAACTAGCCAAATTATGTAGAAAATATAGAAATTGGTCAATGTAAAATGACTCATAACTTATGAGTATTGGACTATCAAATTAAGGCTTGGTTGTCCTAATATTGTACAGACACTGTAATAAAACAGAATTTACTTTAAGCACATCATAAAACATTCACTTAGAGAGAAACAATGCATTGGCATTTATCGGCAAAACTTTGAATTTGGATTATATAACTTTCCTATACTCTTTTGCAACCTACTCCCACTACTTTTTTAGGCTGTCTGTAACAGATGTGTAATGTAACCCACCTTTGGCTCTTTCTTCCTTGCTTCCTCCTGGCTCCAGAGGTCCACTACAGATAATGCCTTCCACCTCTGTCCTTCAGAAGACACCAGAAAACAGGTGGTGAAGCTATCTCCAACTGTTTTTCTTTTCATTTAGCTCCCTGCATATTATAAAATGAGCCATGTGGAATGCAGAGACACACTTGAAGGTGAAGGTAGGGCTGGGTCAACACTGGCACAGGATGGAGAAAGTCAACGGTCTATCAGGAAATTCCTTTGATTAAAAAAACACTTAATAGAAAGCCTGGTCTTAAAACCGATTGCTACATTTCTCTCCCATTCTAAACACTTTTTGTGTGTGTGCGATTCTTTCGTTCAAATGCTGAAACTGTTATCACTTTTTTGTTATACCAAGCTTTACTTGCCAACAGGACTGACCTTTTTACAGGACCGAACTTTGCTGTTACCGAAGGCCTCTCCATTCTTTCTAAAATGTATGAACACACATGATGGTAATTTACAAAGAATGTTCTTGTTGAAGTGCAATATGGAAAATAGTCTGATGCTCACATGCAATTTTAAATAACAGGTGTCCAAATACATGAATATACTGTGGATTGTTTTTTCATTCTAATTGATAGGGTCAAACTAAAAAAGTGTGTGTGTGGGGGGAGATTACTGTGGCATTCACTCTGAAATGTCTCCCCCAGAGTACAGTTGGTTAGATGTATTTCTTTCAAGATATTAAGTCTTATTTGCCATACTGCTCCAGTACTGGGCTGATTAATGTAGCCATTTCACTTTTGCTTAAAATATATATTTCTTAGAGGGGATATTTCACGAGTAACATGATTGTCCTGGCTCTTTTTGAATTATGCTTGATGTACTATGTACACATACTCTAATGTTCATGCAAAGCTTAACAAGAGTTATTTTAGGCCTGCAGATGTCTTTTTATGATGACTAGTTGAGAAAAACGTCTAGGTTACGTATGTAACCTCCGTTCCCTGATGGAGGGAACGAGACGTTGTGTCGAAGAAGCGACTCTAGGGGTCTCTCTTGAGCGCCGAATATGCCTCTTCTTCTATGAAAAAAGGCCAATGAAAAGTTGGCAGACAGTATTTGCATACCCTGCCCCCGGACATATGGGAATAAAAGCGGGGAAATACGTAAAGTTCATTCAGGATTTTTCTGAGGAGCCGGAAATGGTCCGGCCACAACAGTGGCTCGGCTCAGCGACGTGGCAGGGAGGACACAATGTCTCGTTCCCTCCATGGAGGTTACATACGTAACCTAGACGATCCCCGTCTGTCGCTCACTTCGACGTTGTGTCGAAGAAGCGACGCTAGGGGTCCAATTTCAATCACGCCATACGCTGAGCCGTGTACGTGTTCTGCTGACACAGGAGCGGGCAGGTATTTTACATGCAAAGTTTACCAGCTGTGTCAGACTGCACATACCCTTCCCCAATGCCCCATAAAAGTTGTCGGAATCCTTCTGGTTACCCTAAACAGGGGAACAAGGCTACGCTTGCCAACCCGGGAACGGGCTGAGCCTAGCCAGGCCTCTTTTCTCTCTATGTTTCTCCGCATAGAGTAAGAAAAGGCTGGGGCCATTACACGCATCGAGGAACCCAGTTTCCTATTCTTTCAGGGGGAAAAGACCCTGCAGAGGCCACACCTGCCTGAAAGGGGGAGGTAAAAGGGAATACATCACATTGTTTTTTAGGCAACATGTGGAAAGTGGTGCAGTGGTAGATCCAGAGTTGCTACAACACGGTGACCGTAGAGCAGCTGGGACTGCCTAAGGGAGACACGGATCCACTCGTAAGGGGACCGTACCGCGGAAAATACACACAGGGGGAGTCCACGCAGGAGTTCTGGCCTGTGGAGCACCTATTCCAGTGCAGGGTAGATTAAGTACCCACAGTGGATTGGGTCGGCGAGATCCTCCGCTGAACTGCAGACCCAAAGGGCTAGGGAGTCATCCAGGGATCCGAATCAGTGGGATCTCCTGGGAGAGAAAGTGCACAATTTTACCTCGGCCGAGGGAAAGGGCGCCAGGTGCAAGCGATCCACCCGGTCAGTCTGTCAGCGTGTTACCGAGTTCTACCGGCTCGGACCTGAGAAAACACGGGACGATACTGACTCAACCCAGAGATTGTAGAATCTCGCAAAGGTATTAGGTGTTGCCCAATCCGCTGCTCTACATATGTCTGCCAGGGAGGTGCCCCTGGCCAGTGTCCATGAGGACGCAACACTCCTTGTTGAGTGTGCTCGGACCCGCAAGGGGGGGGTCACGGCCTGGGTGTGATAGGCCAATAAAATGGCGTCCACGACCCAGTGGGAAAGCCTCTGTTTGGAGACAGCATTCCCTTTTCTGCTGTCCACCAAAGCAGACAAAGAGCTGCTCAGAACATCTAAATCTCTGCATGTGGTCCAAAAGAACGAAGGGGCTGGGTCTGCCTCCTCCCGGGGCAGCGCTTGCAGGTTCACTACCTGATCTCTAAAGGGCGTAGTAGGAACCTTGGGCAAGTAGCCCGGTCATGGTTTTAGGATCACATATGTGTCTGCTGGACAGAACTCCAGGCAAGTGTTGCTAACAGAGAACGCTTGCAGGTCCCCGACCCACTTGATGGAGGCGAGGGCAATCAGCAGGGCAGTCTTAAGAGAGAGGGCCCTGAGTCCAACTGATTCTAGCGGCTTGAAGTGAGGTCTCTGGAGGCCCGTGAGGACCACTGAGAGATCCCAGGAGGGGAACAGGCTTTGCCGGGAGGGGTTCAACCTCTGGGCACCTCTTAGGAACCTGATGATTAAGTTGTGCTTACCCAAAGGCTTGCCGTCTACTGCGCCGTGGTGGGCCGCGATAGCAGTGACATACTCCTTTAGGGTGGAAGGGGACAGCCTCCCCTCCAGCCTCTCCTGCAGAAATAAGAGCACTGACCTAACTGCGCACCTCTGTGGGTCTTCAGCCCGGAAGATCACCAATTTGCGAACAAGTGCCACTTCAGGGCGTAAAGTTGTCTGGTAGAGGGGGCTCTGGCTTGGATGATCATGTCTACGACGGCAGGTGGTAGACCAGCTAGATCTTCTGCGTCCCGTCCAGGGGCCAGATGTGGAGGTTCCAAAGGTCTGGGTGGGGATGCCAGAGCATGCCCTGTCCCTGAGAAAGAAGGTCCTTCCTCAGGGGAATTCGCCCGGGACGGGCTGTCACGAGGAGTATGAGGTCCGAGAACCAGGCCTGGGTGGGCCAATAGGGAGCCACTAGGGTGACTTGTTCCTCGTCCTCCCTGACCTTGCACAGCACCTGTGCAAGAAGGCTCACTGGGGGAAATGTGTACTTGCGCAGCCCCGCAGGCCAGCTGTGTGCTAGTGCGTCTACCCCGAGGGGAGCCTCTGTTCGGGCATACCAGAGCAGGCAGTGGGAGGTCTCTCGGGAGGCAAACAGGTCTACCTGGGCCTTGCCGAACCATTCCCAAATCAGCTGGATCGACTGGGGGTGAAGCCTCCACTCTCCACAAGGCAAGCGTTGTCGTGATAGTGTGTCTGCTACCACATTGAGGTTGCCGGGGATGTGAGTGGCATGCAGCCACTTGAGGGAGATGGCGAGTAGTGACATGTGGCGGGAGCGTAGGCCGCCTTGGCGATTTATGCACGTTACCATGGTGGTGCTGTCTAACCTGACTAGGCAATTGATGTGCCAGCGCAGTGGGCCCCTTTCCAATGGCCCGTGGCTGCATGCCCATTGCACACGGCACCCCAACCCAATTTGGAGGCATCGGTCGTGACCAGGACACCTGCTGCAAGGGTACACCTGCCTGCTGAAAGCAGAGGTCTGTCCAGGGTTTGAAAGTTTGGTGGCAGGCAGGGGTGATTATTACACGGTGCATGCCGCAGCGCCATGCTCGTCTCGAGACTTGAGTCTGAAGTCAGTGCTGAAGCCGTCTCATATGCATCAACCCCAGTGGCGCGACCTGAGAAGCCGTTGTGCCTGGCCTGAAAGTGGTGAGGCATCTCAGCACTGACTGCACACACTCGCTCCATGCCGAGAAAAGAGATGCTCTGAACCTGGGCAAGCTTGCTCTTTTCCCAGTTGACCTGAAGCCCCAGACGGCTGAGGTGCCTGAGCACCTGGTCTCTGTGAACGCATAGTAATTCTCAGGAGTAGGCCAGAATGAGCCAGTCGTTGAGGTAATTGAGTATGCGAATGCTGGCTTCTCGGAGCGGGGCAAGGGCAGCCTCTGTGACTTTTGTGAAGACGCGAGGGGACAGAGACATGCCGAAGGGGAGGACTTTGTACTGATATGCCTGGCCGTCGAGCGCAAGCCACAGAAAGGGTCAGTGTCGAGGCAGAATTGAGACGTGAAAGTACGTGTCCTTCAGGTCTACCTCTGCGAACCAATCTAGATGCCGGACGCAAGTTAAGATGTGTTTTTGGGTGAGCATTTTGAACGGGAGTTTGAGCAGAGCCCGGTTGAAAACTCGCAAGTCCAAGATCGGTTGTAAGCCGCCGCCTTTCTTGGGTACAATGAAGTAAGGGCTGTATAAACCTTTCTTCATTTCAGTTGGAGGGACAGGCTCTATCGCGTCTTTGAGTAAAAGAGTAGCGATTTCCGCGTGCAGGGATTTGGCATGCTCGCCGTGTACTGCAGTAAAGCGGACACCTGCGAAGGGGGGGCGGGGGCTTGGCAAACTGAATTGCGTAACCGAGTCGGATGGTCCGGGCCAGCCAGCGTGAAGGGTTGGGAATTGAAAGCCACACATCCAAGCTCCATGCTAGGGGCACCAAGGGGATGAGTATTTTTGACGTACCCGTCGGGATGGAGCAGCGGGGCAGAGCAGGTAGTACGGCGTCGGGAGGCAAGGGTGCGTCCCGAGGCTCTAGTGCTGAGAATAGACTCAAAGCACTTACCTTGCTCCGCACACCCGGCAGGGGGCGGGTTAGTGACTGAGGACAAAGGAAATAGCTCTGTTATTGAGAATGTGGGTACCACAGCCACATCTGGGGGGGGGGGGGGGGGGTGGCAAATGAAATAACTTCAACAAAAGATTCTCCTCCCAGCCCTCCACAGGGGGACTGAGTGGTCTTCTTACCAGCTCTGGAGCTAATGTCTTGGTCTCTGGGTTCGACGTCTCAGGAGTGCCTGGGAGCCTTCTGGGTCCTCGAGGGGGTCCGTGAGACGGGGGGCGTCTGCTTCCTGCGGGGTGCTCAACGCGGGGGGCTGAGATCTTGGCCCGGGTTGAGGCAGAGCAGGGTGTTTCTTAGCCACAGGAGGACGCCCTCATCGAGCAGACGGGGCATGGCCCATGGCGGCAGGCTTGTGGCGGTGCAGGATATGAGAGATGGCCTCCGTCTGTTTCTTCACCGTGGAGAACTGCTGGGTAAAGTCCTCGACGGTGTCGCCGAAGAGGCCGAACTGGGAGACAGGGGCGTTGAGAAAGCGCGATTTGTCGGTCTCACGCATCTCGACCAAGTTCAGCCACAGATGATGTTCCTGGACCACGAGCATGGGCATCGTCTGACCGAGTGACTCTGCTGTGGCCTTCGTGGCTCTGAGGGCGAGCTCGGGCGCTGAGCGCAGTCCCTGCAAAACATTGGGATCAGGGCTACCACTGTGCAGATCTTTAAGTGTCATGGCCTCGTGGACTTGTAGGAGGTTCATGGCGTGCAGGGCGGAAGCGGCATGTCCGGCGGTGCTGTAGGCTTTGGTGGTCAATGAAGACGTCGTCTTACAGGCCTTAGAAGGGAGCACAGGGTGATCCCGCCAGGTAGTAGGGTTTCCGAGGCACATGTGGAGCGTAACAGCCCTGTCCACCTGGGGAATCGGCGTGTACCCGTGGGCCGCTCCGCCATCAAGGGTAGCAAGAGCGGATGAGCGAGTGGCTTTGTGACGAGTGGAGAGGGGCGCTCTCCACGAAGACATCAGCTCATCCTGCACTTCTGGGAAAAACGGGACCGGGGGGGCGGTGAGGCTGTGAGCGGCGTCCAGACCCCAGGAACCAGTCATACAACTGCGATGGCTGTGGGGAGGATGGAGGGTTCCAGTCCAACCCCACGCTGGCAGCGGCCCGGGAAAGCATGTCGGTCATCTGAGAGTCAGCCTCAGCCTGGGCGTGCTGGCTGAAGGCGGCAGCCCAGGGGAGTCATCCGCGTCAGACGCCGCGTTCTCCGATGCAGCGGCGAGCTCATCCACCTCGAGCTCTAGAGGATAGGCAGGCTGGCTGTAAGGCCAGCTGCTGTTGCCTAGAGCAGGGACGGGAGTCGACGAGCGTGCTGGAGGGCAGGTGGCCAAGGGGGTGTACCCGGCAGAGCTGCACCCGCTGCTGTCCCCAGATCGCCTCCATCGCCAGCCGTATCGTCCTCAATCCCGTGGGAAGAAGGAGCAATGCGGGGGGTGGCTGGAGTGGCGTGCTTTCTGTTGAAAGCGAGCCGCGACCGCAACATTGCCATGGTCATGCTCTTGCAGTGAGAGCGTGAACCATCCACAAATGCTGCCTTGCTGTGATCGGTGCCCAGACACATGAGACAACGCCTGTGGCTGTCTGAAGCGGAGCACTCTACCGCATTGAGGAACTACACAGGGGCGGAAAGGCATCTTTAAAAAGACGTGTCCTGTAAAGGACGTTCAACGCCGCTGTGTGTTGCTCTTTAGAGGAAATGACTCTTTTACAAGAAAAAAATCCCTCTTTAATAAACTCTTTTAAGTTCAGCGCTGTCAAAGTGCCCGGGGCAAAGTGCACTGCCGTGCAGAGAAGGAGAAAGCCGTTGTAGTGCACCGTAGATCCAACAGCAGAGAAGCGTCAGAGGAACAGGAACGTGTGTGTGACTCGTAGCTGACTGCATGCACAACCATCGGCTCTGAAGAAAATTTCTGAATGAACTCGACGTATTTCCCCGCTTTTATACCCGTATTTCCGGGGGCAGGGTATGCATGTACTGTCTTCCAACTTCTCATTGGCCTTTTTTCATAGATCAGAGGCATATTTGGTGCTCAAGAGAGACCCCTAGTGTCGCTTCTTTGACACAACGTCGAAGTGAGCGTCAGAAGGGGAACTATAGATCACTATAAGTATTAGAGATTTTGTTTAGTCATATTAGCCAGACTGAAAGACCATTCTTATTTGTCCTCATGTTAAACCATATGTGGTTATACATTAATTCCCACAGGTTAGGGGCAAGAGGTTTGAAGTGCAATTTTGGCACATTGAGTAACCAATGTAGCCAGAATCTGTTGTTCAGGGTGCCCAGTGATTTACATTTTTGGTCATTTGTTCAGGTTCTCTTTTGTGTTAGATTGGTGGTTTCTTCAGGCCTGTCATCACAACTCTCAACTCATGTCTACACCCAACTCATGCCTCTCTGTCTACAGGGTGGTAACAGCATCTTACCATGTGTGCTTTCTCAGCCTCCACCTTGTCTAGACATCTCAATACACATTTAATTCTCAGATATCTCTAGTGTCACATAATTTTCCAAATTGATTTCCCCAACACCGTTTAATGTAACAGCTTAGCAGGTGTGTTGCCTTGCAAAAGAGTACTGTGGTGGTACCATGATACTTAGATACTGCATATGCCATACCATGATACTGAATGGTCACTCTATTCATGTATCTTGGTATTTACATGGCACTCCTAGGCATGTCAATGACTACTAAGATATTGGCATGGTACATATATATATATTTCTACCAGAAAGACTCGGGAGAATAATACTGAACAATTAACCATTTATTTACAGCTCAGCAAACAATATAAAGATAAAAGTTCTTTGGCGTAGGCCCCATCCGTAGCTCGCAATCCGGGGGTCCGGACTCTGCATTTCCTGCCAGGCGATGAAGGCAGGGGCGCAGCCGACCCCCAGTGAGGTATGGGAAGGGACCATCCTGGTGGTGGTGTGTAGGAAGGAAGGAATCATCTTTGTGGTGGGGAGGGTGGAGGAGAACGAAAGCGTCAGCATCTGTGAACTCAGACATGTGTAAGTACCCATCTTTTATACTGCAAGTGTTAGAACGCGATTGGATAGATGAGAAGGTAATGAGTGACGTAACAATTGAGTCTTCCTGGCAGAACTTATGCTAAAGCTTCCATATATATATATATATATATATATATATATATATATATATATATATATATATTAAAAAAAAAAACATGTCCAAAAAAACATGGTATTAATATAATACCACTTCCAAAAAACAAGGTAAAACTTAAGTAGTAGTTTTGAGTTCTATGGATGCAAAGCGCAGAGCTAGAATATTGCAAAAGTGATCTGTGGTGACATATAAGGAAGAGAAAGAGAATGTTTTACTTATTTATTTATTTGTCTTTCTCTCTAAAATGATTTATGTGCTATTGGAGGATGAACACTGGCTTACTGTAAACAAATCTCTTGCTCCGACAAGTTTGATGGAAATGGGGTTTGTGTTGAAAATCGAATAACTGTGTGTACCATTTCACAGTTGGAGAGGAAAGCACTGTACACTCTGTTGAACACTCACTCATGTTTTGGAAATACTGACTCTATTCGTTTTCCTTTCTGTTGACATGCCTCTCCCACTGGGTCCAGATTTGACAAATCAAATTGAGTGTTGTGGAGGAAATACCCTGATCTTCTCCATGTCGGGATTCCCGAGTGAAGGAACTGGGTGGAGAGATAGTCATCTTGGAGAAGGTAGCTCCCAAGAAAGCATAAGAAAGTAAACTAAGTAAAATAAGCAATTAAAGAAAGTTCATTAAATAAGTAAACTAAGTAATCAAAGTCATTTACATAAACAGGTAAGTAAACTAAAAAGCGTAAGTATTTACTAAGCTAAATATGAAAGTGAAGTTATTTAAGTGAAAAATTAAATAAGTAATTTAAGTTAAAAAAGTAATTAGGTAAGTAAATTATGTAACATAAGATAAGAATAATAATTTAAATAAAGAGGTAAGTAAAGTATCAAGTATGTTAAGTAAATTATGTAAACTAAGTTGGTAAGTAAAGTAATTTAAGTTAAATAAGTTGATTTAACTTTTGGAAAAAATCCTATTGTTTTAGAATGAATGTATGTAAGGGAGTGTCAGTGGTCATGAATATTTATGTATTTCACACCTGGGGTGATAATGGCCCACCCCTTATGGGGTTATCAATGTGGAATGCCACTGTGCGAAGATATTGGAAATATTTTTTATTAGATTTTGTGACTGTGGCTTGCCTTCGTAAGAAAGGTGCTCCCCACCTCGGTCCTTCTACCTACAGGCATGAGGCCAGTGCGGCTAGCACTGGGGGCGATTTGGGGACCTCAATGGGACCACCTCCACCGGGTATTCCCCAACGAACCTCACATTCCCCAGCACAATCGCACAAACTCCAATCGGGCTTCCAGATGAATGCTCTGGCTCTTCTAAGGGCAAGTTTAACCTCTTGTTCGGGTCCTGCAAAGTTGATGAGCTCTTGAGCGCAGCATCAAAGAGCGGGCTTGTCCAGTCGGACGCGGATGGCTCAATTGGGCTTCCCCCCTCATGTACGGTCGCCCAGTTGCAGGCTGATGCCGAAATGACGGACATGATTTCCCGGGCAGCCGCGAGTGTTGGGCTCGAATGGAACCCTCCGCTCTCCCCTGAACACTAGTGGCTCAATGATTGGCACCACTCACAGCCACGCACCGCCCCAGTTCCTTTCTTCCCAGAAGTGCACGAGGAGCTGACTAGGTCATGGGAGGCACCTTTTACTGCCCGGTCCCGATCTTTCAGCCCCTCTGCCCTTACTACCCTCGATGGTGGGGCGGCCAATGGATATTCAGTTATGCCCCCAGTGGATAAAAGGTGCTCGTGGTGCACCTATGCCTGCAGAGCACAGCCACCTCAATGCTCAACGCCCCGATGCGTCCCTGACGTCCAAGGCCTAGGGTGCCACTGGACAGTCCGCCTCCGCCCTGCATGCCATGGCTTTCCTGCAAGTCCATCAAGCCAAGGCACTAAAAGAACTGCACATGGGTAGTTCTGCCCTGGGATTGATACAGGAATTACACTCAGCGACTGACCTCGGCGATGTCCAACTTGTTGGTCCAGGAATGCCACCTTTGGCTCAACCTGGTTGAGATGAGAGAGGCTGACAAGGCACGGTTCCTTGACTCCTCCATTTCCCAGGCTGGCCTATTCGGCAAAACCATCTATGACTTTGCCCAGCAGTTCTCAGCAGTGAAGCAGAAGACGGGGGCCATCCAACACATCCTGCCCCGGCACAGCTCAAGATCCCACACCCAGTCTGCTTGTCACCAAGGCCATCCTCCTGCGGTGACTCTGCCGCAGCCTGCCCCCACAGCCCTGCCCTGAACCCACTGCAGTAAGCAGATGCCACCCGTCTCACGGAGAGGCCGCCAAAAACCTGGTTCAACCTAGGTGGGTTGTGGACTCCCGTGTAAACGAGCCCATTCTACCAGTTGTGTGGTGGCCTCCTGGGCCTTGACCAGTGGTGCCTCTCTAACAGGCACTTCCCCTTGGGAGTGACACCCCCACCCCCCACACAGCAGTCTACACATCTCGCACCACCAGTTCACGTAACACAGTTGAGCTAGTTGTGGCATTTTGTATAGGGACCCTAGTGTCACTTCATCGGACACAGATAGGGTACATCCTGGTTATTCTGTAACCTCCGGTTCCTGATGGATGGAACTAGATGTTGTGTCCCTCCTGCCACAATGCTGGACTATCCGCTGAAATGGCCGGGACCTTCTCTCTCGGCTCCTCTGCATAAAACCTGAATGAGCGTTTTGCACGCCAGCTCCTTTATACACGTATGTTTGAGGGAGTGGCATGCAAATACCACTTGCCAATTCTCATTGGCCTTTTATCAGAGATAAGAGGTGTCTCGGGCTCCCAAGAGTGACCCCTAGTGCCATTTCATCGACACAACGTCTCGTTCCCTCCATCAAGGAACGGAGGTTACAGGAGTAACCAGGACGCTTTCAACCACAGATGCCTCTAGAGATCACAAAGATCAGTAGTGAAGCTTTAAGGAATCCAAGTTAAGCTAAGTAAGAAAGAAAGATTGAAAGTCCTTTTCCCTATGTTGACTGGCACAGTGGTTGGTGATTTGAGCTCATCAGGGTGGTAATGGTAATACTATCTCTTTCTCTCTCATTTTTCTTTTCCTGTTTTCCTCTTTTCCACCTCTCTATCCATTTAGCATCACCAGGCTTTTGCTGTATTTCATTAAGACATGACATATTACTCTTCAATAACGAAAACTGATAGAATACATATGGATCTTACACAAAATCTGAGCACCATTAACAGAACTTAGTCACAATTTTGTTTAATTTCTACAGTGCATTTATCAATCTGTATCACTTATTCAGTTTTAATTGTATATTGCCTTATTTATTATGTGAGCATTACGTGTTGTGTACATGATCAAACTCTGATGCTTTTCTCTAAAACTTCTGGATTTTTTTTGTATTTCATTAGACTATGTTACATTTAACAAAGGTAGTCATTTGACCTTCGGATAAGAGGAAGTCAGTAAGAGAATTAATCAAATACTATGTCCGATACAGCTGCCCGACACATCTTTTCCCCTGACTTCAGAATATTTCTTAGATTACTTCTCAAATTCATTTCCAAGGTTGATTAACAGCATATTTTAACATGGTTATTGAAACATTTGAAGTGATTACAAAGAACATTCTCACTGGCACTTACAAATTTCCATCTTGGTTTTAAACCAGCTTGCAAACAGAATGCATTTGTACATCTGGTTGCCGTCTTTGCAAAAAAGAAAGATGAAAACTAATGAATAGCCACTGGAATCCTCAGAATGCAAAAACCTTGACTCTAACAATTGAAAAACCTTCTCGCGTAGAGGGTATGCCTTTGAATTACTCTTTTAATGAGAGATACACGCGCACCCTTGTCATGATAGGTATATCAGTAGTTTCAATTAACTGGAATTATAGAAAAATAACGTACCCTGTAGTTGGCGTTAGAGAGGTCAAAAGTTTGTGTGGCAGGACGGAGGACGGGGGCCGGGTCGTGATGATACACACCCGGTCCCGTATCAGGGTAATCAAGCCTCCGAGAGGGATAAAGGCTGATGGCGGACTGTGGTGCGAGGAGAGAGAGATAATTTATGGACATGTCCATCATGTGTGTGTTTGTACTTTGTTTTAAGTTCATTATTAAAAATTATTTATATTGACAAGCCGGTTCTCGCCGCCTCCTTGCCCATATTAACCCCTTTACAGTTTGGTACTTTGAAACCAAGCTGATACTAAAATTAAAAAGATATAACAATACTTCACTTTCTGCAGTACCGGTAGTACCAAATACCAACTAATTTTGGTAAACGCACACTTTTGACTGACTGTTTTTTATTTTTAAAAAGGCCACCTTAGACTTCACATGACACACACACTGTAGGACAGATTATATATTATAAAACATATTATGTGATTTTTTAGATATTTATTGATTATGACAGATAAGATATGATCATGAGCATGATTGCCAGGTATGTTGTTTACACTGCAATGCAGCATGGGATTCTGAGTTTGTCAAGCATAAATGGTTCTAAAATCCTAGCCCTTTCATTATGAAAACTGATTTAGTCCCTCTTTGCTGGTAAACAGCAGCACAAATGCAGATCGCACCGGTTTGTTCACATGCCTCTGAGCCCAACCTAGTGTTATCACAGTGGTTTGATAGTATTTGCGAAAGGGTGAACAAGAAAATGAGAAAACAGCTCACAGCTCTTGGCTGGATAAATTTATTAGCTTTAAAAACATATTTTTTTAACTAATAATCATACAGTGAAGACTGTACCCATTAGGGAAGCACTGATCTGTCGGCAGCCAACCGCGATCTTCCGACATTTGGATTAAATCTGTGATTGACTGATCATGCATAGATTGAGGGCCAAGAGTCATTATGACAGAAATTCTTACTCGCTGTACAGTTACAGACGGAGAAGACAAAGAACTACAAATGGAAAAACAAATTAAACAACAAAGATGCAAATACAAATCTGAGTTTAGTTGATGTAACGCGAGTCATGACAGTCAGGCGGTGTGTTGAGCGATATAGACAGTTTGAGCAATTATCACTCACTTCCAACATGCGTGCTCTCCTCTCTCAATCTCTTATCAGTCACTAATCCTGCACTATTTTGTGAGAACCCAGATTTAAATCATATATAAATATTTGTCACAATACCACTAATAAAAGCAATAACAGTTGAACCTTGAATAACGGACCTTATCGTGAAGAAAATTGGCAATATGCAGCTTTATTAATAAGAGAGATGTTTTTCTTGTGAGTTAAAAATGGATTTGTGAGTTAAAGATGGATTGAAGTGAACAGAAAGGTGAGATAAGGTAGTCTTTGCTCCATTATATACTGCAACATAATACTTTTTTGATTTGTTTTTGCAAAAGATGATTTTGTCCTCTTTATTGTTAGTAAGCACGTTTAATACAGCCTTTTAAGTCAGGACACAAGCAGAATAATCGGTTAAGAGCAAATGATTAATCATTGCAATAATCGCAGAATAGTCTAATAATCTTTCTAATAATCGTTAGATTAACTGATTATCAAAATAATCCTTAGTTGCAGCCCTAATTGAGGATACTTCATATCCAAAGAGTCATTGAGCCTACTACTAAATCCAGGACATATTTACATTTTTAGTGACTTTTCTGTGACTTGGGACACCAGGACACAACTTGTGAATCAGGGACATCTGGCCACCCTATTCTAGTGTAAAGACTAATCTCAAAATAGGACCAGAAAAATGGCATGGCTTTGAAGCATAGTTCTGTTTTTGTAAACTGAAGCATTTCAGCGCTCATCTGTCTTTGGAGAGAAACATTTCTCCTGCTTAGAAAATAAATAGCTACAGCTCAGATGCAGATGGAATATATTACCCTATTGATTGTCAATGCCAATTTTCTTTGATGCAATTTGTGTAGTTTCTTTATTGTTAGCTTGTTTTGGTGGATATGGTTTGGTATTCTTAATTCTACCTGGCTAATTTTCAAACGGATTGTGACCATGTTCTCATTCACAGCAGCCAGGGTGAATTTGCTTCCCAGCACACGTTTGCTCAGAGCAACAACAATTCTCTGGCTCTCTGTGTGCCCCAGATTTCAGTAATATGCTTAGTTGGTCTTTGCATGGATGTTCAAATGTGTCTGTGTGGTTGTCTGTCTAATATATCTAAAATGTCAGAAAGTCTCCAATGAAGTCTTATCCATGTAGGGTGTAATAATAGGATGTTTTGACTCTCTTCAACCCTTTTGTCCTTCCAAAAACTGCATATATCCATACTATATATATATATATATATATATATATATATATATATATATATATATATATAATCCTTCTAATAATCGTTAGATTAACTGATTATCAAAAAAATTGTTAGTTGCAGCCCTAATTGAGGATAATTCATGTCCAAAGAGTCATTGAGCCTACTACTAAATCTAGGACATATATACATTTTTAGTGACTTTTCTGTGACTTGGGACACCAGGACACAACTTGTGAATCAGGGACATCTGGTCACCCTATTCTAGTGTGAAAACTAATCTCAAAATAAATATACAGGGTTGGGGAGGATACTTTTTAAAAGATTTCCACTAAGATTACAGAATACTGCTGTAAAATGTAATTTTTTACATTTACAAGATCAGTAATGCAATCTAAATACGTTGGATTACTTTTTCATTTGCAAATTTTTTCAATTGTTTTGACTATAAACAAGTAAATAAAGTTGGAAAATTCACTTATATATATATAAAAATAGTGTTTTAGCTTAGCATTGAACATATTGTTAAGTTTACTTATTATTTAAAAAAGGTTAACTATTTTTGCTGCTCTAAACTTCAAAACCCCACAGAGCAGTACCACCGCACCTGAAGGGATCCAACTCCCTAAAGGGGCACCATCTTACCCAAGGGGGGCACCAGAAATTCCACCGGCAGCCCTAACTCACACATTATACGTTATTCAAGGATCCGAAAGCAGTCGCGAAACATAGATGATGACTTTGTGCTCGCATCACTCCCCACACTCACACAACATACCACACCCCCTAAACTCCCCCAACAGTCATGGAGCTCTGCGTGGGGCATCAGATTGGCCAGTGGCGATTGGCCTACCATAGAGTGTACACAACAAAATCCTTTTCTGATTGTATTGGGATTCTGTTCGTAGAATGAGGCAGAAAATATATTATTTGTAGCTTTCTATATGATGTTAAAGACTACATTGGTTAGCATTTCTTGTAAAAATACCCATACCACATACAAAACATTGACAAGGCATGTAATCATTTATTTATTGGATTTATGTTTCATTTGTTAAAGCGTAACTGTTTTTTTGGTAACACAGTGTGAACTTGTATGAATCATAACATCATAAGAAAGTGTTTCACTGCTGTTCAAAAGCTGATATCATCATTTATATGATAAATATTTTCCAAGTGAATAGTTTAAACACTAAATGAAACAAATGACAATAAAATGCAAAGTAATCTCTTCAGTAATCAAATTACTTTTTGAATGTAACTGTATTCTGATTACCAGTGATTTACATTGTGACTGTAGTGGAATACAGTTACTTATATTTTGTATTTTAAATACATAATCCAGTTACTTGTATTCTGTTACTCTCCAACCCTGATTTAGGGCCATATAACACTATTGTGTGTGTGATATTGCTTATATACAATAGTTCAATGAACAAGTAAATATATATATTTTTTTTTTGGAAAAACTGAGTACGGTCATAAAAACACATTTGTGCATGGAACTACTTTATTACGCAGTGGATCAGAATCTGCCGTTGCTGGTTCAAACAAAATGAATGCATCCAAGCCTTTGTTAGTAATTCAAAAATGTCACTTCAGAAATAATATCACGGCTTGTGCTGTTTCTAACAAGTTATTGGATAAACAAAGATGAATGTGTGTGTGTGTGTGTGTGTGTGTGTGAGAGAGAGAGAGAGAGAGAGAGAAAGAGAGAGAGATAGACGGAGTGTGTGCGATCACCTGTTGCCACACCCAAGCAGAGATGCTGTCAGCTTTCTGAAGATCAGCTTTCTCAGAGGAAAAGTAGCCATCCAAGCGGGGGTATTTCTCCCTATTTCGTGGTAACCGGTGTGCAAGAGTTTTTCACTATAGAAACTGCGATGTCCTCCTCCATTTTAAACAGTGTGTCCACTCCAATGTGGAAACTCCGGTAAGAGGTAAGCGCCTTGAGTTTGTGTAATTAATCAGTCTGTTGTGTCTCTCAGCTGTGATGAGCCGCAATGCTGAAGTTGTTTGTTTAAAGCCATTTAAAGCTATTTCCTAGCTTTAATAGTGTAGTAGTAATACGAGCGATCATGGAGTGCTGTATGTAAACACGCGGATTCACTTCACGTCACCTAACTTGCTCATATTACACATAATTGATCTTTTCCCTACACCTGCTGGCTAACATATAGAATGTAAAAAAAAATACATGTAAGGCAAACTCTTACAAAGCGCTTAACACATCTGCACTGCTCTTACACTTTAGTTTAGAATGGCATGAACACAAGCGGAGTGATACACATAGTGATGCGTTGGAGTGCTAATGTTGTCAGACCATCAGTGCTCATGGAATGTCTCTCATCCTATCAGATTCTGACTGGAACTAACTGTTGTGTTTTATATATATATATATATATATATATATATATATATATATATATATATATATATATATATATATATATATATATATGTCTCACCACAACTGATCATGGCCATTTTTGTGACTTAGACACAAACATGTCTAAAATGAGAGCAATTCCACAGTACTCCATTGAGCTATTACCGCAGCACATTTTCACGCTTCCTTTGGGGTTTGTATTGGTTCGGTTTGATATTCAGAAGATCCATTTTTCTTGCCCATCCATCTTTCATATCCAAAAAACTCTTTGGTTTATGTGCACAGACTTGCAGATAAACAAACTCCCATTGCAGCATAGCACACCCACACACTTTTATTTGGACTTTATTTGTTAAAAGCTAAGCAACACTTTTTAAATACTCTGAAACTGAGCAGTTTGTGTGTGTGTGTGTGTGTGTGTTTAGACACCCCATTACCTGGCTGTAGATATTTTAACACTAAAACTCAATGGGCTTAACCATTGCATACATATCTACTGATGCTCAGACATGCCACCAGCAGGCTTAATTCGCTCTGGCTGTATTCTTGCTGGCACACCAGGCATCGACTTTGCAGTGGCTACTTTGATTCATGGCCATGTGCGCAGCTGTGTGAATAGAGTCAGTGGTAAAGCTAGCTGTGAAGACTCCAGGGAAGGAGCTGTTGATTTGTGTGAATGCCTTTCTGCTGAAAACAGCCAAGAAAAGTTTTGTGGGTGGCCTGTACTTATAGATACTTTTGAGTTTTGTCAATGGAGAATTTAATTAAAAGTTTTCATACTCTTGTACGCTTATCAATTTCCTTTTCTTGGACTGACAACACTCATTCACCCCATTTAATATAATTTCACGAGTTCACTAGTATATACCTTGAACACATTGTGGTAAACGTATTTGGCATGCTGTCCATAACAGAGGGGCTCGAGAATGGGACTGGGCTTGAGCTCCAAGGTCCCCCCTAGACTATCTGACTGAAGCAAGAATTAGAAAGACAATTTTGAAATAATTGGTATAGGTTTTTTTAATATAAAGGTGAAGATGGGGAGTTGGAGGGATGCCAGAAGAATCATCACCGGTGCAGGGGATGTAGCCTCTTATATATCCTTGGGATATGCTCCTCCCAGACTTACATTTTGAACTTTCGTCATTCTCGTTGTGTAAAACTCTATGTCCCTGATATTCTTGCCTGGACTTTAGACACATTTCCCCACAACCAGAGTATTGGTCACAAAAAGAGCCTGCGTTCTATAACCCTTACTCTGTACATACGTCATTAAATTGGCTAGACACTTTTGGTTGTGTAATAGAGAGGTTTTTCGCCATGTAAATTGTGGAGTTGTGGAAAACTGTGACCTTTTGTTATCAAACAAATTAAATTAAAATTCAAACAAACTAATTAGGACGTTGTCTATCTGCTTTCAGTTCTGTCATATAACTTTCATATTATCTCCCTTTTATTCACTCACCCTCTCTCTTTTTTTGGGTTGGAAACCTAATAAAGTCACATAGAATCATTTTGAATTTTTATAGTCTTTTTTTCCCCCCATAGCTTTGTGGTTTTCGGAGAATGTCCCTGCATTGGGTTTGGCAGGGCAAACTGTCCTTCACTTTTTCTAGCTCTGGAAAAGTGTAGTAATGCAGTAAAGCAAGTATTGATATTTATTTTTATAATTGGAGTTGTTGGTGGTGAAATGGGGCAAAATAAGAGGGGTTTAGAAAGAGGCATTCAAAGTCCTAGAGGTCAGATGTATACTAAACAGCTGACCATTTGTCTCCTTTCTCAAGGAGACCAAGTGTTATACATTTTATTAAACCTGTGCAATAGCATACGCAATAGGCTATGAGACCCTGGGTACTTGGTTTAATTCAGGGCTTGACATTAACTTTTTTTGGCTTACTTGCCATTGTGGCTAGTGCTGTTCCAAAGTAACTAGTCACTTAGCATTTTCACAAGCCAAAATCCCCCATCCCAATAAAAGTAGTACAAGTTTAACTAAAGACTGTTACTGCATCCATTTGTTTGAACTTTTAATTTTATTTGAATGAAAATAAAATGAGTGGGAAACATATGGAGTCATACACTTTCCACAATGTTTTGTGCATGCAAGATGAAATTTTGCATGCACCAGATAATATTTTTATAAAAAAAAAAAAAAATCTGCATGTGCAAGATTCAATTTTGAGCGCACTAAAAGTTATTTAGCATGCACAAGAGGATATTTTGTGTGCAAAAAAAATTATAAAATTCTGCACATGAAAGATGATATTTTGAGTGAACAAAAATGTTAAATGTAAAGCAATGTATCTTCTTGCAACGATAAACAAAAATCAGTTTTGCACTTAAATACATTTTATCTCCTCCTACCCACTCTGCACGCAAAATACCTTTTTGCATGCTCAAAATATAATTTTGTGTATTATTCTGCTTCTTCCCAATGGGAGTCTATGGAATCCCATAGAACCGTTCGTAGGAAAATTATGAAATTTGGCACACTGTTATGGGTGGTCATGAGTAGTCCCCATAGAAAATTTGGGACCTCTAGGACAAACTCCATAGTGCCACCACTAGTCCAAAAATTAAAAAGTCTTGTGTGTGTATCTTTTGAACCGTTTATCCTAGAACAAAATAACATTATTTATAACATACATTATAACTCCGCCTATTACAGTAGCTGCCATTTTAGATAATGATGTTTACAGTTTTCAAGTTTCATGTCCTTTAAACTTTGTCCAATTTGTCCAAAATCAAAATTGCTCAAAATAATCTCCAGACTGAGCCACACAGAAATAATAGTAAAGAAGTTTGATTTTTGTCTTTGTTTAAAAGTTACAGCAGCACAAATTTAACAAGGTTGATTTAAAACTGGATGTGAGTCTGTATTTTGGTAATGGTTTATCCTATCAAAAAGAAACTTGGTATGCTTCATCAGGACCATGATATGAGGGTACATGCAAAGTTTGGAGACTTTTTTCACATAATATGTAAAAAAAACTTGCTATTTTTGGCCATAACTTTCCAAGTATGTTCTAAAATCATGGGGTTGGTACCAATTTTTCTCATGTCAGCTATACTGTCCCTCTTCCACATTGAATTTGATTAAAAAGTTATATATCTTTTAAAAGCATTGTCAGATGTTTAAAATAATGTTTTATGCATCATAAGCATCATGTCCTGAGGATACCTGTGCAGTTCTGATACAGCGCCAGCTATAGTTAAAAAAAAAAAAATCCACACCTGTGTGCTGACTCTAACCTTGCATTGTCTCTATGCCATCAAGAATTGTTAAAAATAGCTTTTTTGCCTGTAACTTATTTCAGTTATACCAATTTTTCTCATGTCAGCTATACTGTCCCTGTCCATGCGGATTTCAACAATACCAGTTTTCCTATATCTGTCATAATTCCTCTCCACCATATTGACATTTATTTAAAAATTATATATCTTTATATACATTGTCAGATCATGTCCTGCTGATACTTGAGCAGTTTGGAGACAGTACCTCCTATAGATCAAAAGATAACCCACACTTGTGTGCTGACTCCAATCTTAGGAAGTCTCTTTGCCACTCAGTGGGTATGTCAACTGAGTGGCTCAGTGTGTTAAAGCACTGATTTAAAATTAAAAAGGTCATAGATTCCATTCCCAGGTGGACAGGGCTGGACTGGGAAGAGAAATCGGCCTGGGATTTTACATGGCAACTGGCCCAAAAGTTGTTGAGCGGGGATATTAA
Source organism: Moxostoma hubbsi (assembly GCA_032164185.1). Lineage (NCBI taxonomy): Eukaryota > Metazoa > Chordata > Actinopteri > Cypriniformes > Catostomidae > Moxostoma > Moxostoma hubbsi. The sequence goes on along the minus strand of JAVLUX010000163.1, from coordinate 1,285,669 downwards.
AAGTTGTTGTACTGGAGATATTTGTATTTTTTACTGAATAGCTGTGGGTCTTATCACAGATAATTTCTGTTTGAATGTATACTTCTTGTTCTTTTTTCTTAGTGTTGTTCTTCTGATATATATGGGAGTGATATCTTTTGAAAGGGTTAAGATGTATGTAGACAGCATCACATGTAGTTCAAAAGTACATGGTTATCATTCTACATGCTATGATAGTTTAGAATGCTAATTGGTTAGCATGGTAACTGTTGGGTTTTCTGTCTTATAAGGCTATTTGATCACAATGCTATCTGTAGGGCAACATTAGCTTAGCATTGTAATCAGTTAACATGATAATCAGCTAGCATGCTAATCAGTTAAATACATCATGAGGAGTGTTTTTCTCCACCATTTTGAATACTTTTTTATTCAAAACTTGCCGACTCTCAGCTTGGTATATCTCTTCAGCAACTGGAAACCTGTGGCAAAGTGCTCCAGCAGTATGATGCAACATACCTGTGTGCTGTGGTGGAAAGGTTGCTGGTTCAATATCAGCTTGGGATGACTGGAAAAACTTTGGGTAATTGCAAAATGCCGCATGGCTGGTTCTTTCTTTCTGCTGCGTTTGGTATCATCCATATCAACACTCCAACCTTTTGAATAGTTTTTAAATTTAAAACATTCTGACACTCATCTTGGTATATCTCTCCAGCACCTGTAAAACATGTGGCACAGTGGTCAGTGTGCCATGCTTTTGTGCTCTGGAGATCAAAAGATTGTCAGCTTGGGGCAGCTTGCAAAGTTTTTTGCAAAATACATTATGGACTGTCTTCTTTTTGCTGTGTTTGATACCAGCCATGTCATCTCTCCAGCATTTTGAATCCTTTTTTATTATTCAAAACCTGATGACTCTAAGCTTGGTATTTTTCTTCAGCACCTGTGGCAGTGTGATCCAGTGGTAAGGTGCACTAAACCTGTGTGCTTTGAAGATAAAAAAATTGCTGGATTGAGACCAGCTTGGGGCAACTTGAAAAACTTTGAGTAATTGCAAAATTTCTGTTGTGTTTGATAGCCATATCTTCACACCACCATTTTAAAAATATGTTTTTATTCAAAATCTGCTGACTCTGTCTCTTTAGCACCAGTAAAACTTTTCTGTTTCTATACCTTTCTGGTGACTTGTGAAGTAGAGTGGGGTTGCTTTGCATATCATAGTGCAATGTGTTGTACTTACTATGAAGTAATGCTTGCCATATCAGAGATTTAAAAAAATTCTGTTCACTGAATGGTTGCTGAGCTTTTCCACCAAGCAAATTCAAATTTCCCCTTTTTTGAAATGTTACATTAATATAAAATTGATCATGGTAACAGCTGTGCTTGGCTGCAATTCCACTAAGTTCAATATGTCCCATTGTTAACTGGTGATTATGTGTGGTGTAGTGGATAGTACACTGAACTCTTGAACAGTCATGGTTTCAAATATGTCCTGGGGCAATGTGATATGTGCCTTCTCTGTGAGATCTTTGGTAGTGTTGTGCAGTTGTTTCCGTGCTGGTGCTTGGCCCAGTAATGTTATATTTAGGGCCCAGGAACTGAAAATGAAGAGGCCCTACTGTTCTTCTAAGGATTATTACTATTATTGTTATTATTATTATGGTCCAAGCACTGAGGCTGGACAAATTTCATAATTTTAGTCATTAGGTCCACCCAACAGGAAGTTGGCCATTTTTGATTTTTTTAATATTGCAGTCAATGAACTTTGTAGATGTTAAATTGCAAACAGATTTTTGATATTTTGAACGGTGTCGCAATGGGAAAGCAATATATTAATGCCGAAAATGGGAAATAAGAAGTGCCTTACTTTTAAACTTTTAAATCCTCCTCCTAGTTTATGCTTTATGTCATATGTGATCTTTAGGTTGTGGTTAATGCTGTGTAATGCATTTTGGTGCTTGCAGCTATATTTAAAATTTTTACTTGTCCTTTACTAAAGTTATCCATTGTTCTTTCATTGTTTAACAGTGATATTTGTAATATTAAGGCCATGACCACAGGTAAGACCATGATTGCCTCCAAATTATCATGGTTAGGTCAATGTAGACAGTATAAAAACAACTATAGTACTTGTTATGAAAGAAAAAAACAGTCTAAATACTTTTAGAAACTTTAAATACAACAACTTTTACAGTTAAAAATTAAGTCTTATAGAATCGTGTGTGTGCTGCAGTGGTTCAATTTAAACCAAACTTCATTCGCCTCACGCAGGTGCACATGTAAGTTATGTGAAGTATAGCTCAAGTAGTCTTTTCAACATCAAAATACCTTTCAAACAATCCCCAAATAAAAGTATAAAGTCATTAACATCTGAGCACACTGTTTGGATATAGAGCTATGGCCATGTTTCTGACAACAAAGAATATACAAACAAGTCAGTCCACTCAAGCCTACTCCCATTCCATTCTTCACAACCACTTCCAGGGCTGGGAGAGGGGATGTGCTAGGTTTTTAGAACCCACTATGCTCCTTTTGTGTTCTTCTATGATGATACAAACTCAGAATCCTATCTTGCATTGCAACGAATATATGGCAGTGCACATAGCCGGCAAGCGATGCATCTTATCTGTCATAATCAATTAATTATAAACATCTAAAAAACACATTATATGTTTGATAATATATAATCTGTCCTCCAGTGCATCTGCTGTGAAGTGTATGATAACATTTATTTTAATTACAGCACACATTAATGATCTCATGCTGGGAAATCCATCAGTACAGGAGAAACTCATGTGCGAAAAGGTTAATGTCAAGCCCTGGTTTCATTGTAATCATAAAAAAATAAAAAAAAATAGGACACAGATGGTTTTCTTACAAAAAGAAAAAGAACTTTTGATATTTATTATTGAAAAATACATACAGAAATTGAGGAAACATGTCCTAAAAACATCAACATCATCTTACAAACAAACTCCATAAAAATATGAATAAGTCAGATAAAATCTGCCTAGAGGATTGGCAGGGAAAAAACTGTACAAAATATGTAACCCATACAAGCTGTACTCAGATCTTCAAGATTCCTTGAAAATCTCTCGATTAACACTCAAAGAAAGAGTTTTTTTTTAAGAAGGCCAGAGCGGTGTGACTTGAATTGTGTTTCACAAGCTTGAGGGGGAAGATTTTTAATCCTTACATAGGTTTCCTGAAAAAATACTCTCTCCATATACATATAAATACATTTGTGCTGTGCAAATTGCAAGTGTAAGGTCTTCCTTACAATCTAGAACCAAAAAAAATCACCAGGGCTTACAATTGAAGACCATAGCCATGGTACAAGCATCTGACTGAAAGTTAATTTGCATGTTTTGTGCCTGTAATCCCAACCTATTGTAAACATAGACGTGTCATCGCCTTGTGTCCATTTTTGTGTCATGTTAGTGGGGATAACCTGACTTTTTGAGCCTTTTGCTAGTACAATGTGTTTGTTAAAGTAACATAGCAAAGAGTCCCAGCTATACATATGAGTTTCAGTTTAAATCTGACGTAGAGACTTACAATATCAGTACTAAACTAATACAGCTGCCTCTGGTGATAGACAAAAGCCCAGGCTATCTTTACTGCTTAAGCCCATAATCAAAGCCTGGCCCTTCCTCACTAAAAAAAACATGGCACCACAAACTTTGATAAATAATATTACACAAAATATCAAAATAGTTTCAGGGAGCCAGCTTCCCAATATTTAAACAAGTCTTTTTTTCCTTTCTTTTTATATTCATCACTTCAATGTATTTGAAGTAGTTTTCTCATAGTGAAGTATTTCATTTTCTCTAGTTATCGTATGATAAATAAAGAGATGAGGCATTGTTTTGCTATTACATATCACAAATGCACTCAAAAGAATTCCCTGACTCTTTGATCCTGTACACTATTATACATGGTACGACCTTTAGTGACTTAGGCTGAGGAGTGACCGAACTCCCAACCAATGAGAGTTGCTCTTCTGGGTTCTGTGTGGACACTTGCTTGAGTCCTACCATTTCCCTGGGATTGGCGTTCCACATTCATACCATGCAACATAGGTGATGTGGGAGTTTCCACCTATCTGACCAAAGTTGACTGGCTCTTGTCTCATTGCTCTGAAGTAGCCTAAAAGACAAGAAAAGTATTAGAAAAAAAGGGTCTGCCATTGGTCAGAAACTGAAATTCCCACCCCTAACTCACACCACTGGTTGTGTCAACATTGCTATGTTGGGCTCGTCAGGACGCTCAAACAATAGACAATATTTTTAAAGTGCCACAAAGTCAACGTTACACTTTTGGGGAAATCCACCATAGAAAGCTGTATTCACAGTCGTCTCTGCACAATTAAACTGGGATAGTATCAAGTATTTTAACACAAAAATTTTTTTACACAATTTGGCTTTAATGTCCTGTCTAGTTTAGAAGAGAAGACTACTTTTTGTAACAATCCAAAATGACAAACGGTTAAAATGTTTGTGGTAGAAAGTATATTTGACATTATATTTGTTTTCTTTATAGTTTTTCCTGGAAAAGTGCTACCTGGCCTGTCTGGCAGCTGGTCTGCTGGTAGTTGAGTGCCTGTTCTTCCATCTAGGAATGAGTCCACAAACTGGCAGTGGTCCTCACCATGACCTGTCTGGTCTCCAATGTTGTAGAATTTACCTGAAGAGTCATGGAAAGGAGAGAGCTGCCAATTTAAAGTCTGCCGTGCCATATAAAATGAAAACAAAAATTTAAATAGATCAGCTTTAATAATTGTTTTTGTGAGACTTACCATTGAGGGAGTCGCTCAGGTAGATCTTGTACCTTAGGGAGTTACAGAGCTGGATGCCAACAAATTTGCGGTACCATGTCCTCTTCACATACTGCTTCCCATTGCACTCAGAGTAGGAGTCAGTTTTGAAGGGGAACTGCGTCCAAATGGCATCTTTACCTGAATGCAATGCAGAACAAACCCAGAATGTTATTTTATGAACTGATCAGCCCAGATATTATGTTCTGGAATATATTGTGCTGAGTATTGTGACATCAATGTTTCATTCAGTTGTCTTTTCAAAAGAACATTGGAGTGCAGACACAATGTTTGTTGATACACATGTTAGCAAAGGCTTGCTTGACATAGTAAAGGTGCTGTTCCATTAGTCTCTGTTTCCATTGGCTCCTGACATAATATTTTCTTACTATTGGCTTACTTGATATCCATTGTTTCATTATTCTGTTGTTTTAGGCTTGAATAGTATATATTCCAATACACCAAGAAGAAATCAATGGAGTTTAATACGAGACTGGCCCTTTGGCCAACAACTGAAATAAGGTAACCGGGTCCCTTGTTGTTGAGTGGGGTCTGTCAATTACATGAAGGAAGATGCTATTATCCATTTGCCACTCTTGGGTAAATGTTTTGTCTGGCTGAGAATTGTATGTGGAAGAAATGGACTCATAGGATGTCCACACAGCTTTCCTATGCCTTCTCTTTTTTTTTTTTTTTTTTTTTTTTTTTTACCCATTATCTTTTTTCTCTACTTTAATATTTCTAATTCTTTGCCTCTACTAGGTCTGTTCATTACATTATCCATTTATTCAACAGATTGTAATTTGTCACCTGAGAGAATTAGGGTTTCAAATAAGAAACACATACCTGAGACATTCTCGCTCACATGTGGATCCGCTACAAGAGAAAACAGGAATAAAATTAGGAGGAATCAGAAATTATGGCTTTTTTATAGCCACCTGGTCATAGAGACAATTAAAATAATTTGTAGACTATAGGAAAGTTATGGACACAAATCAGCCAATTCTGCATTGGCTATCCATGGATGGGCAGAGTGCCTTGTGCAATGAAGTACAATAAATTCCAACAAGCAGAAAATAGTGTTTTTCCAATAGATTGGAATCTCTCTTGTGAGTAGAGATCAGCTGGCATGAACTAACGTGCCAAAGCTATAGGGGAGAAACATTGAGCCTCAGGGACTTTGGCAGTAAAATCTCATCACTTAGTTTTCCTCTATTGCTCTCCCATCATTTCACATATGGACTCTCTTTCCTTCCTAGTTGCCTTTGCCCTACTCTCTTTCTTTCTCTGCGGGCCAGACAAGGTTTAAAGCTAAAGTCCCCCCACCACCCCAATAAAACTTGTAGATGATGTGGGTCTTCATTTGTTCGTTATTTATGATATGTTGTTTGTGAGCGTGTAAGACAGGCAAACATTGGCAGGTTGACAGCACTCTAGGGCTGCATCTGTGATGGAGCCAAAAGTTACGACAGGACAGGGATATGCTGGAGTCGTTAAGTTAACAACAAGGAACTCATTACATACATCTCTAAGATATAAAGACAAAAATCACAAAAATTGTTGACTTGTAGACAGCAGGGCCATATGTAAAGCCATGGAAAAGCAATTTTCCCCACCTCCCTGGGGATATTTGTATTTTATGCCACTTTTAAACCATATCTCATGTTAAAACTGGGATTTGGGTGGTTCAACTGACCTCTTGTGTCTTGTGACTCATGAGTAAACTATGACTAAGACAAACAAACATGCTAATAGCTCCAGGACCTCTGTTATTAAAATGGCATGTGTTTAAAGCATGTCAATTACAAGATAAAAATATATATTCTATTGCAAATAATCAGTATACACAAATGCATATAAATGCATAATAAACTTGTCATATGTATATAACCATCTGCATATCTGCTTATTTGCAATGCATGTGCTCAAGTTTGAAAGCATTACCAGACTCTGTGTTGAAAGACACTGGTTCGCTGGACGGCCCCTCCCCAAGATCATTCTTGGGCTTCACCTTGAATTCATAACTGCAAGGCAAGACAAAAATAGGTCAATCAAATAAAACCATTAGTTATATTCATTTCAGATCAAAAGTTATACTGCTGACAGTGCAGAAAGTCTGTTTAATATCAAATTATTAAAATGTATTGGAACACTGGTGGGTTGTTTTCATATTCTAAGCAAAATTAGGTTCTTATTTTCCCATCTTCTGAGCCCTGAAACTTGATATATTTATTCTGCAGAGTCTGAGGACTGAAAGACTGTGGCCGCCCCTTTAATGGATCCTCCATGTGTGATGTAGAGACATTACCAAGGCCCACGTGCCTCAAGACGCAGTCCATAGTAAGCCCTGGTTTATATTGTGTCACCAGATCACAGGTCTATATTTAGCCTCATTAAAAAGCCAGTGAGCGTGGCGACTTCCAACCTGACCAAAGCACAGAGGTCCAACACCTTGTCCAGATCTCAGGTTGCATGAAAGTACTAACACTCATGATATTTGACACCCACATAAACCAAAACTCATCTACCAAATCCACCAGGGTGCTTTGTATGGAGAGGTTAGAGACAAATATTGCATTGAAGTTCTACCTGCGCTCTGGTGTGAGGTTCTCCACAGCTGTGTGAGTCTGGTTTGTGATCAGGATGGAAACCTTTTCACCATCAGGTCCTTTAGTAGTGGAGATAACCTCATATTCTACAGAAAGAGACAATGAGAATAGGGTAGAGTAAGGGATAAGGTTTGACTCAAAGTCAAGGGTTAGAGTTTGACTCCTCAAAGTCAAGGGATAGAGTTTGAGGAGTGAAAGTCAAGGGATAAGGTTTGAATCATCAAATTCAAAGGATATGGTTTAACTCCATGAGTCCTCAAAGATAAGGAATAGGGATATATAACATGGCCTTAATATTGAAGTCAAGGATTAGGGTTAGTGTTTAAGGTCATATTTCATTCCACCAACAAAATATAGTCCACACTTCAAGTGTTAAGGTCCTCAGATATAGTTGAACCCAAACCTACAGACGTTTTGCCATGGTCTTCAATCTTACCTTTGGTCTCATTATCTGTTTTTTCCCAGTCTAGAATGATGAAAGAGGGGCATCCTTCGACGGTCACCACAGTGAGGTTGGATGGTGCTGTTCTTGGCGGACTGGTGGCATTTTGTTCTGCTCCCTCCTCTTCAGGAAAGTAACTCAGAGAGGTGGTAATAGAGCATGGTTCATCTGGCTTTTTATCCGTCTTATAGACCACATGTGGAGCTGCAAAACACCACAATTGTCTTTCAATTAAGACACCTATACTCTTTGCTTTGGCCTCAAAACACTCACATTAGATTTTAGACTGAATGCATTTATAATGTATGCATCACAATGATGCATAATCAGCATCATTGCGACTGCTTGGTGTGACTAGTTCAGAGTGAAAAGTCTCATTACCAATGTAACGTTCTTTGCCCATGGCATCAACTTTAGAGGCAGGAATAGAGCTGAACACTGAAGAGTTCTCCCATGTCTCAAAGTGGGTTGCTAGAACACAAAATAAGTGTCAACCAATTTCAACAAAATTGTTGTTGACAGATTGTATCTACCTAGATATTTGTACACACCAAGTGAAACTTTGGTTACACCTTCAGCAGACATTTGTACCTTCAGTAGAATATCTGAACACTTCCAGATTTGTTTTCAGGACAGGAGACAATTACAAAGAGGTAAGGCCAAATTATCCAATTATCCAAAAGCATCGTGTGCACACATACCTATAACTGCAGAAGCTGATGTTGTTTTTGGTTTGAATGGTTTCGCTGTAACAGGTGTCAGTGGCACTTTTAAGATGGAGGTTTTGTCCCGATTCAGGTCTGTCATCTTGTCTGCTGTGTACACAGAGAAGTTAATTTATGCAACTGCTTAATGACATCTTCCTTAATTGTTTAGTCATTTTTGACAAAATAGACAAAGTTTTTTTCCCCCTTAGGGACAATTATGATTAAGAGCACTCTAAGGCATGTGCTATCTTTGTTTCTATGACAACACTTTGATTAATATGATTTTTCAATGTTTTTTTGCAGCACCTTAGGTTTAGCAAATTCAGCATTTTTTCTGTTTAGGGTTCTTGAGTCAGCTATTTTCATTTATTTTTTTAGATCAGTATATGCATGTCTTGGTTCTTTAAAGTAGGGATTTTCAAGACCTAGTGAGTACAAAATCTGCATCTGCCATTTGGACTGCAGTTTGCGGCTAATTTAGATTTTTTTTGTAAGAGTACCTTACACGAAAAGCATTAGATTGCAAACCTTTCTTTTGTTCTTGTTTTTTTTTTTTTTTTTTTAAGAAAATGTGGTCAATCTATTTTGTTACCTACCCAATACATCTGGTTTGCCCACAAGATTAGTCTTTTTTGCTGGAATAGGTAGACGTGCAGCTGGAGAACCTATGATGACATGAGAGTTAAAATCACTGTTACTTCAGGCCAGCATTAAGTATCCTCCTCTCTTTTTTCTTTAATCTGTATCCAGTAATAATGAACTTAAGATGAGTATGCAGTCATTTGACAATGGCCCCCAAAACAATATCCAACACTGCAGCAAAAGGACAGAAGTTGTCCTTCCCTCTAATCACCACAAATTTTCTTTGCATTCCCTTAACTTAATGTTTAATTTTCATGAAAAACAGTGGAACACATCACTACCACCTTTAACTCAGCTCAACTACTTTTCTGCTAACCGATGTGGGTTAAATGAGTTTGACTTCTCTTTGAGTTTTAATTTATTTCTTTTTTTGCAAGTTTTCAGCTTTTTAGATATCTGTGGAAATAAAATAATACCCCTGATTCATTAAGCAGAAATATTATAGCACAACAGACTTTATTTTCATCTTGTCTATATCAAGACAAACCACAATAGTCAAGCCAAAACTCACTACATAAATTCATGTGACACCGTAAAAATGTTCCTGCTTGGAAAATTGCTCAAACTTAATGCATATTCTAAAATATGCCTGTTGTCAGATACCCTTGTCTGATAGGAGCCAAATATCGAACAATCAAGGTATTTGTCCAACTCTAACTGCAAAGAGTTTCTACTCCAAAATACATTAAATAGAAATACATGAAATGCCCTCATTTTGAGCCATAATGTGGACAAATGCAAGGGTTGAAAAATGGATTTGAAAGTCGCACTCTAAATAGAAAATCGAATATGGTTAAGTGCTCAGATTATCTTTTTACACAACTATAATGCTCAGTTTACTTTCTTTGAGAATCTGCACTTTGGCTGCTTTGCATAAGAGTAGCAAATTGAGAGGTCAAACTCACTTGTGAAGTTAATTGCAAATGAAAGAAAATTCCCTTGACTGTTTTCTTTCTGATTGCATGGATGAAGTCTAAACATTGGCACTTCAACTGCCTTTCAGGCCTTCAGTTCTCCATGCCATCTTGCAGTACAGCCAAAAGCAAACAGGCAAGAGCATGTGGACCCTTCCCAGGAAAACAAATTTAATTTATATCTGAGGCACCATGTTGAAACTCTCAGTTCATCACAGGATAATCAAATAGAGATCAGCTCCCTAAACCCTGTGGTACGAGTAAGTATCGAAAATCTGGGTGGCAAAAAGCCGAAAATAAAACTAAAGACCAACAGATGTCATACTTTTGAAGGAGGAAAAGTAATTATCTGAAGAGCTAGCCAAAGTTTTTTGGTGGTGGTGACCAATGTTTTGCTCTCATGCCATCTGTGGATAAAATCTTTCAAGGTGCCAGTCAAGAGGGCAGTTGCTGTCAAATGAATCTGCCCATGTCATTGCCATAGAACATTCACCACATTAGGCACCAATTGCCCATGATTACAATGGATGGGAAGTGAATTGATGTAAACAAATCATGATAATTAAAGCTTATTCCTCAGGTGCCAATGGTCTCTACACAAATGTTATGTTGATTTGTTGTATTCCACTGTTTTTGCTCAAGTCAAAGGATGTGACGCTCCTAAATGCACTCTCCAGAATTTAGGCTATATAGTGTACATGCATACATGTTAGTTAGGGGGTTATGTTGGTCATTGAAACACCCTTATCCTCAATTTCTGAGCAAAAACATATCCCAAAAGCTGTTGTGATTGTGATTGTGAGACATGGACATACAATATGGCAGACTTAAAAGGACTTCACACCACATGGAAGCTTTTGACTACAACAAAGCATGCAAGTAGTCATGCACACCATAATATTCAACCAGAAGCAGTTATAGTCCTCTGCAGAAGGGAGTAACAAATATTATTGCTAAAACACACAATCAAAAGAGCCACAAAATGTTACCAGACACTTTAAGACAATGTGGTGGGTTTTTGTGTCTTCCAAAAAACATAATTAATTTTTTCCCTAGGAAGAAAATGCTCTACAGCATAATTTTAAAGTACCACATTAATGGTGTTGCTTTACAAATGAAAGAAACTTCTCAGCCATTGAAAATCTGGGAAAAAGCTTTGACAATTAAACCACAAAGCTTGTGGCAGCACAGGATCTGCAGAAGCTTGCAAAACAACAACAAACTTTGAAGACAACATGACAGATTTGCCAGCAAACTGGTGAATGAACAAATGGATGGACAAAGACAGGTTTACAGGAGATGGAGATGGATGGTAAGGACACCAAAATGGACTGCGTCACAAAACAGTGTTTCTGCGGGTTAATGATGGCTAACACACACAGAGTACGAATCAACTCTTTTTACCCATTCTTGCTCTGGACCACATGACTGGTTTGGGAAGAGAGAGTCCCTTATGGTGTTCACCGTTAGCTGTGGGGGGGGAGGGGGGAGAGTGGATGTTATGGAATAAAGGAAAACTATGGCAGCATCATATTGTTTTGTTGTTGTTGTTGTTGTTGTTGTTGAGGTTCACAGCAGCTGAGCAAAATTGTGTTTAACAAAGACCCACAGATGGAAGTTAAGTGGAATTATAGGTGGCCACTCAACTGCCTGAGGAGAAGAGAGGCTCTTTAAAATGAGATTAGTGCACCAGCAGTCTATATGCACGTTAGGCAAAAAAACACATATTTAACACAGTAAATCTGTCAATGAGTGACAGGTTGATGGCCTGTTTGCACACACACTGCATGTTGCAAAGGAGAAAATGTGGTTCTGAAGAGAGACTGAGGGACCTGCAAATCTGTGGTACTGCAAGATAAATGCAACCAAAATAATGTGGTGCTGGTAGTGGAGAATAAAGGGCAACTTAATGTAAAAGTTCTTCACAGAGCAAAGATCATAACATGACTGTACAATGGGCTGAAATAAATAAATAAAGAAAGAAAGAAAGAAAGAAAGAAAGAAAGAAAGAAAGAAAGAAAGAAAAAGAGCAGAGTAGGACCCTACTAGAATAATTTATTTTAAACTGTTAGTTGTGTTTTGGAACGTGGTTGCTGGTTTTTAGCTGGTCCAAGTTGGTCATCAGCTGGTCCAAGCTTTTCATTGGATGGTCGACCATGCCCCGAAAACTTGCTATACCACCTTGAGGTGATTTGACAAGCTGGTAGATTTTTTTTCCAATCGCTGGTTCAAGAAGGTTTACTAGCTCAGACCAGCTTTGACCAACTAGAAACCAGCTACCAGGTTCCAAAATGCTGCTAACAGTACAAGCTGAGTTATTTAGTAGGGGATGGGGTAGAAATAGTTTATTTTACCCCCATATCTTCGGGAGGAGTCACCGAGCCTGGGGGAGGAAGGTCTTATGCCATTAGAGAGAGGAGAAAAAGGGTCTCTGCCCAGTGATGTATGGTTCCTGCTGGTCACTGTTAGGATTGAATCATTGGGTTTGGGTGGAAGAGAAGAGATCGGGCCAGTCCGGATGTTCTTACCTAGATGGAACAAAAACAGCAACCGCAGATTTGGTTATGCAGTGTCAGCTTTGGGAAGTGAATTCCATGCTGGGGCAGGTACAACCATGTGAGTGCTGCTATGTGTCAGAAAACGATACTGTTTATTATTTTCTGGCAAGAGATGTCTACATTTAACAGTTAGCTAGCTCTGTTTCAGTTCAATCTACTATTGAGTCATTTGATCTTTCCACTAATTGTGCTCAATTAAAAAGTTGTGACTAAACTACATTTTAACCATCTTCATGTTTTCTTTTGTGATTGTTACGTCCAATTCTGCTAACTGGATGCAAGTATGTTAAAATGTTTTAAACAAAGCTAAAAGTACTGCATTCTTATTGGTAGCTGAAATCTTTATCAAATTAGCCAATTTTTTTAATAAATGAGCACATAAGGAGCAGGGGTATGTGTAGAACTTTGGCATTCAAAGTTGCGGAAATTCCAAGCAGACCTAATCAAACTGGAGATTTAACCAGTGTCTTTCTAGCACGTCCACTGGCAGCCATCTTTGGAATGCTCTCGAGCAGCTATTTTTCTATGTGAACAAGCTGCGTTCAAGTCAGCTCCTATCTTCTTGAATGGAGAAAGACAGAAATCTTGAAAATAGTTGGTCAAGATTATGATCAAAGAACATATTTCAAATCGGCGGTAAAATCTGACAACACTGGTATCAGAAATTGTGATTCTTTAACTTCTGGCTCGTATAGCTAATCGTGTTCTCGAGTTTATTGACAGCTATTGTCTATTCCTTTGTTACCTTAGCAACATGATAATGCCAAACTTGAGTTGAGTAAGAGAATATTGAGCAGAGACAGGCCACTTCTAATGGATGTAGAAAGGAAGTCCCGCCTTACAAGTAAAAGAGCCAATCACAGTTTAGATACAGACATTGCCTGTAAAAGACATTGCCTGTAAAATAACTTGAGAACGCACATTATCATTAGCTATACAAGCCGGGAATTTTTATTATTTATTTTATTTCTTTTTTTGCGTAAACTGAGGTGAAGAAGCACATTTTATGATTTCAGTGTTGTCAGATTTTACTGCTGATTTGAAATATGTTCTTTTATCGTAATCTTGACCAACCATTTTGGGGGTAACTTTCCCCATTTAAATTATGAGCTGGTCTTGTATGCCAATTGTTTACAAAAAAAAATTGCTTCCCAAAAGCATTCCAAAGATGGCCGCTGAGTGGACTGTCTTGCTAGAAAGACTTTATTACAACTAATTTCAGAGAATTTAACCGTTTTTGTGCTTGATGTTAGATCTCCACATGTAAACGCAAATGGAATCTTTACAGCCATTTTCTTAAAAAAACGAAAGAAAAAGGTTTTAAGATAGCAAACATTCAAATAATTTTATCTTTGCAATGGTTTGGTACAGAAAACTTTAAAATTATATCAATAGAAAGCTGAGATCTTTTTACTTTAGTGCATGAAACTCAAAATGTGGTTCAATGATTAAGCATGTCACATACAGTATGATCTGCATTTTTCTTGCAATCATCCACCAATATTGGTTCGATTTTTTACTAAGATTAGCTTACATTGCAGTGCATTCTGAATTTTCCTTCTCTGCAAACATGTCTTTGTAGGCATCACAATCATGTTATCTAACATTTGGAGCATAATTCGCATTAGGAGCAGCTCACTACAATAGGTTTTGAAACAGAGTTACCTTATCGTCAATAAAATAAATTAAGTTTGAAACTGCTATTAATAGGACAACTATATGAATGAAGTGTATATTTAAATTTAACATTAAAAACATGTATGTTCTGACTACAGTGAGGCTAAACCTGAGTGTTCATAGTTGCAGTAAAGTGCAGCAGTGCATTCCTGTGAATATAAGACATGGTGTATGGAAGGAAACAGAAAAGCTGGGATTTCAGACAATAACAGTCATGATATACACCGATTGGACAGTTGTAATAGCCTGCCTGACAGTGCAAAACAAATAAGGAGATTATGGAAGTTGGTGTCACCATGGTTCATGCTGTTTTTATTGGCCCTCTAACTCATATCAGGTAGAGACAGCTCTTCCTGTGATCCATAGATCTGGAGTGTGAAATAATGTCTATCTGTTAGAGGTTACAGAATTGCTGTGTTTGATTGAAATGCGGTTTGCACATCCATTAATTTTCCATTTCTGCTTATCGTGTTCCTCTAAAACTGCCCAAACAAGAGGAGAATGAATGGAATAATATCTTTGAAGTCTGATATTCAGTTTTTTAGTGTAAACTTTGCTGTGGTAGAATGTGTATGCTCATTGAACACTAGACAAGCTTGCGCCAAAATAAATCAACCAAGTATGTGTGTGTTAAATAATGAATCATTAAGGGAATATGTTATTTACTCTTTACTTGTCAACCATCAGACCCTGAAAGTAATATATGGTAAAAGAGGTTAAAAAAAAATAAATAACAAGAATTAAACTTGGGAATTACCAGTGGAACTATGTGGCATCTGAGTGGCACTAGGTGCCCTGGTTTGGGGGTGTCCATGCTGTGTCCAGGCACCATTGGGTAGGGAGTAAGGGGTGGGGGTGACTGAAGGGTGGGAGGGTTTAGTAGTTAGGATTTTGGGAAGTATGGGAGGAATCTCCACCAGCTGAGATGAGGCATTTCTAACATGGCTGTCTGAATCTGTTTAGGAGAAAGTATCAGATGAGCCCTCCCTACTGGAAAATCCAATCATACCAGATTAAGGTGGTCAGATTGCTCAACCAGTTCAATAGGTGTTTTAGAACATGGTTAACTAGCTCAACCTGGTCCCCACCGGCTTAGCAAGGTTGACCAAGAAGTCCAGCTGATCAACCATATTGTAGACCAGTGATTCCTAACTAGGGGTACCTAGGGGGTAATTAATTATGTTCCAGGAGATACTTTGAAAGTCTTGAAGGGGTGTCAATGAAGGGGTACATGACCCTGACTGATGGGGTTGGGAATCACTGATGTAGACCAGCTTGGACCAGGTAATGGCCAATTAAACCATATAAAATCATCAGCCACCTTAAACTAATTTGAGATAGATTATCCAACAGGACTGACTATTGAGACCAAAATAATGTCAAATTTTCAACTGGGTGGATTGTATGTTAGGATTTGGTTTTGTTTTTTACAGCGTTGAAATTGTACAGGCTTTACGGCAAGATTTTTACATGTGATTAACAGTTAACTCAGTTCCATCCCATAGAATCATGATGGCATGGATTCTTGAATGCCTGTTACAGATACACCACTGTTTCCTTCTCCCTGTTAAGCTGAGTGTTTCTGTGGTTTTGTCAAAGGGATTGAGAACGAACTTGTTGACTTTGGTCTCATAATCAGTTTGGCTCTGAGTGGAAAAACACAGAGAGAGAGAGAGAGTTGTACTGCTATCTTATCCAGAATTTAGAGACAGAGGAAGACAGGAAAGGAGTTGGGACTCCCAAAGTTCTGCCTTTTCCTGCTAGAACCGAAAACGTGACTGATTCTTTCTCTGCATGCAGTGACTTCATGCAGACTGAATGAATGCCAGCAGCTCAAGATGCAAAAACTCTGTAAACAAAGAATCCTTGAATTGAGGTATAAAGGAATTGATGAGGTCAGAGAAAGAGATGGTTCAGTTGATCAGAAAATGGAAAACAAGATGAGGTTCAGACAAAGAGGCTAAAGCTGTTCCAGTCTAAATTCACTATGACCCTTACAAAATAGTACTTAGCCATTACCATGGTACAGTGATGGTATCAGATGTTAATATGGTACTTTTATATATGGTGGCTCCAAAAAGTATTTGGGCACTTTTGGACATGGATGCGAAAAATGTAAGAACTTCATTGCATAGAGAAGATACCAAAGTGGGATCTGCAATGAAATGGTGCAAGAGAATGAACCTAACTTTCTTTTTCTTTAACTTTAAACCTACTGGTCTTAAGGAGCTTTTTACTGGATGTATGAATCTTGAGAAATCTTACAGACTTCATGGTTTGATATTTAAATATACATTGACATTAAGTCAGATTTAAGTGTGGCTTAAGTGTTCAAATAATTTTTAGGGCCACTATAAACCATGGTACTGAATGAATGCAATATTCATATACAGTGATATGTATATGGTACTTCAAAGAACACAGTGGTATTATCATGGTACATTTCCAAACATCCATGGTAATACCACTGTTCATTTTAGAATGTATTTTTTTTATTGGACAATTGGATTTTACTACATAAGAAGGGATGAACATGTATAAATGAATAATTCGAAGTTATTTTGAAGCATGACTACTTACTGGATATTATATTTGGGGAGTATTTAATATTAATAGTATAGGCAAAATCCTGTCAGTTCACAGAGGGAAAGAAAGAGAAAAGAATGAAGAGAATTTATGGTCAAAGTTATGATACAGATGGAGGACTGAAGAGACCAGACATTTATAAGTCATGATGTGATTGGTAGGTGATGAAATGATAAGTCACGATGTGATTGGCAGGTGATGAAATGATAGAGGACAAAATAGGCAGAGAGGAGTGTGAAAGGGAAAGAGCTGATTGGTTGACTCAGAGTTGGACTGATGCTGACGTGTGCATTGTGAGCAGGCCTAACTGACACTGCGTGAATGCGTGACCATGCGTGACCACAGAGGGTCTTTTGCTGCACAGCACCCTGAGAAAACTTACACTCATACTTCCTCTGCAGTGTGGAAGTGACCAGGAATCCTCATCATGGTGGGATTGAGACTTTCTAACTCAATGTTCTTACATGTCATGCCAGCATGCAGCCAATAATAACAGCAGACGTCTTTAAAGGAATAGTTCGCCCAAAAATGCTTGTTCTGTCATCATTTACCCACCCTCATGTTTTTCCAAATCCCATGTGACTTTCTTACACAAGGAAATATTGTTAAGGAATGGTGCAATCCCTGATTTCCATGAAATAGTAGTTGGCAATGACTCACTTTAATGCTTAAAAACCTCAGAAAAGTGCAATATATATGTATATATTTTGATTGTATATCCCTAGTAATATCCCAAGTCTTCTGAAGGCATAAAATAGATTTTGGTGAGGAACCAATTTGTATTTATTTATTTATTTATTTAAATAATTTATTTAATATGTTTATTTTACAATGAAAATAATCATTTCTGCCATAGAGTGCATAAGAGAAGCTTGTTTACAGTGCTTGTGCTGAAAACTTGCAAAAGTAAAAACTGTGCAAGTTGTTGCCTAAACATCACAATTTTTTTGCATATACAACGCAAGTTGTCGCAAAAACTATGCAAGTTGTCGCATAAACACAACAATTTTCTACGTGAAGACTGCAAGGTGCCACATAACAACACTAGTCGCTCACGTGAACAATGCAAAATGTTATGTAAACAATGCAAGTCCTTGTGTGAAACACGCAAGTCCTTGTGTGAACAACACATGTCCTCTCGTGAACACAGAGCCTTAATGAACAAGCTTCTTTCATGCACTCATGAACGTGCACAGGAGAGCTTTGGCGGAAGTCAAGATTTTCTTTAAAATGTAACTTACATTTAAAAAAATATCATATCTCAAATCATATGCCTTTAAAAACCTTGGAATATGATGCATGAGTCACATGGACTACTTTTATGACACTTTTGGGTGCTTTGTTATGCTCTAAAGTGAGTTACTATGAACTACCATTGTATGGAAGTCAGGGATTCTTTAAAATATCTCCTTTTGTTTTCTTTGGAACAACTAGAGGGTGAGTAAATTCTCAAATGTAATTTTTGGGTGAACAATTCCTATAACCCCCGCCCACACCCAGCAATAAGTCTGACAGAAAAGCGATGACCGAATGACTGCTCATAAGCTGAGTGATTCAAAACAGAACTTCTCTCGATTACCCAATGGGAGCTGAGGCCATTTTGGCTCATTGGCTCTGGGAGCAGCAACGGTTCCTTGTTGGCCCATTGGTGGCGCTGTGGGAAATAACGCAATGTTTCATAAAAGGGAAAAAAAAAGAGAGTGAGCAGGCTTCCCCAACAAGGCTCTTGAGAGGGAGAGAGTATTAAATGTTGAAGTCTATAGTTTGTTTTGTGACGTAAAGTGTCAGTTTAAATGGTATGACTGAAATAAAACCAAGTCAAGGGTAAAAGAATGAGTGCAAAAGAAAGAATGAGAGAAAACGATAGGGAAAATTACCAAAAGATGTCTTGGGAGCTCCATTAAAGCCTGGATTTTTGAACAGTCCTGGCTGAGTTTTGTTGTGGAGTGCTAGGAAGGAGATTGCGAAGGAAGAAACAACACAAAACACATTTTCAAATCTAAAAGGTATTTAACGCTCAGCTTGTCCCATTTTACACATGGACCGAAACACAGATTAAAGGTTCAGCTAAAATGAACATTCCGTCATCATTTATTCAAATGCTCACTCATTAACTCACTGGATGTTACATTGACCATTCAGCATACTGTAACTCAAAAAAGGCACCATAAATGTATCATCACAGTAATTCGTAAGACTCACACACTTTATTTGAAGTCATTAAAGCCAAACGATTGCTTTGTGTTAGGAACAGAATAAAATTAAAGATTAATACCCCTTCATCTCAGCTCTTATATCTCAATTGGTACTTCCACATACACTCACTGAGCACTTTAACTCTCTGGGGTCGACGGACGCTACGGCGCGTCCTGCTGGATTTTTTTCGCCATTACAGCGGAAACAACTTAAAATACTCCATCATTTTGGGGCATACAGATACGTGTAATACATCATTAGAGACTATAAAGGATCTACTTTTATCTGTGTACACTCACAATAACAACAAAACCTTGTGCTTTTGTAAAATAAAGAAAATAAAAAGGGTGAGCTGTAAGTAGTCTCTGGGTTCGCGAGCATATATCTGAAACACGTCACAAAAATGAACTGAAACTCTGCGAATACTTATCACACAAACATAAAACATATGTCTAAAGAAAGCTTAAAATGTCTACTTTTAAATAAAACAATTCAAATTTAAAACAAATATTCTCCTGCAATGTAATCTGTATGAAACAAAGCGATGTACAGTTTTTACTGGCTTAGCTAATTATCTCTAATGTGATCACAGCCACTAGCAGAGCGCGCTATTCATACGCTAATGTGCTGAGACGATCAATGCAAATGGTAAACGCCCCCGACTGTGCCTTAAAAACAAAATCATTCACTTTTCTGCATGTTTGAAAAACAGCACGATACACAAGTGAGAAAACTCTTGGATAGTGACTAAGAGTTACAATTTTCCTCAGAAGAAGAGCAGGACTCCGATGAATGTTTGTATTTTGAAGAGAGACTTGATCCAGCCGAGGATACAATTTCAGACTAGTAAGTCATTTAGTTTTCATTAGTTGACATGCTAATTTATATAAACATGTACATATTACATATTTTACTAGAGGGACTGTTTTAAGACTTGCCAGCCAGGATTCAGAGTATTGACATTTGAAATATGTCCTAATAAGCAAGTTTTAGTTACATTTAAATGCTGTTTCGGCTAAAGCAGGCATTTCAATTGTATTCTGTATAATATAAATATGATATTTAATATGATATAAAAATAATATGAATGTTTAATTATATTTTATCTAGTGTTTATGCTGCCTCATTGTCATCAACAAAGCTTGTGCTTGCAAATATGTGTTCAAGTTAAATGAGTAAAACGCATTTTAAATATGCCCATATTAGAAAATCACCATCTTATAATGATTTCTGAAGGATCATGTGACACTGAAGACTACAGAAATGATGCTGAAAATTCAGCTTTGATCACAAATGCATTTTACAATATTTTCAAATAGAAAATAGTTCAAAATATCACCTTTTTTTACTGTATTTTGGATCAAATAAATGCAGCCTTGGTGAGCAGAAGTTAGCGTAGGTCTAAAATTAATTAAAGTCTTTATGGCTCAGCGACAGAGTTCTGGACACCACCATTCAGCTAGACGGGCTCGCCTCGTTTTGTGCTGACAGAAATGCAGCTCTGTGTGGTAAGATCGCGGTGGTGGCTTGTGTGTTAACATCAACACGGAATAGTGCAAGAACTTTATGCTAGTCTCTAGCTACTGCTCATCGCTGGTGGACCTTGTGACTGTTAGATGCAGACCTTTTTATTTACTACGGGAATGTACCACTGTTATCATAACCGGAGTTTACATTCCCTCCAGCGGTAATGCTAAGGAAGCGCTCTGTGAACTGTATGGGGCTATGAGCGAACTGCAGAACGCTCATCCTGACAGACTATTTATTGTCGCCGGAGATTTCAACCATACGAATCTCAAGACAGTGCTCCCTAAATTCCATCAGTATGTGGACTTTGCAATGAGAGGGGGAACGTGCTTGATCTTGTTTACACAAACATCCCAGGCGTGTACTGGGCGGAGCACCGCCACCACCTCGGCTACCCAGAAAACATCTCTGTTATGCTAATTCCAGCATACAGACAGCTCGTCAGACGCACAAAACCGCTTCAGAAGCAGGTGAAAACCTGGCCAGCAGGAGCCATCTCTGCTCTTCAGGACTGTTTTGAGTATACTGACTGGCACATGTTCAGGGAGGCTGCAACATATGGCAACTCTACCAACTTGGAGGAATACACAGCATCAGTGACCAGCTACATCAGCAAGTGCATTGATGATGTCACTTTCTCTAAGACCATCACCACACACTCCAACCAGAAGCTGTGGATGACTGCGGAGGTGCGCGCGCTGCTAAGGACCTGAGACTCCACCTTCAGAGCAGGCGACAAGGCAGCCCTAAGAACAGCGAGGCCAAACTGTCCCAGGCCATCAGAGAGGCAAAGCATGCACACGCCCAGAAAATCCACAGTCACTTCCAGGACAGGAGTGACACATGGTGCATGTGGCAGGGCATCCAGGCCATCACCAACTACAGGACAACATCAGTTGCCTGTGACAAAGATGCCCCCTTCCAGATGCGCTGAACGACTTCTACGCTCAGTTTGAAGTGCAGAACGACATGGTAGAGAGGAAGACCACCCCTCCTCCCAATGTCCAGGTGCTCTGTCTTACCACGGCTGATGTGAGGAAAACTCTACGTAGAGTCAACCCACGGAAGGCTGCTGGCCCAGACAACATTCCTGGCAGAGTGCTCAGAGGATGTGCAGACCAGCTTGCAGATGTTCTTACCGACATCTTCAACATCTCTCTGAGCAGCGCCGTCGTTCCAACGTGCTTCAAGGCCACCACCATTGTCCCCATGCCAAAGAAGTCTTCAGTGTCCTGCCTCAACGAATACCATCCCGTCGCACACATACCCTTCATCATGAAGTGCTTCAAGAGGCTCGTCATGAGGCACATTAAGACACAGCTTCCCCCCTCACTAGACCCACTGCAGTTTGCGTATCGTCCAAACCGTTCAATAGACGATGCCATCACCACCACCCTCCATCTGGCCCTCACCCACCTAGATAAAAATGACTCATATGTTCGAATGCTGTTCATAGACTTCAGCTCAGCATTCAACACAGTCATTCCCCAGCACCTGATTGGAAAGCTGAACCTGCTGGGCCTGGACACCTCCCTCTGCAACTGGATCCTGGACTTCCTGACTGGGAGACCTCAGTCAGTCCGGATCGGGAACAGCATCTCCACCAACACCACACTGAGCACTGGGGCCCCCCAGGGCTGTGTGCTCAGTTCAATGCTGTTCACTCTGCTGACTCACAGCAACGCAGCAATGCACAGCTCGAATCACATCATCAAGTTCGCCGATGACATGAGCGTGGTGGGTCTCATCAGCAAGAACGACGAGTCAGCATACAAAGAGGAGGTGCAGTGGCTAACAGACTGGTGTAGAGCCAACAACCTGTCTCTGAATGTGTACAAAACAAAAGGTTGCTGACTTTAGGAGAGCACAGAGTGACCACTCTCCGCTGAACATCGACGGCTCCTATGTGGAGATTGTCAAGAGCACCAAATTCATTGGTGTTCACCTGGCGGAGAACCTCACCTTGTCCCTCAACACCAGCTCTATTACCAAGAAAGCCCAGCAGCATCTCTACTTTCTTCGAAGGCTGAGGAAAGCACATCTCGCACCCCCCCATCCTCACTACATTCTATAGAGGGACTATTGAGCGCATCCTGAGCAACTGCATCACTGCCTGGTTTGGGACTAGCACCGTTTTGGACCGCAAAGCCCTGCAGAGGATAGTGAGGACAGCTGAGAAGATGCCATCAAAGGCATTTACAAAAAACACTGCATCCGCAAAGCCACCAGCATTGTGGACGACCCCACACACCCCTCACACAAACTCTTCACCCTCCTGCCATCTGGCAAGAGGTACCGAAGCATTCGGGCCCTCACGGCCAGACTGTGTAACAGCTCCTTCCCCCAAGCCATCAGACTCCTCAATACTCAGAGACTGGTTTGACACACACACACACACACACACACACACACACACACACACGTCCTGAGTTGCACTTTAATTATTGTCACTTTATAACTGGCTGCTGCCTCAATAACTGCTATGTCCATAGAACACTATCTCATAGTATGTTATGTTTACATTTGGCATTTTTAGAAACTGTAATCTTTTTGCACTACTGTGTACTAGTCGTGCTGCATTGTCTCTTACTGTGTCTATTGTCCTGTTCATTGTTAGTAATTTATCGTCCTGTCCCGTACTTTTTGCACACGTTTGCAAGTACACTTTATATAGGTATTGTATTTAGTCTGTGTAGTCTCATGTAGTTCTGGGTTTGTCCTATGTTGTTTTATGTAGCACCATGGTCCGGGAGGAACGTTGTCTCTTTCGCTGTGTACTGTACTAACTGTATATGGTTGAAACGACAATAAAAACCACTTGACTTGACATTCATTCTCTTTCTGTCACATTCCTCATTGATAGGCCCAGGGGAAGGGTCTTTTGTCTCCTCAGGTGTGAATTACAATCAATATTCATTATAGTTCACGCCTCCTTGCATATGACCTTTATAACACTAAAAGTGTCTTACCAAAGTTCAATTACTATATTGTTTTGTATGAATGAATGATCAGGATGGTTTTCACATTTTGTAGCAAAAACTCTTAGGCTTCAAGATCCAGTTCTCAAAAGGCTAAATAAATGTTATTTTCTCAGAAATACAAACATATACACACATGTTGCTCACATATTATTTTAGCCCAGTTTATGCTGAATACAGTGTTATCAGTCTTTAGCCATTAAGGTGTTTTTAAGCAACTGAAAAAAACACAAATGTCAAGGCATGTCAAAACTTCTCCAGGGCCCAAAACACCCTCAGACCCCAGAGGAATACTATGGTCATAAAGTCCCTGATGTGGTCTTTTACTGTTGTAGCCCATCCACCTCAAGGTTCGATGTGTTGTGCATGCCTTTCTGTAACTTCGAACCAGTCTAGGGAGCATTTCCCAAAAGCATTTTAAGCCTAAGCAGATCGTAGAGACCATGGTTTCTACAATGTGCTTAGGCTTAAGATGCTTTTGGGAAACGCTGCTTGCAATGCTTTTGGGAAATGGAGCCCTGGCCATTCTGACCTGAACTCACACATTAACAAGGCATTTCTGTCCACAGAACTGCCACACACTTGATATTTGTTTGTTTTGTTTTTGGCACCATTCTGAGTAAACTCTAGATACTGTTGTGCATGAAAATCCCAGGAGATCAGGAGTTACAGAAATACACAAACCAGCATATCTGGCACCAATCATGCCAATTCATCACATGAAGCTATCGCATGGCTTCAGAAAACTAATAATGTAGCACATCATTCATACGAACAATTTTTTTTTTTACTTTTATGGTGCTTTTTTGTCAATTTTGGACCTTCTTCAATATCTCTACACAAATTTCCCACATATGGGTCTGGAACAAAATGAGTGAGTAAGTAATAACAGAATTTTCATTTCTGGGTGAACTATCCCTTTATAAAGTGCAAGTCTTGCTTTAATTACTACATCTGGACCAATTATTTAAAGAAGTAGTTAATGGTCTTACCATGTCGAGGTGGGAACAGACTGCCGTGTGGTCCAGCCTGTAAAAAGAGGGTTACAAACATTTTGTCCTTCCCACATTAAAAAAAGAAGTATATAGTTAAAGAACACAGAACATCCCTCTTTCTTTTGTATTGTATGTAAAAGAACTCTGTAATCAGGGTATCTTCACTGTAACTAAAGTGTGCCTATAATCCCCTGGTTTGGCTCAAGTGATTGAAAGTATGACGATCAGCAGGATGGACAATAGACTATCATGAGCTAAGGCAAGTAAAAGAAATTTGTGAAGAAAAAGGTGAGAAAATATAGTGCTAGTAATACAATATGTAAGAACTAGGTTTGTATATCTTCTGAAAAATATGTAAGTGGCGCTTGCCTATACAAAACTTTTCTGGGTAGTTGCCAGGGCATTGCTCTGCGGATGTTAGGGTGTTCTGTGCGGTTTCTAGGGCATTGCTTGGTGATCTTTACAGCCCCTTTCCCACATACAGTTCCGGTACATACCCCTTGAACTTTCTAGATGAGAACTATTAAGAGGAACTGCATACTCAAAAAGACTTTTGCCTCTTTTGCATTCACACACACAAAGGAACCTCATCTTAGCAGCTACAAAGGGCTGTAAGATACTCTGGTCCTTACATATGGCTCAGGCTTGTTCTACAATATATATATATATATAATATATAAGTATATGGGAGTTATGCATTAAAGTATCATGCTTAGGGTAAGGGGTTTTTAAGTATAAGCAATGGGAATAAAGAAGCTTTAAAGACCAAATTAGCATATTTTTGTGGTGCCAAACCAGAAACTAAATTCAGAAACAACCACATTATTGAGAGAAATTGAATGATTCTCTCTATTTCTGTCTCAGAATGTGAACATGTTTTGAATCAAATCACAACAACATTACAAGCAATAAAAGTTGTGCATGGCCTGTTTTAAGTGGTTTTGCCTGTTCAAGTCATTATGTTGACAGTCAAACAAATCATAATTCTCCCTAGACCAACTTGACAAGCAGCAACATTACATACCAAAGTCTTGGCAAAAGGTGGTCGGTTGGGCTTGTAGGTTATCTGCATGCTTTTGTCTGAAAAATAATAACAAACAGTATAAGTGTGACTTACACTTGATCATCGTTCAGATTTCCGTTCAAAAACATCTTCTAATAGATTGTTGGGGTGTCTCCTACCTCCCATGTTGGTGTTGTGGATAACTGGCTTGCTCCACACTCCACTGCGTTCGTCTTTGTTGGATCTGATGCCAAACTCATAGGGTGTGTTGGGCTTGAGGTTGTCAATCACAGTATCAGAGGTAGGGCAGGTCTGGTAGATCCACTTCCGGTTTCTCTCTCTGTAGCGAATGGTGTAATGCCTTCATGGGTTTCAAAGACAGATTGAACAAATGTTATTTAAATATCCACAAACAGTAGGACACAAATGGATCAAGAGTCATTTTAACACTTACAAATTTTACATGTTAATTCGGTCAAATATAGTCAAATACATGTAGCCTGTTCAAGAGATGACCCTGCTGAAAATGCTTTAAAACAATAGTTCAGCAGACAAGTAAATAATTTTGAATAACCCTTGCAAAAATCGAGCGATCATGGCAAATTTGCAGTAAACTTGCTGCAAATTCAACATTTATTATTTTTACATGCAAATTAGCTGTGGCAAACTTGCTGCAAATTGCCAAACATTTACTACCTCCACTCCATGTTCACCACTACCTGTGAAGAGCTACAAATTTCTGGAGAACATTAGCGGCAAATCATTTGCATGTGAAAATAATGAGTATCAAATTTGAGGCAAGTTTGTGGAGGGAACTTACATTATAGACCAGGGTTCGCCAATTAGTTTGCACATTTCATCTTGGCCACCAAAAATAGTTCCAAAAGAATCAAAAGCAATACTCACTCTCTGCACAGCCCTTATAAAATTCAAGAGTTCTGGCAAACTTGCTGCAAATTTGCAGCAAACTCATCATTGTCGCCAAAGGTTTGCAACAGGTTCACCACTACCGGTGAAGAGCAGTAAAGTTCTGGAAAACATCTGCAGCAAATCACAAGCTCAATTGCATGGGAAAATAATGAGTAGCAAATTTGTAGCAAGTTTTTCAGAACTCTACATTTTTTACAAGGGCTGCTCTCATACTCTGATTCGTACTCAAACTAAACACTAGATTGAAACAAGTATTTTTAAATGAATCCTTTTAGTAAACAAATCTTTCTTGTTCAGTGTTGTTTCAGTTGTGAAAATCGCACTAAACTGCAAACTGCACTAAACCAGCACTAACCAACATAAAACAGCCTAGAGCCACATGAAATCTGATGGTGGTCTAAGCTGGTCTTTTCGGCAGGGGAGGTCTCGGTTTCTTAGTAACCTGGTTTTCTCTCACCATAACAGTGGTGGGGCATTAAACAGAGGGGCTGACATTAGGTTTATTAAGAGCAGCGCTGGTACAAGACTTTAGCTCCCAAATCTTTTGGCCCAGGTCAACATTTCCAATGGCGTTTCCAAAAGTCTAACCTTAAAGGAAGAAAAAAGTAATCACATATTTCTGTATATGAAAACCAGAGCTAGTGAGGGAGGTAAAGAGCATATCAGTGTGTCCCAACAGTGCATGTATCCTCAAAAAGCGTTTTAACATGTAGACACACACCTGCAGTGGCAGGAATCCATATCCCACACATTGTTTTCCCTCATTGTAGAAAAATATCACGCTCATTGAATCGCTCACAATTGAATGGTTACGCAACATAAATCCAGTCTCCTGTCAGTGCAGTGAGAACATGAATAAAAACCTGGAAACTCTAAAAAAATCTGCTGTTGTTGTCTTTATTTGATATATATATATATATATTTCTTATTCTTTACATATTTTTATTTATTTATTTTTTTATGCATACGCATGAATCCTTCTGTGATGGGCTACATAAACAATGGAGACAGCCCATATTTATGTTCTTTAAAAATTTTACAAATGTTTTTGTGGTTTGTGGTTTGTAGATTTTAAAATGTGTAGTTTTCTTAACATGAGTAGAAAGTTACAGTACATTTTTTAAAGGTTAGCATAGCATTCCTGGAAACTTAATTTGTCAACTTCTTTATTAGCTTTCACTGCTAAAGATTTAAATAAATCTAGTTATAATAACATCACAAGGAGCATCCATCTATGTTATTTTAGTGTTTTTTCCCCCCTAACCTTTACACACAATCTTGGCAAAAGTTAATTTCATAACATGTTTTTCCATGTTGTTTTGGTTAAATGCTCCCTTAATATGAAGTGAATGAATTCTTTCTCTGGGATTTGGGGCAATCGTATAGTTAAGTAAAAATCCAGATGTTAAGTGAGTAACTCACCCATCCTCCAAGCAGTCATTCATGATGTTTCCTTCATAGGGTGTCTTTAAGTAGGTTCCCCAGGATAGGAGCACTGATGTTGGTGTAACAGAATCGATCACCAGGTGGAGAGGTTTGTCCAGGTTCACCTTGCCTGTTTCATGCCCACATATAATAAGAGTTAGCAGTGGAATATGTGTTCTATCTAGTACTTAAAAGAGCTCTTCAAACCTCAAGTTTCACCTGTTGACTCAATGGCACATAATTAGCATATTTTCCACAAAATATGCTAGCATGCTAAAACCGCTAACATATGCACCATGTACCTGTACAATGCTTCTTCACATCATTGGTTGGGATAGGTTGAACAGCCACTAGGTACTTGGGCTCAGCATCTATGAAGGCAAAGATCTCAAGTTATTCAAGATAGATGCCATGATGCTACAAAAGTGTATTTTATAAACTTTTGGCTAACTTGACTAAAAGAACAATGCAAAGAGATACACAGGCAGAAACATGCATCAACAAATATTCTGAGGAAATGCAATATTTGTGTGTCAATAAAAGAGTTCCGAAAGGTTCTGGTGGACTTTTGTTTAGTAAAACGTCTTGAGTTGTATAATGTGAAGGTTTGCACACAGTTTATAACTTTGTGATGAAAAGAGTTTGTTATACATCCATGTTTCCACTCTAACCCAGAATAAAACTGCAAATTTGCCAAAATGTGATTTGTTAGGACGATAAAATTATTATTTATGCCTTTGCAATAGTTCTGAAAATAAAAACAGGAAAACTCATTTGGACAGAAAGCCCATTAGTGTGATACAAAACTTGCCAGTAGACCAAAGTCTGCAAAAATATCGACATTTGTGAGTGTGATTGTGTTTTTTAAAGCTGGGAAGATGCCATTAACTGTGTTTTCACCATCTTCTGTGCACGTGTTTCAAATTTAAATCTCAGCGCACACTGTAAATTTTGGAATGATGATCCTTTAGCCTGCAGCCAGTATTGAATAATGATGTGACTGTGTTCCTGTGCTGTGTTCGCATAGGTAAAGAAGCAGAACCCAGGCCAAAATCTCAGAGGCCCTTCATTTCAGAACAAACAATGCTTTGTTTGCGAACTTCTGGATAAGCATTGGTGTGTAATTATTTTTGCCTGTATCGTTCCTTTCCATTGCACAGAAATTCAAGAGACTATACTTGGAGGTTAAGGGGCTATTCAGACTGAATGCATTCTTGTGCTAAAAAAGCTAGTGCTGCACAATTATGACAAAAATCATTTTTTTGTAATAATTTTCCTTGATATTGAAATTGCACTGCATGCCATGTTGGCTATACATCCAAAATAAGTGTTCCTGAACTACATCATTGCTGTTTTGAACATCAGTAAATAAAACAGTGCCTTAATAGTCAAATTCATATGGGCCCTCTTGCTGTAGAAATGCTCAACCTCTTCTAAACACACATTAAATAGTAAATTAAAGCGAACATTTTGATGCACCATGAGCAGACAAACATGTTATAATTGACACTTTTTACAATTATTTGATTGTGCCAACTGTATCTGTAATCTTAAATATTCTTTTTATTAATTGTGCAGCCCTAAGATGTAGCACAAAACATGGAACAGAATGCAAGTGTCGCAAGGCACATTTTTAAAAGTTGAAGTTCTTTTAAGCTTGACGTGGCATCTAAATAATATGGCACTCCTGTGTGAAATGCTGAAAAAATTGTGGGACACGGCGCAAAGCTCAAAGGCGCAAAGCGCATGTTTACATTAACAAACTCATTTGGTGTGCATGGCCATTAACCCCTGAGACCTTGTCCAGACCCTTGAAAATTATTTTCAGATAATCTGACATTGTAAAGTACATAATCTGGCAAAACCCACAAGATTCCAAAAGCAACAGCAATCTGTTATACCTTTAGAAACAAAATAAACCATCTGGTGTTGGCCTGTTATGTAAAGACTAACATTATCTTTAGGGTAAAGGGTGAATGACCTAACCCTAACCTTCTCAGACTGAACTCTGGGATTGGAGCTCCTTTGAGAATGGGGTTAATTATGATGAATGGTGAACAGAAAGTAATTTTACAAGGAAAAATAAACATGAGTATTGTTACTGGGAGTACCGTGTGACCTTCTCACCTTGTCAAAAATGATATGTTGTGGCTTTAAGGAAGTGTCATAATGGCATTTCTTGTGCATTTTTGGTAATGACATAAATACAGTGGTTGCAAAAGTCAACAAACACCACTCAATTTGGGTTCAAGTATAGTTTACATTTTAAAATAATGGAAGAGTTGGCCAAGAGTTGCAGAAATCAAGATGGTGGTTTTGATGGGTCAAGAAATCAACCTTTTGTGGTTATTCCACTAAGCCTGAACTAACCCACAAAACAATCATTCATATTGTTTTGTGGGTTTCATTGGCATTATAGAGGGAAGACTTCAGTCTCTAAATGAAAGTATCATCAGTCTGTGGTTACACTGGAATTTACCAATCTCAGTCTCATAGGGTTCTCCGTTCTCTGGAAGCTGGATGAACTGTTTGGAGAACATGCTGGAACCATAGCCTAGGATGTATCCCTCAAGCTTGACATCAGGGTTGGGTCTAACAAACTTCAGAACTATGGTATCACCTGTAGCGTTGATTCGAACCTTCATATTCTGTCTTCTTACTGTGAAGAGAAAATAAATGGTATTGGAATTACTTTTAATTGGCTCTTCAAAAAAGATATACATATATAAATAACAATTAGTGCTGGATCTCCTCAGACGTTCTCAGAAATTGTACATTAAATGGCAGTAAAGAGTAATTTCCTGAAAAAAATAGACTTTCAGAGCACCGAAGTGAATAAATGATCAGTTACTTTAAGAGTAAATTCAGATAAAATCACAAGACTTTATGCTTCCCATGTGTTGGATGAGGTTTGTGAATTTATGGGATTTATTGATTTATGAGGCCAAGGGGAATGGAGGAGAGCTCTTTTGAGGAGCACAAGTGTGTGCCATGAAAATCATCATCGAGGTAAATCAAGGACAGTCATTTTCACAGTTTGCAGCTCCTCGCAAAGCACAGTAGCATATGGACCTCCAATATTTTGCCTCTGTTACGCCGTGTTTTTTTTTTTTTTTTTTGTAGAAATTATGAGCCATTGAGGGTTTGTACAATTTCGAGAATTTGACAGTGTCAAACGTAACATTTAATGTGATCAGAACATTATTGCTCTAAACCCAGGGCTGCCAACTTTTGAGTTCAGGTCGGCGAGAGTGTTTTTGTGGGGTGGGGGTGAGGTGGGGGGGTTGTGCTGCTGCTTTCCCCCGATCCTGCTGCATGATACTGCCTTCTCTGTCTTGTCTGTCCGTGCGATGTAAGTGTACCCTTTGTTCCGCGACATTATCACTAAGTGAGAAAAGGGACGTGTGGCGTGAGAGCGTGAGAACAGTGTAAATTGCGTGACTCTCAAGTTCAATACTCTGTCTAAACCTGTGCCAAGCAATTCATTATAAATTACCTCCTTTAATACCAGCTTCATCTTTCACTGTCATTTCAAAGGATAATTTGCAGCATGGAAAATGCCATGAGTCAGTTTCAGGTGTACTATAAATCCAATAAGCTACCTGATTTTCTGCTTACACCTTCCTGCCATTAATCAAAAGTGTTAAATGATTACACTGGGTTAAAGAGGCCACAGGACATATTCTGTAAACTAATTTAAACTGGCTCTGTGTGGGCTTTTGGAAAGCAATGTGTGTATCTAACATTTACAAATAATTATAAGCTTGGTAGGTCTGGTTCATTAGCCCCATCTGTCAAAGTCAAGATGGAGCATCATTAAACCGCAACTCATATTAATGAGGCTCATTAAGAAGACACATTCAGATGGTCCAATGATGAAGCAGAGATGGAAAATCTACAGGATAATTCAGTAACTCTTCTCATCCACAGCTTCTTAATCTTTTGAATCAGTAAAACAAACAAGAGGAATTGTGTGTGGTCAGGGAAGCTGCTGGATTTGTATGTACATTATAAAAAGGCATACTTCAGAATTACAGGGATCGTTGTAAAAATAAACTCCATAGTGGAGGGTGTACAAAGCTCTTGGTAGGTGAGCTCTGTTTGAGGGCTTCACCAACATTTGACAGCAATGCACTGTATCAATTTGATTGACTATATAGTGCAAGTGCAGTCTTGTTTCTTTATTCTTTCAAATGTTTGGATTTCTAAAGTGTGTCAGTATTGCTTTAGATTGGGGCCAAGGCTCTGAGTCATGGGTGGGCATGATTCTTGCAGTTGAGTGGTATTACTGGTTTACCTGTGCTCACCAGGTTGTTACCACAGAGCTTTAAAAGGTTGTAGCTGAGAGATGAATTCCATTCCAAAAATGTTATTGTTTAACATCTGACAAGAGTAGAAAAGAAAGTCATTGTGGAGTTACAAGATTTTTGCCATGCCAGTGGATGAGGACTGGACAATAGTTTGATCTTTGTGGTCAGGGGTGAGAAAAAGCAATTCTGTAGGCAATGAAAAATCCATTAATTTGGTGGTTTTGTAAGTATTTAATTAGTTTTGTTTTAGTCTTATATGGCTTGATGGCTCGAAAAAGCCAACATCCTGTTCTTCTTCAGAAATGGACCAAAAATTCTGACTGTAACCTGTCCTTGCGCTTTTAAGCTATGTCAACCAAACTTGGCACAGTCCTTCAGTCTGTCCTGACTCGTAATGCTTTGTCTTTTTTAACTGATCATACTAATGGGTTTTCCATAGCAGATAATGCAAAATCTGAAACATCTCACAGATTTACATTGACCAAGGCTGTTTCTCAATGTGCATTCTTTTGTGTTCTCATGGACTCGTATGGCATCATCCACTGCCAAATTTCAACTTCAATACTCAACGCAAAACCAAGAATGCATAAAATTACCTGGATGTTTTCTCGATAAGGCTGAATATCAAGCGATGTTTCGGATGGTGACTTGTGAGCATGCACCTGGTAATACAGTGGCAGAAAAAGGACTTTTATTTTGTTTTCCCAAAACAAAAGAGTAAGCTTGCGCATTCCCACTGTAAGCTTGCGAAAGTCTGATGGCTGGTGAGGTTATTTATACTCCAAAAACATTTGATGTTTTGTTGTGCATAATTTCAATATAGAAACAAACACATGGGGGAAACAATTGTTTGCAGGCTTTATTTTTTTAACGTGTCACATGTCCTGCAATATCTCACTGGTGTGATCAAAATAATGCCGCACTGGTATGTGATAATACCAGTAGTTTTCTCACTTGCTACATATGTGCTGGTTATGGGTATGGGATGGTTATTTGCACGGCATTAAGATTGCAGCACATCTCAACAGATGCAATCTGTGTCCTCCTGTCCTTCCGAGTTCGCTCTTCCAAGATAGCTTGGAAAGACTAGACTTCATAAGAAAGCAGGTCCAATTGCATTGAGAAACAGCCAGATTGTTCAAACGAGCCAATGGAATGTTGGTGAATTCAAACTCCAGCTGTCAAAAAATTAAATTGTAAACAAACATTCAAGGCCTTTTTCTGCTTTCTTCAAATGAGCCAACGGAATGTTGGTGAATTCAAACTCCAACTGTCAAAAGATCTGAATGTAAACAAACACATGATGCCTTTTTTCTGCTCTCTCTCTCTCTCTCTCTCTCTCTCTCTCTCTCTCTCTCTCTCACACATCTATCATCTATCTGTCTTTCAGATAAGGCTTTGTCAAGCCAACATCAGAGTTTTACCTGCCAGACAAATTTTAGCTGTATAGTTCTCTTTTATTATCTTAAAAATTCTCCAGTCATAGCCACTGAGCATTACAATGGAATCCACAGGTGGAACATAAGACGGTGTGGCGTAAAAGAAGAGAATATTTCCAACATTAATTATTACCAATGAGCAAATTTTGCTCTTGAATTTGTCCCTGGGGACATTATCATGCTTATTACAAAGTCAACAATCCAAAACGTCTCTGCTTTGAGAGAAAAACATTTCTGATCCCTAAGAGTATTCAACAGATGAACTGATGTACATGTTGTCAGCCAAGTCACGCTGCTCACTTCACTTGGCAAAGTAAATAGGCCTACAATTACTGGTTGCAACGTGATATAATTTGAGAATTTAATGGTATTTTGCACCCCTAATAGTCATTCAAAGTATTTGTTTCCAGTCACATGTATTTTGTCAGATCTGAATGCAAAAGAAAATTGATCCATTCAACATTAATTATTCTATGTTTTCAAACAGAGATTTGATGCTGTGCCCTAAAAGACTAGAAATGCAGAGGGTGGGCAAAAGACACTGA
Organism: Moxostoma hubbsi; assembly: GCA_032164185.1. Taxonomy (NCBI): domain Eukaryota; kingdom Metazoa; phylum Chordata; class Actinopteri; order Cypriniformes; family Catostomidae; genus Moxostoma; species Moxostoma hubbsi. Next base: position 1,251,397 of record JAVLUX010000163.1, on the reverse strand, counting down.
TGTGGGGAGAAGCACAAGTGGTGAGGGGTCGGGGAGTACATCTCATTTGACACCACTGACAAGTGTAATCATGCATGCTCTTTCCAGAAGTTGAATGATTTCCAGGCTGATCAACTCGCATCCAAAGCCCTGCCCCAAACTGTGTTCTGTCAGATACTGTACTTTTTTAGCAATTGAATGAATTCGGTCCAGTTTATATTGGACTGTGTGATGTCTGGCACTTGAAACATAATTTATAAACACAACGATTTTGATTTGTTTGATTCACAGCAATCCCTTGGTAATAAGACCATGCTATGCAAGGTACTTGCCAAGCCTGCATTTGTTAATATCAAATCAAGTGATTTATTTTGAAAAAGCACTTTTTTTCTTCCTCCTTTTTTTTTTATTTTTTTTTTTATAAATCTTGTTCATCTTTCAAAAAAAAAAAAACTTTAATAAATTTGAATTTATGTTTAGTTCACAAAGAACGATCACCTGTGCACCTGTTTCCATGGAAAATCTAGACATCCAGTCTTAATGTAGAACTCCAGACTCTTTTGCACAATATTATAGGATAAACGTGACTTAAATATCCATGCAGATGATTTAAAAATGGCACTAAACTTCAGAAGAAGTGAATCACCTGAGGGCCCAGAGGGCGTGTAAATCTACCGTTTTCCCAGACATCAGCAAATCATTCATCTTCCAGGCACATTTACAACAGTACTGATCTCTGCACTCAACAGCTGCTTTCCTCTCCTCTTCACCCCCCCAAATCCTTTCATCCTTTCTGTCTTGTTCTAACTATTCTGAGTTACTCATATAGACATGACTTTATATTAACTTGTATTAGTAGCACAAAGGCAACCCATTATCACTAATACCCAAAGTGTCCCAAACTCTCACTCAAGGGAACTCACCTACAGTGGAGAAACCCCAGCCTAAACAAGTCTCAGCTGCTTAAAGATGGTCTTGGCTGATTTAAGCTGATCTCCCAGTCTGGCCTTTTAAAACCAGCTTGACCAAACGTGGAGACCGCATAAGTCCAGCTAACCAGCTTATGTTGGTTATACCAGTTGAAAGCAGACAGCTCAGACTAATGGTCCATTTATGGGGTCAGTTATCAAATCAAATTCATAAGATGATTATTTTTTAAACATGTTCTATGGGCAAAAACAAGGCACTTTATTTTCTTTAGTCATTTAGACAACACAGCTACATTAATTGATTTGAACTTTCTGTTTGCCTTTTATCCAGTAAAGATGGAGTTGGCCAATGAAATGAAAACACAGAATGTTGCTGAGGTGATTGACTAGCTGTGCTGAGTGACACACGGTACAGGAGATTGGGCACTGAGCCAGAGCAGACATTCTCTCCCTCTGGAGATGGAGGTGGTTTTTAATAGCTGATGAGCAGAGTGCTGATAGTGAACCGAGAGGTTGTATTACTAATGTCTTGGCTAATCTAAGCACACAGGGACACTGGATGAGATCTTGCAAAGGTATGCTCTACACATGCACAAACACCTCTTGCACTGATGTAAATGGTGCTGCCTACCTAACAGGGAATGTTCAAACAACTTTGGTTATGTATGGGTTAGGTAAAAACATTGTTAAAATAACATAAAAAGAACATCCTTATGACCTTCTTCATTCTTTATTAGTAATGAATAAAAGTTCTTACAATGTTAGCAAAGCCTTCTTAGTACAAATTTGTTCAAAGTCCCTTCTGAGAGTAAAAACTGATAAAAAAGTCTGCACAATAACATTGTACTCAAGGTAAGAAAACTGGACATTTTCCTAGAACCCAAATGTAAAGTTGGAAAACATTTTAATAACACAAATTTTTTAGCAAGGTCGAACAAACACACACACATTCGCATAAACCTACTTTGAACTGCCGTTTCAGACTAATGTGCAATGTATTCACGAGCGCGTGCACACACACACACACACATATTAAAACACACACAATCAAGCTTCCTTGTGGAATATACATACACACATGCTGCGGTGCACATTCTAGCATGTTACACACACAGCTGCACAAAAGAAACATTGATTTTGGCCAGCTGCATGTGCCATAAGGTAATCATTACTGCTCTATTGTTCTAAGCCTGTGTTTGAAATCTTAGTCCATCAAAATTACATTTGTCACTTTGCATAACTAGCGCAAAGGAAGAAATTACAGTCTCTTGACTGGTTTCTGAAGTCAATGCTGGATTTGTACACCAGCACTGTAAAGACTCCGCAAATTGCATATGCCTGATTTTCCAGCAATTTTCAGGTTCCATTCATCCAAATCTTTTCCTTTGCATAGTTTAGCTTCACCCCAACTATAATCACAAGAAACAGGTACTGTCTGCTATAAACCCAGAACACATAGTAATTCCTCCAATACACCCTATGTTCTATAACAAGCGACACTTGCACTCTCAAACGCACCTACAAGTGTGAAATACATTGTATATTCTCTTTTGAAAATGAATGAAAACCAAAATGATGCATGTGAAGCAAGAATATATTGCAAGGCAAATGCATCAGGTTAGAACTAGTAGGAACTGAAAGTGAAGCTTGTCCTTGTTAAGGCTCAACACCTGCCACTTCATTGGCACTAAACAATTTCTTTGCATCACAACACAATCTTAAATATACCAGAACTGTTGCACTGTGTATCATGTTCTAGTTAATGCTTAACACCTGAAACTAGGGCATCACACTGCAAGCATGCAGCAATGTGGTGCTGAACTTGCCTCTGACCCTCTGCGCAGAGCTGCATGTGAGAAGGAGAATTCCTGTCAGTGTCAATAGGAGGCTCAGGCGGAGGACAGTGCTTTCTGCCATGGTGCTCTGCTCCAGTCAATGGAGGATGCTGCCCGATTTCAATAAGACTGCTGGTGATGCTGGTTCTTCTGCTGGTGCTGGTGCTGGTGCGAGCTCAGGATTTGTCAGCTCTCTGTGTGCAGCTGCTGAGTGATAGACAGTGTGAGGAGTCCTCCAGAATGTATAGTGACCGGGGAGGGAGGAGATTGCTGATGCAAGTCTCAATCACACCCACCCACATTGATCTACATATACACATGTTGGGGGTGAGCATGGCTTTCATTTACTAGTCTCTCTCTCTCTCTCTCTCTCTCTCTCTCTCTCTCTCTCTCTCTCTCTCTCTCTCTCCGTGCAAGCTGGGTGTGTGCTTATGTTTTTGTACTCGCCAACAATTTGTTAGGATTGAGTACATGGACTTGGGGCACCTCCCATTACAGAGAGCACAATGGGAATCTGGTTTCCAAGAGGACAGTAAAAAAGAGAGCACAACAGTAGGGCACAAGTCCAGAAACATACTTTACTCAAGTATGCAAATTAAAAAGTACGAGTGCTTGGCCAATGCATTGCAAACATGGGGTCCTATTGTACATGCAGTACGTAATGTGTGCTCTTTCATGGGTTTGGCAATAAACAACCACAGTACTCCAGGGGGCTATAGAGTTGCCTTCCAATATTTGTGCTGTTAAACAGAATATGTTATTATTCTATTCATTACACTACATGACTTTAACAACTTTGATTTTAGGGCCAATATTCAGTTGAGCTGAGTTTGTGCTAGTCGGCAGTAGTCAACAATAGTTAGCTCCAGATTGCAGATTTTGAGCCAGTCAGGGTTTAAAGTTGGATTACACTACATGACTTTAACAACTTTGATTTTAGGCCCAATATTCAGTTGAGCTGAGTTTGTGCTAGTAGGCAGTAGTCAACAGTAGTTAGCTCCAGATTGCTGATTTTGAGCCAGTTAGGGTTTAAAGTTAATATAGAAAATCACGTAGTATATAATGGGCACTGACTCTGATTCTATCTGTTCAGAGTATATTAAACATGTTTGATATTTTAGAGTTGACTATCCATAACTACAGAAGAAATCTCATAGTGTATGATGCTCCACAACTCAAATTTGAAGTCATATGGTGAGCAGCCAATGGAAACCGAGCATGCGGGGCCACAAAGCTCTTGACATATAGATGGCAAGCATTCAATGTGAAGCTTTAAGGTGCACTCAGTAAGTTTTTCCCCATCAAACTTGTACTCCTAAAGAAATTAATTGTAATTTTATAACTTTATATAACACCATAAGCACTCACATAATATGACGACTCCATTCATATCAATAACCTTACAGTATACTGTAAAAGCTGATTTATTCTACATGGAGTGTCTCCTCATGGGGGCAGCCATATTAGGATCACATGACCAGCTGAATACTACTCGCTTAATCTCAGTAAACGCCCTGTTATTAGACACTTTTACACATGGATTCAAATTAATTATGGTTGACTGTGATTAGTGAATTTCATCAGTATATGAAAACTATTGTGTTTGAATGATGTGCATTCACGTCACTAGGTGTCATTTGAAGACCAGATCAAATAAATGAATGGTGCACCTTTAACTTTTAATGGCACTCACCTTCAACTGGTGTTACCATATCTAAAGGCAGTACTGGCTGTGTCTTCACATCAAAGACTGTACCCAAATGCCTTTGGTCAGTGCCTTCACGTCTTGAAAAGAACACAGCAGCAACAAAAACAGCAGCGCTCTTGTAGTTGTTTACTATTATTACGCAGCTCCCCCCTTATGAAAATTGAGAGCTGATAACTTTCACATGCAAATGAACTTTGCAGCAAACTTGTGGCAAATTGTCCATTGTTGCCAAAGGTTTGCCATAGGTTCAACACTACTGGCAAAGAACTGCAAATTTCTGGCATTGAATCACACGCTCATATGCATGCGAAAATAACAAGTGGCAAATTTGCTACAAATATGTGGCAAGTTAGCAGCTAGTTTAGATGTTTTGTAAGGGCTAGAACAGGGGGCACATGTTGCTGTTTGTTGTGATCCGATTAACTTGACAGTCAAGTAGTGTGTAGTGAAAATGCATTGTGTTATGAATTGTGGTTTCATATTGCAATCATGCACAAAATTAAGCGTATCTAGAAGCATCTGACTTCACGTACTTGCGTACAGTGTGTTTTGGGTCAAAAGATGGAGAGGCAGATGGCATATGCCACCCTTGCTCCAAGATATAACTGGTGGAGAGTACAGTTCCCACTCTCATCTGTCTTCCATCACATATAGACAGAAGTTCTTGTCTGTCTGCGCCCTGTGTCATGCTTATTGCAGATTGTTGCACATTACGCTTCGTCCAGAAGGGCGTCCAGCCTCACACTCTGCCAAGCAGCCTCACCTCTGGGGAAGAAATTGGAAAGTGATTATAATGACAAACTTCCAACACGTGCCACTGCATGCGATGTGTAAAGTGGAGCACTCACTCCAGTGAGCATCGTCTGACCCACAGGATGTGAACAAAGACATATTCATGAATCACTCCACCCTCCACTTTTTTCTTTTTTTTTTTGGCAGAAATTATGCAACTACAACCTAGCATGTGTCTCCCACTACATAAGAGGGTTATAAAATAAGTGATCAAACATCCCGTGCTATGAGAAAAGATATATTTAATAAATTTACAAGCACAACAAACAGAAATAAGGAAAAGATTTAGAAAATCACTTTCATGATGACTCATCTCAAATGTCCCCTTGTTAGATGTTTAAAGCGGTGTTTCCCAACTACTGTGCCGTGGAAAATTATCAAGTTCCACAAAATAAATAAATGCATGAAAAGAAAAACTTTTTCAGGGATCCAAACTCCTCAACTTTCTGAGAAATTCGTGATTTTGAAACCATAATTGGTCACATTTGTGATTGTGAAGAGCAATGATTAATGTGCCAAAGTGACTGATATTTATACGTGTTAAGGGTCTTTCCCGTGACTGCAGAATACATTGAAGTCTATGAAGAGACTTTACACAAAAGTGTTTTTCACACACACGTTTTTACTTCACCAATAATGTCTTTGAGAGTACTAAGTAACAAGAAATATTTAAAAACGGTCCAAATTTGCGAAGAGACATTGAATGCCTCATGATTTTACCTTATTGTTTACGAATATCAGAGACTCCAGTTATTGAACTAATTTAAATTCACCAAGAAAATGCTTCGACCGAAACATAAATGAGTCCTTTTATTACATTCTGCTATCAAAGCAACTCTTAAGCTTTTTTCTCTCTTCCAAATACATGTTTTCAAAGTTTATTGTGCACACCTCTCACTTTTTTACATGGTAATCTCATAAAATCGCCCTCTGTGACGCTTTCTACAACTCTTGTCATGTGGAGGGCAATGTGGCGCTTGACGGTGGCTTTGAACGGAGCGTTGATGCCTCGACTCACTTCACAATGATGAAAGAACATTATTGAAACTCTAAATTATTATTATTTGTCTATTGTGGTCTTTTCTGATGAAAGTCATGCTCAGATGAAGGAAGACTATAGATCTGCTGTGTTGTTTTAATGCTTATGTGCAAACTCATGAGAGGGCGAAAAAGGTAAAACAATCACTGGTCCACAACCATTTTTTCTGGGGATTTATAAAAGCACCATTTCCAGCTATTTTATTGATTCAAGTTTATTCAAGTTTACAGTACTGCAGAATTAGCTGCAAAATAAAGAATATTTTGATGAGGCTTGCTTCTGTTTCATAAATTTGTTAAATTTTATTAACTGATAAGTTCAGTGCCCCTTTCTTGAAATGTCACTAGGTGGCGACAAATGAGTGTCTTATGTGATATGAGTGAGTCAGTGAATCATTTGAGTCGTTCATGACCAAAATCTACCAAGAGACTTTATAGTGCACTGTAATTTGTTTTGGCATTGCAAGAACAAATCTACAAATTAGAAAAGAAGCAAATTTGTTGTTTTTTTCATTACCCATTTAGCACTCTTGCGACCTTTGACCAATCAAAGTGTAGCCTACCTATGTTACTTTTTTTTTGGTTGTTTGCATAGCCATATTTCAAACATTACAAGTAAACACACTACTAAGATGGACATAAAACATGTTGGATAGTGGTGTGCCGTAGAATTTTTTAGTCTTAAAAAGTGTACCGTGGCATAAAAATGGTTAGGAAACACTGGATTAAGTCATGTATAGATCGGCTTGCTTTACCAACATAATCATTTATAACCAAGTGAGTTGCTAGAATCAACTAACAAGCCATGCAGTGTTTTTTTAGCAAGCTCTTCAAACCTACTTACGTCTTCTATGGTGCATATATAAGTATGGTCTCCACAGCTGGTACCACTCTGTACATCACTGTGATTGCCTTGTAAATTCTTAATGAGTCACTTCAAAAGACAGAACTGGACGGTACTGAAGCCTGGACAAATTAGAGAAGACTTAGTATACCAGAAACAGGTCATTATAGTCTTGTTTTCTTACCTGAAAACATGTTGACCCTTAACCCTCCAAATGGGCATGCCTCAAATAGTTATGTTCTCCTTTAACTGTCTAACCCTAACCCACAGTTCAAGTGGCTCATCTTTCAACTGAGCAACTAATTTACCAGTGTTTCATCTTAAACCACAGTGACAACACCTTTCTGGTTAAAGATTTGTATGTTGTTTGTATGCTGTTATCCTCCACCAATTCCAGTTAAATCCTAGCACAAGAGGTGTCAGAACTTGGACGGCTGGGTATTTGCTCCATTCTGGCCATGGTTTCCATGACTAACCCTTACTGAAAAGAGTGGGGTTTCCCAATTACGTTATAGCTTCTCAAAGATCATCTTAACTAATATAATTTGTTATTTTGCAATGGAGTAGCACCTGTTTACCATACTAGCATGTAGATCGCTCGTTATGAAGCGTTATTATCACTTTTTATTATCCAAAAGTGCTGAACTAAGGCCAAAACATTTCCCAATAACTACTGTAGGATTTAGTCTTGAAAATTGTCTGTAATATTGTGGAAATATTGCCAAACTTGGAAAACTGTCCCTTTTTTTCTTATTTTAAAAGAGATACACTATAATACATGAACTCGAATGAATGGTTTGAAGCTTTTGTTCATTTACCAACATGTTTACGAATTACTTTGGTGACGATGCTCTTGGGAAACACGCCATATATATTCAGTACTACATTCCTGTGACTGACATTATACTTAGTACTTCAGGAAACCCAGGCAAGACTATCTTAGAACAGCATGAGGTACAGGCTGATTTAAAGCCATGCTCTTTACCAGCAAAACTTGGCTGGTGAAGTTGACCAGCATGGTCTTTCTAGTGATGCTGGTTTACCAAGGATGTCTTGCTGGTTAAGCCTGTTGGGACACCAGCACACCAGTATCTCATGCTGGAGACCAGAGCCCAAAACCCAACATATGTTGGTGACTAACTATGCTTGTCTTTTCAGCGGGGATAATCTACATGTTTTAATTTGCAGGCCACAACGGGATTGCATATAACCTCGTGTGACCTGGTGGAGACTGATTTCAGTTTAGGAGACTCTGTGCTGTCAGTAAAGGGATTAAGATAGATGGAAGGAGTCAGGTGACAAAACAACATGGCGCCAACCACAGCAGAGTTTGTCTTTGGGAGAAACGGCAACAAAACTACATACACTGAAACCTGTTTGTGTCAAAAGATTAGAGTCTATAGTTTCATCCAATATGCCATTTTTACAAATTGAGTGGAAATTATCTCGAAACGCCACACTGCTAAACACAATGTACACTAATTTGTACTTAAGCAATTTTGTCCCTTTGAAATCCTATATTACCATGCATTTTCACATTCAGAATTGATGGGCTCGTCCAAAAGGTGAATTTTTAATATCAGAGGCTTTATATGGAGTTAGGATGAAAATAAGGTGCATTTCGAACTGTTCTGAGACACTTGCAGAAGGACAGCATAGTATAGGGTTAAGCCATTCACTAAATAGAGAGCAAGGGAGCATCATATAGCTCTCTGTGCATTCTCTAAGTGCATTCAATCCAAACTTCCTATTAAAAGTTCAGTTTCAGGCTGCAGATGTTTGGACCACTCAACAAGTTTGAGATGGGACAGTGGTAGACAAACATAGATTCAGAATTATAATTAATAATTTGATTTTAACATGTTTGGCAGTGAGTGGATGATGCTGGCCATTACTTTGAATCAGAAATAATTATGCTAATTTCTGATGTAATGTCTGTAATGTCTCAAAAATGAATAGTAAACAATTTGATAAAATAACACGACTTCTATAGCTTGGTGTTATTTAACATTTCACAGCTTAGTCCCGCTGTCCACATATGTTGCTATCAATTTTTAGGAAACCTATTTGATCTAGAAATTATTTATTTATTTATTTATTTTGCATGTGTATTAGGTTATACTTGTTACAAGTCAAAAAGGGAAATGGAAAATGCACACAGTCACCCTCAGGTCTCAGGACGTAAAAAAAAAACATGGCAACATTAATGCATAGGGTAGACAGGATGTTGTAAAAGCAAAGGGGTTTGGGGAGTATGAATGTTACGATTCTAAGAATCAGGAGAGTAGAACATGAACCTGGATGAACAAGTTGTTTTTGATGGATGAAAGTCTCCACACCGCCGGAGGAACACACACACATACGTTACACAGACTGCTCGTGGCCTCTAAGTCAAATAAGCACCTGCTACATATCAAGATGATGAGTGTTGAAACTACAGGATAGACATGGCGGACTCCATGCACTGTGTGTGAGTGTGTGTCGGTAAAATCAAGGCTTATATAACCGCTTCTCCATGGCCTGCAAATTGAGCCTCTTAGAAGGGAAAATAATTCTCTGCTTTACAATGCAGCCATTGTTTTCTAGCCTTGAGCAAATGGCATCAGTTGGAGGATTATGACACGGATCTATAAACATTTTCTAAAAAGGAAATCTCCCCTTCAGCATCCGCCCAGCTATATATACATATAAATATATTCATAGAACATCTAATTTTTATAATCCGATATATACAGGTCCTTCTCAAAAAATTAGCATATTGTGATAAAGTTCATTATTTTCCATAATGTAATGATAAAAATTAAACTTACATATATTTTAGATTCATTGCACACCAACTGAAATATTTCAGGTCTTTTATTGTTTTAATACTGATGATTTTGGCATACAGCTCATGAAAACCCAAAATTCCTATCTCAAAAAATTAGCATATTTCATCCGACCAATAAAAGAAGTGTTTTTAATACAAAAAAAAAGTCAACCTTCAAATAATTATGTTCAGTTATGCACTCAATACTTGGTCGGGAATCCGTTTGCAGAAATGACTGCTTCGATGCGGCGTGGCATGGAGGCAATCAGCCTGTGGCACTGCTGAGGTGTTATGGAGGCCCAGGATGCTTCGATAGCGGCCTTAAGCTCATTCAGAGTGTTGGGTCTTGCGTCTCTCAACTTTCTCTTCACAATATCCCACAGATTCTCTATGGGGTTCAGGTCAGGAGAGTTGGCAGGCCAATTGAGCACAGTAATACCATGGTCAGTAAACCATTTACCAGTGGTTTTGGCACTGTGAGCAGGTGCCAGGTCGTGCTGAAAAATGAAATCTTCATCTCCATAAAGCTTTTCAGCAGATGGAAGCATGAAGTGCTCCAAAATCTCCTGATAGCTAGCTGCATTGACCCTGCCCTTGATAAAACACAGTGGACCAACACCAGCAGCTGACATGGCACCCCAGACCATCACTGACTGTGGGTACTGGACACTGGACTTCAGGCATTTTGGCATTTCCTTCTCCCCAGTCTTCCTCCAGACTCTGGCACCTTGATTTCCGAATGACATGCAAAATTTGCTTTCATCCGAAAAAAGTACTTTGGACCACTGAGCAACAGTCCAGTGCTGCTTCTCTGTAGCCCAGGTCAGGCGCTTCTGCCGCTGTTTCTGGTTCAAAAGTGGCTTGACCTGGGGAATGCGGCACCTGTAGCCCATTTCCTGCACACGCCTGTGCACGGTGGCTCTAGATGTTTCTACTCCAAGGTCTGGAATCGGTCCTTCTCCACAATCTTCCTCAGGGTCCGGTCACCTCTTGTCGTTGTGCAGCGTTTTTTGCCACACTTTTTCCTTCCCACAGACTTCCCACTGAGGTGCCTTGATACAGCACTCTGGGAACAGCCTATTTGTTCAGAAATTTCTTTCTGTGTCTTACCCTCTTGCTTGAGGGTGTCAATGATGGCCTTCTGGACAGCAGTCAGGTCGGCAGTCTTACCCATGTTTGCGGTTTTGAGTAATGAAACAGGCTGGGAGTTTTTAAAAGCCTCAGGAATCTTTTGCAGGTGTTTAGAGTTAATTAGTTGATTCAGATGATTATGTTAATAGCTCGTTTAGAGACCCTTTTCATGATATGCTAATTTTTTGAGATAGGAATTTTGGGTTTTCATGAGCTGTATGCCAAAATCATCAGTATTAAAACAATAAAAGACCTGAAATATTTCAGTTGGTGTGCAATGAATCTAAAATATATGTAAGTTTAATTTTTATCATTACATTATGGAAAATAATGAACTTTATCACAATATGCTAATTTTTTGAGAAGGACCTGTATACTGTATACATATCGGATTATATAAATTAGATGTTCAATGATCTAACTGTCAGGATCAATTGTCTTCACAGGTATCGTGTACATGGGCAATATTACTGTAATGCTGCAGGTTTAGGCTTGTTACATTTTATTCTGAATGGATGCTGAGTTAAAGCTGGTTTTGCTTTGATAGAAGCATGACTTATATTATTAACATAACTGCATATGTAATGTTACATCATGGTAACAAATGAGGAATTTCTGGCACTTGTCAGCTGATCAGGTAAGGAAACCAACTAGACCAACTGAAGACCAGCTTGGCCAGACTGAGAGACCAGCTTATACCAGCTAAGACCAGCAAACTTCGACTTAAGCATTTTTTTCCCCCAACAGGTTAATTCCTGATTCAAACTTTCTATTCTAATTCTCAGAATGTCTTTAGGTTTGCACACATCAATCGGTTCCTCGGATTTCAAGGCTTGCATGATATATAGATGTGTACATACATTGTTAGCCGCATCTGTGAGACATTTCATGGTGAAATTTACCACAGCTCAAAGTGGCACTGAATTACTCAGGCTAACCTTCAACAACACTCTCTGCTGACTTTCATCTAACTCCAGACGCTTGATTTACCAGGAGATACATTCAACTTGGGAATAAATAGAGTGCAGAACTACCTTTTAAATGCTAAATATTCTACAAAAACAAGCCATTAGGGCTGACTCTAAGGTTGGTAGAAGTTGCCACTTTGTGTCGTTCACAGAACATTTTTACAGTGATTACGTGGCAGAAGAAAATTGATATTACTTAAACATTTGGTTAGGGTTTAGTATTAAATGTGTACATTAATTGGTTCTGCATTTAGCTCAAACCCTTTAACACACTTCAAACATTTTGTTTTGTAAATGATTTTATGCCGAAGCCCGTTTTGTCCATGGTTTATCACTTTTTTTCTGTCTTGTTTACTTGTGAACATGACTTAATTTTCTCATGATAAACATAACAGAAGTTGTTTTTTTATGACAATGGGCTCTTTTTCATGAGCGCTTAAAGAGCAGCACTATCCTTACTTGCAAACTTTCTGCAAATTTGGCGCTCATTATTTTGACATGCAAATAAACTTTTGATTCGCTGCAAATATTTGCAAGAAGTTTGCAGCTCCTCAACGGTAGTGGTGAACCTTCAACAAACCTTTGGCAACAATGGACAATTTGCCACAAGTTTGCAGCAAAGCTCATTTGCATGTAAAATTATCAGTGGAGAAGTTGCGGCAAGTTTGTGGCAAATTTACCAAGAACTCTCGATTTTTATATTGTGCTACGTTTTATTAAATCTAACAGCGCAATGCACACATGGGCTTTCGTAGGAGTGTTTGTGCTTTATTGGGGTTTATTGTATGGTAATGAAGTGGCGCAAAGCGCAATTTGCTAATTTCATGAGAAAGTCATTTCAATACCATGTCTGTTGTCAGCGCAAAGTCCAAATTCAGTTCCTGCATTTGCAGTTTGGAGATCTACCTGCAGGTGGTAATAAAGTTCATGTCCAAATTCAGAAAATGCAAAAAATATGGTGGAACATAAAATTTTGTCCCTGACAACAAGCTTTTTCCGAAAAAAATAAATAAATAAAAAATTTGAAATTTGTTATAACAATCTATAGGTCATAATTTATTTTTAATTTATTATTATGCTTATATTTACAATTGTATTTATTATGTAACTTGTATAGGTATTTCTTCACATGTTGTTTCAGTGTAATTTTTAAGTCATTGCAAAAGTGGCTTTAACTTCTGCTCAAAGCGGAACTGAATTAGTTAATTACATAGAAAGAAGTTGGACAGAGTAAAATGTATGAATTTGCTAAGATTTTTTTGACCACTTTGTTATATTGATTATATTTTTATCTTGTTTGAAGTGTAATTTGAATTTAGAAATATTTTGTAGTTTAATTTTAATTTTAAACCAAACTCACTCGCGCCTAGACTTTCATATACCAAAATGTCATGGTCATGCCCATTGACTTTGTACTAGCGCTAGCACTCTTATAATAGGGCCTCACAACTTAACTTCTAAACATAGCAAAATCTTGTTTTCTAATGATCATTACTTAATTATCTCAAGATCATGACATAACAAAATTTGTTTTCTTGAGATCAGTCTTAATAATCATTTATTTACTCTTAGATATTGTTTTTATGTCTTAACAGAACAGTGACTTCTTAACTCCTATGTGAATCATTTGACCCTTCACATGGTGATTACTTATTTATAAACATTTTATTTAACAAGAAATTGAAACAACATAATAGCATTAATAATACATTTTGTTGCTTCAAAAAGTTGTCAGCCACAGCAGCTTACTAGTTCCACTTAATTTTTTTGAACTCCAGATGACAGTAAATTGATCCGCGTACAGAAGCTTCAAATAACGAACCCAATTTTGACGCGTTTGTAATGAAAGCACCATTGCTTCACAAACCCTTTGCTGCAAATTCATCACTGATAATTTTCACATGTAAATGAGTTTTGCGGCAAATTTGCAGCAAATTATCCATTGCTGCCAAAGGTTTGCTGGAGGTTCACCACTACTGGCAAACAGCTGCAAACTTCTGGCAAACATTTGAGGCAAATCAAAAGTTCATTTGGGTGTGAAAATTACGAGCAGTAAATTTGCTGCAAATTTGCAGCTAGTTTCGATTTTTTGTAAGGGAAGCTTAATTTTCCCATAATTACTCCATGGATACCGGATTAAGTATAAGGCTTGCAATTCATTAGATAAAACTGAGATAAAATCCATCTCCTTGACCCAGAGAAGCCTACTGCTGCAATAAACTGAAGATGCTGTGCCTATGATGTTATGTGTTTTCTCCCCACATAAGTTTAGAGGGAAGTTTAGAGCTTAATGTATATTAGTCCAATATTCAAGTTGATGACAAAACATGGAAACATTTTCGTTGTCACAATTTCGAAAGTTTTGTTTTTAATGTGTGTGCATTTGGCTGTGTGTACACCCTCAAAACAGAAAAACCCTCTGAAATTCCCTGCTGAGTCATGAGCAATAATTCCTCCATCCTCTGACGGTAACACCCACCTGTTTTTTGACATCCATTCATCATCCATTCATTCTTACCCTGCAGTGCTGTGTTTCCCTCTCTGACCCATAAGAGGCACATTGACCTCAAAGAACTCCAGCATGTGCTCATGATCATTAACCTCTGCAATTTCACCATCAATCATTATTCTCTGTCCCCAACAATCTCCTATCTAGCCATCTTCTGGAGTGAACCACTAAGCAAATTCTTCAGCATAAAACACATCTGTTACTTAAAGATTACCCCAAGCTATTGCGATTTGAATGAGGACTTTAAGGAACAGTTCGTACAGCATGTTACATCGTTCTAATGGAAACTTTTCTTAATAAATATGCGGGTGTGCGTGGATAGTGGTCATGACTGAATGATGAAGAGCGTTTATGATTTGGTGAATAATAAGAAGGGCCCGGATCTTGTCTTTGCAGGGACCAGCTGCACATGGCATGCTCGGCCTGTATTTTCTAAAACTTTATTTGCACATTGTTGTGATGAGGCATGGCAGAGCGACGTCTGTAGAGAGTGAAAGAAAGAACCGAAAGGATTGACACCTTTGGGAAATGATCTGTTCTGTGTCATAGTGTGAGCTGGAGAGGGATAAAAGAGACAATCCAGACCGCCGGAGGAGAGAGGGAGAGAGAGAGAGAGAGAGAGAGAGAGAGATGTACACAGATGAGTGTTCATGTCTGTGCATTTGTTAAGCTGAAAAGAAAACCTGTTTGTGTTACACTGAAAAGTGTGTGAATAAACGACTACATGGATTGTTTATCTGACTCCCACTTCCTCCTTCATAAAGTGCACAAAAGATGTCACAGTGGTGCCAAAACCTGAGAATTTGGTGGAAGTTACACCATCATGGAGTCCTCACCCTTCGCTGATCTGATCAAGACCCTCGCCAGCATCCACAAAATGCAACATCAAGCTCTGCGCAAGAATTCCTATCCCAAAACCGGTTCCCGAGTCTCGTGGACCGTTCAACCTGCCAGTTTCCCCTAACCCTCTCTCTCCCCCACAGGCTGGTAAATCTGCTGCCACAGGTGTTGGTGTGAAGTCTGGGCTGGTCTGTTGGAACTGCGGGGAACCTGGGCATTTCCATTGTCCAACACACAAACATTCATTAAGTTCTGGGACTTCATTTTGGTGCTAATCAAATGAGCACCTGTGACAGTGTAATTTGTAGTTGTAGAGATTAGCCACACATGTGTATCAGTAAATTTGAAGTCACAGAGAAATTTATTTGCACCACATGTCTGTGTAAAATATGGAGCAAAAGTGATTTGTGCATCTAATTTGAGGCAGCAGGCGGGCACTGTTCAGAGATCAGAGAATTTTGGCCAATCAGAAGAGCTAGTTTGTGCGCCTCTCCATTGGAGGAACATGACGCAAGGAAACAGGAAAAAAAAAAAAAACTTCCATGAGTATCTTCCCGAGCTGGCAATGGCAAATACCAATAAAGGTATTTTTTTTCTTTCTTTTTCTGAAATCACTCACCGTTATACATTTGTTTATAGTTTATATATACACACTGGTCACTGCGGTCAAGCCAGATGCGATTAAAATCCATATAGAAAGACTTGCTTTCTGACTCCTGTTGAGTACAGAAGATAGCGAGTATTACTATATTGACGAAAACGCGTTTATTAAGTATTTGTCATGTGCTGGTGTTTATTAATATGTTTGATTTAGCCTATGTTAAATCTGACTGGTTAAGACTCTTGGATAGGGTAGGTAAATATTTTATAACCAAAGTTTAATGAATTAAATGACACTGAATTTACATATTACATATAATAAATGTGACTTTTCTGCCAAGGATCTCTCATTGTCATTCATATGTACCTTGTAATAAACTTTGAATTGTAAATCCTGTAGGTCAATTAAAAGTGCACAGTGTTTGAGAAAATTAAAATCAATAAGGCAAAAATATTCACCGACCTTGGGGGTTGACCATATAATCGGATATTGATATTTTAAATGCGATTATCATTCAAATGTTTTTACATATCGCCCAGCCCAAAGGGGAAGTAAAATTTTTCATGAAGTAAAATTAAGTACATTTATGGAGACCCGCACAAACACTTGAACTCAATTCCATATTGCAACATGCTACCTATTAATATTCGGCTCTGAAGAAAAAATCTGTCTGAACAGATGCACGCTTCCCTCCTTTTATACCCCTATGTCCGGCGGAGGGGCATGCAAATTCTCTCAAAGATAAGAGGTAACCGAGGCTCTCAAGAGAGACCCCTAGTGCCACTACATCAACACAACATCGAGTGAGTGACAGAAGGGGAACTGGTGCTTCATGACAGCTCCACTGACACACAGAATCCAGCATCAAATATTTACTTTCCCTACTTTGTAGCAGTTACATGTCGGACAGGACCACTAAGTACCGGCATGGAAATTCCTTATCTGTGATCCACTGCTAAAAGTTCTTTATCCACTGGATTTCAGCTGTCTCTGAAATCCATAAATTGCTTTGTCTTACACCACCAGCAAAGCCTCTGGAGCCATTTCCCTGTTTAATGGGAATTTCTCTCAACTCAAGTTTTTACTTTTCCTTGTTAAAATATTCCAAAGTTTCGTTCTCACTGACCTTGTCAATCACCCATGGCCATCTGCAACAACATTTTAGGCCTGAGGTTTTATTTTTATGTGATTGACCAGAAAAAAGGAAAAACAAACAGCCTAGTAAGGAAAAGAAGAGACATGGGTAACTAGTAAAAACCGCTTACATTTTTTTAAAAGCTAATTAAACTGAATAGAGATCAGTGAAGATGTTAACAATATACAATTTTGATCCAGAACACTAACAAACATTTTCATCCTTTGTCTGAATGCTAAAATTGCATTTTTTTGTGGTTTTAAAAACTACAATAAATTCCAATAATTTTTCTCCATTGTACTAAATTGTTTACTATGAACTATTTAAGATGATTTTCCACAGACCTCTGTTTAATTAGATTAATTAGGCAGGGCTAGCTAATATAAACATGCAAGATGAAAGCAAACTATTGTAAACTCAGGAATTGTTTCCCCATTAAAAAGTTTTATGCCCAAAGAAAAAGTAGTAATGAAAAAAAGGGTTTAAAATCATCCATACAACTGGTAGAGCATGCTGCTAGCAACACTAAGATCATGAGTTTGATTCCCAGGGAACAAACAAACTAGTAAAATGTATACACTGAATGCACTGTAAGTAGCTTTGGATGAAGCATCTGCCAAATGCATATATATGTAAATATCAGTAGCTTAAAAAACTGATTTAATTTACATGGCTCCTTTACATGAGTTCACATAACCAGCTGAATACTCACATTGTCTCACATTGAATTGAATAATTGCTGATTGCAAATAGTGCAATTCATCAATGGTATCATAACTGAAAACTTGTTTTTGCATGATGTTGCATCCAGTATTGAGTTGTTAAATAAAATAAGCAATGCTACAAACTTAACTCAGTAGTGTGACAGTAGTTCAGCTATTTTGACAAAAGTTGTACTGTGAATGCATCAAAGGAGCCAAAGGAGCAATCAAACTCGCTCACCTTAACCGTTCTTTTTTCCTTCTCATGTAGCACTGTGGAAACCAAAAAATGTGAGTAAATCTTTTCTTTCGGGATAGTTGTGGAACAGTGGGGTGGAGGTTGGTTTCAAAGAAACTCTATCAGCATGCTGCAGTGAAACCAGATTATCTGCAAATCTGAGCTATTCAAATGTTAGACAAAGAGAGAGACACAAGTTGATTAGCTACCTGATAACACGTTAAAGGAAGTTTCAAATCAGCTTGTACCAAATAAAGTTACATGGCTGAACTTCAGTAATTTTACTTTAAGTTACAGTATGAATAGCTTTTAGCTTGGGAAGCTGCACATTAAAAGTAGCGTCCCCAATGTTGGTTGCTTCCATGCTATGTGTCGGTGTTAGTAAAGACAACTGCCAGTATATATCTAAAAATTAGACAAATAATTAAAGAGGTTTAAATATTAGAAAAATATATGCAAATTAACTCAATTTGGTTGAAAATACTAACTTCTAGATCCACACATTTGAAAAATTTTTTGGTTTCAGATGAAGCTTGTGGTCACAGCATAATATTCGAGTGACTGTAAGCTAGCCAGCCATTAAGAGCCCATTCATTTCCAGTGGTCTGTTGACAAGTTTCTTCCATGTTCTCATTTAGCCATCAAAAAACACCATAAGTTTGGGTTTCCTCACTGGCAATGTCTTCAAGTATTAACCAGGCATCACTGGCTTAGAGCAATTAATAGGAATCCTTTGGATACCTCATATTATACCAGCCCCATTCATCAATAATATTTACCCAGAACAGAAGTTTGTGGTAAAATATATTTGTGGGGCATCATTGGTCGTAACACAGGAATTCTCACTGATGTTCAGATGGAGGATCATAGAACTTTCAATCAAACAGTAAATGTTGTACTGTGCAGCAAGTTCCATGAAAAGAGAGACGACCAAGCACAAAATGCTCTCAGAGATCAAATTTCCACTTGTCCTGTTACAAATACATTTGTTTTAAGTATCTGATCATGTCAGGAAACTGGCAGTACATCTTGCTTTAGGTTTGGATCAATTGTGATATGAAAGATCTATTAATTACAATGTAAAGATGTAAGTTGTACAATGTATACACATTACGTGGTCATGGTACAATAATACAACTGTGCAAAGTGATGCATTACACTAAAATACATAGACACACATTGTAACATTTGAAGGAAGTCACAAGAGCAGGATCTTGATATTTAATAGGAAATGAGACAAAAATACAAAACAGGGTAAACACTGGAACAAGGCAAGTCTAGGGACTGGGAACTAAAACAAACGTTACATCCTAGGTTGGCAAACTGGCACAAAAACAGGAGCAAAGCAACAACTGACAAAGACTGAGCAGAAATCAGGGCATTAAATACAAAAGGACTAATGAGGGAATGGAACACAGGGGAGAAAAATCGGGAACAGCTGACAAAGATGAGGTCAGTGCATGTTGGGAAGTGTAGTCCTGGGAAAACAGAAGACAGAGGATAAACACATGGCAACACAACAGTGGATCATGACACACATACACAATGGAATATTCTGGGTTCAAAACAAGTTATGTTCAATTAGCAGCATTCTTCAAAGAATGTTGAATACAAAAAAAAATACTGATCCCTCCTTGTCTTTGATAAGAGCAAAATATGAGACCAATGAGACACTTACAATGGAAATGAATGGGAGTAATATTTGGAGGGTTTAAAGGTGTGTGAAGCTTAGAATTTAGTAAAAGGCCTTTAGTGTACAGTGCAGCATTAAAAAGAGGCTGCATTACACATATATTTTTGCTGGTTTCAGATGCGCTGAACTTCCTGCCCACGCCATCTTTGCCTAAGGAATTTTGCCGTGTGAAGGTTATGTGTGACCGCACCTTAATGTGTGACCTAGCAGAATGGAGCAGAGAGGTTGGAGGGGAGGGGTTAAAAAACTCATTTGAATTTGTAATGTCAGCGATAAGGAAAGTCATTTGATTGGTGAAGCAATTATTACATTTTGATAAAAGATTATAAAGGAAATTTTGCTTGGTCTACCAAATAATGTGCACATTGTGCACCTATAAATTATGGAGAGTTGAAAACATGTTGCATTCCCTACAGAAGCAGTGTTTTAATATCTCTGTCATTGTAAATCATATCATTACATTAAAAACTGTTGTGATATCTTCGAGAGCCTGTGAGGAAAAAATTGAGAAGGACATTTCACCTCTCGTGTGTTTTTCTATTCTGCCTGGAATGACTAGCTGCACAGCTCCCAAAGGATGACTTGCAGCTGTATCAGTACTTGGAATGCGATTAAATATCATAGATTTCCTTACAATGTGTCCAGGAAATGATGCAGTTTCACGTCAGTGATCGAGCACTGTTCATCAGAAGCTTGTTAAATGCTTAAAGATGAAGCTGTGCTTCTGTGCGCAGCACTAGTAAAACAGTGGCTATGTATTTAATAGTTGCGTCACTGCCCTATAATTGTAATAGTGAGGCTATTTCTGGTCAAATTCGACTGTTTTATTTTACAGAATTGCACTCTCTCTCTCATGTTGTTCGTGTAATAGTTTTTCTTGCAAGAGTAGAGACATAAAAATAACATAAAAGTAGTCAATGTCACTCATGTGCCATGTTAGACTTCAATATGAGCTCTCAAATTTGCGGAGAGTGAGAGGCATGGCGGCCAGACACCCTGTCTTTACATTGTGTGTAAACTGATACTGTAGGTTCTTTGAACATGTAATCTTTTAGTCAATGAACTTGTATACAAAACTCTTTGTCAAACATTTAAATTGTCTCAGTTGTTCGTAGATAAGCTGATTTGACTGCAGAGTGTTACGAAAATGTTCACTCTGAAACCCTCCTCCTCCCCAGAATCAAATGTCTAGATGTGCTTCAGGGGGATTGAATGTATTTCTAATTGTACAGACAGGGCAGAAGCAGCAGCAACAAGTCTCCTGTCAGTGTGTGTTTTAGCAGTAGCAAGTCTTTGTTCTTACTCTGCAGCTGAAGCAGAAACAAATGCTGTCCGCCAAGACCAAACCTACCAACGTGTCATATTTATAATAACATCTTGAATGTATTCAGAGAGTCATCACGAATTAAGTATATAAAGATATAAACAGGGAAAAAGTTCAGTAGCGAATCCCCACATATAAACAACGTTCAGTGGCAGTTCCACATGATTCAGGCCACCCAATTGTGCAAGTTTATTGACCATCTTTACTGGAAATGAATAGTTTTTCTCAACAGTTCTCTTTACCATAATTCCCTTTCCACTGACTGCTCCATGTCTGCTGATATCTGTTAGAGTCTCTACACTTGCTAGAAGTCAAACATGGTGAGAGGATGGATATTATATTAATAGTCCAGTATAGTGCAGTCAAATTGATTATTTGGCATATTGATAATCATATTTTGATATGTCTGAAAATATCTGTTATCTACAGTATATGCACACAGTATATACATATATGATTATGTAGTAAACAAAGTGGGGAAATCACTATTAGTTATGCAAGAGTGTTTTTTTCCAACAAAAGAAAAACTGGTAGTGTAAAATGTGAAAGGATTGGCCTCTTACAGGCCATGCTTTTGGAAGGAAGAGAAGATTCAGTTATGGGACCAAGGAATGTTGCCTTAAAACTTGCTGACAGACTTCTGATACAAACCCAGGTTTCTTATTCATTGATCTAGGGTAAGGATGTGGAGGGGCACTTGTTTAGTTGTCTCATTACTGCTGTTCCAAACAGCAAACCCTGCCAGCACAATAGTTTCCATCCATACAAACGGCCAAATGCAGCACCTGCTCTGGCTAATGGATTTTGTCTTTATAAAAATCTTTCGTTCTGTTTCAATCTGCTGTCACATCAGAATGGTTGCCATGGTGAGGCAGTCTGTTTCACATGGATGGATGTGGCTGATTTGCAAACCTCTTGCAGGCCCCAAGTTTGGATTCAAGCTCGAAAAGGTGTTCATCTCATATGTGTTCTTTGGAACCAACGCAAGCTTCGTCCCCCTCTTGAAACATACAGCATTATGTAAGATAAATGAAGTAGTTGTGCCGACCATATGCTTACAGGGATCTCAGACATGGAAAAATGGAAAACAACCAATCCAAGACTTATCACATTATGCATGGACCAAACGTTTGTACATGGATATATTTATTAGAAAAGCATTCATGGCTAAAATGAGAGTTTGCAGACATTGATATATACATTATCAGGTAAACAAAACTAAACAGACTGTATACTAGAATTATACTATTGGATATTAATAAAAAGCTGTTTTAAGAAACCAAAAGGTCTACAAATATTTTGAATACATTGGAAACACCTGGATAAATGAGAGGCAATGATCTTTTTGCTTTAATCAACAATATCCATAAATGTTTTCATAACTACTTTATCATAAAAGTAGTCCATAGAGCTTGCACATAATATTCCAAGTCTTCTAAAGGCAGACCAAATGTTTTGGCGAGAAACATTGCACATTCATAAGTTTGTTCACAGTGGCTCGTGTGAACTTGTATTTTTTTAGAATTAGAAAGAAAGTCGTACAGGTTTGGAAAGAAATTAGCATAGAATTTTAATTTGTGGGTGAACTATTTCTGTAATTGTCTGTAAAACTCTTAAGAAATCTCAGGAACACTTTAAATCATGAACTCATGTCATCAAACCTGAATATCTTCTGCAACAGGATTGCAGGGATTATATTTGACATCTACTTTTTGACACAGCCGTGTCACAAAGAATGTACTCTACAACACTTTTAGCAAATGCAGGAATACCTTCAAATTCCTTTCTGGTAGGAAAATGCTGTTTTATTGCTATTACTTTATCGTCTTGTCTTAGCTTGAAGAAATGTCCATAACAACATGAAAATAATGTTCTGTGATTTATCATTAAAACAAGTTAATCGGGTCCTGGGTTGCTCAGCGAGTACTGATGCTGACTATCACCACTGGAGTCGGAAATTCAAAGCCAGTGTGTGCTGAGTGACTCCAGCCAGGTCTCCTAAGCAACCAAATTGGCCCAGTTGTTAGGGAGGGTAGAGTCACATGGAGTAACCTCCTCATGGTCACGATTAGTTGGTCAACTGGTTCTCAATTGGGCTCGTGGTAAGTTGTGCGTGGATCGTGGAGAGTAGCATGAGCCTCCTTTTTTTTACAGGTTATGGAAAACAAATTTGCATTGGAAATGCCTGTTATTTAGTCATTCCTCCATCAGTTTTATATGTAATAGTATAAATACAAACTCTAAGATTATTATAATGCTGGCAGTAGTATCATTAAGAGAGGCCCATAAGTTTCTTGCAAAGTAATCTGATGAAACCATACTACAACCCTCTGACAATATAGTAAAACCACAAATCATAATATTATAAATTGCAAACGCCAATAAAAACATCTTGATCCAGGGGAAATAAAGCGGTATCCAAAGGAAGAACATTTCCTTTAGAGCCAAGTTTCAGTAATGCCTCCATTCCACAAAGATGTCCTGTATGAATTTACACAGCTGATGTTTTCTCAGCTCATGAGATTTTGATATTCCTGGTGGTGTGCAATAGGGTTTCATTTTTATTTCCAGGTTTCCTTTTCAAGGTAGTCAAACTAGTTTGAAAAATTGCATTTCTTAGGATGAGGTACATGTTACACTTAATCAAAGTTGGTCAGGACAGCTATTAGCAGTGGGGAAGCTAATTTGATATTGTAGTTTTCCAAGCTACTCATAATTTAAAGTAGTTTAATAGTTAAGCAATATCGGTCGTAGGCCGCAGACACGAGGCTGCAGGCCGAGTGCCATAGGTAATCACAGCAGTGCTGATTGCTTGTTTAAAGCCATTTAAAGCTATTTCCTAGCTTTAGTAGTGTAGTAGTAATACAAGCGATCATGGAGTGCTGTATGTAAACACTGGCTGACCCGGATTCACTTCACGTCACCTAACTGGCTCATATTACACATTAAAGTGATCTTTTGCCACCATCTGCTGGCTAACATACATAATGTAAAAAAAAACACATGCAAAAAAAGACAAACAGAAGCTCTTAACACATCTGCACTGCTCTTACACTTTAGTTTAGAATGGCATGAACACAAACGGAGTGATACACACAGTGAAGCGTCCGAGTGCTGATGGTGTCAGACCATCAGTGCTCATGGAATGTCTCTCGTCCAATCAGATTCGAGGACTGGAACTAACTGTTGTACATTAATAAATATACAAGAATAAGGTAATATTTCATGCAGGGACATCTGGGAACACTTTTGATTGATCACTTATGAATCAGTAAATTGGTTAATTGAAATTACCAGCCATTTCCTTTCATTATATTATATATATTATATAAGGGAGAGAATGGCACCTTTGACTTTTCTATCAGCTAGCTTGGTGATATGTTTGCATGCACAATACAGAGTGACATACATTCACTGAGAACATTATTAG
The DNA here is from genome assembly GCA_032164185.1 of Moxostoma hubbsi. Taxonomy (NCBI): domain Eukaryota; kingdom Metazoa; phylum Chordata; class Actinopteri; order Cypriniformes; family Catostomidae; genus Moxostoma; species Moxostoma hubbsi. The sequence continues at coordinate 1,226,893 of JAVLUX010000163.1, read as the reverse complement.
GAACAACTACTTATTCATATGATTATGATCATGAAGATATGGGTCAGGAGCTTCAGTTATTGTTCACATCAATCATCAGAATGGGGTAAAAAAAAACGTGATCTCTGTGATTTTAAACAGTGGCATGATTGTTGGTGCCAGACGGGCTGGTCTCAGTATTTATGTAACTACTGATCTCCTGGAATTTTCATGCACAAAAATCTCTAGAGTTTATTCAGATTGGTGGAAAAAAAAAACATCCAGTGTGTGGCAATTCTGCGGACGGAAACGCCTTGTTGATGAGAGGGGTCAACAGGGAGTGGCCAGACTTGTTCGAGCTGACAGAATGGCTATGTAACTTCCCTCGGTACAACTGTAGTAAGCAGAAATGCATCTCAGAATGCACAACATGTCAGACTTGAGGCGGATGGGCTATACCAGCAGAAGACCATGTCTGACACTTTATTAGGACATGTTCCTAATAAAGTGCTCCATGAGTATAACAAATATGTGACATCACTTACAAAAAAATCTGGAGTTCTGACAAACTTATTACAAACTTGCCGCTCATTTCTCACTCATTATTTCCACATGCACGTGACCTTGCTTTTCACCGCAATTGTTTGCCGGAGGTTTAGCTAGTAGTGCCACTACTTTTAGTTTGTTTGAACTGTTGCCAATACCTAAAATCTGTTTGGTTATTGTTGAAAAGATTAGTATTGCTAGTCACCAGCATACATGTTGTGTTTTGGATGTCCCTGAATCCCAAACCAGGTATGAAGCTTCTTAACTACCACATTTAGAGACCCAGTCTCTGGTATTTTACCACATAGGGCCTTTAAAATTGAGATACCAAAAGAAAGGTTTGTTCTGAATCAGAATCTAAAAGGATATTAAGATATCCTTCATATTTTAAGAGTTATAGGAACTCCAAAACAAACACACAAAACCAACACAATAAAAGCATTACTTAAATAAAAAAAAAATCAGCTGGGGAATTTTTTTTTAACTCTGATTGTTTTGACATATAATGACACTAAAGGAAACTTGTAGATCAGTGGCAAATAGAAATGTCTCTCTAGGTATACGTTCAGACTTGATTTATGGGTGTATCAGGCAGTATAGACTGGGCATCCATGCTCTCTGAACTGATGAGACCTACATGTACATACAACAGTCTTATGAGAAAATGTATGGCTTAGGACTGTCGCCTCTTTGTTTTTGACCTGCACAGTCTTTGATCGATTCATTTTATGTGGCCTCTTATGATGAAATAAGTTGAAACCTTACCATCACCTCCATCATCCTCTCTCTTTCTTCCTCATCATTTCTGCTTCCTTGACAGGCCAATGTGCTGCCAGTTCGGTTGGTTTTACGGTCAGCTAGAGCTCCAAAAGTTTGGAGCGCGTTGACTTACAGTTTATAGTTGAGTCTGCAGGAGCCATTATAGCCGGCTGGCCAGGTCCCAACAGCAATGCAAAGCGGATCAAAGGCTGTTACACAATGATGTATTTTAGTTCCTCACAATATTTGGATCTCTCTTTACCACTTACCGTGATGTGTTGTCTTTTGGACAAATGTGTATGAAACATTATCTGCTGTTTCTTAAGATGTGGGCTTTAGAATTAGACCAGGTTGGTCAGCTGTGTGACAAGAGTCTCCTTAAATGCTGTTACAGAGTGTTTGAGAACATTGAACCCCAGCAACGAACTATATGGAGTGAGTTCATGGCTAAAGCATGCTGGAATACCACAAATATGACCATCCATTCCCCCTGACAGAATTTCACGTGTTATCGTCTCACTGATAACACACACAGGGACCGGCAAAATGAACCAAAGGGATTGCTGGGTGAAAAGTATCTTGTTCCTTATCCCACCATGACATTAAATTTTATTCACAGTCTTGGTATAATCCAACATTACATAAGACGAAGCTAAACACCTCCCTGGTCTCCATGGCGAGGCCTCTCCAAATAAGATCTTCTTGTTGTAAGCCATGGAATGCCAGGGAGCACCTGACTATCTTGTTGCATGAGGAGTTCTGGTTTTAATTTGACAATCAATCATTTGATATTTCCATGACCTCACAACGACAACATGTTACATAATTTAATAAAACATTTAGCATTCTGTATATATCTCCTTATCATCTATCATTTACAATATTGTCATCCGTTTTAACGGTTCCTCGAACAAAGATGTTATTTTAGATATGGTGTTAGATATAGCAGATATAGATAAATAGTACTCTGTAGTAAAGTGTACTGGTAAAGCTGCCAGGGTGATGGCATGCTGTAGATTTTTTTAAGATGTTTGAATAAATGCTGGACTTTTGGCTGCCCTCCAATTCACGGGATATTGGAAGCCAAGGAACACAGAACAAACATGCAGCCGGCACTGCATGTAGCATGAACATTGCTTTTGCAGGCCTCATTCGCCACACCTTACTGTCTTTTCCATGGGTACCATTGCAATGGAAATGTTATATGCACAATGTCACAGTGCACATCAGTCACATACAGTAGGTCTTGTAGGTTATCTTGTAGGGTCCCGTAAGGAGCCTTCTTTTTTATCCCCTTTTCTCCCAATTTGGAATGCCCAATTTTCACTACTAAGTAGGTCCTCGTGGTGGCGCGGTTAATCACCTCAATCCGCATGGCGGAGGACAAGTCTCAGTTGCCTCCGCTTCTGAGACCGTCAATCCACGCATCTTATGCATATGTGGCTCGCTGTGTATGACACCGTGGAGACTCCCGGCATGTGAAGGCTCATACTAATCTCCGCGATCCACGCACAACTTACCACATGCCCCATTGAGAGGGAGAACCCCTAATCGTGACCAGGAGGAGGATACCCCATGTGACTGTACCCTCCTTAGCAACCAGGCAAAATTGGTTGCTTAGTAGACTTGGCTTGAGTCACTCAGCATACCCTAGATTCGAACTCGCAACTCCAGGGGAAGTAGTCAGCGCCAATACATGCTGACGCCTTTTGAACCATTTGAAAATATGAACCATTATAAATTGTAAGATGGAGAATGCTTGGCTTGGCTTCAGTTGGATCTCAAGTTTGAGACTAATAACTCAACAAGCAGAACTATTCTTTGAGGGAAACAAGACAACAGGCCAGGTATGGTGTGCTCCTTGAACATGGATGTCTGAAGCTTGATGGAGCATATTCCTTACTATACTATACCTTCTGTTGTTCTTTTTCATTTAGGGTTTCATGCTGTCCTTCAAGAAAGCTGTGAATGTCACAACAGTTCATAAACAGTATCCACACGTGGAAAAAGGTGGGATCCATCAGCATTGAAGTGAGAGGCTAGGAAAACAAGAGTGTGAGAGAAGAAAAGGACCTCTCAAACACTTCTTTCCACAGGAAGCAAAGTTAATTTAGGTGTGGCTCACATGCGTCCTTCAAAAGAAGAGTCCTGAAAAATCAAAATAGGATGTTTTGGAAGCTGGATTGGCGACCCAATAGAGCCAAAGTTTGTCACAGGCCAAATTGAGAACCAGTGGAGTGGAAAGACAGAACGGAAAAAGAACCAAACAAATTGTAGATGAGTTTTGATGCTAAAAGTGGCTCTATTGCATCCTCCTAATTGTTTCTAATGTATGAAGCAAACCAAACTCTTGAGTATCAAATAAGGTTGGGAATTTTAAGAAATGTAAAGATTATGGCTTCGTTTATGATACCCTATCTATTCCATTAACATTTTTTTTTGTGATTTTGAGAGAGCATGTCCCTAAAAATTGGGCCAAACTACATGCTTAACAAAAACTATATGCATATTTTTCTGTTGTTAATTAAAATACCAGTTAACACGATAGTTCTCGATTCTTGATTCCAACATCTATTACCAAAGTGTACACTTAGCCAGAGCTGTTTAAAGTGTGTGGCTCAGCACTGACATCATTGGAAATGCAGAATAGTTTTGGTGCGGTTTCCAAACACCTACAGTACACACTGGAGCATTTACTTTCGCTTGCCCAAACTTGGCAGGCACCACTGCTACATTTCACCCTAACTTATTGTTTATGTCAAAGCACCCCAGTTTGTCTGGAGAGACCTGAAGTATTATTAATAACTATTCTTTAATATAAAGAGCTTACATGAATGAATGTTAATGAATAATGCATTGACTAAAAGTGGATGGCTAAAAAAGGAAGTCCAGCTGTTACTACATTTTCTGGAATTTTCCATCCTTATTCCACATCAATAGAGCATTAATGCTGTCCACTGCTCAGCCCGTCCCTTAGCTGGAAATTGGACCAAAACAAAATTGAGAAACAAAATCTGAGATGAAAAAAGGAATATAAAATATTTCTTCTCCCTTCCCAAATCAATCAGGGAATCATGCTGGAAAACCGAAATAGCAACTTAGCTTTCTATGTTTTTAACACATTTGATACAACCCAGACAAGGACTGGTTAAATATGTTGAAACAAACTTTTTCAAATGTCAGTGTATGGAAATGTAATCACTATGGAAATAAACATTTGATCTGGGAGGCAGTGTTTGAGACTTTTCTGTTACCTTGTCAGGGTAGACAAAGGTGACATTGCCAGCTGCTTCAAATGTCACTGGTATTTGCGTTGGAGCTGTCTTACCCTGTAATCTCCCTAATTCAGTGTGGTTTCTATTACTTGTCTTCTTATCAGAATACCATAGGGCTTGGGTTGATGTTGTGTTGTGCTTTGAACTGTGGAACAGCAGGGCAATGGGGCCCAGAGCGGAGGGACCTGAAATATGAAACTGTCATACAAAGGCTCACTGAATGTTCTTATGTGTGCCACAGGGTAAACCTTAGACTAAGATAAAGCAGCAAAGGTTTAAGAAAGAATGAGTCAAAGTTCTTGTCTGGAAAGGCATGTAAAGGGAAAACAGGAGAGAAAAGAAACACTTCAGTGCACCGGGTCTGACTGATTATGATTTATTATACTTCCTTGTGTGGCGTTCTAAACCAGGACAGATTAAACACCGACTACGCCACCCTGGGAATTTCACCCAGAGAATGATTTTTTCTCTTTTCTACCCACGCTCTATAAATCCAACAGCTAAAGACACACAGGTACGTGTACAATAGAGCCAAAGACAATGCTCAATTTTGAAGGCACAACATTTATTAGTTTAAATAATTTAACAGTTTAAAACAGTCATCTCTCAGGGAAGAGAACACAAAACAAAAAAAAAAAGAAAAAAAACAAAATTGCTGAGGCTTACCGATGGAGGCAAAGGACTCAAAGGGTAGTAAAAGATCCCCAGGAAACCCCCCCCCCAGTCAACACACAAACACCCCCAATAAACACAAATGTAACAAAAGGAAGTCCACAGCACTCCAAAACGGGGATAATGCTACCCAGACACCAATACCCCCCACCGGCTCTCAGCTACTGTAACAGAAAAGAAAAAAACAAAATGCGCACAACCACACTTTCCACAACTTTACCAAAAAGAAAATACAAAAATCAGAAAATCAATATTTTTCATCACAAAATAAACAATAACTGCCGGAACCTGCAATGGCTCTAAAGAGGCAATATCACAAAAAAACAAATAAATAATTGTTTCTCAATTCAGTAATCAAAGAAAATCAAAACAAAAATAAACTTATCACAAAATACAAAATGACTGCCAAAACCAACAATGGTTATAATACGGCAGTATAAAGAAAACACATATATATATATATATATATATATATATATATACACACACACATATATATATATATATATATATATATATATATATATATATATATATATATATATATACATATATATATATACATAAACCCAGTAAATCAGAAAGAAAAATAAATCAAATGAAATATAAATACAGTTTTAATCTAAATTGGAATCAAAACAAAAAAAACCAAAAGAAAGCAGACCCAGAAAACAAACTTCTTAAATCGACAAAATTATAGTTTAAAGCCCCAACCCCTTGAGCGATTTACATCTCATAAAAACAATAGCACTCAAGAAACAAATGCCACATACTATTGGCCAGACAGCCATAACTACCCAGTGGCCGTGATAGCCAGGCGAGCATACAGCGATCTACTCCACTCGCTGATACGCTTATGCCATTTACACAAACGAGGCAGTGGCCCGGGCAAAGTGGCACATATAACAGACGGAGACAGATAAAACACGGAAATATATAAAAAACAGCACCTTAAACAGGCAAAAATGCACGATATAGCCGTCAGGCAAAAAGGCAAAGGCAAAACAGCAGCCAGCGAATCGGTCCTGTGCAGCTAGTGATGATCTCCGGCTAAACTGGCCTCATTCCTGTTAGCCATCATTCAGACATACCCGAGGGAGAAAGCTCGACGAGTGCCCACGGCACTAATAATGCAGTGTGTTCAGTGGTTCAATGAATTGAACGACGCGATGAAAGTTTGTCCATCCGACCGGAGATCTACGAACGCAAGTAACCACATAATACCAGTAAGCAAACGGCAGGAAACAATGTTCGCATGGAGACAGCAAAGCCGCTACCCTACCTGTTAGCGCAGCAACGCACACACGGAGAGCGAGGCCCGGAAGCACAACACAACTTCAGGTCACCGATGAGCAAGAGAGGGTGTCAGAAGGATTACGCGCTATTTATAGGGCGGAGCTTCACACGGGGAGTGACCAAAGGAACGCCAACTCATTAGACTAACTCATACTGCCAAAATCTACCCCACCTTTTGGATCGTCGACCCGACGACGGAAAAAAATATCCCATACTAATTCCAGGGTCGAAAAAGAGCCGTTATCGCATTGGACCCAGGGCCGGAAGGATCATCCGCATTGTCCGTAGACGCCAAAGGACGAGGAAGGTGATAAACATTAGAATGTTGACCCGCAGTTGACCGTGCTGTCCGACGTATAGCCACTTCACTGACTGCAGGGGCAGCTCTAAGCAAAGAAACTGGAGGGACAGAGGATCCTTCCGCTGCACTGGTAATAGGAGGCACTAACAAGCCTTGCCTGATAGGCACTGGGATAACTGGTGAAAACTGTGCCCGAGGGGAGTGTTGAGTATCAGACACTTGAGTGGGAGTCGCCAGAGGGGCATCATGCCTCCACACCAATAGATCTTCTATCGACTCATCCTCAAGCGGCGGCTGGTCCGCAGGAGGGGAACAAGGTGAAGCAGCCCCACTTGAAGGAGACCCTCCTACCACTGCCTTCAACAATGCACGGTTAACCTGTCTAACTTTGGTCGGTTCATCCACTGGTGCAATTGTATACACTGAGCCCTCCTCTCGAGGTACTCTAAGGACTCTGTATTGTACTGGACCGTAAAGGTCGCGGAGCTTATGACGGCCCCGTGCCGAGAAGTCATGAAGCCACACTAACTGGCCCAACTTAAAAGGCACATCCCTCACCCGCCGATCATGGTTGTGTTTACGAGACTGTGCAGCAACCCATAACCTCTCTGTGGCACCTTCGATGGCTAACTGTAAACGAGTCTGGTGCTCCTGAATCCACTCATGGATATTGCCACCCACAGGATCCTGTACCCGACCCAAGAGGAAATCAACCGGTAGTCTAGGCTCCTGCCCAAACATTAAAAAGAACGGAGACTCGCCGGTGGCCTGATGGGGAGTGGTGTTATACGAGAAAAGGACCTGTGGCAAACAAGAACTCCAGTCCCTCTTCCGAGACACTGGCAAGGTGCGCAACAAATTATGGAGCGTCCTATTGAACCGTTCACATTGGCCATTACCGGCCGGGTGGTATGGCGTAGTGCGAGATTTTTCAATGCCATAAAGTCGACACAGCTGTTGGATCAGGGAGCTCTCGAAATTACGGCCTTGATCGGAATGGACACCAAAGTTTGGACACCAAACTTAGAGAACCACTCTACCACCAAAGCTTGAGCCACAGTGGAAGCTCGTTGGTCGTAAGTGGGAACAGCAAGTGTGTATTTGCTGAAAACATCGGTCATGACCAATACGTTTTCTATACCACTCTGAGTAGACTCCAACATGGTATAGTCAATAGCTAATATCTCGTTAGGCCGAGAGGCCAATAAGTGTCCCATCAGACTGGAATTAGGAGGTCGAGTGTCCTTGGCAACTTGACACCTCTCACATGCCTGACACCACTTTGACACGTCCACGGACATACCCGGCCAGTAACAGCGCTGACGTAGAAGCTCTAACGTTCTTTCTATACCCTGATGGCCATGCTCCTGGTGAACCTTAGTTAACACCTCTTCTTTTAAGGAAACTGGCACCACCACCTGTAAGACCACCTCCGCGCCGTCAGGGCGAAACACACGGCGATACAGAACACCACTTCTCTCCTCCAACCTGTCCCACTGTCGGAGCAGCACTAGTGCAGGCTGAGTCAACCCTTGACGTTCTTCAGCGTTGGGACGTTGCTCACGTCTCCAAAACCCCAAGACCTCCTGTATAAATGGATCAGCCTGCTGGAGAGCACACATATCAGAAGTGGTATGGTGAGGCAGGGCCATGACGGCCGTTTGGATTGCTTCAGCCTGAGTGCCCTGGAGAGCCTGCTGCAAAGGCTTGGGCAATGACGTCCCAGGAAGCATAGCTTCCATATCTGCTGGGCCAGGAGGATGTTGACGAGATAAAGCATCTGCGTTCTTATTACTTCTGCCTGAACGATATTTTACCTCAAAATCAAACGATGCCAGCTGAGCAGCCCAACGTTGCTCAGTGGCACCAAGTTTAGCAGATGACAAGTGACTAAGCGGGTTGTTATCGGTAAATACCACACACTTGTGGCCCAGCAGGTATTCCCGAAATTTCTCCGTCATGGCCCACTTAAGTGCCACAAACTCCAGTCTCATAGAGCTGTAGTTCACCATATTACGCTCCGTAGGCCTCAAACCCCGACTTGCATAAGCTATGGGCCTAACTTTACCATCCTGCTCTTGTGATAAAACAGCTCCTAGGCCGCCATGACTTGCGTCCACCTCTAAAATAAAAGGAATCGAAAAATCGGCGTAAGCGAGCACCGGGGTACTTGTAAGCCTGACTTTCAATGCTTCAAAACTGCTCTGGCACTCCGCGGTCCAGTTCTCAATGGTAGCCTGCGCTGTCACTCTCTTAGACTTCGTGGCCCCCAGATAAGCCACCAGCTTATGTAGGGGGGCCGCCAGCTTAGCGAAACCCTCCACAAAGCGGCGATAATAACTGGCGAACCCAAGAAATGACCGCAGCTCTGAAACTGTAGCAGGAGGCTGCCAGTTAGCTACCACCTCCACTTTGCTTGGATCGGTTGCAACCCCCTTGCTGGAAATCACATGCCCCAAGTAACGCACCTCTTCCTGGAAAAAGGCACATTTGGTGAACTTTGCCTTAAGGTTCTCTCGTTGAAGCCGGCCAAGCACCACTTCCAACCTATCTAAGTGTTGCTGGACGGTAGAGGAGAAAACCACAATATCGTCGAGATAAAGCAACAAGGACTGGTTTTGTTGATCACCAAACAGTCGTTGCATCAATCTTTGAAACGTGCCAGGGGTGTTACACAGCCCAAAGGGCATGTGATTCCATTCAAAAAGCCCAAAGGGGGTGCAAAATGCAGTCTTGGGCCGATCTGCCTCAGCAACTGGGACCTGGTTATACCCACTCGCCAGGTCCAGGGTGGAGAACCAGCGAGCACCGGTAAGAGCATCCAAAGACTCCTCGATACGAGGAAGAGGAAAAGCATCTTTTCGGGTTTTACCGTTGAGCTGCCTGTAGTCAACGCACATTCTTAGGGTTCCATCCTTCTTCTTAACTAGGACAATGGGGCTGGCGTAAGGACTACTGCTCTCCCTGATGACCTGTGCCTCGAGAAGTTGGTGAATATGCTCTTTAACCATCTCATATTCAGACGGAGGAATACGCCTATGACGCTGCCTGACAGGGACATTGTCTAAAAGAGGGATATCATGGGCGATCAGATTAGTACAACCAAGGTCTCCATCATGAGCAGAAAAGACAGAGCTATATCTCTCCAGAAGGGACTTCACCTGACCCTGCTCTTCAACAGACAAGGACGACAGGTCCATGGCGTCTATCTGCTCCTGCATCGTAGAAGCAACAGTCTGAGAAGCCACTGTAGCCACACCTAAAGGTACTTCCGTAACTCCTGTTGGCAGGCTAACAACACAAACCTCATCCAATGTACCTACCACCGTGCGTGGATAGAGCAGCACATCAAGGGTACCCACATTCACCACTGGGATGTAGGCAGTACCCCTTACCACCCGAACCAACGCAGGAGATGCAAGGAGTCCAGCTGGCAATCCAGAGCTCGGAGGTTCAAACAGTACAGTATCCTCAGAATACTGCGCTGAACATGTGGTAGGGACAATTTTCATCACACCTCCAGGAATCCGACAAGCCTTTCTGCCTCGCACTCTTACCTTACCAGCTGCACTAAGAGAACGGGTGCTGGCCTGCTGGCACCCCTGCAACGCCCTCACAAAAGATTCTGGACTATTGGCAACAACAGGCAAGTCAAACATGGCCAAACCATGCAGACTAAAAAGCTCTCTATAGCATCTGTGAATCACATTCATTCCCAAAATACCAGGAACCTGCGAAGACGCACCACCAGGGGGATCCTTAACTACCAGCAGCCCACACCGCTGCATCAGTTTACCACAAAGCTCAATATCAAGCTCCAAGTAACCAAGGTAGGGAATAGCCAGCCCATTAGCTGCCCTAAGCTGCAGCCAGTGACAGGACTGAAGCCTCTCTTGACCCCATGGCTCAAACTGCTGAAGAAAGAAGCTCTCGGTGACTGTGGAAACCATCGACCCGGTGTCCACCAAGCAGGGGACCTCAACTCCACCCATACGCACGTCTAAATGTGGACAAGACGACATCAACTTTGAAGTGTCCGCCAGACAATTAAAAACGACTGAACCAATCGCTGCCCCCTCCGAACTGTGGCTCTGCAATCCGGCGGGTGCTAGTTTTCCGATGCGGGAGCAGGGCAAGATGGCCTATTAAAAGGTGGAGGGGCAGATGAAGTAAAGGGTGCACGAGCAGGGACACGTTCTCCTTCGCACTCCCTGGCAAAATGGCCAGGCTTCTGACACCGCCTACATATTATAGGGCCACTATAAGATGAACGACCGCGCTGGCTAGAGCTCTGCAGGCGGCCAATGCTTTAAGTCAGCTGATTGAGCTGGTCTTGCTGCAGCCTCAGCATCTCTCGCATTTCACTCAGCTCAGATAAATGCGGTGAGTTACCAACCGACCGAGGATCACTCTGAACACCAAACTGAAAACCAAGGGCTGAAGGGACAGAGTGACTCCGGCCCCTAGCGCCTCCAGGCAAACCCTCTCGTTCCCACCGGATCGCTTCTGCTCTCACCTCAAGCAGGGCAGCGGCTGGCCGTCTACGTGCGTACTGCTTCAGCTCGCGACGGAGAGCGCCGTCAAGTACATGCTCAATAAATTGATCGCGTAACAAAACCTCGGCATTTGGAATATCGCCGGGGGCACGCTGCTTTACCGACGTCATAAGACTCATCAGCGCGAGGGAGAACTCCTGCAGGGTTTCCCCCTCGCGCTGCCGACGGGAGAAAAACGCTTCCTGCAATGATACATAGGATTCGCAACAACCGTAAAGCTCCTGCAAAATGGCAATTATCTTATCAGGGCTCTCACGTTCTGCGGTAGGACGAAATTTTACTTCCTCGCGGGCCTCTCCCTCTAGGTGGTCAAACAAAAAGAATGCCTGATCGGATGTAGACAGATGGTGCGCCCGCATACAGGATTGCACTTCCTCAATCCATTCTGCTAACCCTATACCTGACCTTCCCCTGAATATAGGACATTTTCTATCACGGGGCACAAAAATCAATCTCTCAGTTGTAGGAGCTCTAGCCGTAGGTTGGGCAGCGGTTAACACATTAGGGGGTGCGGAACTAGGTCCAGGCACGGCCGCAGCCTGCTCTTGGCGGAGCTTCTCATTATCTGCTCTTAACTGCTCAACTAAATCCCTCAACTCCTGTAGCTCTCCCTCCATACTTACCCTACCCAACAAAGGGAAACTCTACCGTTAGGAGATAGGAAGACGGGGGAAGGTCGCCGGCTGCTGTTTTGCCTATAACACACAGAGAAAAAAAAAAAGAGAAACAAGGAAAAAAACAAATACAACAAAATTGAACACGTCCTTGGCATTAAATTGTGATCCTGCCGACTACGCCAAATTGTGGCGTTCTAAACCAGGACAGATTAAACACCGACTACGCCACCCTGGGAATTTCACCCAGAGAATGATTTTTTCTCTTTTCTACCCACGCTCTATAAATCCAACAGCTAAAGACACACAGGTACGTGTACAATAGAGCCAAAGACAATGCTCAATTTTGAAGGCACAACATTTATTAGTTTAAATAATTTAACAGTTTAAAACAGTCATCTCTCAGGGAAGAGAACACAAAACAAAAAAAAAAAGAAAAAAAACAAAATTGCTGAGGCTTACCGATGGAGGCAAAGGACTCAAAGGGTAGTAAAAGATCCCCAGGAAACCCCCCCCCCAGTCAACACACAAACACCCCCAATAAACACAAATGTAACAAAAGGAAGTCCACAGCACTCCAAAACGGGGATAATGCCACCCAGACACCAATATCCCCCACCGGCTCTCAGCTACTGTAACAGAAAAGAAAAAAACAAAATGCGCACAACCACACTTTCCACAACTTTACCAAAAAGAAAATACAAAAATCAGAAAATCAATATTTTTCATCACAAAATAAACAATAACTGCCGGAACCTGCAATGGCTCTAAAGAGGCAATATCACAAAAAAACAAATAAATAATTGTTTCTCAATTCAGTAATCAAAGAAAATCAAAACAAAAATAAACTTATCACAAAATACAAAATGACTGCCAAAACCAACAATGGTTATAATACGGCAGTATAAAGAAAACACATATATATATATATATATATATATATATATATATATATATATATATATATATATACATAAACCCAGTAAATCAGAAAGAAAAATAAATCAAATGAAATATAAATACAGTTTTAATCTAAATTGGAATCAAAACAAAAAAAACCAAAAGAAAGCAGACCCAGAAAACAAACTTCTTAAATCGACAAAATTATAGTATAAAGCCCCAACCCCTTGAGCGATTCACATCTCATAAAAACAATAGCACTCAAGAAACAAATGCCACATACTATTGGCCAGACAGCCATAACTACCCAGTGGCCGTGATAGCCAGGCGAGCATACAGCGATCTACTCCACTCGCTGATACGCTTATGCCATTTACACAAACGAGGCAGTGGCCCGGGCAAAGTGGCACATATAACAGACGGAGACAGATAAAACACGGAAATATATAAGAAACAGCACCTTAAACAGGCAAAAATGCACGATATATTGCCGTCAGGCAAAAAGGCAAAGGCAAAACAGCAGCCAGCGAATCGGTCCTGTGCAGCTAGTGATGATCTCCGGCTAAACTGGCCTCATTCCTGTTAGCCATCATTCAGACATACCCGAGGGAGAAAGCTCGACGAGTGCCCACGGCACTAATAATGCAGTGTGTTCAGTGGTTCAATGAATTGAACGACGCGATGAAAGTTTGTCCATCCGACCGGAGATCTACGAACGCAAGTAACCACATAATACCAGTAAGCAAACGGCAGGAAACAATGTTCGCACGGAGACAGCAAAGCCGCTACCCTACCTGTTAGCGCAGCAACGCACACACGGAGAGCGAGGCCCGGAAGCACAACACAACTTCAGGTCACCGATGAGCAAGAGAGGGTGTCAGAAGGATTACGCGCTATTTATAGGGCGGAGCTTCACACGGGGAGTGACCAAAGGAACGCCAACTCATTAGACTAACTCATACTGCCACAATCGTGTTGAAATTGTGTTGCTGTTTGAAAGTTTGATCTTTGTAGTGAAGTATCCAGGCACTGTCTTGACATACACTGCAAAAGGTGGTAACCTGTAAATGTTATCTTAACCCTTAAATGCATGGCAATTTTCCCAAACACTCTTACTCCGGGTTCACACATCCTCCATGAGCGGGACATGAGCGAGGCATTAGTGGCATGTTTTCGTTTTGGCGCCCATATTAACAGATGATACCGTTTACACTGCAAGTGCGCGAGGTGACACATCCCAGACACGGCAGTGAGCGGATAGTTCCGGTGTTGAGCCTATTTTTGCCACACGGCTCGCGCTGAGCTCAATGGCTCTGGGTGCAGTGCAACACTAAAATAATCAGGAGATTATTGAAAAGACACAAAAGCAAATAGCAATTATTCAAACCAAATCTATAGTACAATTTATATATCTTCATGCAAGTAAACTCAATGAAACAACTTAATAAAGGAAAAATCATAAATTGCCAGACCTTTTGTCATTCTGAGAATATAGGTGTATAGACACAACATTTACCACAACCAAGTGTTCTGATAAAGATGAAGTGTAAGTGACTGCCCGCTGTTGTTCTTGAAGCAGCAATAACCTCAGCTTATTATGACATTATTAAAGAAAAAATTTGCCGTTGGACCCCATAGATAACTTTATTTTCTGGTCAGAGGCGCTGCTGTTTCTTGCAGAAACACGCCCAATGTGAACATCCAACACGACCGCCCAGCTCACGCCCCGCTCACAGAGGATGTGTAAACCCGGCATTACATATTCAGGTCTTAAGAGACCCAGCAAGTATATATATATATATATATATAAAAGGATGTACAAAATGCCCAGTGTCTAATGCTCAAAAACATTTTCAAGACACTTAGAAAATAATTCAAATATATTTTGATGTATTTTGACGTTTTATTTTCATAAATCAAAGAGATAACGCAACTAATCAGGACATACAGAAATTTCATGAGTTGCAACTGACTGTTAAACACATATTGAGCTACACATAAAACATAATCTACACATCAGCTACACATAAGTTGTGCATAAGTTACACATATGTTATGCATACGTTACACATATGTATTTTCTCAGGCACTTATTGAGTCAAAATAGATGAACAAATTAAACATAATTTCAATAGTACACCCAAATGACAATAGTCATATCATATAATATGTATTTGTACACACATTTGGGATACTGATGATTCACCATTGTTGATAATTCATTGTTGTACAGAAAATCAACATAATATAGTGTTTATTGTATGAATATATTTATCATCAATATATATATCCTGTGATAATAAACTTAAAAAGATATGAAATAATCCTAAAAAATATAATTTATGGATGTGTGGGGAAAAAAGAAACAACACTCTTACACACCTCAGATCTCTAAAGACCTTGTACACTTTTGGTACTTAAACCATTATAAAAAATGAAAAATGATTTTTTTTATGTTTCTTTTGTGTTAAACTATTCATAAGAGTTAGATTAAGGAAAAGCCTCAAGGCGTGGTCACATTTACCTTTGCCCAGCAAAATTCCATGGCAGATGAATTGCCAAGCTGCCTCTTTTTAATGCGGAACTTTATACTCTGAGAGAGTTAAGATAAAAGAAACTAGCCACTACAATTTTATTCTTTTCTATTGTGAATATTCAGTGTAGTTATGTACAAAACACTGCCCACACAGAGGTCACTGCGAAACTAAGTAACTTCCTATTGGTCAATGTGGCGAATACACCTGTCAGATGGGGCTTTTCCACTGCACGGTACAACTCGACTGCACACTTTTTGTGGGTTTTCCACTGTGGATAGTACCTAATACTTTTTTAGTACCACCTCGGTCGAGGTTCCAAGCGAGCCGAGCCGATACTAAATGTGACGTCAAAACCCTGCAGATCACTGTTTGGTCAGCGAGAATCGTCACTATCTGCGTCACTGGATTTTCGACATGGGAACCGCTAGTTTAAAAGTTAGCTACATTGATAGCAGTATCATTTGTTCACATGACTTTCAAATTGTAAAAAGAAATTGCTGTGGGAAAAACCAAGCCATGGTCAATAAAAGAGGTGCAGACGTTCCTCTCTTTAGCGATGAACAAAACGAAAATGTCTTTCAGGAAGTGTATCAGCTGTTGGCCATGGCTGGTTTAATCAGCCATGGCTGGAGTCCACGATGGAGGATGGTATGATAACTCTATACTCTGCTTGAAAGCTTCACTTTATTTAGTTGACCAGCTACTGGAAAGCTTGCTTCTAAAACAACCAAGCCAATTTAACAGTTCCACATCTGTAAAATCATCATGCAACCGCTGCTTTATTCAGCACAATGAGCTAGTAGCTAACAACTAGTGGTTGTGTTATTGTTTGTTTTGTGTCGTGTTTAAGATGATGTCACGGCAGTAGAGGCGGCGCAACTATGACGATCAGCCTATAACCCACCTATGGTGAGTCGAACCATAACGTGCAGTGGAAAAGTGCCAATAGTTTACCAATCTTGAGCTCCACACAAAATGGTTTAGTATGGGAAGGAGAAATTCTTTGCCCCTGGAAGTCCAATGATCATTGGAAGTCCATCGATTTCGAGTGAATTGCCCTTGAGATTTTGCCCACGGAATTTCACAGTGTGAAGGTAAATGTGACTGTGCCTTAAGAGTGTGAAATGTCCAACATTCCACACCGTTGTTTCTGTTGAAGAAGACGGTATTATTACGCAAAGCATTTGTGGAGTGGAGGGGGGCGGGGCCGGGCTGGAATGTCGCACGCGTCCGATGGGCATCCCTCCTCCTTCCCGGGTTTCGGCACCAATGTACCGTGGGGTTAGGATGGGCAAGGAGGAGGCGAGAACCGGCTTGTCAACGTAAATTATATTTTAATAAAGAACTTAAACAAAAAGCACAAACACACACACAACGGACATGTCCGTGATTGATCTCTCTCTCTCGAACCGTCATCACCGGCCGCCTTTATCCCTCGCGCGCCCCATCAGGCCGATTGGGGACTGGGCGTGCGACATTCCAGCCCGGCCTCGCCCCCCTCCACTCCACAGCATTTTTGCAATTTCTGTCTTGCTGAATGAGCAATGAGGTAACGCCGCGATGTGACGAGACCAAATTAGACCTCTCCAATGTTGCGTGCTTGTGATGAAGACAGCTTTGTTGATAATAAACAGGAACATTATCAGTTCACATATCCAATTATATATGTAAAATCTGAAGTTCAGTTTATATGCGCTTACCCAATGCACGCACTCACAAGCTGCTGAAAGCTGCGCGAGTGAAGTCAAGAAGGATAGAGGGTGACACAATAGAGGGAATTCCCCGCATTCTGAAAGTGAAACAAGCGGGAATTATTACAATTGTGCTCAATACCCACAACCCCATGCTATTAAGATAATATTCGTTATTAAGATTCTAATCAGGCTACTTGTCCAGTAGGACAAATAAAATTCTCTTTAACTTGCACGTTCAAAATTCCACTTGTCCTGGACAAGCTGACAAGTGTTAATGTTGAGCTCTTGGATGACTGTAGTGTAACCTCATCACATAATTAACAAAAACGCATTTGCATTGACACCTTCTTTGAATGCAGTCAGAATCCATCCATGACCACCTCCAAATGTGGTTTCAGCGATCCGATCACAATGTGGCATTAATACCTGTCATTTAATGTGGTCAAGTACTATATGATCGCGAACCAATCACCGAAAGCTCATGTTTGTGCAAGGTTCAAATGTTGCTTAGAAAACTGATTCCAACCGAATACTGATTTAGCGATGTGTATGGTAGCTTACTGCCTTGGAGATTTCAGGTGCCTGGAATTGTACATACACTCGTTCCTTCAACAATTAGTCAATCTCTCCTTCCCCCGCTGCTTCTCTCAATTTTCCTTGTGTTGTTTTTGTTAAGGTCCATCCACTTGGCTTCTCCATCCCATAATTTACCTCTGCCCCTGCGGAGGGAAATTCCAGAGATCACGTTTAATCGGTTTCAAACACATTCACCTGCTTTGGCTTTGTGATGGTAACAGTCCATCTAAAGGTGTGTGTTTGTGTGTGTTATCCAAAAACGAAAGCTCTAACACACTTGCGACCTGATGGTTGCAATTGCAGCCAATCGGTTGCATCCAGAGGTATCATTATGTTACTGAATTTGGCAGCTTTACACCTCGGCTCCAGTACTTCTGAGGGAGACACTTAAATGTGAAATGTTTCTTATAGTGAGGAAAGAGACAGATGAATTAGATCAGAAGATGTGTTTCAGGCACTCCACTGTTAGACATCCTGGCATTCTGACCCTTAAATGTTCCAGAAAAATATCTGGGAAAGTAATCATAGTTAACACCTTACAGCTTTTATTAAGAACTTTAATATATATATATATATATATATATATATATATATATATATATATATACATATATATATATTCTATTGCTCTTACTTAGGGTAAGAGATTTGAACAAACCTCTAACCCTAAGAATTTAACTTCAGTGTGTAACTTGTCCGACTTGTTGAGTAGAGATTGCAATACTGAGCAATCAGACTAAAGATTTTTGCTTAGTAGACAATAAAACAGTCTAAAAATCTGAGACACAAATTTAAGGAGGCACCCAAGCCATATCTAGGGACCAGAATATCATAGAGACTAAGAGTGAGCTATTTTGATTTCGGCCAGTAAGCATTCAGCTAGCAACAACCAATAACTCCCAATAAATGACATATTAAGGTAGCAATGTGCAAAACCACAGACCCTAGAAATGTGGTGGGGGGTTTTGCATGGGCAGGCACAGTGCATGCATTATATAACTCTTGTTAATGACTTCTTAATGAACATTATTATAAAATGTTACCTGCTTTATTTCAGGTAGTATAACAAGTTGGACATTTGGTGACTATCATTGTGTTTGAGTCTGTCACAATGGCACACATTTACCCTGTACCTTGAGAACTGTCTTGACAGAAATACTGTATCGTTCTCGAATATAATGAGTACCAGGGTGGGAAAAAGAGCGCACATTCCTGCTTGGATCCCAGCCACCACCATTACCGCAGACTGATCATTGGTGTGACTTTGTGTGATTTGTCAGTTTAATGACTTCAAGGCCTCTTGGAAGATCTGTTCTAGCATACTGTAGTGCACATATATTATTTTCTTATTAGTATGTGCTTTATTTATAGCTATATTTTACTGTGACAAAACCTATTTTCATGCAATATAAACAAGTAAATCTCAAAGCTTTCAGCAGTGTGACAATTACTTACATGTAATGCAGTCATTTGATCCTAAAGCCTTTTTAATATGTTTTTTATGCTTATATACAGTGTGTATATATATATATATATATATATATATATATATATATATATATATATATATATACATACACCATGGTCTGTTCGAATACTCAATTCTGATTGGCTGAAATGTATGCGGATCAAACCGTTGAATGCACAGGTAGTTCCAGTCAGTTTTAATCACCGTTTGATATGAATGCGCTGTTTGTAACCCTAGTAGCATAACATTACAGAGCAAGCAGAGTGAGCTATAGCAATTGAAAACATTTCTTAACCACTTTCCTTTCATCAGCATAGCTAATATAATGGAATTCAGCTTGGTTTGCATGGAGGGTGAGAGAAGGAAAATCAGGACCTATTAAATGCATTTTTTGCTGTCTGGCAAGGTGATGCAAAACAATTTTAATTGTAATGTGTTGTGCATGTTATGTGCTGAAGTGCCACGTCTAGCCACTAGATGCCCCCCCATGATCACACATCTCTGACTCAAATGCTGATGGAGAAGTTATACTGTTCAAGGACAAATTGCGGTTTCATTCTTAATTCAGTCAATCGCCTTGATGGATACAAATCCTTATGTCTCAGAGATCAAAATCAGCAGGTTCCAGAGTGTTTTGAATGGTTTTCCCCTTATACAGTAAGTGCTACTTTTACTGTCAATGTCACGTTTATAATGATGGTTTTTCCACATTTATGTGAAAATGACAATTAATAAAATTGAAATAATATATTTTCTCTGGAATGCCAACCCCTATACATTGTGTGAATATTATTATTTCTGGATTGTGCATTTAAATTCACAGTTTTGACCAAGTGTGTTTGCACTACTTTTTCTCTGTGTCTGAATAGGCAAAGCTGTACATCTAATGACCCTTAGATAAAATTAACCATTATTTTTTGTTCTTCCAGTCAAAATTTGCACTGCAAAAAATGTATGACAGCTGTAACTAATCAATTCTGGCTAGTGACCATGGTATAAGCGGGATAATCCATGGCTAGGTGTGCGTTAAGTGATTTTAAATGCATAATGCTTCGGGTGGTTCTTCACCTACACGTTGTGCAATTAAAGTCGTTTAACACACAATTAGCCATGGATTATGCCTTACATATACAGTATGTAATATATTTATATTCTAATGGCTATTATAATTAATTATAATATTTATATTATATTAAATATATTATATTGATAATTATTTTAATTATTATATAATAAAATACTGTATCTTTATTTGGGGGCCTTTCTCTGTAAATATTTACATATGCAAATAATTATTATTAATTAATTGACACATTATGTTATTCATTTGAGAACTACTACTGCTTGAAGAAGATTCTTGATCTCCTACGTCGCTCCTATGTGTGTGTGTGTGTGTGTGCATGTTTATACTACATTGCGGGGACCAAATGGCCCAGCCAGCAATCCCATGAGGGACATGGCTTAGTAAACATACTAAACGATGTTTATTTGAAATTGTAAAAATGCAAAGCGGTTTCTGTGAGGGTCAGGTTTAGGGTTAGGATTAGATCTGTATAAAATCCATAAAATGCATGGAAGTTTATGGAGAGTCCCCACAATGATATAAAAACAAATTTGAGTATATGTGCGTGTGTGTGTGTTTCAGTAAATGGGATATCACCCTCTTGTGATCTTCAAACGCTATTACGACAGACTGTTGAACAATGGCCAGCTGAGAGTTTTGGAAACCATGCAAATTGGGCTTCTAATTTTAATGTCGGCAAATTTTAATATATCGATGCCTCAAAAATATATTGATAAAAAAAAAAAAAAAAAAAATTAATAATAATAATTTTTAAAAAATTATAAAAAAAAAAAAAAAATAAATAAAAAAAAAAAAAAAAAAAATATATATATATATATATATATATATATATATATATATATATATATATATATATATATATATATATATAGTGGAGTGGTGGTGGCGCAGCGGGCTAAAGCACATAACTGTTAATCAGAAGGTTGCTGGTTCAACTCCAGGTTGCTCCAGGGGCATTGTCCCTGTAATAAGTGCATTGTAAGTTGCTTTGGATAAAAGCTTCTGCCAAATGCATAAATGTGTGTGTATATATATATATATATAAGACATTAATAACATGAAAAATTACTATTACAATTTTAAATGTTTTTCTTAAACTACTTCAGAGTTCTCATCAAAAAATCCTCCACGTGCTGCAATGAGATTCTTGGCATTCTAGCTGTCAGTTTGTCCAGATACTCAGGTGACATTTCACCCCACACTTCCTGTAGCACTTGCCATGGATGTCGCTCAATGGGATTAAGATCCATAACACTCTTTTCCAATTATCTGTTGTCCAATGTCTGTGTTTCTTTGCCCATTCTAACCTTTTCTTTTGGATTTTCTGTTTCAAACGAGTCTTTTTCTTTGCAATTCTTCCCATAATGTCTGCACCCCTGAGTCTTCTCTTTACTGTTGTACATGAAACTGGTGTTTCGCGGGTAGAATTCAATGAAGCTGTCAGCAGAGGACATGTGAAGCATCTATTTCTCAAACTAGAGACTCTGATGTACTTATCCTCTTGTTTAGTTGTACATCTGGCCTTCCACATCTCTTTCTGTCCTTTTTAGAGCCAGTTGTCCTTTGTCTTTAAGACTGTAGTGTACACCTATGTTTGAAATCTTCATTTTTTTGCCAGTCTATTTTATACAGTGGCAACTCAAAAACAAACACTAAGACAATGTTAAGCAAACCAAATAGCTTTCAACTGTGTTGAAAAGTACCAAATTAGCTATTTATCACGATTATATATATAGTATATATATATATATATATATATATATATATATATATATAGTACAGTATATATACTGTGTGTGTATATTTACTTGCACGACAGTTTATTTTTGCAGTGGGTACGCACATAGTTTATCCACACTGCCTGAATCAGTTGGAGCATTTGGTTTCTAATACAGGTCATAACTAATTAAAACAGGCTGCATGACAATGAGAAAGGATTGCTGCAAGATTTGGTTTGGCATGATGCATCACCTAACCCCATTTCTAAAATAACCCCATTTCTTATGTAAACAACCAAATAAAATAAACACTCATGTGCCAATGATTAGCCCTTCTACCCAATATTGGCAAGCACCCCTGGTCAACACTGACAGAAACATCCCAAAGGCTCCTCAAAGCATCTTTTTTTTTTTTTTTTTTTTTTTTTGGAGTGATGCGTTCAAACCCCACTTCTATTCACCCCTGTACTGTATTGCATTGTGGTAAGAAAATAAATCCCACAGGGTGATTCCAGGCTCAGGCGAGTTTGTGTAACTTTTTCCTTGTTGATGCATGTATTGCTCTTCCATGATTTGCTGGTTTTCTCAGAAAATCCATTGATGGTGCTGGTCAGGGAGTGATGCAAGGGTGAATGGTGACAGAATAGTATCTTTCAACAGAGAGATGATTTTGCAGTCTCTCATCATCACTGTATCATTCACAGCAATCTACAGCTCCCTGACAGATAGAGTACAACATGTCAACAGCACACGCTGATCGGGTTAACACACTCACACAAACAGGCCTGTGTTGCAAGTACACACATACATGGATAAGTTTGCATGATCTCACTAAAAAACCTTTCTGTCTTAAATGATGGCTATAGACACATTACAGCAGACGCGCAGAAATGTTCAGCCCCTCCCAGAATAAAATTACTTTATATCTTGCACACTCAACTCTTGAGCCAATCCAAGCCCTCAGGAGAGAAGTCTGTATGTTATTTGCTTGCTGGATCCGTTCAGCCAGTAAACTGGCTCATAGCTTTGATTCTTCACAGGCACGTGAGAGGGGAAAAAGAGAAATAGTCCAGCCACGTGTTGCTGTCTGCCTCTCTGTCTTACTCTCCCTGCCCTCCGCTCATGCATTGTAACTCTGCTTAATATCACACTCAGAAATATATTTAATTTTATTCATGTTTTTCCTTGTATTTTTTATTTATTTTTGGCTAAACTTCAACATGGCTAGACAGCACTTTAGATTTCATAGAGACAGTCAGTCTATTTACAGAATCAATCAATCAATCAATCAATCAATCATTCTGTATCAAGTAGCTTTATGGAAATGGTCAAAAGCTCTACATTGCCAAAGCATTAGTAACATTATATAAACATGCACATTTATTTCTGTTTGTCTATGTACAGTATCTATCGCTCTGTTTCTTGCCTGCCAATTTGTTAAGCAACTGTATGTGAAGGTAATTGGTTCCATACAATGAAAACACCTGGAGGAAGTGAGTGCCTCCCTAAAGCAAGCCACGTGGAGATGTGTCTCTCAGTAACTACTCATACACATGCATAAACAAACTGGCAATCCAGTCATCACTGTTGCAGTCCAGTGATTGTGTGCTGTTGTTGTACTCATGTATGTCCTGCACCAATCATGCGAAAATTAGCACACTGCAAATGATTATTCAGTCTGGCTGTAATATAAGTGCAATAAATGCCACTGCAGTTCCCCCATTGGCAGGACTGATTTAATGCATGTCACAACATTGAAACAGTGACATTCCCTCCAATTAGTATTCAAAGGTAAAAGTCATTTACAGAATGGTTATAATTAACAATGCATGTAGTACAATTTTGGTATATAAAGTATAATTTATATATCAATGATTTAAAAAGTAAAATCCCTTGGCCAACCAATGTTTTAATTCTCTTTTTTTTTTTGCATTCACTAAAACCATTTTGTACAAAGCCAATGCTGAAAAAGAAAAACAGCTTAAACCAGCATAAGGTAGTTAGCTGGTCTCTAGGAATATCAGTATACAGATTATTTATCGGCAGGTTATTTTATCGAGACATTTT
Organism: Moxostoma hubbsi; assembly: GCA_032164185.1. Classification (NCBI taxonomy): domain Eukaryota; kingdom Metazoa; phylum Chordata; class Actinopteri; order Cypriniformes; family Catostomidae; genus Moxostoma; species Moxostoma hubbsi. Next base: position 1,202,872 of record JAVLUX010000163.1, on the reverse strand, counting down.
TGTACTTCTTCAAGAATTAACAACGTGACGTTGTTGAGTTTGCAGGAATCAAACTGGAGTAACCGCGCAATCTGAACGACTAGAAATGGCGACATTTACTAGATGCAATTTCGCTCTATGTAGCACCGAATACGTTTTTCATTCCAGCTGTCAAACCACAAAAAGACATACTTCAAAAATATAATTATACACAATATATTATCCAGTAATTGTGGTCAGATTTAATGGAAAACTATGAGTTGAGCTCCATGGCGTTCGCCTTTGCAAATATTGAGAATTAGTGGCAAATTTCTGCAGACATGGTGCAAATTTGCCACTTATCATTTTCACATGCAAATGAGCATTGCGGCAATCTTGCTGTAAATTGTCCATTACGCCAAAGGTTTGCTGCAGGTTCCCCACTACCGGTGAAGAGCTGCAAAATTCTGGTAAACATTTGCGCCGAATCACATGATCATTTGTATGTGAAAATAATGAGTGGCAAATATGCTGCAAATGTGTATCATGTTTACAGCTAATTTGCTAGAACTCTAGATTTGCAGAATTTTTAACAGTTGTATCTACCTTTACAGAAAATAATTGTCTCAAATTTTAGAACGCGCCATGTCATCCGCCAGACGCGTCCAGTGCGCATTTCCTTATAATAAACCCTGCCGCTCACACTTTACCAAAGTTATGTTGAGAAATACATTTGAAAGACAAAGATTCTTGTGCAACGAGCAGCCCTATTTATATCTGAAAATCAATCCTGATATACTGTACGTATATCGATATCATCTTGAAAATCTTCCAATTGTCGATTAGTGAAAATGGCATCGATCCTAAGCCTTACTGGTCTCCCAGCCTGGATAAACTGAGCTAAACTAAGCTGCTGTGGTTTGGTGCTATTGAATGTTTTGGGGCACTTGTCATCTAGTCAGGGAGGGAGACCAGCTAAAAACAAGCTTTGCCAGGCTGGGTTTACCAGTTTAACCAGATTAAACCAGCTAATATCAGCAATTCATCAAAGTCTGATTTAAGCTGTTTTCTTTTCCAGCTAAACATCAGCTTAACCATATTGGGAGACCAGCTAAACCAACTTAAACCAGCTAAGATCACCTATCCACCTTAAGGCCTTTGCACACCAGAGGCGATGCAAAAATGCTAAACAAATCGCAGATGTCCTTTCACACTAAAAGCGAGGAAAATGATCAACATTAGCACGTTTACGCCTTTGCAATATAGGTGCCGCTAATTGTCAAGCAATTTTACCCCGGTACCGTAGGTGGCACAAAGCACCTTTCAAGTGGTTTGCACTTCACCCATCACGGATGAGAAGAACTACTTGAAAAGTTAAATAGTTAACAACCATAGAATCACAATACGAATGACAAGTGAGTTATCTAGCGAGCCAATTGAAAAAATAAAACGCATCTCTCTACAAGCTACAGCAGTGATGATGAAAACATTTGAGACAAACTATTGGAATTCACCTACTGGACAAGTTGACAGTATTATCCTGTACATGCAGTCTGAGGGGTGATTAGACATAATTGAGTGTAATTAAAAAAAAAAAAAATATATATATATATATATATATATATATATATATATATATATATATATATTAACTTTTAAAACTATGTTATCGATTGGAACAATACCGATTGTAGCATTTATTTCTTGTATTATATATTTGCTTAAAACCCTGCATGCTATGAATTAAATGTGATGAAATTAGAGATATAAGAGAACTTGCTTAAGATTGAATGCAAAGGGAAAAAATGCAGCAATATGGAAGACATTATGTAGCCAAAGAGTTTTTTTTTTTTTTAAAGTGGATGCAAGATAGTGGTGCAGCAAAATCATTTACATGTTAAGAAAACCCATATGATATATATATATATATATATATATATATATATATATTTTTTTTTTTAAGGCATTTGATCCAAATAAAATACACAACCTCACTGCTGTTTCAGTATGTCTTCATAGAGTTATTTCTATGTTTAATGTCAGTGGTCAAAACAGCTTTCTGTGCTTTAGCGCCAACAGTTGCGCTCATTTTGGTAACTGCAATGGCTCTTATCATATGATCTAAAGCTAATATTTTATTGTTCAGGTCATTTTATTGCCGGACGAAGAAAAAAAATGTACACACCATAAAAAAAATTAAAAAAACCTAGCTTTGTCAGCATGCAAATGTTCGCTCCAGGTGTGAATCCGTTGTTTCAATTCAAAATGTTAATCACAGAGAGAAATCTGTGCAAAGGCCTTTAGGCTGGTTTAAGCAGTTTTCTTTTACAGCTAAACCAGCTTGGCCAGGCTGGGAGACCTGCTAGATCAGCTTAAATCAACTAAAACCAGGAAACAAACTTTGGCTGGTTTAAGGTGTTTTTTTTTTTCAGCTAAAAAAAATAAAATAGCCAGGCTGAATGACCAGCTAAACCAGCTTAAACCAGCAAACCACTATAGTCTGGTTTAAGATTATTTTATTTCCAGCTTAACACCAGCTTGACCAGAATAGGAGACCAGGCATACCAACCAGCTAAGATCAGCAAACCACCTTAGGCTGGTTTGAGATGGGGCTTTTTTTCACAAGTGACATCTGAAAATCAGGCCCTCACAGAAAGTCCCAGAAAGTTGTGGAAAAAGCTCTGCTTCATGTATGAGTTGCTTTAATGGCTAAATCAACTTAACGGATGGGTTATAGTCTCAGAAGCACAAGAGAGCAGTGGAAAGCAGAATGGAGAGGATGCAAGAAAGATACATCATTCACCTGTGCATTAAAAATGATCTTTCAGCACCATGTTATTCCCACATGATGCCACCATTCAGAACAAGTTTTTTCAAACTTTCCACAGACTCCCCACTGTGATCCATCCATCACACATATGTCTCCACATACATGAGGAATACTGAAGCATGTATGTCAGGGTTCATCAATGCATTTGGGATGCACACTGCAAACACACATCTGTCCACACTTGTGCAAAGTGTATTTTGTGGATGTCTGTCCTGACAATGGATCAATCATATATATGCAGCCAGGTTTTGATTGCTGGCTCAAAAAGCAAACCTTGCATCAAGGACTTCATTGTATCCTCAGCTGTGCAAACTCAGTATTCATGACCTTCTGCAAATCGAAATTTAGACATCTGCACAATGGACATCAGTCAGGAGACAACAAGCCAAAACATCTCCTAGGTTTACAAATAAACAGCCAAGGGAATGTTGACGCTGCGGTTTCCAATCCCAGTGCTAAGGGTTTGATGAGTCAACTTCTTACACTCCATTTTTACGCTACACAAAATAATAATTCACCCGTCCAGCTGCTGTGGCAAATATTATTCTATCCCACACGCTGATCTGATGTCACTATCCACATTTAGAGGTGCGTGATTTGAAACGGAGCCACTTCTCAGCCACTCCCGGACCATGTTGTGCATCCGTTGCCATGGCTCTGCTGTAATTGTTCATAAAGGGAGACACTTCTTGGATCAGGGTTGACTGTAAATGTGTTGTGGTTTTGGAGGTCCCGGCAGCATTTCTTGCATTTCATCCACTGGAGGCAATTGCCGGTGAGGCCAGCACTGAATGACAGCTCCGATCAGCTTCATATTGCTTGCCATTTTTCCAGAATCAGGCAACAGCCGAGTTACTTAAGGTTTTTAATGAAAGATGAAGACAGATAATTGGCTCTGAGATTTGAAGTTTAGAAAATAAGATATCCCAAGGAAGCTGCCTCACCATTTCCACATAATAGTGCCTGTCCTCTCAAAGAGTGGGAGATTCCCTCTTTGTTTTTTTCTCCATCTGTAGGGCCTGTGTGCAAGGAGACACACATCATAGTCATTGTACATCCAAAGCTTAAGTCACTTGTTCCATGGGAGAGTTATCTAATACTTACCAAGTGGGCACAAATGGATGTTACACAAGTTTGCCTGCCCATATAATCTCTTGAGTAATAAAAGGGTAAACATATGGCTTGCTTTTCGCAAAGAAGAGGCTCAAGGATGACACTAGACTCATGCTCTAAATTATCCCCCTTAATGGGACTACTTAAATTATGAAGATTGCTACAGTATAGGGACAGGATCTCTTAAAATAGTATGGATGGAGATGGGGAAGTGGAGGAATGCCGGAAGGACTGTTGGTAGAGTGTGGTAAGCAGTAGTTTATAGGATGATTGGCAGATTAGATACAGTAAGTAAGCGCCTCAGAAACCTTTATTTAAGAATTCCATATCACGAGTTAGCCCGCTTATTTGCATATTTGGTTTGCTGATCGCAAAGGGGGGCCTTGAGAATAAGGTAAACCCTTTCATAGGTTAATAACTGGGCCCCGTAGAGTAGTGCCACAAATATGTGTTTCTGCAGCAGCCAGTTCTGTTACAATCTGCCAGAATCAAATCAGCTTTTGCACCGATATTGGCTCAAACAGTTACTCATACAGTCTTTTAAAACACACAATAAGTTGATTTTATATACATACTGTACATCCAACTTGTCACCAAACAAGTTGTATCTTTATATCTAAACGCGATCTTCCCATGCACGCATCCACGTCTGCTGTTTAGGTGCAGATGCAGTTTTCATTCACACAAGCAGCAACTTAAACAGTTTTTTTTCAGACATATAATAAAAAAAAATTCTACCAAACTATCACAAAAGCACCACAATAACAGTTTAAAAATAGTATACTCACAGTGAAAACATGCTGATCGAGTGTGATTATCCGATGCATGCAGCAAATCAGTTTACATTAGTGATTGACACACACATAAGCACACACGCACACACACACACACACACAGACACACACAAAATGTCTGAGATATCAAAGTGCATAGGCAAACCGGACTGCTGATATTATTTGTTTGTTTTTTAGAGCGATAAAAACTAAATTAATAATAATAAAAACAGTACAGCAGATATAAACCATTGTTTTCACATGTTAACTATATTATATACAGTATTTTTTCATGACAATAAAAAAAAACACTTGTCTACATCCTACCCCCTCTACATCCTGTGTAGTGTCACATGCAAAAATAACTCACTCCAGGGGGCACTGCAGATGAATTTAGACCCTACTCCTGAAAAGGTTAAATCTATCTCTTATTTATCCCCAAACATTTCTAAATAAACAAAGGACATCAAGCTAGAAAAGATGGATTAAAGTGCTCTAGATATACTGTATACAGTATTTTTAGTATAATGTGTTAAGTAATATATCTTACTATCCATCCATATTCTATAGCTGCCAGTCCCATGTAGGGTCACGGGTAGTGCTGGAGCCTATCCAAGCTGTCTCGGGCCGAAGGCAGAGAAACACCCTGGATAGGTAGCCAGTGTAACAGACACAGACATACGCATTCACACTCTCACTCTTACCTACAGGCAATGTAGCATTCCCAATTCACCTAACCTGCATGTTTTTTGGACTGTGGGGGAAACCGAAGCACCTGGAGGTGTGCTCCCACCTGAACATGGGGAGAACATGCAAACTTCATACAGAAAGGCCCTGGGTGTGCCAGGACTCAAACTGGGGACCTTCTTTTCTCTTTTCTCGTTTGGCACTCAGTGAAGGCGGTCGCATTTTCTCTCCCTCTCCCTCCCCTGACTTCCCTGCTTTGCTCTCTCGTCACGTCTAGTCAACTGTCTTGTACTTTTGAGAGACTCTCACAGCACTGCTCTCCAAACTAAGAAATTATTATGGATTTGATCAACTGGTCTCTCAACGCAATTGACACCATCTTCTCGAAGAGAAGCTTGGGTTCGGGGGAACCTAACTGTCCTGACGGAACGTTTGCAGCTGGCTACACGATGGACGCGTGGGAGAGGTGGCGGGTCGTGTGTCTGGCGGTTCTTTCTGTGGAGGACGTTGAAGATATCTACCTATTCGGAACCATGATAACAGGTCTTCTGCTGATTGGATTAGGCATTGCCCTGGGTTATCGAAGAATTAAGAAGACGGAGACAGCTGTCCAAAGCCTCACAAGGCTGCCCGTCATGATTGAGGCGGTGGGCAGAGTTGTCAGCACTTAGACTCTCAATATGGATAACATCATGAAGGAGCTTACAGCTTTGCAAAGGCAAATGGATCGTTTAAGAGACCAAAATGGACATGAAGAATAGCCTGAGAAATTGCAGCTATTCGCCCCAAGACAAAACATCTCAATCTTATCTGTTTCGGCACCCAGCAACCAGCACTGGCCTTGGCCAAGGCCGCTGATGGATCAACAACTCCCCTGGTTAGAGCACTGCAATGAGCCGCTCTCGCATTCCCTCCCCCCTCCCAAAACACCCTGGGATTGTGACCTTCTGGCGAATCTCTGGGCTCACACACACACAAGACTTTACACAAATACAGATATGCATCCGACCCCACACCCCATCCCACGCCTTCGCCGCTTCGTACCCCCCAGTCTGACAGGCGGGTCTGTGACCAGCGCCGAGAATGGCTGCAGGACCAGATGGCTGTCTGTCAGTGCTGGGCTACCTCCATCCCCCACTCCCCTACCCTGTTGCAAGTTTTTGTTATGTTGTAGATGTACTGATTATGTGCTAAGTGTTGCTGAGATGTTTTTTCCTGTTCCCATACTGTAATCCTAACAGGAGCATAGTCTGGGGGTTGCTTTTTTTATCTCACCTTTCCCCATGTAATGCTGTATATCTTCTCAATTCCCTGTCTTCCTGCCCTGTCTACCCGTTGTCATATTGTATGTTTGTATGGGCAGGATGATGGCCAATTTCACTGGTTACTTTTACTTGTGACTATGTGACAATAAAGGGTTACTACTTGATGTATGGCGACAGTGCTTCAGCCACCCTATCTTATTATCTATTTAGTATATTCTTTCTTAGATGTATACGCAAATATGAAGTTATAATGTGGTAGAGGTGAATATGAAAAGACAATGCATAAAAGCAATAACAAACAGTAATTATTGGTCAAACTAGTAAAAAATAAAAAGCAAGAACAAGGGTCTGAAAACTACCGAACATATACCTATACCACAACTATCAATAGATAAGAAAAACTGGCTCCGGTAGGAGCCGCAATTTAGGCACTGCAGTGTCAGTGATTGGGAGAATTAGGAGCTGCATTTGGACTAGAGGGTTTTGGCCTCAATGTAACTGGAGAACCCTCATCACTTCACCTACAACATGTAGCCAAGCTCACAACTATTGTAAATAGGAATGGAGCTCTCTGACTTTAGATAGTGCGAAATGATTTCATCTAAAAGGCAGAGCCAACTCTACACCAAATAAAGGAGCCCATGTTAAACACTAAGCGTGGAGCACAGCTCAATTGACTAAGTGACAAGTACCCAAAACCCTTCTAAAACCAGCAAACCAGAAAAGATTAGAGACCAGTTAAGACCAGCAGACATGCTTAGGCTGGATTTAGCAGAAACTGTGTACAACAATAGAGTGAAAAATTACCATACTCTCACTGACTTTGACTTTCCAGTCTATCTCATGATAAACAGTAGTTGTGATTACGTTGTGGCAGATCAAAGATCATATCCCTTTTTCCTCATGCACGTTCAACCACCATTACATAACCTCTGAGTAATGGCTTTTTGAGATGGTATTGTGTACCAAGTTAGTATGCAACATCAAAACCTAGGAAAAAGTAGGTTTATTTTGTAAAATGCCCAAAATCCAGTGTGTTGAGTAATCAGTGGGACCTTACCGACAGGGGAAATCCATGTAATAAACAAGACACCCACAAAGTGAGGGCCAGAGTTACGAATGTATGAGCAGGCCCACTGCAATCGGAGGATAAACTCTTTATACTTTCAGTCGCAAGCTGTTCAGATGGTAGAGCTCATGCCACGATTTGAATGGGAGAGCACACACTGCATCCAAATGGAGGCTTACAATGCACAAATGGGAGAGACCATAAAGTAAATAACATAAAAGCTCACTATCCATTTGAACAGGAGAGTCTGTGTTGCATTAGAACAACAGAGCTCACGTTGAGATTTGAATGTGCGAGCCCTTGACCAAGCCATGTAAGCTACACTGTCTCTGAACGGGAGGGTCCACAATGCACTCAAATGATAGTGGTGCTGAGGAAAGATTCTGACCGAACTGAGGTTTGCAACTGGTGCAGACTAAAGTCTAGACTGGAGTCTGCACCAGATAGGCAAGGTCTATCTTCTTTTATCTGGTTTTAACATTGCCTGGGCTCTGAAGATGGCAGTGCAGTTTCCAGGAGTTTGGAGAATTTGTTATCAGAAGGCAAGAGTTCGATCTCAAGGGAATCTGGCATAGTTTTCGGCTTCGGACGGGCCATATGCTGAAAGGATGCTAGAGCCAGGTAAGCAATGGCTTATGGGTTGATTGGCAGATTAGCTGAGCAAGCTCCTCCCAGAGCTTCATTTAGGACTCAATTTTATTGATGGCACTTGCCAAGAGAGCATTCTCTCCTAAAATAAGCAAGTCTTAAGCCAGCCTAAGCTGTTCTGCTAGTCTCAAAGCCTGATCTTCAGCTTTATCTAGTAGGGCATTTCCCTGCCTAACTAACTGAGAAGTGCCCAAAACCCCTCTTAAACCAGCAAAACAGAAAAACTGGGAGACCAGCTAAGACCAGCACACAAGTTTAGACTCGATTTAGTAGGAACTGTGTCCAACAATAGAGTGGAATATGTAAAGATGAAGAAAGTTTTTCAAGAAACACTGTTCTCTCACTTTGATTTTCCAGCCCATCTCAGGAAAAACAGGAGTTGTGATTAAGTTGTGGTAGATCTGAGATCACTTCCCTTTTTCCTAATGCACGTTCAACCAGTATTGCATAACCTCTGAGTAATGGCTTTGTGAACCAAGTTAGCATGCATCATCAAAAAATAGGAAAAAATAGGTTGATTTTGTAAAATGCCCAAAATGTGGTGTGTTGAGTAATCAAAGGGATCTTCCCGACAGGGGAAATTCATGCAATAAACAAGACACCCAAAAATTTGCTCCAATCCAACTGACAAATTAGAAATAATTAAATCCTAAAAGATCATTAACAACTTAGCTTCACAACTTGATTTGACACAACTTTACAAACTTTGGCAAATCCACTTCTTGGTTCTTCCATAAAAGCGCTCATTGTAGCAGCTTGAGATGCAATTTTGTTTCCTAGCGGACTACTAAATACCTGTACACCCTGAAATGCACTCCCATAAGATGCGCAGCAGTTGTGCAACATGATTAAAGAAATCTATGGGCATTCCATCTGATTCTGAAATGGGACGATAGGATTTATCGAATTTAGCATCAACTTGTCCTTGTCATTGAGTAAGCTTTTGGCAGACATCTAGCAGTAGCCAGTGTCTAGTCAAAGACTCAAAAGTTATCTGAAGTAATTAAACATAGGGCATAGGTTAATTTGACAAAAAATAGATATACAGCATGTGAATGAGCTTTACATCGCAAATGAAAATAAACGTACAACAGAGAGCTTAGCAAAAGCTCATTTAAAACTGGAACCCTTCCAGTACAGTGAAACCCTTTTTGCACACAGATGAAGTGACTTGAATTTGTGGCACGTAAAAAAGTACAGTTTATTTACAGATTTGAAAAGCGTACATTGAATTATTGACTATTAGAATTATTAAGACTATTTCCACACTGTTAAGCATTGTTGAATCAACATTAAACCTTGTGCATACTTTATTTTGAAAATAAAACTTCCATTAAAATCATTGTGGAAATCAATTACAATAAAAATATACATATAAATTGAACAATCTGCTGTTATGGATGTTAACATTAACATTTAAATACATGTAATACACTTGTGTGTGTGGCAAGTGTTTTACAAAAGTAGAAAAAGTTCCCTAAACACACAACACGTTTCTAAAAGAAATATTTGCAAATTGTATTTACTGGAAATTCATGGTAAATAAGCTGTTAGCCAAAAATTAGCAGTGAGGGTTAAAAACATTAAACATGGTAAAATTGTATTATGGAACTAATAAAAAGTGCTATAACCATCTGCATGGGAGATTCACCATTCAGACACAACAAATGATGTCCCACAAAGAATATATAAATGAAGAGTAACAATCAAGTAAAGGCACTGACAAATAAAAAGACCATAAGAATGAAAAACAGGCTTTCCATTAAAAAAGATAGAAACTTACAGATCTATAGCGTTGCTGGTACATATAATGTCACTGACATGTGTTTCTGAATATGGCCATGATAATGCAATAAATCAGCCCGTCAGTAAAAACGGTGAAGATAAAACAGAACAAAAAATCATGCAAAACATAAATTCATAATCCACATTAAAACAAAAATACATGTGTTTACTACATTAGTTTACAGTTTGCATTCAATCATTGTAATGTCTGCACAATTGTCCATAACAGAATAATGTTATGAAAATGAAACCTTTAGTCCATTCACCTCATCACAAAACATCTCCTTGAAATGTCCACCATGGCAAACGAGGACCTCTTCTTGCACTCACGAAAAAAAGAAGGCAAGTGTCTGCAAAAGACAACTAGAATTACATTCAGCATGTCCTAACAACGCATTAATGCGATGCCAAGCACAAGTGTTATTTCTGTGCTTAATGCTTTTAGAGAGACCTAAAAACTAAATACATAACAATAATAATTTGTTATTATCGAGTTAAATTTTATGTACATCATGTGTGTCGACTTGTAATGCATTTTGCTTCAAAATTTGTCATAAATAGTAACTTTCAAACTTAAAGGTACACTACAGAATTGCGGGCTCTCTATCAACATCTGTGCAGATGAAAAGAGAAAATAGCGTCACGAAGGATGATTTTGCTATTACAAAACAGATAGTTCTGACTCTAAATTATGATTGAATAAGTCGTGTTCAAAGCCATGGTAAAATTCCTATTAACGCACACCTATGATATGGGAAATCCCATCCAAATTGTTTCAGTCACGGATCCAAAAATAATAAGCGTGAATCAAAAATATATAAACATTAAAATATGCAGCAAAAAAAACCAACAGAAAAATGTAATCAAAATCATCAGAATTGCAAACAAAATCATGTTTTCCTTGGTAATATTACTGGCCTACCCAACTTGATCCGCTTTTTCACGTTGCTGAATGTTATGTACTGATCCTATGATGGCATGTTTGGCATGGCTACATATATTTTCTTTTTCCACGATACTGCAGCGAAATCAGAAACAAGTGACCAAGTGTGCTCATGTCAATAAATAATCCAATAAAGTTGGCTTGACGTTGGACGTTCTTCATTCACAAATAGTCACAAATGTAGGGACCGTCTCTGAAGATACAGGCAACATTAGAGCATACAAATCCAAAACCTTTACAAACATTTCCAGAACACAGAGAACAGAACTTCAGTAACATTTGAAGTAAAAGACTAACAGGCATACAACCAACTCCGAAGTGTGCATGTAGGTGTCAGCAATAATACACACTTTTTAGATTTTTGATATAATTAAAATTAAAGTCCTATTATATGTAAGCATTTCTATATTCATCAGTATTGTAATAGGCCTTTATGTCAGGATCTGGATTTTATTAAGTGGAAAATCAGATCAAGGTTCTGAACTTGCGGCTACATTGGTAAAGCTAGTAAAAACATGCATTAAACATTCACACCACACCAACCCAGCCTTGTTTTTTTTTAGTTGCAGCCAATAACCTACAAATAAGGAAGTCTTAAATAATGCCTAAACTAAAACTCTGCTAACTAAATTCAGACTTGATACATTGACTATGATAATGGCCTACTTGGTCAATATATTGTTTCCTAGAGCTGGCAGAAAATACTAAAAACAGACACAAGCAGCGTATCTATCAACCACAAATAATATAATATTGAGCAGCAGCCATTGGAGTTGCATTGGAATGACGTCACCTTCCCTCTTCAAATGATTGGCTAGATGAGGAGCTGTCAATCAAGAACTAGTGGACCAATGGGGATGCAAAACACCCCTTGATTTACATGAAACTCTACTTGCAAGTTTTGGAAAATCAAGCGCAGGACTTGGAAACAAAAGCAAAGAAAAATACAGCGTACCAAAAAATTGAATTGTCAGAGAGCACTAAAACCAGTAATATAACCAAGGAAAACCTGATTTTTTTTTTGCAATTCTGATGACTTTGCTTTAATTTGTTTTTCTTGCAGCATATTTGAAATGTGTTTATGCATTTTTTATTCATGCTTGTTATTTTTTGATATGCACTAATTATTTTGATCTGCGCTTTTTATTTATTTATGTGCATATTTTTTTTTTTTTTTTATCTGCACTTGTTATTTTTTGATTCACGCTTATTATTTTTGGATCCGTGACCGCTATACTTTTGACGGGATTTTCATCCCATAATATGACCACACATTCTATATTAATGAAGCAATTTACCACATGACTTGGCAACCAAAAACCAACCACAGCTATGATATTGCCCAGAATTTTTTTTAAAAAAATTACGATTATACTAATATATATATATATATATATATATATATATATATATATATATATATATATATATATATATATATGGCTTTATTTTATAATTAATTAATATGTGTAAGATATCTAATGTGTATAATTTGTATATTATATGGATGTCAATACATGCCTTCAATGTTGTTCCACACAACTCAATGTATCTAGATACACACAGTGTCTCTTGTTTTGATTTATGTGCCAACACTGCCCATAAAAAACATGCATCTGGTTATCATTGGCTGCACTTCAAAAGGTCAGTGGCAAATATACTGCATGAACAAATATATGAAATTGTCATATTGCAAAGTTACAACATGATGCAAGTCATGTAATAGGGCCTATATAAGCATAATAACTTTGAATACCTTGTGTTTAACAGTGAGCAACCTGGTTTGCATCTCTAATTGGAAGAACTCTCCCTTCTAGCATCAAGCGCCCTATGATAAAGACACACAAAACAATTTTTAAAAAGGTGAATAATACAAAGCATCTCAAGTTGTTCATTTTAGTAACAGAAACAACCCTGTTTCAGAAAAGCAGCCTGTTTTAATGTGACTCTAAATCAATTCCAGCTATGATTGTCTTGACTGATGGCTTGAAATTAACTCTAAATGTAAGCTTTTATGCCAGGGTTTACTCTAAAGCTAAAGAATGTTTGTGGTTTGCAGTCAGACATAGATTATGTGATCTGTTACACATGCATATATACTGATTACCATACTCTGTTCCAGAACCTAGTGAGCTGCCTGGCTGTCTACTACCTACATAGACAGCTGCTTTAAGGCATATGGAACCTCATACGAGGCCAATTTAGGACTCTGAACATAGGCAGCAACTCAAGCAACTCAATAGCACTCTTTACGTGAAGCACAGGAGCAACTAAATTCAGAATTGATTTCAATAGTTTGATGTTAGCATGCTGCTATAAGCTAACAACTCAGGCATAGGCAAATATTGAGTAAATAGTCCTTTTTTAAATCAATCCGAACCTTTGGTTCAGCCTTCGTGTTAGGACTTGGGAGTGTGACTATGTTGCCTTGAAATGCTGTGTATGTAGAGAGCACACTAGTTTTTAGAACAGAGCCTGAGTGTGTGTATGTGGCCGAGCCCCAGAGCAAAGCGAGTGATCTGTCCTGTTCTTACAGCTGGTATGACAGTTAACCATTACTCAACACCAGCCTTCATTTTTCAGTCTGGTACTCTCCACCTGTCTGGAACTCTATATGCCACCTGGCACAGGTAAAACACGCCTGCTGTCTGGATTCGTCTTGCCACGCTATTGTATCTCAGAACATTGAGATCTCTTGAAGACTTATTAACAACCAGTGAACAAAATGTTCAATTCATATACACAAATGGACTTGAAAAGACCTGCTCTTCAATGTAATGAAAATGTACTTCAGTTTACAGCTTAGTATGAACTATTTAGGATGTGCCTAGCTGAAAAAAAGCAGCTTGGCCTCCCAGCCTATTCTGGCCGGTCTGATGGATTGTTTTCGAGGGGTTTTGGTCACTTTTAGCTGGACAGGGAGGCAGACCTTTAAACCCATGTGCTGTTGAGCTCATACTTTACTGGACAACAAGAGAAGTTTGTCTTCAAGGAAGTGATTTAGTGGTTCTGTGGTCTGTTACAGTATTTGGCTCAGGCTCATTACTGGCAACCAAAGGGCATGTTAAAAGAAAAGTTCCAGGTTCAATACAAGTTAAGCTCTGTCGACAGCATCTGTGACATGCTGTTGGTTACCACAGACTAACAGAATAATTCCTAACCCGTCCCTCAGTTTGCAAAGAAATTGTGATTACATTAATGCACATACAATGAAAGTCTATGGGGCAAGGCATTCCAGAGTGTTTAAAAGCAGAAATGCGAAGCTCGTATTTTTGTTGAAGAGCTTAAATTAATTAATCCATATAAAATGTGTTTTATCTGAGCTGTAAAGTGCGTATTTTAATTTGAATCCCAGGGCAATGCCTTGCCCCATAAACTTCCATTGTAAAGGCATTACAACTAAATGTTTTCATTTGTTTTTAGAAATGAGGCAAGAGTCAAAATTATTTTTGAGGTAATCAACACCATTGCACAGATGTTGTCAATAAAGCTTAACTTGCATTCATCCCAAAAAAACAAAAACAAATGTTAACGATCATTTCGGGTGCAATGCTTTGCCCAATATACTTCCATTGTAAGTGCAATGCTGTAAACACAATTTTTGCTTATTTTTGTTTGAGTCTGAATTATTGCCTCCATCGGGCAACAGTATTTACACTTATTCATAGCTGTCTCTGGAAGTTAAGTTGGCGTAGTGGCTAGAGCACAGGGCTGCTAATCAGAAGGTCACTGGTTCGAACCCCATGGCCACCACCATTTTGCCCTTGAGCAAGGCACTTAACTCCAGGTTGCTCCGGGGGGGATTGTCCCTGTAATAAGGCTCTATAAGTCACTTTGGATAAAAGCGTCTGCCAAATGCAGAAATGTAAATGTAATCCACAAAATTCTGATTCTCTACGTCAGGTAGACAATTGTCAACCTTGTCCTCTGTAGTGAACACACATTTTAGTACACACTTACACTTGGTGCTGCCGGACAAAATCTGCAAACTGGCTGTCCTTGTCATAAAGCTCGATAATTCGGATGCGGTCCTGGATTTCCTGTCACAAGAGCAAGAAACAGTTATATAGTAATTGTCGGAGCTGACCTCTCTGCCTTAGACCACCATGCACTTTTAGATGTCAAAACAACCCTGTCCCTTTAAAAACAGCTAAGGTCAATTACATAATCTAAAGCACAGGAAAGAATAATTGATTATCAATGATTTTACATGTTATATACCATCATTCCTTCTCATATAAAATGAGACCAAACTGACAAAAAAACAAAACACTTATATAATAAATATGATCCCCTACATAAGAATTATCATTACCTTAGAAGCACTGTTTTGAAAAGCAGACTAGAGAATATATTGGACAATTCTCCACCTTTCACATTGCCACGATATATGAATCACTCTCCAGTGTGGGTATATATCATTCACCCCGATAATGACAGTTTCACTGCCACAGGGACTGGTGCCTTAGTTGAACACAGAGTGTTTTTAGGAACATTTTTGAGGAAAACTCTATGCAAAAATGCAGCTGGCTGACATTATTACACCTATTAAGTAATGTTGCAGATCTTTTGTATAAACATACAAACACACAGAGTCCATCTGTGGCCAGTGGTGCTTGCAGCTGTATGGCAGCGTATCAACAGTTTTTGCTTATTATTATTATTATTATTATTAATAATAATATAAATTATTACACATTTTTCATTGTATTTATTTTATATTATTATTATTATGCATTATTAATGATTGTATTTGTAATTCAAACATTCATAATTTTGGATTATTATGATAATAATAATTTGGACCCACTTTATATTAGCTGTCCTTAACTACTATGTACTTAATAATTTGGTACGATGTACATGCATTGTTGCACTGTATTTACATTTAAAGTAACTGCATTTAATTTAATCTGTAGTTACACTGTTAGACTTAAACCTAACCCTAACCCTAAACCTACCTGTACCTCAACCAAAGGCGAATCTTGTTAGAATTTTGCAGAACAACATGTAGTTACACAATAAGTACATTGTATTGTATGTATTTTAACGTTAGCACACAGTAGTTAAAGACACCCAATATAAAGTGGGACCAACAATTCTTTGAAACGTATTCTACTCTTTCCACACTCTCTAAACATAATTTACACATTCCCAACCATCAAACACTCAGCCGGAAATTTCTTTAGCGTGTGAACACCCAATCTTTTCATGTGTGGCGTTTGTACACCAAAGAAAAAAAAAA
Source organism: Moxostoma hubbsi (assembly GCA_032164185.1). Lineage (NCBI taxonomy): Eukaryota > Metazoa > Chordata > Actinopteri > Cypriniformes > Catostomidae > Moxostoma > Moxostoma hubbsi. The sequence goes on along the minus strand of JAVLUX010000163.1, from coordinate 1,186,556 downwards.
AATGACCACCCTACACATCGACAGCAGCCAAGCTAAAACTATCTAAAGCAGTCAGAGAAAAAATTTACAAAAAAAATAAAAAATATTTATGCAACACAGCGACAGACTGCAGCCTCGCTAGACTTTATGAAGCTTCTGAACATTTATTGTAAAATTGAAATTGATGATAAGGAGGTACTTAAACAATTCAATGCAACCAGGAGAATGATGGAGAGTAAACTTCAAAAAGGCCATAAAGATTTAATTCAGTTTAGTTAGATTCATTAGATTTAGTTAGATTCAATTTAGTGTGTTTTACTGCCATGCCAAGAAAATAAATTTGTATTGCCAAAACATAGTTTTGCAAAGTAATCAGTCAGTGGCATTCTTTTTTGGGCCTCAATCATTAAACACAAGCAGAATGAATTTCTGTGTAAATGGTTCATAAAACCATTTATACGTAAATCATACGTAAATTGTCGCATTCTATTTCATGGTGGTCAGGTTTCTGTTCAAACCCCAATGAAATCCTTAGTCTGAGTAAACACCATGGAGAATTTAATTGGATGCAAAGTCGTAAAGGTTGTTTTAAGGCTCTAGGTCATGTCTAATTTTCACAACCCCTGTTTTCCAGATTTTAGTTAACTTAAGATTTGTGTAAAGGTGTATTTTCCATGTTTAGCCAGCTGAATGATCGACAACCAAGTACAAAACAACACCGCATATCAAATGGACTGTATGTATACTGTAAAAGATTTCAACCAACTCAAATTGAAAACTTTTGTTTAATTACTGCTTTGAGGTCAAATCAGTGTTGCAAAAGTTACAATCTTGAGTGCTAAATTTTGACTTTGACTTTAATTACGATACAGAAAATAAGTTGAAAATGAAAACTCATGTCAAACAGCGTCAAATGAACTATGGCATATACTCTGACTAAGGTCAATTAACTAATACACACATTACCTCTTTGGTCAGTTTGCTGTTCTCATAAATGTGTTGGACCTCTTCTCTGCTGAAGTCTGTGGAGGCCTCTACACTGCCGATGCTGTAAGCAGGGTCTTCTGGGTAACGGCGATAATACTGATTATAGCCCGTATTCGCTTCACTTTCAAACATGGTGTTGTACTTAGTGTCTCGCTCTAGAGATGGCACGCTGTCTGTATGTCTGTAGAAAATGACCGAAAAACCCAACAAGTTAATTTACAGAAAATAAAGTTGACACCTAGGGTTAAATCACATGCTCTAGACAAATTAAGACTACTTAATTTACTATATTGCTAAATTAAATTAAATTTAACCTGGTCTCATAGAATCCCATTACTATACCTACATTTATGCAAAATAAATAATACACGGCTCTTTGTACATACCACAGCAGATATAAAGGAAGGTTTACGCTGCCCCAACAAATGCCAACAAACACCAAATTCTAATGGTTGTTTGGCTTTGTTGGATCAGTTCGTTAACCCTGTTTAACCCACATTTCAGTTAAATTTAGCTGGCATAATATAATATAATATAAATCTGATTGTGTATCAATCCGCTTGTGTTTGTGCTGTTCTAAACTAAAGTGTAAGAGCAGTGCATATGTGTTAAGAGCTACTATTTGTTTTTTTATATTACATTTGTTAGCCAGCAGTTGTTGGCAAAAGATAATTTTTGTGTGTAATATGAGTCATTTAGGTGACGTGAAGTGAATCTACATCAGCCAGTGTCTACATAAAATAGCTCTTCGTGATCCCTTGTATTACCACTACATTACTAGATCTAGGAAATAGCCTTAAACGGATTAAACAAACAACTTCAGAATTATGGCTCATCACAGGTGAGAAACACAACAGATGGATTAATTACACAATGGGTGATGTTTAAAATGGCAGAGGACATTGCGGTTTCTATAGTAATCGACTCTTGAGCGCCGGCTAGCGCGAAATGGACTTGGACGCTATTTTTCCACTGAGAAAGCTGATCTTCAGAAAGCTGACAGCATCTCTGCTTGGGAGTGACAACAGATGATCGCACATGCTCCATCTCTCTCTCTCTCTCTCTCTCTCTCTCTCTATCTGTCTCTCTCTCTCTCACACACACACACACACACATCCTTGTTTATCCAATAACTTGTTAGAAACAGCACAAGCTGTGACACTGTTTCTGAAGTGACATTTTTGAATTACTAACGAAAGCTTGGACGCATCATTTGCATTTTTATGACCGTACTTTTTCACATTTTTTAAATTTTACTTGTTCATTGAACTGTTGTATGTAAGTAATATCACACACGCAATCATGCTATATTGCCCTAAATCAGCACTGCTGTGATTACCTATGGCACGACTCACTACAGTGCTGATGTAGGGCCATATCACACTCTTGCTGGTGTGATATTGCTTAAATATAATACAATATAGTATAATGTAATACAATAAAAAATAACATGATATAATATAAATAGGGATGTCCCCATAAAAATAATTTGAGAACCAGAATGAGTACCGATCCTTTCTTTCTGATTCTCGCAGATACCGATTTTTCGGAACTCCATATCAACAAACTATTTAAATTTTAACATAATAATGGTGTTTAAATAAATGAATTAAAACTTTAATCAAAGGAAAATATGACAATTAATTTTCAACAATGGTGTAAGTACTTATATACAGACACTGTGATTTATTATTAGTAGTAGTTGTAGTAGTATTACAATGAATATTACATAAATTTACAAAAGTGATATTTCTGTCATAATTTTTTCATTTAAATTGAGCTTTTAATTTGACTGAGCTTTTATTTATAAGTGTTTCTGTGTGATGACAGTAGCTTATCAGTCTGAAATAGCTGGGCGCTACTTGACTCAAAGTGATTTTTAAACTTCAAAAGCCTGCTATTTAATTAAATAAGTATGTACTCTGCATGTGCCTCACTAAACGATATATTTATCTCATTAAATTGCAGCTTTTGTGGTTAAATAATCTCACAAGGTCATAATATGATAAGATTTTGTGCACCGAATGTTAACGTAATGGCATTCGTATGTCAGATGGTATAGTTTTTTGGTATCTGAGCATTTTTACGAGCACGAGTACGAGTATGATATCGGATCTGATTTCCGATACCAGTATTGGTAAAGGGACATCCCTAAATTTAAAGATAATATGCTAATAATATGATTGTTAAGCTGTTAAGTATTGGCACCTGTTATGCCGCTCTTGCAAAGATTTGAACCAATCTTTAGAAATCACACAGAAATGAATGAAAAATCTGTAGGCTAATGTAAAAGTGGATAAAGGCATCAGTGTGCTAAACTTTTATGCATCCAGAAATTTAATTAATTACATTAAAACTGCAGCAGTTGTGGGACACCTCCAAAAGGAAAGTCCAACAAAGTGCTGGTTTTCTTTGGAACCATACACTGCTGTGGGATTGTAAAAGGAGATCATCCCATCTATTTATATATCTGTCCTAGGGTCAGATAGACAGCCACAGAAAAAGTGAGTGGATTATCCCAGGCTCTCTGAGAGTGAGAGGAGCTTAGTGTTCAACTCAATGTACAGTCATTCCTTCCACTTTAACCCGTTGGTCAGGATCACTGATAGATCCCCTGCTGAGACATTACGTCATCTGCTGTCTGCCAGAATTTCCCCATTTGCACAGTTTGTTCATGATGCAAACAAATCATTAAACCATTACTGCAAATTTGTTTTCTTAATCAGTATTTTTGCCATGTAGTCCAATAAAAATATCTAAACAACTTTTAAACAAGACAAATTTAACTGAGAAGCAAAATTTCTTAAGATGTTATGACTTAAATTGTATATGTTAATATATTAATTTATGGACATATTATATATTAAACACTTTATTTTTTCTAACACATTTGGCAAATTGTTCTTGTCTTAAGCACACGTCTAACAAAATTAATGAGGTTTATTTTTAAAAACAAGAAGCAAAAAAATATGTGCAAATGTGGTAAGAAAAATACAATTAATATAATATATTCTCTGAAAACAAGTCGTATTATCTTACAAAATGTTGCTTTTCCATGTAAGTGTATTTTGTTTTGAGGATATATTGATATGTTTACTGAAAAACAAGATGACTTACAGTAAGTCGTGATGTTTAAGTTTACACAAAGGTAAACTGAGATATGTTTATAAGTTTTAATAAACAAAGAATAATTTATGGTTTTTAAGAATTTTAGTTTTATCACAAAATCACTATATTAGCATAATTTGGATACAAATTCTGGGTTCAAGATGAAACTTAAGATAGAAATAATGAATACAACGTGCATATCACATGCATAAGAGCATTCTGTCTCACATAGAATCCAAACAGAACATTTTGTCTATTTCGGCTCTTTTATAAACTTATACAAACTAAATATGATATACTTGTCATAAAATATTGCCCAATGTTCCAGTACTTTCAAACATAATCAGAACTGAAATTGGGAACTTTTCAATAAACATGTCTCAATGTTTTAAATAATTGTAGAACATCAGCTGAGAAAACCAAATGTTTTTACATCTTGTGAAGATGTTGGATGGATGGATGGATGGATGGATGGAATATATAAGCTTTTATACAATTCGGTCTTCATGTAACATTTAGCAGATTTGTAGGCAACTGTTTGTACTAAGGTTAACATACATACATCTCTACATTTCATCCAAAGAATATGATCTTTTGTTTAACTGGGAGCAACTGGATAGTAATTGTTATATTTTAGGTCATTTGTACCGTAAAGGGTCTTCTGAATCATCCGTGTCATATTGGTCTCGTAGAGTTCTAGCGAGGAAGAAGATCACGCAAGATGCCACAAGGAGGAACCCAGTCACTGAACCAATGGCAATGCCAACCACCAGAGGTTCTGACACATACTCCTCACAGTGTTCACCACGATACCACCAGTTCTCACCAACGTGGCACCTAAAACAACACACACCTCAATTACCAATCACAATCAATATAACAGATAGATAGACAACATGAACACAACATAAACTACAGCCCTATTGTAAACATTCTTTACAGATACTGTGCCCTGTGAGGCAATTCCTGTGATATTTTTATAGATATTTCATGCACACACACACCTGCAGATGGCTCCTTTGCCGGGTACAATGTCACATTTCCCATCGTTTTGGCAGAAATCTTCTTTTATGTCACAGATGCTCTGGCATGGCAAACCATCAATGCTAATATATCCAGCGTTACAAACACACTCTGCCTCCCCTGACCAGCGATTCACCAAACACTTTGAGAACTCATTACATGCTTGGAACTTGCAAGGATTAGCCTTTTCACCTACAGAAACATCAGGGAGTAAGACAATTCAATTGTTAATGCACATTTACACTTTATGTATCTCAATAAGTATTGTGATAAATTATAAATCATCATGCAAGTAGGATTAGCACAAAGGACAATGCGATTGTTTCAGCACTACTTATCTAATCTAAGATTAAGGTGGAATAAGATGAGGTTAAAAAGGTCAAATAGTTGTTTGAGCAATTTGATACTATGTTTACATTTGATGCAAATTTCTGTATGAGCAACTGTGATAAATGATGTTCCATTACTAAATTGACATAAAAACAAAGCTAATTTTCTGATTTGAAGGCTGACGTGAATCAGCATTTGGACGTTAGAGATGTAGTGACAAAGTAGCTCAGACAGAATTTACAGCTTAGCAAGAACGCACACGCGCGCACACACACACACACACACACACACACATATGCATGGACACAAACAAACAATATGACTCACATCCCTGATGCATGGAGTGCTGCATGTTTCACTAGAACTACTCGCTTATAATCTGTCTGCAGCATGGAATTGTTCATCTATCAATCATTAAATTTACTGTATGCCTCATGTTTTCCAAAACTAGACTAGAACAAACCTAAAATCATGTTCATTTCAAACAAGATTATTTAACACAGAATGTGGGTACCTTTGGAAACAATGGACAATTTGCCGCAATTTTGTCGCAAAGCTCATTTGCATGTGAAAATTATCTGTGGCGAATTTGCTGCAAATTTCCCATTCACTCTTGATTTTAGTAGGGGTTGTAGAAAACTTGCTAGGCTGTATAGCACAATGTTAAAATGGTGTGGGTGCTTGCCAGGGCATTGCTATATGGCTGATAAAGTGTTCAGAATGGGTTTTAGTGCATTAATGTGTGGTTGCTAGGGTGTTGAATACCGGTCAAAGTTAAAAGACCCCACACACAATACCTATGATAATTTAGTCCCTAGATATGGCTCGGGTCCCTCCACAAAATAGGATTTATTTTTTGCCCATTCTATCATATGCTAGCTTATTACGAATTGGCTCAAGAACTTTGGACAAGTTCAATCAAGATTTGTTCAATAGACTTTTAGTACTGCTATCAGTTGTCTTGCCGGTCCAGTCTGGCACTTGTAACATGTTTTAGTCATGGACTCCCTGTGTAGCACACTAAGCATTTAGACAAAAGAACAAAACAAGCTAAACTAACTGTGACAATTTTTAGAAGTATTAAATTCCACTTAAGACTTTATTATTTTAGAACTTAAAGATTTACTGGATTGGCAGAAATATGCATAGTATTGCAGGCAATCTTGTCCTTTCGAGAATCAAATAATATTTAGTGAAAAATGTTGGAAACAGTTAATAACAAAACTTTACTTAACATGCTCATGCCATTAACTTGGATATATATACTTTGCTATATTTTGGCATATGTGCACCTGCTATGTATTACCTGATTCAACATCCAATGAATACTTGTCTATTGCGAGATTCATAGTCTGGTATGCTGTATTACAGAAGTCCTCAAGGATAAGGTACACAGCAGTTGTCACACCATGGGGAACTGGTTTCCCAAACTTCATCCTGCTGTTTACGACAATGCTTCCATTCCTGAAGTTCATGATCTCTAAATTTTGGAAATTGCTGAGGTTGGACTGTAGATATGGCACAAGCTAGATTTTGTTTTGTTAAAGACATAGATTGAAAAGAAAAATTAAACAATTTTCCAGTGAGCAAAGAAACTGAGCTCATTCCTCTCACATACCTAGTTATGTTAATGAAAGTCAAGAAGGTGACAGAAGATTCTAAGTCCATCAATTATCTCATTAGTGAGTGTTCATAGGAACAGCTATGCTAATGGAATTAACGGATACTATGCAAGTCTTTAACAAACTCAAACATTGTACAACAACAAACATCAACAAATCTCAGCATGTGTTTTACTGTTTGTAAGTATAAAATATGCGTAACTCAGTCACACTCGTAATTCTAATTTAACAGCAATTGTTTGTGCATTATTTTTTTCTGTAGTGTTTGATCTGGTTTGCTAGGCTCATTAAGGTAATTACTGCTTAAGAGCATGTGTTAAGACAGTGGCCATTTATGACTCATGACCTTCTTCCAGATGTTTTGCTTTCCATAAAGTAGTGCAAGGCATTTGCCAAATAACATTTAATTCCTGGCTAATTGTCTGTGGGTACTTCTAAGAACCCAAATATTGGATCACAAGATGAGTGCGACAAATATATCTTACCAGCTCCAGAAATCGCTGTTCAAGAGCCTTGTATTCTGTAGAGCTCTTGTTGAACAGATCCTCTGAAAACATCACGTTGGTAACCCTGAGACTGAAAAACACTATTAATGCCCTGCCAGGACTGGCTGGCAAGGCAATGCTGGCCATGTCAGTCCCATGAGCGAACCCACTACCATTGTCTTCATCATGACTTATCCAATCAAATGGGAAGATGTCAATTGACACATCAATTTCTGTTACACTAGGGTTTACTGGAATAGGACCTTTCACAGTAAAATTTTCAGAGTTCACTTGTTCAGTAGGTAGAATGAGACCTGTGATGTCAGAGCTTGACTCTACTGTGCCTTCCTTTATGGAATCCTTTGAAGTATCTACTTCATCATCAATCTGATCATTGGGTCTGAAATTTGGTTGATAAAATGGTGGTAGGGTGGTGGAACTAAGGTTTGTTTTTAAAGTTTCTGAAACATTTGAAATGACAGATGTTGTTGGATCATGAAATATTGTAGTTGGAATCTCTGGAGTTGTCTTTTTAGGAATCGAAATAGTAGATGAGAGGGTAGGCTGAGGTTTTGAATTAAATGTTGTATTCGAGTCCCCATCTTCAACCTTCTCTGACAAAATAGGCTTTTCCACAAAGGTGAGGTGAGTTACAACATCAGTGTGCACAGAATCAGTTGAAGTCTCTGGAGTTGTCTTTTTAGGAATCGGACGAGTAGATGAGAGGGTAGGCAGAGGTTCTGAATTAAATGTTGTATTCGAGTCCCCATCTTCAACCTTCTCTGACAAAATAGGCTCCTCCACAAAGGTGAGGTGAGTTACAACATCAGTGTGCACAGCATCAGTTGGAGTCTCTGGAGTTGTCTTTTTAGGAATCGAATGAGTAGATGAGAGGGTAGGCAGAGGTTCTGAATTAAATGTTCTATTTGAGTCCCCATCTTCAACCTTCTCTGACAAATTAGGCTCCACCAAAAAGGTGAAGTGAGTTGCAATGTCATTGTTCATAGCATCAGTTGGGGTCTCTGGAGTAGTTTCCTCAAGAGCTGATTGAGTAGAAGACTGGGTAGGTAGAGTTTCTGAATGAAATATTGTAGTTAAGTCCTCATCTTCAACCTTCTCTGACACAATAGGCTCCTCCACAAAGGTGAGGTGAGTTACAACATCAGTGTGCACAGCATCAGTTGGAGTCTCTGGAGTTGTCTTTTTAGGAATCGAATGAGTAGATGAGAGGGTAGGCAGAGGTTCTGAATTAAATGTTGTATTTGAGTCCCCATCTTCAACCTTCTCTGACAAATTAGGCTCCCCCAAAAAGGTGAAGTGAGTTGCAATGTCATTGTTCATAGCATCAGTTGGGGTCTCTGGAGTAGTTTCCTCAAGAGCTGATTGAGTAGAAGACTGGGTATGTAGAGTTTCTGAATGAAATATTGTAGTTAAGTCCTCATCTTCAACCTTCTCTGACAAAATAGGCTCCTCCACAAAGGTGAGGTGAGTTACAACATCAGTGTGCACAGCATCAGTTGGAGTCTCTGGAGTTGTCTTTTTAGGAATTGAATGAGTAAATGAGAAGGTAGGCAGAGGTTCTGAATTAAATGTTGTATTCGAGTCCCCATCTTCAACCTTCTCTGACAAAATAGGCTCCCCCAAAAAGGTGAAGTGAGTTGCAATGTCATTATTCATAGCATCAGTTGGGGTCTCTGGAGTAGTTTCCTCAAGAGCTGATTGAGTAGAAGACTGGGTAGGTAGAGTTTCTGAATGAAATATTGTAGTTAAGTCCTCATCTTCAACATTCTCTGACAAAATAGGGTCCTCCACAAAGGTGAGGTGAGTTACAACATCAGTGTGCACAGCATCAGTTGGAGTCTCTGGAGTTGTCTTTTTAGGAATCGAATGAGTAAATGAGAGGGTAGGCAGAGGTTCTGAATTAAATGTTGTATTCGAGTCCCCATCTTCAACCTTCTCTGACAAAATAGACTCCCCCAAAAAGGTGAAGTGAGTTACAATGTCATTATTCATAGCATCAGTTGGGGTCTCTGGAGTAGTTTCCTCAAGAGCTGATTGAGTAGAAGACTGGGTAGGTAGAGTTTCTGAATGAAATATTGTAGTTAAGTCCTCATCTTCAAGCTTCTCTGACAAAATAGGCTCCTCCACAAAGGTGAGGTGAGTTAGAACATCAGTGTGCACAGCATCAGTTAGAGTCTCTGGAGTTGTCTTTTTAGGAATCGAATGAGTAGATGAGAGGGTAGGCAGAGGTTCTGAATAAAATGTTGTATTTGAGTCCCCATCTTCAACCTTCTCTGACAAAATAGGCTCCCCCAAAAAGGTGAAGTGAGTTGCAATGTCATTGTTCATAGCATCAGTTGGGGTCTCTGGAGTAGTTTCCTCAAGAGCTGATTGAGTAGAAGACTTGGTAGGTAGAGTTTCTGAATGAAATATTGTAGTTAAGTCCTCATTTTCAACCTTCTCTGACAAAATAGGCTCCTCCACAAAGGTGAGGCGAGTTACAACATCAGTGTGCATATCATCAGTTGGAGTCTCTGGAGTTATCTTTTTAGGAATCAAAGGAGTAGTTGAGAGGGTAGGCAGAGGTTCTGAATTAAATGTTGTATTCGAGTCCCCATCTTCAACCTTCTCTGACAAAATAGGCTCCCCCACAAAGGTGAAGTGAGTTGCAATGTCATTGTTCATAGCATCAGTTGTGGTCTCTGGAGTAGTTTCCTCAAGAGCCGATTGAGTAGAAGGCTGGGTAGGTAGAGTTTCTGAATGAAATATTGTAGTTAAGTTCTCATCTTCAACCTTCTCTGACAAAATAGGCTCCTCCACAAAGGTGAGGTGAGTGAAAACATCAGTACGCACAGCTTCAGTTGGAGTCTTTGGAAGGGTCCTCTCTTCAAGAATGGATTGAGTAGATGAATGGGTTGGCAGAGGTTCTGTAGTTGGATCTTCTACAGATTCATATTCATCTAGAGATGAATGTGATATACGAGTGAACAGGGACTCTTCAGGAGTGAAGGAAGTTGAATGATCTAAACTTGGTCTCTCAGTGACTATTTTTGTCTTGGCTGTTGTTGCAACCATGATCGCATCCTCAACTAAATCTTCTTCCGAGAGTTCAGTCACTGGGTTTTCTTTAGGCACAAGCTTGATACTCCCTAACTCCTCATCTAGAATTTGTACTTCTTTATCTGAACCTTCCACTTCTGGCCATAAGACTGCTGTTAACTCTGTGATATCTTCAATTATAGGTTGCTCATAGGCGTCTGAGGTAGTAGGACTTTCCATAGATATGGTATCAATTTCTTGTATTAAAAAGACTTGAGTAGTTAAAGGGATATCATTAGACTTTATTGTTGTTGAAGACACTGTCACAACTGATGTACCTAAATCATCTTGATGCTGTTTGTTGTCTGTTGAAGCAGTATACTCCTCTGTAACCTCCATGGCTACTGCTGTGCTTGTTGGGATCACAAGTCGTTCTGTGAAATCTTCATCAGCAGGTGAACTCTTAGTGGTATCATGATCTGATGATCCATTCACATTTAGAGTATCTACCACAGTGTAGACATGTAGCAAGGGTCGGTCAGTCATATGTGTACCCAAAGTGGTAGATTCATCTGGAAAATTTTCATCATATTGTTCAGGGGCTACTTGTGTCTGCATAGAGAGCTCGACAGTTAATGTCTCCATTGTCCAGAACACTGGGACCTGGTCAGTCATTGTGTAGTGAGGACTGGTTCGAATGTCTTGTGCCAAAAGAAATCCATTCAAAAATAGCTCCTCAGGGGTCAGATATTGGTGAGGAGATTTGAGCTGTTCCTCTTTATGTTCCTGATCACCCTTAGGTTGGTGCAGATCTTTAGCATTGCCATCCAAGGCTTCTTGTGATGCCCCAGACACCCTAGGCCAAATGTCTGGGCTTTGGCCATCCCCAGAGAAACCTGAGCCTGAACCAAGGTCTATGAAATCATGCTCAGGAGTTACCTCCACACCAGGAGTGTCCACAGGAGAAACTGGTGTATCATCTGTCTTGAGTATTGATTTGGTAGGTAAGGCATTTTTGGTTACTGTAACAGGACTGGTGGTAGTTGCAGTCTGTAGGAATCGCTCTTCTTCAAGAAAACCATAATCTGAAATGGAAACAAGAGATTTAAAACCATGTTACTGTCTTTACAGGAAAATATTAACAGAAGATAAGACTTACTCTCTGAACCAGGAGTATGAGCACTTGTCGATGTCTCAGATTTAGAGGTAAGATCAATTTCCAGTTTCTTCATAGATGTTTCTGCTATAGACATAGTGGAACTTTCCTCAAAAATGATTACATCATTTGCACTTGTGCCCTCACTCTCTCCATCGATCCATGGGTCAAAAGCGTGAACAGGGTCAAAGAAGTCATCCTTTGTGATGTACTTACTGGGAAATTCTTGCCCAGGAACATCTGGTGATTTCTCTGAGGCAAGAATATTATCCTAGGATTTAATGATTAAAAGGTCAATGTTAGTTACATTTGCTGTTTAATTATTTTTAAGGAGTAAAGCATATATTAATAATATTTTATTCTATTGGTCATTAGCATCACATCTCTCATATGTTGCAGTCTAGGGCCTACATGACATTAAGAGCTTGAAGCCATTTTTCACAAGGTTTTAATACTGAAGAAAGATGTAAAGATTGTACAGCACTGCTGTATTGTCCATAAAGTTAAACATGTAGTTACCTTTATCTATCTCACCATTTAAGAATCTCCTATATGTTATTGACTGTATATAGCTTTACTAGGGCTGGGACATTTAACACTTTCATTTCTGTGATTAATAGTTGACTGTTTAAGACATTAAAAAAATTAAGGAAATTAATGCAGTACCCATTTTATCACTTCATGAAACCTCACTAATGTTTTTGCCCACTTCCTGTGGCTAAAATTAACTGCCCCTGATTATTTATTACACAAGTATGTCCTGGGCATAATTAACACGAGAGCAGATTTACTGTATGGAAAGATACAGACAAGCTGGCATATCTCTTTGCGTTGCCTGAAAACACTGGCTCACTGTCATCTGAAACAGTGTTGAAACTTGCAAGTTCTTCGAGACAAAGTATGAAGTAAATATACTTATGATTAAATATTTTATTTTTTTATGTAATATGATTAATCGTGATTAATCACAGAAAACTATGTGATTAATTGGTTTCAAAAAAATCATGATTTACAGCCCTAAACTTTACATTACAAGTGACATTGACAGGTAGTCAAATTATAGAAATGAGTGTCAAGTTAATACTACCTCTTTGATCTATACTATGGAATTCCTGTATGGACAATGCTGGCATGAAACTCACACCCCAACACATACAGTATGTCAATAAGTGGACATAATATATGAGCCTGCACACACTAAATGCATGTGGTTAATGAAAGTGCACATGTGTCAGCTGTTAAAATTAGGTTTCATACTATTTTGGCCAGTGTTGTTCAATTAATATATATATATGTCACAAACACATGGCTAGAGGCAAAACAGTACACTCATTGTCTAAATGTAAAATTTTTCCTCCTAAACCTCTCACTGAATTGCAGTGGAAAAATATTTTTCCCTTTTCCATAGTCTTGAAAGTGAAAAACTTGCATAGGCATACTGAAAAAAGCACACATCTGTACTTCACACCATCCCAAGGGCCTGGTCCTAAAGTAGATGGGTCACTGGATGATACATATTGAGGTACAACTGAAAAAAGATCGCCGTCGGCTACACGCATTGGGCTTCATTCATGAAACACGATCATACCAAATTTCTGTGTAAATCATTTGTAAAACAATTCTTACGTAAATTGTAACATTTAATTAATTTGTCAATTTACATCATGGTTTTACAAATAACTTACACAAACATTTGTTCTGCCTATGTTTAACTTCCATTGACCATTCAATACAGGACAAAAGGCTTCGCTACCAAATAACTAATTACCCCTTAAAACTAGTTTACACAACCACACACTCATCTCCAAGCCATGACTCCTTCAGACAGGTTTTTATGTTGCAACATCTACATTAACAGCCGATAAGCAAAACTTTGTTTATACCAAAAGGACAACAATAATAATTGGTCTTAAACAGGATGAAGCAGATATAACTGACTTCAGATGTGTAACTATTAGTAACTAACACGTGTCTTTGCAGGCAGGCATCCTATTACCTGAGAGAGAGAACACATGTTCTCATATCCAAACTTGGACAAAATGCCCCAGCCAAAACAAGACAGTAAATCTATTTAATAAGAGTTATGAAAAAAAGTGCCAGTTTTGTCAAATGTAAGTTGAAAAATTAATTAAAGAGTAAATTATTATTTCCTTGTTTGGTGTTCAGATATGCCCATCTAATTAAACTATGACTGTGAATAAATTAATCAATAATTTATGCCTCTTCAATAAGTATATGTCATTCTGAGATTGAAAACAGGTACTTTTCAATATTTAATAGTGACAGAGCTAAACATTTTTCATAAAATGGCATGCTTACTTGTGTCAAGAGAACACTTACACAGGAAAATAGACTTGAATAGTTTTACAGACTCACCGTATTATCCCGTAGCTGTGCTATAATCTGTTTTAATGGCATGCCCTGAAAACCCATTTTATGTGCAGGATAATCTTCCTTATCGTGTAGCAACAAAAACCTACATATGATTGCCATTACTGTGACTCATTTTTCAATGAACAGCATTTACTGCTTTCCAAGCTTTTTCTTTAGAGGGATTCACATTCACACTTGAAAGTGATTGCACTACATTGAGGTGAAAAAGAACCCTTGAAATCCTAAACTGCAGCTCTTGATTGGGATGCTGGACTGGATTGTCGTGGTTACCCGTTCACTAGGTGGTCCTGCCAATGACCATTGACTCACCATCGTGTCATTGGAGTCATGCGGTCTGCTGGTTGGTTTGGAAGGCGGCAATGTCTCCACTGTGAAGGCAAAACAGAGACAAATCATATCAAATTATATTTAAAAGGACTCATACGCATAGTGACGTCTTTTCAAGAATGATTGGCTCTGAGGGCTGTAAGATTAGGCTGCCAAAACCAAAGATAATACGCAAGAAGGGCCCTTCTTCACCTAAAACCCATATGTGGCCAAGTAATGTAAGATAATATCACACCATTGTCAAATACTGCATTTCAGGTTCATTTAGCTGCAGTATGCGATTTACCACTATGACAGATTACAAACATTAAGCCACTGTTTAGACTGTTAAGGCCATTCAGTCTAAGACACTTGGGGTTCTCGATTAAAGGAATAGTTCACCCCAAAATGTTGTCGTTATTTTCACATCCTCATGTGGTTCCGCCTCCACAATAACACATCAACGCCCACTTTGCCTTCAGTCAATTCCGTAGCCCACCCAGTAGCATTGAGCAGTGAGATGGCAGAGTGAGAGCAGGACCATCAAGAGCAGAGAGCCAATCATAACAGTGGGCGTTTACTGCCACGCCTTAAAGGAGAAGCAGCACCAAAACCAAGTGTTTCTGACAGAGGGTCAGAATTAGGGTGGAAACTGATGATTATTTTATTAATATTAACTTGTTAACACAACAGTCTGAGGTTTTTTTATCATATTGTTTTATATAAAAACATTGCAGATTCTCGGGAGAAGGCCCAAGATTTTCACATAAAAATTAATTACATTAAGGGTTGTTATCAAAACCTATATGTATGACTTCAGAACACTTGGAATATAACAAAAGTGTCACATGGACTTCTTTTAAGATACTTTTGCAACCTTTTTTAAGATTTAAAGTCAGTCCCAATCAACTACCGTTGTATTGAAAAGACAGACCAAAAAATGCATTAAAATGCTTCCTTGCATATTTCGCATAAAAAAGAAAGTCATACAGGTTTGGAGCGAAGATGAGTTTGAGTAAATCATAAAATAATTAACATTTTTGGCTGAAACATTCCTTTAAAATAAATTCAAATTGATGGATCGACAACATGCCTCTATCTAATGGAGGACATCTTACCATTTTCAAGTTGCAAAGAATCAGGGTCCACATCCAGATTGGTGTTTCCGATGAAAGTTTCCTTGTGGAGGGCTTCAGTGATGTAGTTTCTGAAGTCAGTGATGGTGTAGACCACAGTGGGTAGCTCATCAGGATCTGTGAAGGAGACCTCAACCATATTGGAATGCAGGTTTATGTAATCCATGGTCTCATTGCTTATTCCCGAGCCATCAACCTCAAGAACAACAGCGTAGTGCACCACCACTGCCAGTCCTCTGAGGAATGAAAAGAAAACATATCAAAACCGTGACTCCTTGCGGTCACTAAACTGTCATAGCATGTTCCATCACTGGGTTCACTGGCTGTAAATGGCATCACTGTTATGCATTAAAGTATTGCAGCATTTACAAATAAATAAACAGTTTCTTATTATGAATTGCAGAGTGGAATTTGGTGTATTTGTAGTTCATTGTGTTAATATTAAGAACAGGGACAAAATGTAAAGACACTGGACAACAATGTCAGCTTTGAAAAGGCCATTCTTGTATACTAAACTCTATATGCCCTGTTGTAAACATAAAAGTCACCATAAAATAAAAATTGGATTGTTATTTGTTTTTGTTTTTTGTGTGGCATTTAGTCCATGTCTAATAGCTATGAAGCCTTATATATGCTAGTGTACAGCTAAATGAACCTTGCATTTAAAATGGACAGTTCTTTTCTTCTGGTAAATGTGCCTAAAGTATTGATGCCTCATCTTGCACTACATAGATTTTTGTCAAATCAAATGCTCTTTCAAATGAGAATGTCCCTTCCCCTAATGCCACCCTCAACCAACTAGCAAGTAGAAAATCATGGCTTACGGCTGTGACGTAGCTAAAGTCTATTGGTTGATATCTATCTGATATGCTCCTCCCAAACTTCCAGTTTCAATAGGAAATATGTTAACATGGGAGAAAAATCTGCGCTCATCAAGTGATTATTTAATGGTTCAAATGAAACCCAAGTCTAGGTTCAAGCTAGCACCCAAATGCCACAAAACATTTAGCAGCCAAGTTCTTGAAGACTGGGAAAATAAAAAAGAATTGGGAGAGAGGAGAGCTGACCTATATTTTTTCACATCATATTTTTCTACGAGGGTTAAAAACCTGGTGACCAGATCGATTTTCTCTCCTGTGACAGGTAAAATCTCAGATTTCAATTCAATGGCATACCAGAAACTGCTTGCATGCTAATAAGCTTTATACAGCTCTATAGTGTGGTTTAGTCGAGGCATTGCTAATCGTGATAAAACACAGTGAAACTTCACCTTGATGGTACTTGAGAGCAGAGAAATTTTGCATCTAATCCCATTGTGTTCACCAACTGGGTATGAATTTAGCATAGCTACTTATCCCACTTAAGTTAGCAATTGGCTGTTAAAGACAAATGAGACACACATATACAAAATGTCACACCTAAATAAGCGTGAGCATGACCATCTAATCAAAGTAAATTTTTTTCAAAGGCTAACAAGACAGCTAGCACATAACCCCACCAAAAAAAAAAAAAACAGTACGAAAACATTTTCAGAGCAACACTCTATAAAACTTGATATGGTGGGTGGAAAATGTAGGCACACGAATTTCTCATTAGATGTTTTGGAGGAGATATGGGTCATGCAGCTGTGTGACATGGCACAATGGGGAGATGGATTTATCAGACCCGGGTGTAACATCACACTTTACATTATTTAATTTTCTAATAATGTCTGTTTTCTTAATTTTGAGATGTGAAATATGAACAGATATATAAATGCAATTTATTAATAAGTAGATCCACAGAATGAATTTGAATGAAATTAGGACAGGCTACTCACCCTTCAATGTCCTTTTGTGGCCTGGGACAGTTTGATAACAAATAAAAACAAAATCAACATATACCCATACTTTAAAAATAATAATAGAAAAAATGCTTTTGTATGTAATCAATGTATCTCATTTGATTAATTTCATCATGTTAATTACTGTTATAAATTCCTACCTGAATTCAAGGACAACTATTTTCTTTAAACCTTGAAGATTTTCAAAAATCTCTTCAATCTTTAAGAAAGGAGAGGTGATGTTATGAAAACACAATATATATTATCCTGATAGTATGGTATAAATGTTTATTCCCTGCACACTTTTGTGACTTGTATGCCAAAATATATGTATTTTATAAATATGTACAGTATATCTCTTCTCACCTTCTCAGTGAACTGCTCAGATAGATGCTGATAATAGGAACTCTCTGGATTTCTTAAATCATCATTATAACTCTCTCCTTTCAGCTTAATGCTCATCTCTACAATATGGTCTCCCACAGGACGACTCGGTCTGGCATGGACATCATCAATTTCATTGCCAATCTAAACATAATAAAGTTATATTATATATATATATATATATATATATATATATATATATATATATATATAAAACATCCAAGTTCAGGAGCTCACAAATATTGATTTGATGTAAAAATGCCTGAAAAATATACCTATACAGAGTGATAAGAAAAAACTAATGTATAAGCTTCACTTTAGAAAAACAATGCCAAATTGGAAGTGGAAGTGCTCACCATACTGTTTTCACCTAAAACACCATTGGAAATGTCCTGTAGTGAGGTTTGTAATGTGGTTGAGAAAGTTTTTTTAAGGCTAGTTATCAAGTCATTCCGTCCAACCGTAATGTCCTCCACTTTTAAGGTTTGAGTTGGGGTTTCATCCTCTGCCAATTCAGATAGGATCACAGGTAAGTCAGTTATTATGTTAGGCGCTGACATTTTCTCAGGTAAAACCTCTGTTACGATAACAGTCATCTCAGATGTGACATCAGGTGTCTGAGACATGACTTCACTTGTCTGAAGTATAACTTCAGGTTCTTCAGATATGACATCAGCTGTTTCTGTAACAACCTCAGTTGTCTCCAATATGATGCCAGGTGTCTCAGATAAGGTGTCTCCTATGGCCTCGGGTACTTTATATGTGTCCTCAGGAATCTCAGATGACTCCATAATTTCATTTGTGTCCTCGTCTATGGCGGTTGTCTGTATATCTTTTATCACCTCAGTAAGGTTAGACAATTTGTCTTCAATAACTTCAATTGTCTCCTCAGAACCTTCACCAGTTTTAGGTGTTTCTTCTTCAAGTACATCTTCCACATCTCCTGTAACAAATTCCAAAATATCAGTTTCAGGGGCACCATCCTCAAAAATTGTGTCAAGTGTGACTTCAGGTGTGATTGCAGTGGTGGCCTCAGATGTGATCGTAGTAGACATATTTGGTGACTTCTCTTTAACAGAAACACCTGCTGTACCTTGTCCAGGTATTTCCTTGTGAGGTACCTCTTCCTCCTCTTCTTTGTTAAGTAATGTTACAGTTTCAATATCTTCAAGTGTTCTCTGTGTTAATACAACAGTGTTCTCCTCAAGCAGGTTTTCCATAGTTTTATCATCTCTTGCAACCTCAGATAATGTATCTGCACGGGTAGGTGGTGAAAGCATTTCTGGCACAGCAGTCACAAAAGCAATTTTGGCAACATCCTCATCTGTCAGAGCTTTTGGCAATCCTTCTGTGGTAGCATCAGGCAAAACCTCTGCTAGTTCTGTGGGGGTTGTCTGTACAGGCTCCTTTGGTGAGATATTCTGAACATCTACTGGAGATATTTCTGAAGGAGATCCTGCTGGAGTCCTATAAGTGAACAATGTAGTCTCTGAAACAAAATCAACTTCTGAATCTGCCATTGTAACAGGACCTTTGGTAGCATCCTTTGCCCCCTGAAGTTCAATTTCTGAAATAAGGTATTTTGTTGATTCACTGGTTTCTATTGTAGGAATACTTGTACTTATACCTGGTGGGTCCTCAAAGGTTGTGGGACGATCGGGCTTATAGTTTTCAGAGGTAGAATCTACTGGAGTCTTACCAGTGGACAAAAATGTAGGCTCAGAGACAACAACTGCTGCCTTAACAGTACTCTCAGTAGTGTTCTCTCCCTCACTCAGTTCAGTTTCAGAATTAAGCTCTTCAGTGGATTCAATGGTGACAGCTGTAGGAGTATTAGTACTTATCCCTGGTAAGTCATCAAAGGTTGTGGGAAGATTAGGTTTATTTTTTTCTGAAGTAGAGTCATGGGGATCAGTGTTCATTAAAGTAGGCTCAGAGACAATGTCAGCCTCTACATGTTGAATGGTAACATCTGCTGTCGTAATCAGACCTTCAGTAAAATCCTGTCCCTCCTCCAGTTCAGTTTCTGAAATAAGGCCCTCAATTGATTCTCTGGTGACAACAGTAGGATAAGTAGTACTAATCTCCAATGAGTCCTCGAAGGTTGTGGGAATATCATGCTCAGATTGTCCTGAAGTAAAATCTTCTGGAGTACTATCTGTGGTCATTAATGTAGGTTTTGAGACAACATTAACCACTACATGTTGAACGGTAGCATCTGCTGTCTTAACAGGACCTTCAGGAGCATCTGGTCCCACCTGCGGTTCAGTTTCTGAATTACGTTTCTCAGTCACCTCTCTTGTGAGATATGTAGGAGTATTAATGCTTATCCCAGATGAGTCTGTGGTAAGATCAGGCTTTTGGGTGACTCCAAGTGTGACTTCAGGCTCTGTAGCCAGAGTGGTAATTGGGATTAGGTCTGCAATGGTCTGCAGTGTGATACCCTGTGATTCCGTCACTGCCTCAGGAAGCAGAATACTGACTGGTTGGGGAAAGTTAGAGGAATATAGACAGAGAGTGTTAGAAAGAGAAAGAAAGACAGAGAGGATGTGGAAAAAAGAGAACATTTGTGTCATAAGAGGATGTTTGCGTAATATTAGAATCTTGTATGTTACCCTGTTAATTTCGTCCACCATGCCCTTTATTCATCACCAGTGCAGATATAAATGTAAATTAATTTAAGTAAATTTCTCTTGAGGATATCAGGGCCCTCCATATAGCCTATTGTTGAGGTTAAGCTGACACTCAATCATTTAGTTACACTTGACTAAATGGCAGAGCATTGTCTGAAGATCCTGGCACCTTTGCTTTATTAGCAGCCAGTAAGTAACTAAAATGGATTAACGTCTATTCTGAGACCACTGTATTACCTGCACCAGGAAGCAGTAGGCCATTGTTGATGTGGCCTTATGTCTCATGCAGAGTGTAAATATACTGATGAATCAGAGCATAGCTTAACTAAACAGCCCCCCTAGTATTTTTTAAAGCATTTGTAAACACAGGGAATGGGGACAGAGCTCCATATTGAAAATGATTTTTTTGTTGTAAATAACAGTGTCAAGAACTATACTGACCTTTTTGTGTTGTGGCCACATTTGCTTGTGTTGGCAAGGTAGTCGTCGTCTTATGGCTGTGAGAGAGAAGACAATCATGAATGTGTTTGATGGTTGGGGTCAAGAACCTGCCCAAAATATACTAAATGGAAACTTCTTGTTGGCAAAAGCATTGAGTTTTTATCAACCCCTCAGGAAATGAACTAAAATAGGAGTGCTACAGTATGTCTCTAAAGCTAGCTGAAAGTGAACTAGCTTTACCAGGAACTAAAAAAGTCAGGGAGCCATATACATCTTTAACTATTAATGGGTAGTTTTGTCTGCAAAGCACCAGTGTGTGTTCAAACTTAGCTAATTTAGCTTTTTGGCAAAACATTGGAAATAACTTGTGTTTCATGTCTTTCATCTATGTTTTAATTTACAACTCAAAACTAAGATCCACACTGGACATTCGCAGATGATTTTATCAAATTACTGCCAATTATTTAATTTATTCTATTGTTCAGGATATTTAGTCTGCAGAGAAATACTACAGGTATGTAGGTATTGTGTTTATTATTACAATTATCAACCCATGGGGTGAAGATTCCTACCTGCACTCAGGTTGTCTTGGGCTGGTGAGTGCACTAAGACAAATATAGGAGTCATATGATCATACTTAGATAAAAAGTTGAATATGGTCAAATGTGTTCCTGTTTGTGTCTGTGTATTTTATAGATTATTACTGGCAAGATAATATAACATAACACTGTAAAAATTTAAATGACAGTATTACCCTTGTATAAATTGCTGTAGCACTAACATGGTACACTATTGTTATCAGATGGTGATACCATCAATCTATATGATTACGTTATAAATGTACCATTGATTGGTAATTATTTGGAATTTACATGATACAACCATGGTAAATGTGTAAGCAGCATGTTACAATGTAAAAATAACAGAGAAGCAGTTCTCACCTTGTTGTTACTGAATCCAATCCCACCCTCTGAAAAAAAAGTTAGTTCACTTACATTTTAAAACTTCTCAGTACCTTAGTAGCAATATATTGGAATGCCAAGAATCAATATGAGAAATATTTGGTAAGGAGGATATTTCCTTACTCACACTTGTAACCAGAGCGAGGTGCTCAGCTGACTGGCTAAAGCTCTTGCCGATATCGAACACACTGATACTACCATTTTGGCATTTTCTCATCCAGTTTTGGTACTCAGCTTTTTCCGGCAAACGATCCCAGAAGATCTTGAAGGCCTCCCACACTGTTTCCTGGCACACTGTGACACACACAAATGCAAACATACACTCATTGAGCACTTTATTAGAAACATTACACCTACATATTAATGCAATCTCCTGGGATTTTCATGCACAAGAATCTCTAGAATTTACTCAGAATGGTGCCAAAAACAAAAAACATCCAGTGAATGGCAGTTCTGCGGACAGAAATGCCTTGTTGATGAGAGAGGTCAACGGAGAATGGCCAGACTGGTTTGAGCTGACAGAAAGGCTACAATAACTCAGGTAACGGCTCTGTACAATTGAGTGAGCAGAATAGCACCTCAGAATGCACAACATGTTGAACCTTGAGGCGGATGGGCTACAACAGCAGAAGACCATGTCTGGAAATGTATTAGTGTTTCTAATAAAGTGCTCAGTGAGTACTGTATATGTATATAGAAAGACATCAGCAGTCTGAACCTTTAGACTGCGTAGAACAACTAAAACATTATAAATTTGCCATAATCTGACTGATATTCTATTAATTGTAGTTAAAACTACAGTTTTATAGTTTGAAAGTTTCACCTCCTGATGTTGATCATCATCATTTTCTAAAGGTTACACACCTCCTTTAACTGACCATTTGAGTTTCAGGCTTTTTTTTGCACTCTATTTGTGGAAAGTGTTATGAACAGCAGAAACGGTCTTTGTTGTGTGCCGTCTGGTGTGAAATCAGGTCAGCAGCCAGCAGTTTTCACAACTTTGAAAAATACTGTTAAACATGCTTTGCGATGACATTGTGTACCTGCCCTGTTCCACATAGAGGTGAGGATAATCTGCTTAAACACCAGCTTTGAACGACGCTGTAGTGGAAATTGACATTTCTCTCATAATGGACTCCCCTTTCATTTTGAAAAGAAGACAGAAATAACAAAAGTAATAATAACATAATGGAAACATTTCTTCTCCTTATGCACACACGTCACTTGTTCCAGACAAAACTTTTTTTTATTTTTTTTATTTCTCAGTTTGAGAACCAAAATTAATTTTTCGGCATGTGCCGCATAGCCTACTTTCTCAATGTACCCTGCAAGTGGAAAATTACATGTGCAGATGGGGATGTTAAACCTTGCTAAACATTTTGCGGCTGCAGTTGAAACTACATCTGCCTGCCATACCGACATGGCAAGAAGACAATCAGAATTATAGTACGTAGGAGGGTAAAGGTTACCTATTTTCCTGGAAGAGCATAGGATCTGGCCATTGCAGAAGTGATGCAGGAGCAACAAGGACTTCAAGAGGGGACTACAATTTTTATATGAAATTAGAAAAATACAAAATATATTCATTTCACTTGTGGTCTGACTTTTGGACCCCACTGGCCATGCAGTAACACACCAGATCATATTGTTCCGTAATAGGGTGTCATGGCCAAATTGAATCAATATTATTTTGAATATTGCTGGAATAACAGTGTATGTAAATAGCAACACTAAGCTCTTGAGTTGTGGTGATTATATTTGCTAGGGTCACCTGGGTCTTATTAACAGAAAAAGACATTAATCTCAGAGGTGGTCACCAGTTGGATTTAATACTTTGATTGCATCTAACTTCACAGGCTAATATGTGATCTTTAGAAAGAGCATGATGTGGACACGTGTTCTTGTTTGAATGTGTCTGGGCATTTGAGCATGATTATTAGTGCTGTCAGTCGATTAAAATAATTATTTGTGATAAAAATATTGAATCGTGATTAATTACAGATTTTGAATGTGCTTAAAATCATTTTTAATAACAAAAATGTGCATGCTTTTTATAGTTAATCACGGTTAATTGCAAATTTTGAAAGTGTTTAAAATTTACTATATATTGCTACTTCTTTATTTCACTCCCCTGGCCTCAAGAGGCACACTAGCAACCAGTTGCAGTGGTGCTGTGACCCGGATGGGAGTAAGGTTTAGGGGGTGAGTGTAACGGCAGCCAGCTGGTAGGTAGCTGTGCAGCGTGTAAACTTCACTCCACTGGCTGACGCTAGAGGCTGTAACATTTAGCCTCCTCGTTAGCATGCCTGCCTCCCATGCTGGCTGACGCCGGTTCAAATCCCGCTCAGAGTGGGTTGAGCAGGACCGGTTACATTAGGAAAGAAAACAAAACAATATGTAACAATTTCCCAACAAAGCCTACGTGTGAGTTTAAATAAATTAAATAACTTTTCCCCATAGGTTAAATATTCGTTGCAATGGGCATTAAATCTCATAAACCCTCAATATTATTCAGCTGGCTACCCACTTCATATACAGCATCAAGCGCCACAGAGAACAGATGTGCTCCGAAGGTCATACTACCATACTACTCCTGACATTTCTGTGAGTAGTATGGAAGTATGCCATTCCAAACCTGTCCAAAGTTCTGCTATTAGTGGTGGCACTGACCACATAATGATACTTCTGTAATCATTAGCTGAGGCTTTGAAAGATCAGCGGCAACGTGTTTAGATTTAAAATTGTTTAAACTGACCAGCATGTTGACAGACTGTACATGGGAGAACAAGCTAGCCTACCACAGTGATCCCTCACCAGAGCCATTTATCATATGTTTGGCTTTTAGGTGATATTTAAGACTAAGACCCATCTGAGGTCCTTTCTCTATCAATTAATCATTGACATGGAATTACTGTTGTGTGTGGGTTTGTGAAATGTCCCTAGACAGAACACATCGCAAAGGCTCCAACATATCCCAGCCAATGTTCAGAACGGAGCTGAATGTAATGTCAGTAACTAATGTAAAAATTTAAAAATGCATTAATCATGTTTAAGATAATGTGTTAAGGATAAAAAGTCACATTTGTTAACGTATTCATTTTCACAATTCTAATGATATGAGATAGACATAGAGACAGTATGCCTCATTCACTAATAATTGCGTGGATTTTGCACAGGATTTATATGTACAGGAACATTTTTCACAAAAACTTTATCCTGATTCACAACACGTGCATTCAAACATGAATTTGTTCTTACACTTGTTCTAATGTTAATGAATCAAGAGTTTTCAAAATGTCAGATGACGTGTCCCGTGGTCATTGAAAAGATTTGAATGTGTTTCAGAATAGTGATGGTTCGTTCATGAACGATTCATTCATATTGAACCATTTTTTTATGTGACTCAGAAGAAAGTGATTTGTCCATTTTGTGCTGGCCGCGCATGTGCTTTGTGCAACCTCTGTTAGTTTGTTATGTGAAAACCGCATAGACGCTGTACAGGAAACTGAAATGACTAGTTGAGTCGTTTGTTCTTTTTTCAAGTGACAGCCGTATACGCTATGCACACACACAGGAAACAGAAATGATTAGTTCACCTCTCGAGTCAACTGGTCCAAGCCGTTCGTTCTTTTGTCACGTGACAGCCCTATACGCTCTGCACAAACACAGGAAACAGAATGATCCCAATCTTCCCATCACCATTTCAGAAGGGACAAATTATTGGCCTACATCAAGCAAAAAAGATTAGGACTAAGGAGATTGTCACTGATATGGGGTTTAGAACTGTCCAACACATTATTAAAACCTGAAAGGATAGTGGTGAAATGTGTAAATAAAAATAAGAAATGTGGTCATAAAAAAATCTTGAACGATAGTAATCGGCGATCTCTAAACGCTTGGTCAAGTCATAAAAATCGACAGTAGAACTCACGGCTATGTTTAATAGTGAAAGTAAGAGCATTTCCACATGCACAACGCAACGAGATCTTACAGGATTGTGACTAAACAGCTGTGTGGCCACAAGTAAACCAGTTGTTAGTGAGGATAATAGGAATACTTCACCTGAATTTGCTAGGGAGCATACAAATTGGACTGTGGAGCAATGGATAAAGGTCATGTGGTCTGATGATTCCAGATTTACCATATTCCAAAGCGATGGGTAAGAAGGGTAAGTAGGGCAGCACATGAAGCGATGCACCCGACATGCATTTCCACACATGAATTGGCCACCACAGAGTCCTGACCTTAACTATATTGATAGTGATGATAGATGATACAGATGTTAGTGGACTTTAGGAGGAACACCCCAACATTGACCATGCTCACCATTCTCAACAGCACTGTGGCAGCAGTGGAGTCATTCAGGTTTCTGGGCACTACCATCTCACAGGACATGAAGTGGGAGACCCACATTGAGTCTATTGTGAAAAAGGCCCATTAGAGGTTGTACTTTCTTCACGAGCTGAGGAAATTCTACTCAGCAGTCATTAAGTCTGTCCTCGAAACTTCAATAACTGTCTGGTTTGGTTCAGCTATGAAATAGGACATCAGGAGACTACAAACAGACAGTTGGACTGCTGAGAGGATCATTGGTTGCCCGAAAAATCACTCTGGACCTCACTCACACAGCCCACTACCTTTTTGAACAGTTGCCTTCAGGATTGCCTGTATATATATAAAAGGCCTGTCGATTTAACACGTTAATTCAGTGCGATTAATTTTACAAAAAATAACATGTTAAAAAAATTAACGCAATTATTCGCGATGCCCCCGGACCGCAATAAGGAAGATTCCTGAGAAGTGCAAGCTTGTAGTACCACCTGTTTACTCCAGAGGGCAGTAAGTGAAATTTCAGCTGTATTATCAACACAGCTTATACAGTGTAGAAAACAATACTTCAGCAGACACACAACACAAACATTGTTGCATTATGTTCTTGCGTTAAAAACAGTTGAAGGAGCGCAAATGCGAACTAAGAGATCTCAAGATGTGTTTAAAGATTGAGTATTAAACTATATTTAACTTGACACAGTGACCTAAACATTTTATGTTTATAATGCAACGCACCCGAGACACTACACAAGCATGTCTGATGCATGTGTAAATTGACGGGTCCTTAAACAAGCCCTCATAATAAATCTCCAACTGATTGACAAATTCACTTGTGAAATGGATTGCTGTGAACTGTGTGACAATTATTGACTTATGATCAATAATATGGTAGTAAACAATATTTTAGTAGTATTCTAAAGCCGCTTTTTGTATTGTCTTATCAATAATTAACTAATAATATATATATATATATATATATATATATATATATATATATATATACATACATATTTTTTTAAAATTTAAAGATAACTATGTATAATTATTTCATCATTATATATTGAATTATTGTTATGTGAGGGGCTTTCTCAGCAAATATTTGTATTTAAATGTGATTAATCGCGATTAATTAATCGGGACACCATGTAATTAATTTGTAAAAGTCAAAGTGGCACAAATATTCTGCTACAATTGTCATGCAAACATTATTTTGTTTTCTTTCCTTAAATTGTAACTGAAATTAAAATAATTTTAAGCTAATAGTCATTTTAATCTGTTGACAGCCCAGTTCGTAATTTTAACAAAAAAAAATAAAATCGAAATTCTCTCAAGTATACCCTGTAACCTGCTCAAGTACCCCTGTTTGGGATTCACTGATATATACTATATGACTTTCAAGTCATCTACAACCTACATTCACAATGACCATTTTTGTTGACCATGCCAGAATCAAATGCAAGAAAAACCACACTGAATAAAAGTCAACCGTTTGGTTCTTACCTCGCAGGTGAAAGTAGTTGAGGTGATTCTGTATTGCCTGTTGCACAGTATCATGAGAGCAAAGTTTAACTCCATTGGGGAACAGGAGGTCCCGTTTTCTTCGGCATAGAGAACTTTTCCCTTTGTTTCCAGACCCATATTCCAAATTCTTTCTTCTAATTGTGACCAATGAATGATTCAAAATGTCATCATTCAAAAATTTAGTATATCCATTTGCTAAATAATCCTCATGGCTTTCACCAGTTGCATCTGATGAAGAACAAAGAGATAATAATATTGATCACAATATTGGAAGAATCCCAAAACTGTTCAAGGCCGTGATGTTACAGTAGATACATACCTGTGTGTAGGTGAAAGTGTCCTATCAAAAGCAGTACTACGAAAGCTCGCCATATGCATTTCAAAGGAAGATCAGGCATTATAATTCCTTATTCATGCAAATCTTTCAGAAAACGTGGGCAATTATTCAGGCATCCCTCCTTGCACAGCCCCAAAACTTGGTCTATAGTTTTGTTAATTAGTCTGCATTGACAGGACTTCCTTTCCTGTCTGCAGAGGGATGCGATCACGTAGCTTTGAGCTGACGTCTCACCATGCGGCTTAGCAGATGGCTCTTTGGAAGATTTTTCTTGCTCACTAATCCTATTTGTTAAGTCTTCTGAGGAAACTTGTCGAGAAGGGAGTCATACACCTTTATTGTCCACCTGTAGGATCTGTCTGGATGCTGAGACGTCCAGATAACAAGGTAGACAAGGATGCTGATGTGGAATTTGCGGTCTGATCCTTTGACTAGATTAGTTACAAGAATGGCCTCCTTGTATTCTATGGTCATTGTTGAGTATAATGGGATTTCAATCCAAAACAGGGTTGCAATGGTTGCACTTGTGCAATTTTTAATTTACTGAACAATTTGCTCAGTTTATGCAAAGAGAGATCTCTTTGAATTCTCATCTAATTCTCGTACTTAAAGTTAAAGTTTTTTGCATAATATATTGTGTATCCATATAGGGCATATGTGTTTGACTTCTGAGGTTATCCATCTTTCTTCTGAATGGGTTCACACAAGTTTGCCATGTCCCATGGCAGTACAGATTAAGGGACTGGATTGAGTTTTGGATGTATTCCACCATGGATGATATAGAGATGAACAGATGGCACAAGCATGGCCAAAACAAAACAAAGTGTTTGGTAAGGTGGTAATGGCTGGTTGGTTGTTTGAGGATATTAAAACCACAGCTTTTAATCATGTATATAGAGAAACATACTCTAATTTGTAGTTTTTAACTGTGTAGTTAACTGAAAAAGGAAAGTTTGTCTAGGCAAATTACAAATGCTGGCTTGACAAAGCCATGTCTGAAATTAGCAGTTAGAATGTTATCTTAAAGTCTTTATTTTATACATATATGGGTCATATGTAGAGCCATCATCCGGCATTGGAGGGTGAGGGAGGGACAAGCCGGAATGTTGTCCCTGGGTGTGTGATGAGCTGGGCCCACTAAGGTCCTCTATTGTATAGCCTATAGGCCCACTAATAAAAATGTTGTCCTAATTGAATTTTAGAGGTGGCCTTGGTCTTATGTAGTTTGAAGAGTTAGTACAGAGTTAACAGTTAGAAAAGAAGAGAGAGTGGTTTCATAGCATGCTTTCTACCATTGTGGAAAGGATTAGCCAAGAATATCTCTTTAGGTACATTAAGGTTAGCCTAACCCAGTGTGAAGTCTGCCAGGTGGTCTGGACAGTGACCTGACGGACTTGGAGCAAATCTGCTCTGTTTGATGGGAAAAGGTATTTGACGGGGGCCAGGCAGGGAGATTTCTGGGTGGGTTGAGGTTAACAGAGGTATGACAGATAACAGAGAGTTGAGGATAACAGAGATCATATCCTGCATGACATCTGCCATATCAGTACTTTGCTTTCTCCTTCCTGCTCTTTTTGTTCTTTCATGCTTTCCCTTATCTTTCTGCAAACATCAAAATTGTCCCTATTTTACTAATAATGTATTATTTAATAAAATAACATTTTAATGGTTATACATTTAATCGTGCCCCAATTCATATGTACATTTTTAAATAAGGAATTGTACCTACCATTGTAGCAACTGAAGCTTGAAGTAACACCTACACTTTAAACAAACATTACCCACAATAATTGTTCATATTACTGCTGATGTCATTTCTGTGTCACAAGCACCACCGAATGGAAGTGCAAAAATAAGCTTTCTGAATACGCCCTCCACCTGTCATTGGTCACAAAAAGAGACAGTCCTGCCCCCAACACATGCTATTGGTTATGTTGTTGGGGCGGGTCTAAATGGGTCACTCAAAACAAACGGATTAATTTTTATTGCACCACAAAGGCAGTATTTACATTGTTCAAGAAAATTAACTAATGAATGGCATACTTCTAATTAGTTGTATCTGCATATTACGCTGGGATAGAAGAAAGTATTTTAACACTGAAAAAGTGTTAAATTAAGTCCAAAACAAAACCAAATTAGCCTGATCAGGGTGAGATTTTGCGTTCAAAGTAGCTAGACAGAGCACAACATAATGGAACAAACAGGGGTCTCGAGTTGCGTTTTTCAATGTTACTTGACATACTGTCTTAAACATGGCAAGAGATGCAACATAATGCCAACAGATGTACATATGTATGTATATTTTTAAAAATATAATGGAAAAATGAATATATGACTAGGAGGACAACTTTACCTGACAAGCTGAAGATAGAATATAATTTTTGTAGACTAACTACAAAACACTAACTACTGTACTTACTTCAACAGCACGTTGTGTAAGCATTTACGTAGCTTTGGCTCTGTGCATCAGTTGGTGTCCTGAATTAAACAACTAATGGCAAGGGATGGGAAAGGTTGAAACAGGTCATCATGGGCAGCATTCTGACATCTCAATTGAGCTATTGAATTTAGGCAGGAGGAAGCACCTCTTAACAACTTTAAGTTAGTGGCAGACAGTGACTGACATTACAAGAGGTTTAATTGACAACACTAGACAATATTTGTTGAATATAATTGTAAGCAGTTGAATGGTTGCCTTGCATTTATCTGGGCTACTATCCAGAGCATCAGATAAGGCTTTAATCAACCAAACAGTTGTCTTCACAGCCAATTCCAATCACATGTACACGATTAAGCAGAAAGCCACTTACAGTTCTTCTTAAAGTGATAGTTCACCCAATATATTTGGATGAACAACATTTTGCAAAATGTCTTGGCTGCTCTTTTCCATATAATAAGTGTACGGGACAGGGGTTAGAGTGGCATCAATTAACTTAATCTTACTTATATATATATTAAACTATACTTTAGTGACCGTGTGTATCAATCTAAATCGATTGCATATATTATTACATAATTTTGATTTAAACACAGCTGAGCCAATCAAACTTCTTTCTTTTCAATCATACAATAGGGGCCTGATTTACAAGCATCTCTGTGTCAAGACTTGAGTTTAAATTATTCCACTTTTCAGTGCCCTATTTATCAAGGTAGATTATGGGGTAAAAGTCTTGGTTGAAGGTGCGTTGAAGGTGGAGTGCGTGATCCCATCCTTTCAGTGGCTGTAATTGGGCTCTAATCTCAAGAGCGTGGTCCAGATTAACCAATCCAGGGCCGAATACCATAAAGTTACATCAGTGGGGCATGAGGTTTCCTCAAAGTCAGGCTACTTCCAGTGTCAGGCCTGATTAGAGGAAAGCCACTGAGCTCAAACCCCACTACAAACCTAATACTCCCAACTCAAGTCAGATGTTACATTTAAAACTTCCAAACAGTCTTCACACGTGTTGCTGTATTTTCACATTATAAAATGTTGTTGAATTAACACATTCAATTAATGTAATTGTTTATATTAATCATGCCCCCTAACCCATATGTATATTTCATAATAAAGTACATATTTTCCAACCATCGGAGCAATTTCAGATTGAAATACATTTAAATTCATGATTTTACGAGCAGTGTCAACAGGGAGCAGTCAGCCTGAGAATGAGAGCAAGTCACTCCAAGTGTATGGGTACAGCGGCATTACTTCAGAGATCTGCCCTTATGTTCTTCAAATTCGATTATCTGCAAATATAAAATGTGAATTAAAACTGTTGTGCCAAATGTGATGAGGGAGTAGAGAATTTAGACTGTCAGGTGTTTTGACAAAGACTTACACATAGTATCCAGCTGTGCATCCTCACTTCCTCTGTCCTCGTGGTGCATTAAGAGAATTGATACATCCTGCAAAATGGAGGATGGCAAGGAACACCCACTCAGGGCTTGACTGGGAAGAGAAATCGGCCTGGGATTTTACATTTTACATTATGCGTAAATTGTAGTGGGTGAGACTTGCAGTAGTCTTGCAGGATGCAGACAGACAATCCTTGGTCACACAGGATGTTTTAACTTAAGTACTTTTAAAAGTTAGAGTGAAACAAATAAAAAAAATGATGGAGTAGTTTTGAGAAAGTTTTAAGCTAAAAGAAAACTTTGGGGAAGTGGCCGTTCTTATACATCTATAGTCAACACATTCACATTAATTAAGTGTCAATCACTGGATGTTTTGCATTAACCCAGCCATCCAGCCGCTAATAAACTCCACAGAGTCAAATTTGATCATGCAAAGTGTGAAACTATAAAGAAAAGAACATATACAAATGTGAATTTTAGACAGAAATTACACAGGCTTTCTCCGAAATCTCTGCAACACTCCCAGGAGGCTGTTGTTAAGGTCTGGCCCCTTAAGTAGAACATTATTCAGAGAGACTCTGTCATAAGGTGTGATGGAGTCAAAGACCATACAGATCTTGTTTGGCTTCTTCGGATGATAAACGCCAAACAGAGGTAGATACCAACACTCTTGGTCTTTCTTGAGTGGCGGAGCAATTTCTGCATGTTCGTTAGTGAGCATGTTTTCCATAAACTCAAGGAAATGTGCTTTCATCTCAGGATGTTTGTCCAAGGTGTGACAAAGTGAGGCAAGATGACTCTAGGCATACTTTCTGTTGTTTGGGAGCCTCCTCCTCACTTGGAATGGTAAAGGAGTCACCCAGCAATTGACAGAACTCTTTGTCCATTATGCACAGAAACCTGTCATCATCAATTAATAATAATAATTGATCTATTGTCACACATTATACATACATTTCTGCATATATACAGTGAAAATATTTTTTTTTCACATATCCCAACTAAGCTGGGGTCAGAGTGCAGGGTCAGCCATGATACAGCACCCCTGGAGCAGATAGGGTCAAGGGCCCAACAGTGGTGTCTTGGCAGTGTTGGGGCTTGAACCCCCAACCTTCTGGTCAGTAACCCAGAGCCTTAACTGCTGAGCCAATGCAAGCATATGATCTCTGGGAGTATGACTGAAGATTGATTGGACTAGCTTTTCATCTCCACAAGTAATTAAAGCATCATCAGTACCATCAGATGTGTGGTGGTTTTGAAACTGAAGACAGCTGCCATAGTCAAAGATGCAGTTTATGAAGTTTTTTTGGCCAATGAAGCTTTTTGCAATTATTTAAAATGCATCTGATCACTCTGCAGAATAATCTAGAAACAATGTGAATCAACACCACAACAACTAAAGCAGAAAACTATTATGACTTTCAAATTTATGTCACTGCCAATACTTTTGGCCATGGCTGTAGAGCGGACAGGGAAAACGGTGATATCTGAAAGCGATGACATATTTGTTGTCAAGTGGCGCAGTCATGTGATGGTGGCCCATGTTGTAGCAGCATTCTTGTGCCTCGATATTCACTTTGATAGTGTTTTAAAGATAAAATTGGCTTTGTACAGCCTTCACATTGCATTCCTTGAAAGGCGATGGGAAGTTTATTCTAAATTGCTTTCCAGAAAAAAAACACAAGGGCAATTGTGTTTTAGACCTTACATGGAATGGCAATTTTTCGTATGGAGATTTAAGAGTTTTTATTAAGAGAGCGTTTCACAAAGAAAATGCATTTTCAAATGTATCCAGATTAATGTGGACGTAGCCTAAAATGTAATGCATGTATTGAATCAACTTGAAATTGTGTTTGTTTATTTGTTGTAGTCTATGGGAATAGTTGTATTTTCGACTTTCTTAAGATTTTGCCATCTCGTAAGAATTATTACAAGTTGTCATGAGACTACAACCCGGTCTCACATGTCGTAATAATAACATGAGATGGCGAAATCATAGCTTTGATGTCATCTTTGAGAATAAAAGTCATACTTTCCACTTTCTTACGATTTCGCCATCTCATACAAATTATTACAAGTTGTCATGAGACTGCAACCTGGTCTCACAGGTTGTTGTAATAGTAACAACATGAGATGGCAAAATCGTACAAGAATTATTGAGTAGTCATGAGACCATGTTGCCAATTAAAATTGTCATGGTGTGTGAATAATAATAATAATAATATATATATATATATATATATATATATATATATATATATATATATATATATATATATAAAATTTATCATGATTTTTGGGGTGAAATATGACCTGGACATGTTCTTGACAGACTTTGTGAAACAGCTGAAGTGGGTTTCTAGCATGCTTTTGTGGTGAAGAGGGGCACTGATTTTCTAACAGACACACTACTGTGGGTCAAACCCCACACAGCTAGAAAAGGTTTCCATTTAATGCCAAAAACATTAATTCTTCCCTGTTGTGTGTTCTATTAATCACACATGTCTAAACCTATAATTATTTTCTTTGGAAACAAAACCCTAATCAGCACTGTCTGGCCATCAAACGTTCTTCCAACTAAATACTAAAAGCAGCACAGCAGGGGTTGATGATGCCGATACAGTGTATTCACTTACTTATTTTTCGCACAAATATTTAATTTCTTTTCATCGCTCTCTGCTTTTACAGTTTTCCATTACTGAAAAGCATCTTTAAGTATGCCAGGTGCAAAAATACTGCACAAATAAAGTTTATGATGTTTATTATTATTTTAGAAAGCCAACTTGGCTCTAGCCAACTCGTACAAACAAAACAGTTTGCAGAGCAATGTTCTGTTTCAATCACAAACATTCGTGTTCTCCTCCGCCTGCTCTGGAAAAAGTACCGTATTTATGCTCTCTCTTTCTTTAATGGACCAAATAACTCTATTATAGGAGTTCCAGTACTTAATCCAGTGAAACACAATGCTTGTTTGTAGTGATGGCACTATTGGTTGCAGCTGTGGCTGTCAGGGATACTTTTGCATGAGTGATATTCAGTCAAGTTTGAGCATCATCATGATTGCATTAGGAAAACTGTTGGAATTTAAAGGGACCATGGCAGTACTACATAAAAGAAATACTCTCTTATAGGCTATTTGTATACATTCTGAAAGGGGTGTGCAAACTTCTGCACTTAACTGTATAAGCTATATAGTTTGTGAAAATTTATATTTTATTTTAGATTTAGTTTGTTCACGTTTTAACCACATTTTAGCTTTTTTAATGTACAAATTCCATGTAGCCTATCCTATCCATATGATGTCATATTGCATGTGTAATTATGAAATTCACAACATTATAACCAAACATTCAAAATACAACCCCCACATCTGAACATATCAGTGCTTGTACTACGTAAAAAGTGCAGTGTAGCTGTCTAAATGTGACTGATTTACCTCTGTGCTCGTGGGAAATAAACATTACAGAAAAATTCTCGCTTACATACTCTGCATGCAGGAAGAAATGGATTGGCTTCTTTCAGCTCGTTGTTGAAAACTAATTTTTTTATTGGTGCATTTCTACTTGTGCTCAATGACACTATGACAAGAGTGTGTGCCAAGCATATGACATCATTGTCATGGTATCCAGAAACATTTCAGCAGATTTGCAGAAAGAATGAAAGTATCGTCAAATCAACATGCAATGCTTCGAAATTGCTTCTCTTCCCTGCAAACAATACCAAAGTATATTGAGAAGGAAAATGAGTACATGAAATGTAAGTACAAAAAAATCAGTGAGCCCACCAGCTGAAACCAGGACATAATTACAATGTTTAGAGAATTGTTGGGACACCGGGACACACCTCTTCAATACGGAACGGCTGCACGATGAAAACAATCCCTCATACAACATTTAATGCCATGACCTTATGAATTTAAGTCTTGTTGCTCTGATTTAAGGCCTTTTTAAGGCCTTATTTTGCGGAAGTGCGAATTAAGACTTTGTACGACCAGAAAACCTGTAGACAGTCAAATCTACACATAAAATAAGGCCTAGTAAAACGTTTCTAAGTCAGTTTTAATGTGACTTTATATAACAAAAGTAAAAAGTGGAAATCTGTTAGTCTTAATACAAATTAACCCTGTATAAACTTGTCAACCTCATAATTGGATGACTCGTCAACCATTGTAACCCATCGGTCTCTCGACTCCAAGTCGTTTTTCAAGTGGAACATTCCCAAGCTTGTGAACCCGCTGTGCCATGTTGTACTGTGCATATGTCAGAATGTCCAAATGCATGTACCAGTGTGCATCCTAATGTAGCCATTTGTTTTTATGAGAACACAGAGTACCAGTCCCGGAATTCCCTGTTCTTTCCCAATCTGGCATTGTATACTCATTGCACTGATTTATCCTCTCGTTCATAAAGCTTGATCTAACTTCCCCCGTTTTCCTCAAAAAACAAGCAGAGCAGAAAATCTAAACGGAGCTACCTCTTCCTTCTTGGCCATAAGAGCAAAAGAACAGTTTGTAAAGTGTGTTTAAGATGTCATAACTATTTGTGAGGATTTGCAAAACGTTCTGACATTAAGTGCACAGAAGGTTGGTGGTCTCTTAACTCATTTTGTTTTCCTATCTAGGAAAAAACCCAATCTCTCCTTGTGCTTACAGAAGTGTTCATGGGTAATTTGACCAGGAGAGTTGTCCCTTCTAATAGGGTGAAATGAAAATGAACCGCTATTTGGAGTGTCTTTTCTGGCTGTTACTTGTGCATGTGTGTTTCATTTCAATTCCCCACCTACTCTTGATTAACAGGTATAAATAAATAGGCCTTGCTGAAGATGTCCACATGATGGGTCCACGTTCTTACTTACTGATGTCGTCTGTACCAGGCACTGTGGAAAACAACACACAGTCATACATAACACACAAATCTCCAGAAAGGACACAAAATAAGTTAATCACATTGCTCTCACTGCCCACATTTCCATTATCATGTAAATGCATGAGAGCTAAGGCTATCAATTGCCAAAAATGAAAATAAGCACCATAAATGTATCACACAATTAGTCCAATTGACTTGTGCACTATGTTCCAAATTTTCTGAAGCTATAAGAATAATTTATTTGTGGAACAGCCTAGAATTGAAGTCTTCCCCTTCATCGTAAATGCTGCAGCATAATTGGTTATAAGATACTAGTTGCAGCACATTTTCAATATTTGCGTTAGGGATGTCCCGATACCGATCTCATGTACTTGTACTTGTTAATATGCTCAGATAACAAAAAACGATACTATCTGACGTACTAATGTCATTACATAAACATTCAGCACACAAATTAAAATCACTTTATGTCCTTGTGAGATTATTTTACAGCAAAAGCTGCGATGATATATATATATATATATATATATATATATATATATATATATATACATACACTCACCTAAAGGATTATTAGGAACACCTGTTCAATTTCTCATTAATGCAATTATCTAATCAACCAATCACATGGCAGTTGCTTCAATGCATTTAGGGGTGTGGTCCTGGTCAAGACAATCTCCTGAACTCCAAATTGAATGTCAGAATGGGAAAGAAAAGGTGATTTAAGCAATTTGGAGCGTGGCATGGTTGTTGGTGCCAGACGGGCCGGTCTGAGTATTTCACAATCTGCTCAGTTACTGGGATTTTCACGCACAACCATTTCTAGGGTTTACAAAGAATGATGTGAAAAGGGAAAAACATCCAGTATGCGGCAGTCCAGTGGGCGAAAATGCCTTGTTGATGCTAGAGGTCAGAGGAGAATGGGCCGACTGATTCAAGCTGATAGAAGAGCAACTTTGACTGAAATAACCACTCGTTACAACCAAGGTATGCAGCAAAGCATTTGTGAAGCCACAACACGCACAACCTTGAGGTGGATGGGCTACAACAGCAGAAGACCCCACCGGGTACCACTCATCTCCACTACAAATAGGAAAAAGAGGCTACAATTTGCAAGAGCTCACCAAAATTGGACAGTTGAAGACTGGAAAAATGTTGCCTGGTCTGATGAGTCTCAATTTCTGTTGAGACATTCAGATGGTAGAGTCAGAATTTGGCGTAAACAGAATGAGAACATGGATCCATCATGCCTTGTTACCACTGTGCAGGCTGGTGGTGGTGGTGTAATGGTGTGGGGGATGTTTTCTTGGCACACTTTAGGCCCCTTAGTGCCAATTGGGCATCGTTTAAATGCCACGGCCTACCTGAGCATTGTTTCTGACCATGTCCATCCCTTTATGGCCACCATGTATCCATCCTCTGATGGCTACTTCCAGCAGGATAATGCACCATGTCACAAAGCTCGAATCATTTCAAATTGGTTTCTTGAACATGACAATGAGTTCACTGTACTAAAATGGCCCCCACAGTCACCAGATCTCAACCCAATAGAGCATCTTTGGGATGTGGTGGAACGGGAGCTTCGTGCCCTGTATGTGCATCCCACAAATCTCCATCAACTGCAAGATGCTATCCTATCAATATGGGCCAACATTTCTAAAGAATGCTTTCAGCACCTTGTTGAATCAATGCCACGTAGAATTAAGGCAGTTCTGAAGGCGAAAGGGGGTCAAACACAGTATTAGTATGGTGTTCCTAATAATCCTTTAGGTGAGTGTATATAAATGTTTGAATAACGTACAGATTTTGCTGTTTCAGAAGGAAATTGGTACTTTAATTCACCAAACTGGCATTCAACTGATCACAAAGTATAGTCAGGACATTACTGATGTAAAAAACAGCACCGTCACTATTTGAAAAAAGTCATTTTTGATCAAATCTAGACAGCAGCATCACTCTTACACCTTATCCTTGAGTAATCATGCTAAAAGGTTTTGGTAATTTGGTATTTGAAAATCACTTGCCATTATATCAAACACAGTTGAAAGCTATTTGGTTTGTTAACTGAAGCTTAACATTGTCTTTGTGTTTGTTTTTGAGTTGCCACAGTATGCAATAGACTGGTATGTCTTAAGGTTAATATTTGGTCAGAAATGGCAAAAAAAGAAACCGCTTTCTCTAGAAACTCATCAGTCAATCATTGTTTTGAGGAATGAAGGCTATACAATGCTTTAAATTGAAGATTTCATACAAATGTGTACACTACAGTCTTAAAGACAAAGGACAACTGGCTCTAACAAGGACAGAAAGATAGGTGGAAGGCCAGATGTACATCAGAGTCTCTAGTTTGAGAAATAGATGCCTCACATGTCCTCAGCTGACAGCTTCATTGAATTCTACCCGCTCAACACCAGTTTCATGTACAACAGTAAAGAGAAGACTCAGGGGTGCAGGCCTTATGGGAAGAATTGCAAAAAAAAGACACTTTTGAAACAGAAAAACAAAAAGAAAAGGTTAGAGTGGGCAAAGAAACACAGACATTGGACAACAGATAATTGGAAAAGAGTGTTATGGATCGTAACCCCATTGAGCTGTTGTGGGATCAGTTAGACTGTAATATGCGTGAGAAGTGCCAGACAAGACAGTCACATCAATGGCAAGTGCTACAGGAAGTGTGGGGTGAAATGTTACCTGAGTATCTGGACAAACTGTCAGCTAGAATGCCAAGAATCTGCAAAGCTGTCATTGCTGTATTTTTTTTCAAATTGTCATTTTTCACATTATTATCAAATCAAATCAAATCACTTTATTGTCACAATACTGTGTACACGAGTGCAACAGCAGCAGTAATGACAGTGACGAGACATAAACCACTTTACAATAACAACATATTTACATAACAAATGTACACATACCGACACAACAATTTACATATATCAAATGTACACAATACACACAATGTAGAATACACATACACTAGATAAGGGTATAAATATATATATACACTAGCTGAATTGGGAGCGAGAATATATTGACAGATTAATAAAGTGCAGTGCTGATTGTAGATCGTGAGAGATCATGTGTTCAAAAGTCGTATTGCTTGTGGGAAGAAGCTGTCATGTAGTCGGGTGGTGCGGTTATGGATTATAGTGTATTAATGACCTGATTAAACATTGTGATCAGTTGAATGCCACTTTGGTGAATAAAAGTACCAATTTCTTTCCATAAGAGCAAAATCTGTTCATTATTAAAAATTTTGGCCACCTGTATGTGTGTGTGTGTGTGTGTGTGTGTGTGTGTGTGTGTGTGTGTGTGTGTGTGTGCGTGCGTGCGTGTGTGTGTGTATATATAGTGTACAATACCGGTCAAAACCTTTGAAACACTTGACTGAAATGTTTCTCATGATCTTAAAAATCTTTTGATATATATATTTATATTTATTAATGATATAAATATATAGTTTGCATGAGTGGCGCGCTGCAAATGTGAGCACTTGTGAATGTGTGAAGAAAGTAACAGTTTACGTTCCCTCGCAATAAGTTTTGCATGCCCTCGCAACAGTTTGCGTTCCCTCGCAATAAGTTTTGCATGCCCTCTCAACAGTTTGGGTTCCCACGCAAAACGTTTTGCGTGCCCTCATGACAGTTTGCATGCCCTCGCAACAGTTTGCGTTCCCTCACAATAAGTTTTGCATGCCCTCGCAACAGTTTGCGTTTCTTCACAAAAAAAGTTGTGCTTGCCCTCGCAATAGTTTGCTTTCCCGCACAAAAAGTTTTGCATGCCCTCGCAACAGTTTGCATTCCCTTGCAAAAAGTTTTACGTGCCCTCGCAACAGTTTGCGTTCCCTCACAATAAGTTTTGCATGCTCTTGCAACAGTTTGTGTGCCCTCGCAATAAGTTTTGCGTGCCCTTGCAACAGTTTGCGTTCCCTCGCAAAAAGTTTTGCATGCCCTCGCAACAGTTTGCGTTCCCTCACAATAAGTTTTGCATGCCCTCGCAACAGTTTGCGTTCCCTCGCAATAAGTTTTGCATGCCCTCTCAACAGTTTGGGTTCCCACGCAAAACGTTTTGCGTGCCCTCATGACAGTTTGCATGCCCTCGCAACAGTTTGCGTTTCTTCACAAAAAAAGTTGTGCTTGCCCTCGCAAGAGGTTGCGTTCCCTCACAATAAGTTTTGGATGCCCTCGTAACAGTTTGCGTTACCTAGCAATAAGTTTTGCATGCCCTCGCAACAGTTTGCTTTCCCTCGCAATAAGTTTTGCATGCCCTCGCAACAGTTTGCATGCCTTTGCAACAGTTTGTGTTCCCTCACAATAAGTTTTGCATGCCCTCGCAACAGTTTGCATGCCCTCGTAACAGTTTGCATTCCCTCGCAATAAATTTTGCATGCCCTCACAACAGTTTGTGTTCCCTTGCAATAAGTTTTGCATGCCATTACAACAGT
Organism: Moxostoma hubbsi; assembly: GCA_032164185.1. Taxonomy (NCBI): domain Eukaryota; kingdom Metazoa; phylum Chordata; class Actinopteri; order Cypriniformes; family Catostomidae; genus Moxostoma; species Moxostoma hubbsi. Next base: position 1,145,413 of record JAVLUX010000163.1, on the reverse strand, counting down.
TTGCGTTCCCTCGCAAAAAGTTTTGCGTGCCCTCACAACAGTTTGCATGCCCTCGCTACAGATTGCATTCCTGCGCAATAAGTTTTGCATGCCCTCGCAACAGTTTGCGTTCCCTCTCAATAAGTTTTGCATGCCCTCGCAACAGTTTGCATGCCCTCGCAACAGTTTGCATTCCCTCACAATGTTTTGTATGCCCTCGTAACAGTTTGCATTCCCTCGCAATAAGTTTTGCATGCCCTCGCAACAGTTTGTGTTCCCTTGCAAAAAGTTTTGCATGCCCTCGCAACAGTTTGCATGCCCTCGCAACAGTTTGCGTTCCCTCGCAAAAAGTTTTGCGTGCCCCCCCCAAAGTTTTGCATGCTCTTCCAACACTTTGCGTTTCCTCACAATAAGTTTTGCATGCCCTCGCAACATTTTGTGTTCCCTCGAAATAAGTTTTGCATGCCCTCACAACAGTTTGCATTCTCTTGCAATAAATTTTGAGTCCCCTCGAAACAGTGCGCATTCCCTCGCAATAAGTATTGTTCTAAGTATTGCTTTCCTGTATTTTCACTCTGTTTCATAACAAATATCATGGTTAAAATATGGTAAATGTAGTAAAACCATGGTAAATAAATTTGTGGCACGGTGGAGGGCGGGCCGGGTCGTGACTCAACACGCCCGGTCCCGTATTAGGCTAATCAAGCCACCGAGAGGATAAAGGCCGACTGCAGAGGGCAAGATCCTTACGGACATGTCCGTCGTCTTATGTGTTTGTCTTTTGTGTTTTCCATTAAAACTATCATTTATATGTTAAGCCGGTTTCTCACCTCTTCCTTGCCCGTGATCGTGAACTGTTTTACATTGGTGCCGAAACCCGGGAAGGAGGAGGGATGCCCATCGCAGAGTCCTCGACACTGCCGTCCACCCAGGGGAGCGCCGCTGCCTTCTGCTGGGTGACGGAGTAGCTCCACTCGCCCCGCTCCCCGCATCTGGGCAGTCTCTCGCACCGCCCTCTGCAGTCGGCCTTTATCCCTCTCGGTGGCTTGATTAGCCTAATACGGGACCGGGTGTGTTGAGTCACGACCTGGCCACGCCCTCCACCGTGCCACATTCCTCCCTCATTCTTTCAGGCTGGGGACACCCAGCCTGACATACATCCCCTTGGCGGCTTCCACGTGGTCTGCCGGCGGGTCATCCCCATCAACCTGGACGAGGGAGGGGGCAAGGGGAGGGAAACAACAAACAATTAAAATATGGGGGGGGTGCTCTTATAACCCCCCCCCCCCCCCCCCCCCCCCCATCAATCCATTAAATTTTTTAAAACATGACAAAAAAAAACTACAATTTAAAAAAGAGGGAAAAGGCCAACGCAGAGCGGCAGTGAGAGAGAGAGGAGAGAGAGATAAAAAAAAATAAACTTACTCGCCGGTTCTCCGATACGCCGTAGCTTGTTCCTCAGCCACTCCTCCACCCTCTACCAAACAGCAGCCGCGCCTCTCCGGACGGATCAAAGGTAGCTCTCCAGCCCCTGGCGGATGGAACGCCCTGCTGCGTTCTCGGGGATCAGAAGGGGCCTCCCCCGCCCCTGGCAGTGGTTCCCTCGCTCCAGGCGGTCGGATTCGGAGCCCCTCCCCGCTCGCGTTCAGCGGTCTCTTACCCCGCTGCGTTTCAGTGCCCAGAAGTGGTCTCCTCCACCCCTGGCAGCGGCATTCCTCGCTCCAGGCGGTCAGCCAGGACCCCCTTCTCCCCTCGCAGTCGGCGGCCGTTCCTCCGCTTCCGGCGGCTGGGCTCCTCGTCCCCGGACAAATGGCCGCGGCTGCTTCATTGGGGTAGTGGCGAGAACTCAGCTACGGCGTATCCCTCTTCCTTCCCGGGCTTTTGGCACCAATGTAACGCGGGGTCAGGATGGGCAAGGAGGAGGCGAGAACCGGCTTGTCAATATAAATAATATTTTAATGAAGAACTTAAAACAAAAGCACAAACACAGACACACAACGGACATGTCCGGTATCGCTCTCTCTCGCACCGCCCTCTGCAGTCGGCCTTTATCCCTCTCGGAGGCTTGATTAGCCTAATACGGGACCGGGCATGTTGAGTCACGACCCGGCCCCGCCCTCCACCGTGCCACAAAATTATAGCGAGGGAACGCAAAACCATTGCGAGGGAAAGCAAAACTATTTCTATCTCTGTGGTTCCTCACACAAACATATTACATGTTTTCAGAAGACTTGTTTTATAGTGCACAAGTATTTTAATGATAATTTTATGGTGCTGTTTTGTTATTTTCGAGCTCAAAAGTATCACTCCCCATTCATTTTATTGTATGTACAAGATGTATGAATTCATATGGGTTTGTAAAAACATGAGGGTGAGTAAAATATAAAATGATTTTCATTTTTGGGTGAACTATTCCTTTAAACTAAAAAAAAAAAAATGTCTTCTAGTGTATCCTTACCTACTGCCAGTCTCCTCCGCGCAGCCTCTGTGTTTACGAGTAAGTTGCTTGTAGAAGAAACTACTAAAGATGTGAGATCTTTGTGCCACATCTTCACCAGCTTTCTTCAACTGTAGATATCTAAGAGGCACAAATATATTTAGGGTAAGGAATAAAATCTTACTATTAATAACTAACCAGGGGTTAGAGATCATGTTCTAATCTCAATCAAGTTTTTCAAAGCACTGCAGAGAACTGTTGGACTCACTTAAGGTAGAAGTTGATGATGACATCGTTGAGAAACTCACCAACCTTAAGGCACTCCAGGTTCTCGGTTGTCACAGTAATGCAGCCCTTGGACGGGGGAGGTGGGTACTGGATCAGTCTAGTGGAACATTTTTCAACACTTTATTTATAGAAAATGTATAACTTTAGCCATGAATGTGGTTCCAACAATGAGGTCCTCTTAGGTAATCATGACATGTCAATATAGGCTTACTAATTAAATCTAAATTTCAAAACCTTGTATGGAAACTCCAACTTGATGGAAAGTTCCAAGACAGTGGTATGGCAAATGTTCCTCTCACAAAGGCCAGAGAACTTCAAAGTTTGGGTTACAACTGCTGAATTTGTGCTTAATTATTGCCATCAAAGAAGAATTTAAAGGTGAACTGCGTAATGTTTTGCGCCACCAGTGGCACCAAACAGAATTTAAAAAATAATCATTGTTTCAAAAAGTTTCAAACACTCCCCCCTCTTCCATTTGGGTGAGAAGTATGAGTGCCCATGAAGCAAAGGCAGCAGCATCCAGGACATTTCATAAATTTCATAAAAGATTGCAATTCTACTTGGTGCCACTAATCACACAAAAATCACACAGGGTTGCTTTTCTAAAAAAAGTTTTATATGAAACACTAAAACATATATAAAAAATAAATCTTTCTGTCTTTGGAATACATAATTGTTGTGTCTATTATTCGTCCATTTGACTGATTTGAGTGAAATCCTTTGCCTAACATATACCATATCAGGCTTTGAGCCCAGCACACATTTGCATCCGTACCTGCGTGGAAACCTCTGCTGCCGGCTGTGGCTGCGGAGAGGTCTTAGAAAGCTGCTTCTTCCACTTGCACTCTCCTGCAGAGGAAAAAAAGAACAGGTCAAATCAGAGCTTTAAAAATTGGAGATACTTCACCCATTGATGGAGTATCTGAAGCTATTAGTCTTCAGGCTACAATTTATATTCAAGCATTTTGAATTATGTGGAATTTTGCTGAAAAGAGGATATGGGCCCTTTCATAGATATGGGTTTTGAAAATGTAAAGGAATGATAGACAATAAAGAGTACCAAATAAATATTTTGAACTTAGTGTTCCAGTGGACTTAAGGATGACAGGGGTTAAGAAAATGAAAATGTATTGAGAGAGAAACAGAAGAGCGACACCATGTGCAGCCAGTTTGGGGTGGAACGCCGGGCTCCATCTCTGTTAAGCACTGAGCCAGCTCGTAAAACGCTGAAGAAAAGAAACGAAGGAGAGTGCGTCTGAGGAGGCCTACTTTCTTCACTGCCAGTTGGCGCCATCAGAACCAAAAAAAAAAAGAAGAAACGTGTCATACCCCAATAGCCCTGACGCCCACACACAGATGTTGCCCCAACATAGTACATATGTACAAGTTCTAATACCCCTAAAAACAGCTGCCGTGAGACACCAACAACGTCATAAAGATTCTGGAGAGAATGACACAACGGCCACCTCTACAGAAACTGAAAGAGAGAGAACTGCTGAGCTACTAACCCTAAAGCAAGCCAATTTTCCTCCTGCATTTCATACCTACTCACCAATACAGCCTCTATGGACCATGGCTAACCTCACTCCTGCTCTTATATTGGGCTATATAATTTCTCTGGCGCCTGCTCTGAAGTTTATGCCAGTATCTGTCCAACCCATTGAATAATAGGGATGTGCATAGCTACATATTGTCAATATCAAACAGTCAGTGGGTTGCCTGAATGACAAGCCATCTAATCGGTTGAAGGGAAGCACTGTATAATTAGGCTTGTTTCAGACCCTGATTGGATAAGTTGCATTCTTGCCCTCAAAAACAGCTAGATGAAGCACAACAGAATGGAGCAGAATGCAGGGGCCTAAAGTCATGTTTATCAAAGTTGGACTATTTTTACTTGACGAGCTGTTTTAAAAATACAATGCCCAAAAAAAGTGCAAAACGCAATGCAACATCCAATGTGTATGGCTAGAACGGCAGTGTTTTAAAGGGGGTGAATTTAAAGATGCAACTTTTCCAAGAATGTTTTACTGTGAAAAGAAGTTAAACAGTTTAAGCACAGCATGCTAATTATAGCAATGCTGCTAAAAATATCACAACTATATATTTATATATAAAAAAGAAAATATATAAACTATTTGACCTCACAAATGGTTGTCGGTTGTTGGATGACTAGGCGAACATCATGATCCATCCCTTTTAAAGACTTTAGAGCAATCAATGGAGATGGACAAAGGAATAAAAAGATAGTGGTTTGATGGATGGAAGAACAGATGGATTCTTGGATGGATGGATGGATAATGGATGAAAGAATAGAAGGATGGTTAGATGGATGGACAAATGGGTGGATGGTTGGATAGATGGATGGATGGACGAACAGATGGACAGACGGATGGATGGATGGATGGATAGATAGATGGATTGAAGGAAGGATGGATGGACAGATGGTAGAAAAGAAGGAACGATGGATGGATTGACAGACGGATGGATGGACAGATGGTAGGAAGGAAGGATGGATGGAAGAATTTATGGACAGAAAGATAGACAGTTGGATGGACAGATGGATGGACAGATGGATCGAAGGAAGGATGGACAAATGGTAGAAAAGAAGGAAGGAAGGAAAGATGGAAGGAAGGAAAAATGAATGGAAGGAAGGATGGAGAAATAATTAGATGGAAGAATGAAAGGAAGAAAGGAAGGAAGGATGGATAATTGGTTAGATGGATGGATGGTATGAAGGATAAAAGGAAGGATGGACAAATGGATGGCATTAGTTGAAAGAATGGAAGGAAGGAAAGATAGATGGGTCAGATCTTCAGCTCAGAGACCTTGGAAGTTCAGAATGTTCAAGCAAAGATGGAGCTTACGGTACAGGTAGATCTCATCACCCACCTCTGCCGTCTCCTGTCCAGCGTCCTTCAAATTTTGATCCAGCAGTGAGAGGAGGTGTACCCCCTGCAGGTGGCAATGAAGCTGATTCAGCCCATCGGCCAAGGACAGGGTGTTGCTCAAAGCTTCCTGACCGTATCTCAGACCACTCACATCTATCAGAGACAGCAACAGAGCTGCTTGAAGATCCTACAATTGAGCAGCCAACACCAGCAAGATGAAAGGACAAGGCTGGACTGGAAAGAAAGAGAGAATATTCAAATATTTCACCACATTCTTATTTTTATCTCATTCATTTAGTTGATCCATTAGTTTTATTTGTTTATTTGCAGCATTTAAATCAGATGGTTGGCGATCCATCCATTTTTTCGCACCAGGTGTCCAAAAGTACTTGTGTCATTAAGCTTACCCACTATGCCTGCCATGTTTTCACGGTCCTCAGTTTCAACTCTTGCGTATACTAAAGCAATAAGCCTAGAAAACCATGAACTTCGTCAAACTACTGTATATTACTTGGAGGATTTTTTTAATGCAACATATTATCATAAATAAATGTTAATATTTATTAAACAATAAATACATGATTGTGAATAATAACTAAATTCAAGTAATTGTCAGTGAAAATCTTTCCAGTAGCTCTTAGATCTCATTTGATTTCAAGTAAATTCATATATGGAACACAAATGATGTCAAAAGGTATTTATTCATTGTGAGAAAAACAAAACAAAACAGTGTGAACTACACAAGCCTCACTTGAACTTTTTACAGTGTGTATTACAGACAGCTCTTTATGGAGCAGCTTGGCTTGAGCATCCGAGACAATGAGGAAGAGGAGAGAGTGGGTGGGTTTGTCTGATCTCGGCAACAGAGTGCCATCATGGACCAAAGAACCATGGCGTAAGAACACAGCTGAGAGCATGTCACACTAATAGCCCCTTTATACATATACCATCCCCTTTGGCACCTAGAATGCATTAGCCAGCTAGGTTATTTTCTTTATCTAACAAACACTTTGATATGGTATGACAGATGTCTGGCAATTCATCAATGTGTTGTATCAATGGAAGGCAAGCTTTTCAGGCAGCCATTTAAGAGAAAGACTGTACATTTTAAAATGTGAATATATTGAATGCAATGAGTTTATTTGGTCAACTTATAGGAATTAACTAGCTCACAGACAGCCTCAAAGCTAACAGAACAAAACTCTAACTTTGATTTCATGGGGCCTTTGGGAAAGTTCAGTTAAGACAACTTGACAAATTGTTCCCTTTAGTACTTGAAACAAGATAGCCTTTTCAGATGATTTGTCTTATGGTCTCTGGAGTTGGTAGCTTGTGTACACAGACCATCAAAAGCTTAGAATAGAGAGCTGCCTGTCTGAAATCAACATAAGCTTTTTACGCATGCACGCACACGCATGCACACACACACATGCACTATTGAACACATTCAGTAATGTGTGCATTACTGAAGTCTTGCATATAAGTTCTCTGCTGCTCCTCCGTCTCACACACATAAATAGAGCTTTAATCTGAGCCGTCTTAACAGTGAAACTGGGAGAGAGGAGGGAGAGAGAGAAAGGGTCACAGATAGTTGACAAGAGCTGTCATCCAGGACTAAACAGGGTAAGGGGTCAAAGAACTCTGTGGTCTGCCGGACACTGATCCAATGAGTGAGGCGTGTGCAATTACACTGCTTCACCACATGGGGCAGCACCTCAGCAAAAGTTTCTTACCAGATCTTAGATTTAATAACAATTTGCATATATGACACTGTGCAGGACTTTGGCTTTTCTTCTATTACATATTGATGTGTTTTATTACATTGTGTTGTTTTCCATTACATTTTGCTATTTTGTATTACATAAAGATATTTTTCAATTACATATTGCTAGTTTTTTATGACAGTGCTATTATTCAATTACATATTGCCAGTACTATTATTCTATTACTTATTGCTATTTTATTATTACATTTTGCCATGCTAAATTGCATTTTGCAATTTTTTATAACATATTGACATTTTCCCATTACATCTGGCTATTTTTTTATTACATATTGCTATTTTATTACATAGTGCTATTTTCCCATTATATATTGTCATTTGTTTGATTAAATATAGCTATTTTTCCATTAGATATTGTTATTTTTTTTAATTACATTGTCTTGATAATGTTTTTTTTTTGTTTGTTTGTTTGTTTTTTTGAGTCTCATCCATCAAACAGAAAAATAAAAAAAGAACATAACTATTTCTAGTTTATTAATATATATATATAATATCTATAAAAACAAGATTATATCGTAAATACCTTTTAGTAGTATTGAGATGGCTTCATCTGTGACCTATAAAAGAGAAAGAAATCATCACATTAAGAAAAAAGCCAAACATGGCAAACTCCCAGCAACAATGTCCACTCATTGAACAGATTCACTAGATTATTTTGCTATTACACTGCCACAGATGGAAAGCAAAAGAAATAAAATGAAAACAAATCAACCAGTGAGCAATAAACTGACACTTGCACAGAGAACATCCCTGCTGGGAATTGCCCTGAAAAAAAGAAACAACAAATACTTGACACACTGACCTATTGAGAACATAAAACATTAAAGCATGTGTCCCTCCTCATTACGAAGACTTTAAACACATACTAAAAAAAGTGATAAACCGCACTGTTTTCTGTTATTGGGCCCAGTTTAGGTAACATATGATTGTTGTTGTTCTATTTAACACGAAACGCACAGTTTTCTGACACTTTGTGTTATGGGATTAACAGTTAGAATTTTCTGGCACGCAATGTTTCGTTATATTTTCTTTTTTTTATTTATTTGTTCTGTACAATAGGTTACTAAATCACAGCTGCGGACTGATGTCTGCTAGCTGTTGGTTTGTGGTTTGGAGCAGGAATGTCCAATTAAAATGAATGGCTTGAATACCAGATGTCCCTCATTAAAAAAACAACAACAAAAATCGAAATGCATGATTGGCCGGAGTGAAAGTTCTGGAAGAATATGTTGAGAAATAATCTAGGTAGATATGGGAGAACATGACTAGAGAAAACAGGAGAATGGAGAGAACTAATCCAATGCGTTTTTTTATTTATAGATGAACACAGATAAGCGAATTAACATCTTCAAATAGTAGACTAGTTGGTGAGTCAATGGATCTGTTCCCATACCGAGCTGCCTCAATGTCTGCAGTCCATAAAGCCTGAATCCTAAACAAAAATGAACTTCAAAAGAGATTTGGAATGCTCTACATATGCAGCATGTTGCGAAGCTAATGACACAAGAAATATTCAGATGTTTTTAGTCGTATATGCGAGTGATTAAATCGCATTATAGAGGGTTGCCGCATAGAGTAAAAGAGCGATCTTGGAACTTTGAGAAAAACTTTAAATCGTTCAAATGTACATTACGTGCTGCTACTGCTACGTGTCTTTGTGTGATGACAACTAATAGCAGTCGGTGCCAGCCAAATATCACTTCAGTCTATTACGATGGACTTCAGAGGATGAACTGATGCCAACTCCAACCATAAGACATGGGATACTTCATATGCCATTGCCTGAACCTTGGACTTAGGATAGACCTCACTGAAATTACCGGCCAGGTTGAACTGCGATGCACCTCGCCTGCATCACCTCGGCCTAATGATGGACTACACTCTTATAATGGAATACATAGACTATCAATTAATTGCCAACAAAACCATTTATCAGCCAACTAACAAGGACAATTGCATCTACGTGAACTTCTGCAGTTAATACAGGATGGACTTCAAAGACATTAGTCGTTAATCATACATTTCAAACAAAGTCTTTGTTTGAACACTGACACAACACTTACTTAGTTTAATAATTTAAAACCACGACTTGCACTACACATAAGTAATATTGGCATTATATTCATGATGTTAGCCAGAGGGGAACTGGCCCCCACAGTGAGTCTGGTTTCTCCCAAGGTTATTTTTCTCCATTAACCAACATCTTATGGAGTTTTGTGTTCCTTGCCACAGTCACCTTCGGGTTGCTCACTGGGGTTATAAATACTATTATTATTTAATGACTTATTTTTAAACACAATTCACAATTGTATTTTATCAAACTACACAATGATGACTAAGACATAGTATTTTGTTGATATTTGTGGCACGGTGGAGGGCGGGACCAGCGCGTGATTACGCACGCCCGGTCCCATATCAGGCTAATTGAGCCGTCAAGAGGGATAAAGGCCACTCGCAGACGGCGATCGAGAGAGAGAGCTTAATCAGCAGACATGTCTGTTGTCTTATGTGTTTGTTTTAAGTTCTTCATTAAAATATTATTTATGTTGACAAGCTGGTTTCTCGCCTCTTCCTTGCCCATGAAAATGATCTTCTTTACATTGGTGCCGAAACCCGGGAAGGAAGAGGGATACGCCATAGCGGAGTTCTCGCCACTTCTCAATGGAGCATCCGCGGCCATCTGCCGGGAGACGGAGGAGCCCAGCCACCTGGACGCGGTGGAACGGCCGCCGACCGCAAGGGGAGGAGGGGCTCCTGGCCGACCGCCTGGAGCGGTTAGGGCCGCTGCCAGGGGTGGGGGAGTCCTCTACTAGCCGCTGGAACGCGGCGGGGTTGGAGACTGCCGACCGCGTGCGGGGAGGGGCTCGCCGCCGACTGCCTGGAGCGGGAGAACCGCTGCCAGGGGCGGGGGGAGGCCCCTTCGACACCCCGGGAACGCGGCGGGGCATTCCGTCCGCCAGGGGCTGAGGACTGCCTCCAATCTGCCTGGAGAGGCGCGGCTGTTGTCCTGAAGAGGGTGGAGAAGTGGTTGAGGAACGAGCTACGGAGTATCAGAGAACCGGCAAGTAAGTTTTTTTTTTTTTTTTTTTTTTTTTCTCCTTTAAATCTCTCTCTCCTCTTTCTCTCGATACCGCTCTGCGTTGGCCTTTTCCCTCTTTTTTTAAATTATGGTGTTCGTGGGAGGGGAGGTACCGCCCAGTGCAGGAACCCCCCCCCCCCTATTTTTAATTGTTGTTTCCCTCCCCTTGCCCCTCCCTCGTCCAGGTTGATGGGGATGACCCGCCGGCAGACCGCGCGGGAGGCGCCCCCCCCCCAGGGGATATACGTCAGGCCGGGGGTCCCCAGCCTGAGAGAACGGGGGAGGAGTGTGGCACGGTGGAGGGCGGGACCGGCGCGTGATTACGCACGCCCGGTCCCGTATCAGGCTAATTGAGCCGTCAAGAGTGATAAAGGCCACTCGCAGACGGCGATCGAGAGAGAGAGCTTAATCAGCAGACATGTCTGTTGTCTTATGTGTTTGTTTTAAGTTCTTCATTAAAATATTATTTATGTTGACAAGCCGGTTTCTCGCCTCTTCCTTGCCCATGAAAATGATCTTCTTTACAATATTACAGTTTTATCTTCTGTAATACCTGATCTTCTGTAAAGCTGCTTTGAAACGATATGTGTTGTGAAAAGTGCTATACACATAAAAATTAAAAGGTTGTCAGCTCACTAGGGTTGGTAACAGAGCCAATGTTTACCTTGCATAAAGATGGTAAATGAAGAAGTTCTATAGGCTACTAAATGACTTTAAGACATGATTTACATTAATCAGCTAATATATTTGAAGGGCTTAGACTTGTTCACACATAATAAATACCTTTTAAGGTGGTAAATCTCAGCCTCTGTGGACAGCTATGAGGTCTTGAAGGATATTTTGCAGCGTTTATTTCGCAAGTGGTCATTACAGTTTCACACTACCGATTTTTGTGTAGTTGGCTAGTTGGTTCAAACCCTTTCGTATGTAATTGCTCAAGTATGCACATTCAAACTCTCTTATGTCTAACCAACACATGAACACACGCAAACCACAGTCTCACACCACAATGGTTTTGTTAGCCTTCGCCTGTACTCTGTCATAATGGAGGCTGGAGAAGTGCAGTTCCATTATGGACGACACTTCTACTTTGCTCGTTGACTTTTAACCTCTTGAGTTCGACTTTACCTTTTTTTGGTTCCCTTTCTGAAGTGTGGAGAAAGAATTTTCGTTCAGGATTTCAAATCAAGATTTGACTGGTTAGCTACAACATTCCTGAAAACAAAAAACAAAAAACAAACAAAAAAAAAAAAAAAAAAAAACAAAAAAAAAAAAAAAAATATATATATATATATATATATATATATATATATATATATATAGTAACCCAATTCATGCCAATCAAGCTTTTGGGAGTTCCAGCTCGATTTGTCTAAGGTTTAGTTATGTTCACCATCTATATGCCTGACCTTCAGTCGTTATGGTTTTAATTTTCATTGCACAATGAAAATAAACAAAATCCGCCTCTCTTTAAATTACAAAAGAGAGAAAGAAGGATATTAAGAAAGACTGTCTATTGTTGTTCGCACCCGTCTCCCTCTAGCATTCCCTAAATCTGTCTCTCATTTCGTCCACATGGCCAACTTTGGGTGGGCCCACCATCTGATACTGAGAAACACCTGAATCATATTGCCTTAATCAACCTCAAACGTCCCCACCCTACAAGTCGAAAATTTCGCTCATGGGTGTTCTCAGTTCAGAATTTAGAGCAAATGTTGCTTTAAAAATGACGATCCAAACCTAGAAGCCTCTTGTAGATGAAGATAATTTGTTTTACTTGATTGTTTGGCATCGTTTCAAAGTGAGTTTGAGACAAAGTTCAAGAGGCGAAAGTTTCAGTCAAGAATGCTTCAAACAAAATGTTGCTTTTCAAAAGACATTCAAAACCTAAAACCTTCTCATACCATGGTACCACAACTGTGGTCAAAAAGAACATGAAACACTGAAGGTTGTGTCCAGCTTTGATAAACAATTCAAACAGTTTTGACAATGGTAAAGATGTCAAAAGTATTTAAATTAAGATTGGTAAACAAATGCTAATTAGAAACTCTAAAATGATGAGTCAAAATTTATGTTTGGCTTCAAAGTTTATTCGAATGAAGAATTTCCTAATTTTTAACACACAGAGGCCCATCAAGAGTTGCTCTCGCTTCAAGTCTATAATTAAGTTAAAACCCAACATTTTGCAAAGGTCCTTATTAACCTTGATGCCTCATCTTATTTATTTACCCATCACACGAAGGAACATGAAAAAATGAAGGTGCGTCAAACAACGCTGCCAAAGTAATTCTGCAAATTTTAAAAATGATGAAAGAATTTGATTGAACATTTGCTTAATGGTCGAATTCGAACCTCCACAGTCAGACTGAACAAACCTAGGCTTGAAAAGATATATACATATATGCATACATGAAGGTAAGTTGATGAGTCAAAATTAGTTTTGCTTGGCTATTCAGCAAGGTCTCAAGGTTTCTTCAAATAATTCCGAGACGAATTCTTGAACACACAAAGGTTTTATCCGTTAACTGATCATCACTGATCCCCTCAGAGATCTGCTGCTCTCGCAAGCTTCCAGACATGTCATTGACCTAATTTTCTCCCTCGTCATCACTGGACAACACGACTGAAGGGGAGAAAGACATATACTTAGACGTTTAATAATTTCGGTCTCCATTATCTCATCATCAAATGTGTTTAATGGCTGATAAGGATATCTAGATAGTAGGGTTGACAATGGCCAACATAATGCAGATATATTATACAATTTAACGATCGCAATTAAGATATCCACAAAATTGCGGTTTTTTTTGCGTCAAAAAAGTTTAAAATAACACTTATTTCACAAATATATGTATTATTTGAAAAACAGAAATGCATTATTGTCCATTAACAAGGCTATCATTAGATTTTGGACACTAGGCCGAATGACCATTTCTTTTACTTGGCCAATCGGGTATAGTTAATGGCTGATGCTGATAAATATGGACCATTTAATAGGCCTGGTTGATCGATATAGCCTTATTAGCATTAATATATGCAGTAAATAAAAAATTTAATACATTATCCATGTAACACTGGTGGACTGGTACATCTGACTCTTTTATGTTAAACCAACAGGCAAGACCATATTCTATAGTTTGAAAATCTGGTCTATTAGTGCCCCCAGTAGGGAATTAAAACACTCTCTCTTCTCCATCCAGAGTCCAAAAGGAACTTTTTGCCACACCTGATTATGAGCGAGTGAATCTGAAAAATTTATCGGCCATAAAACTGTATTTTTTTCCTTTTATTTAATACAAAAATAAATAATCAATCAGTGAAACTACACTTGTCACGAAAACAGAAACACCCTTAATTTTATTTCTCTTATTTTAAAGAAAGGAATATTTCGCAGTGGTTAGCACTTTCGCCTCACAGCAAGAAGGTCGTGGGTTCAAACCCCGGTTGCCCCGGCCTTTCTGTGTGGAGTTTGCATGTTCTCCCCGTGTCTGCGTGGGTTCTCTCTGGGTGCTCTGGCTTCCTCCCACCATCCAAAGACATGCAGGCTAGGTTAATTGGTGTCTCCAAAAAAAATTGCCCTAGGTGTGGATGTGAGTGTGTGTATGTCTATGTGTGGCCCTGCGATGAACTGGCGACCTGTCCAGGGTGTACCCCGCCTTTCGCCCAATGTTAGCTGGGATAGGCTCCAGCCCCCCGCGACCCTGTACACAGGATAAGCGGTTGACGATGGATGGATGGATGGATGGAATATTTCGCATTTATGTTGCCACAAGAAGTTCTGGAGAAAACAAACAAACGAGGCAACCTAGATAAACTTCTGATGGTAAATTTTCCACTGAGGTTAAATTTGTAAGATGCAGAAATTGTGACATATGTTTTCTTTAGAAAGCGGTTTGTATGTCTGTGATATGAATAGCACACGTGACTTGCATCATTGGGGGTAAAATTATCTGTTTCCTAATCAGCCATGATGGAAAATGTCCAGCGAGCGGGATTTCGGATTATAGTCAATAAAAACCAAAGAAACCAAATGATCGACACAATGTTCTCAAATTTTTCTTTAATTTGTTGAATCTTAATTTTGGACCCAGTCTTTCTCTCTTTCTCTCTGTGTACTAGAAGCCTCTCTTGGCTGGGTACCATAATAGACTTTGAAGGAGACACAGGGACAAGGGTAATCCTCTCTCTTTTTTACTCTATTTTGTCATTCCTTCACCCCCTTACTTCCTTGTCAGATGGAGTCCTCTCCTCCATCGGAAGACAACAACATATTTAATGATGCCTGCACTATTCTTGCTACAACAAAAAATATTCGAAGGAAGGTGTGTGCCGAGGAGTTACTGTTAACTACAGGGATGGGGTTAAACTTTAGGGCGATCAAATTGCTCGGACATGTCCCGGGCTGATAATGATGAGGAGGTGGGATTTCTTTGTCTCTGTCTAGCAGACAGAGTTGTAATGGGCTTTACTCAGAGCTTGAGGTCAGGATTGCAATAATCTAGATTGTGAGGGGTAAACACTGCAATCCTGAACTCCACACACCTAAATACAATAATCTTTATAAGGTCATTCTTCATCCAATGGCAGCTCAGAATAGATCCTGCCTCAATGTGACCAGACTGGGAGTCTCAGAACCAGTTTTCCTTACGTCTGCAGGTAAATTCAGTTTCACTTTCCACATTTACTCAATCTGCATTTATTAATCTACAGTAGAATTAACTTAAAAAAATGGAAATAAAACATCCCATAGATTTATATTGAATGAGGGACATAAGCAATATCTAGGGACGAGAATATCATACAGTACGATTACGATTTAATGATTCGATTTAAGTTGGACTAAAACAATAATTAATTTATGCAAAGTCGAACTAACAGACCGACATAATGCGATTGAAGCTTGGCATCCAGTATGTATACACATTAATCAGACTACAATGGGCTTCACTGTTGTGTGCATGCATGCATGCTCTGAAAGACAGGTGATGTGCATCATACATTAAACCCACCATATTTGACATCCTTCCTTCAAATATTGTGTCATGTATGCTTAAACACATGCATGAAGATTGTAGATTGACTTCGCAAAAACCAGCTGTAGCATAATTTTCATCTACTAATTGCACATGTAAACGTACTTATTGACGATTGAGGGTGAGCTCTTTTGACTTGGTTTAGTAAGCTACCATCTAGCTACTACCAAGATGGCAATGTCTTCATAAGCATTTCCAAGTACAAAGCCAGGCTAAACCAGGCTTCTGCCTATATATGTGTTTAACATATCCATATACCACTAAAGTCAAAGAGAGAAAGTTCACTTTTTGTAAGCATTTATGGGGATAGTTAGCACACAGGGCAGGTAAAGATTGTTAAACGCACTGTCCAACCACACTGGAGTGTAAGAAAGTTTAAATTAGGAAAGAGAATTCTCAAAGCATTGCTTTCCAGAGAGGTTTTAGGAGTGGTGGAAAGGTAGAATGAAAGAGAGAGAAACAGCAAACGAATGAACGAAAAAATTAACAAAAAGAGCAAAAGAAAGAGCGAAGGACCAAACTAACAAAAGAGTGAGCAGCGGAGCAAATGAAGCACAGAGCAAGCAAGCAAAAGAAAGAAAGAAAGATACAGCGAACGAACAAAAGAAAGGAGCGAAACAAAGAAAGAAAGTAAATGCAAATGAACGTAACAACATGCAAAAGAAAAAAAGAATGAACATACAATCAACTGCAAGAGAACAAGCAGACAAAAGACACAGTGAGCAAAGACTGAACAAAAGAGCGAAAGAAAGAGTGAAGGACCAAATGAACAAAAAGAGTGAGCACTCGAGCAAATGAAAGACAGAGCAAGCAAGAGAACAAACAAACAAATTAAGCAAAGAAATCAAGAAGAAAGAAAAATGAACGAATGAAAGGCAAGCCAGCGAAAGAAAGAGCAAGTGAGCAAAGAAAGAACAAACTAATATAAAGTGAGCGAACGAACGACAGAGCGAGAAAGCGAGCTAGTCCACAAACGAATGTAAAAAATAAAAAACTAAAGAATGAAAAAAAAAAGACAGAGAGAGCCAGACAGCCAGCGAAATAAAGTCCAGCTGGAAAAACATCTTAAACCAGTCTAAGTTGGTTTGTTGATCTTAACTGGTTTAAGCTGTTCTAGCTGGTCTCTAAGCCCAAACAAGATGGTCTAACTGATCTGACCTGGCTCGGAGACCAATTAAGATCAGCAAACCATTTTAGGGTTTTTTTTCGAGCAGGGAGCGGAAAGTCAAACATACTGGGCTCTGTGGAGGTGGAATTAGTTCTCTTGCAGGTCCTATAGTAAAGATGGGTTTTTTTATTGAATATGCTGTTGTAGGATTTAAAGGGGTCTTTGCTCTTGGCCTCTGGAGGGGAAGTCACAGGGTCACTTCTGACAGGCACAGAGGGGGCAGCTCTCTCTCCAAAAGGTCCTCAGATGCTTAGCAGGTGCTGCCTCTTCTTGAACCTAATGGCCTGAGCGAGACTTGATCTCATCATTGGATGTTGTGCAAACAGACTCTTCTTTCAACACAGCTTCGTTCTTGTCTTAGAATGAAGGCTCCTTTTGAAATATCTGTCACTGTCTACAAAAAGCATTGCAGAGTGACTGAATGTAAATTCGGTAGCACTGTAGCTACTTGTATCTATTAAATGTGTATGTAAACGTACTGATAGACAATTGGGGGTGCTCCAGACAAGTGAGTCAGAATTACCTAATTAATATTCCATGAGGGGGCGGCACGGTGGTGCAGTGGTTAGCACTGTCGCCTCACAGCAAGAAGGTCATGGGTTCAAACCCCGGTTGCCCCGGCCTTTCTGTGTGGAGTTTGCATGTTCTCCCCGTGTCTGCGTGGGTTCTCTCCGGGTGCTCCGGCTTCCTCCCACCATCCAAAGACATGCAGGCTAGGTTAATTGGTGTCTCCAAAAATTGCCCTAGGTGTGGATGTGAGTATGAGTGTGTGTCTGTATATGTGTGGCCCTGCGATGGACTGGCGACCTGTCCAGGGTGTACCCCGCCTTTCGCCCAATGTTAGCTGGGATAGGCTCCAGCCCCCCGTGACCCTGTACAGGATAAGCGGTTGAAGATGAATGAATGAATGAATATTCCATGAGCTAAAACTTTGGCAAAGTCGTTTGACCTCATAAATATTTACAAGTTCTCCTATGAAGGCTAAGATAATGGAAAATTAATCAGGTACCATGATCCAGCTAGGTTACAGTATGTAGCAACACCAGTATGACCTAATTAATATTAATGAGCCAACATTTCAGAATTGTAGGATTTTTAATTTTGCCATCTATGTACTAAATTCCAAACATAGTGAAGACTCAGTTCAAGAATATGAATTAGGTAACATGATCAGTACCTTTAGGAAGTTTACAAAACAATGTAACCATTATCTAATTAATATTCATGAGTAAAGACATAATTTCTCCTCCAGTGTACTGGTACTGGTATCATCTAATTAACATTTACAAATCCAACTATGGCGAGGGATCAGTTCATGAATATTAAAGCTACCTCAGTATGACCTTATTAATATTCATGAACTAAGGCTTAGCTAGGCCTATTTGGTCATTGGTAATTTCCCTACAAATGAAGAATTGTTTAATCTAATTATTTAATCATAATTATTAATAATAACACTGAAAGCAATAATCCACTTAATGCTGTGCATTACAGTGAATCTACGACAGGCAAACTGGTATCATATTTTTTTTTTTTTTGACTTGGTACCAAAGTAATAATACATCCCAACATGGTTAAAATAAAACCAAAAATGCAGGATTTTACTAGCAGCATATAACTATCTCCAAACAACTGTTTTCTCTCTTTATACAGGCCGCAGTACATTTAAAATGGCCTTACTGACCAAATACCATTCCTCTAGGAGGTTAAAGGTCACGATGGACCCTTTTCACAGACCTGTTATGACGTGTTTACGCCTTCTTTAACAACGTAAATGTACGTTGTTAAAAAAAACGCAAACTTTTTTTTACATCCAATTTTACAAATATTTAGTGTAAAGTTATACCATTGTTACCCTGGAATATGTTTTGAAAAGAAGAAGTCTGTGTACCTACATAATGACCCAATTAATATTTACAAGTCTTAAAATGATAAAGGCTCAGTTCATGAATATGAATTAGCTAACATGACTGGATCCAGGAAGGTTATGAAGCAAGATCGATATGACTGTGAAAAAACTGGCATTATAAAATTTTTTTGCACTTTTGTTATCAGCTTGCATTCAAAGCAACAAAAACTCCCAAGTCTATTCTTTATCATAAAACAAGATGGAATGGTGAAGAACTTAGTTTAAAAATAAAAATGGGGGATTTTACAAGCAGCACACAACCTTCTGCTAACAACTGCTTATTTATTTTTATGCAGTCCCCAGTACATATAAAACAGTCTTATTGACCGAATATCATTCCTCTACCAGGGTGGAGGTCACATAAGCTATGAAACAGGGCTAAATAGTTGCATTCCCTGTAGACGTGGAATTTGACTGAGTACAAGATAGAAAGCCAGAGAGAATTTTTGAGAAATAGACCAGCATGACTATTTTAACAGATTCATAAATTTAAGCATTTGTTTATTTATCAGCAAACCGAAGCCAGGAAAACTTTGATGCCGTCCAATACAATGAAGAGCAGGGAGTAAAGGAGGGTCACAGTGAAGAAGACAGCTGTGTGATGTTAAACATACTGCTTGAAGCATGATGAAGGAGGGGGGGGGGGGGGGGGGGGGGGGGGTAGAAAGAAGAAAGAGACAAAGCAAATAATGTAGTGAACAACTCTTGCCTATTAAGAGGAAAACTGATCATTAAAGCGCACATATTATGCTCATTTAAAGGTTCATAAGTTTACTTTGGGGGTCTACTAGAATAGCTTTACATGTTTTTATGTTCACAAAACGCATTACTTTTATCATAATATACATTGCTGCAGCACCTCTTTTAACCCTCTCTCTGAAATGCTCTGCTGTAGCTCCAGTCTCTTTAAAGCCCCCCTTTCCAAAAAGCCCAGTCTGCTCTGATTGGACAGCTGGACCAGTTGTTGTGATTGGTCAACCGCTTACACTGTGTCGGAAATGTAGCGTCCTTACCATAACCGAGTTTCAGCTCCCGAGCCTTCCTGAGCAGCCTAAAAACTGGGATGGCTTTTTCCCTCATTAGCTTCTTGATAATCTACAGGTACATCAGATATCCCAGCCAAAGTTTACATTTACATTTATGCATTTGGTAGACGCTTTTATCCAAAGCGACCTACAGAGCCCTTATTACAGGGACAATTCCTCTGGAGCAACCTGGAGTTAAGTGTCTTGCTCAAGGACAAAATTGTGGTGGCTGTGGGAATCGAACTGACAACCTTCTGCTAAACAGTTTAGTGCTTTCTCAGCAAGTGATAACTAGATTTCTTTTTATTTCTAAAGAAAATGTGAGTGGTGCTTGCCTGTGCAATACTCACCACCATGATGCTTACATGTTCTGGGTGGTTGCTAGGGATTTGCTTAATGGCCCAAGCGAAAAGACCCCACCAAAATCTCTATAGCTATGCTTCCATCCAAGTAGCTAATGTAATTTATGTGCAAATCGTGTTTAAGAAAACAAAATAGTATTTTCTAGGGAAATTGGCGCAAAATAGAAATAAAATGGAAGTTGAAGCCACTGTGGCTCTTTTATTAAATGTAATACATACATAAATTCCACTTTAGAGCACGCAGACAAAACGTTCTGACCAAATTAAAGTTTTTTTAGCATTCAGCGGCAGATGCCTTATGTCTGGGAACAGACTTTGGCATCAGAATAACTAGAGCAACAAATCAGATACTAAGCAATAATATAGCTGCAAGCAGTGATGACGGGCCCAAGCATCTTGGGTCCATAACTACCCGATGGCTTTCGGAAAACAATGAAAGGTGGACACATGCATTTGGCATTATTCTAAACAAATTTGAAGCAATTTGGGCAAATATAAGAGGACTATTTTAAAGTCTGTTGTAAGAGCCACACTTCCTGCTGCCAGGTGGTGGCACTATGACCGTGACCCAAAATAGTAATATCCATGTGATTATCCCCCAAGGCTAAACATACATCTCAATTTTGATCTAAATCACACATTGCACACAGAAGATATGAGACACTTCCTGTTTCCTATTTTTCACCATTACTTTAATACCTCGCCATGGTAACACCATTTGATAAATAAAAATGTGTTCACAACTAAGCATCTTCATGTCTTGGCATAATATTTTCTAAATGTTGTGACAGTCTCATGAATCCCCTAGGAGTATTTAAAAGTTCAGAGACTGCAATATTTAAAAAAAAATCCTGTTGGGCGGAGCTAATAACTTTAATTAAGAAAGTTGTCAAGCTTGAACTATATATGAACCAATTTTGGTGACTGTTTAGGTGATCTGCGCACTTTCAGCGCTTGGGCCCTTACAATAATACTCCTTAGAAGAACAATAGGGCCTCCGCACTTTCAGCGCTTGGGCCCTAAATATTGATGATATTCTCTGAGCGAATTATGGTTTCACATTGAGGCAGAGTGACATAACTTTATTGAAGCACATCTACACTCACTGAGCACTTCATTAGTTACACTATGGTCCTAATAAAGTGCCCGATGTGGTTTTTTGCTGTTGTAGCCTTAACGTTCGACATGTGCATTCTGAGATGCTATTCTGCTCACTACATTTGTACAGAGTGGTTATCTGATTTATCAAAGCCTTTCTTTAAGCTCAAACCAGTTTAGCCATTCTCCACTGACATTTTTCATCAACAAGGCGTTTCCATCTGCAGAACTGACGTTCACTGGATATTTTTTGTTTTTGCACAATGCAGAGTAATCTCTAGAGATTGTTGTGCGTGAAAATCCCAAGAGAACAACAAAATAATCAAACCAGCCTGTCTGGCACCAACAATCATGCCACGTCGAAATCAATGAGATCACATATTTCCCCATTCTGATGGTTGATGTGAATATTAACTGAAGCTCCTGACCTGTATCTGATGATTTTATGCAATGCTCTGCTGCCACATGATTGGCTGATTAAATAGTCACATTAATAGGTAGGTGTACAGGTGTTCCTAATAAAAGTGCTCATTGAGTGTACATGCATATATAAAATTCTATAGGAATATATTAGGTAAATGTGTTTTCATCGTAGTTTGTGGGCATGCCGTCTTATCAAATAAAACATTTATTCACCTCAAGCGAGCATACAAGTCTTTTGTGTGCACTCTGGAATCTTCAATATAACTTATACCAAAATTCACCTATAAACATGGAAGAATGGTTTACGATATTCTGATACCTAGATATGGCTCTGGTTTCTCCTTCAAAATAAGTTTATTGAATTTTTGTTTACCTTTTTTATTGTCCAACAGGCAAACATGAATATCGTAAGTCTGGTCACTAAGGCCACATCCACACTAATCCATTTTCAATTTACTAACTTCATTGTTTTCCTACGTATGTGGTTATGGAGAACCATTTTGAAACATTACTTTTTTGGTGACAGAAAACACTGCTGTAGTGTGGGTGGGCATAAAAGTTGTGAAATGAATGTGTTTTTTTTGTTTGTTTTTTTTAACTAAAGTGTATTATTGTGGACGCTGTACTGCAAATTTCCGGAATACAATGGAAATCCGGAGCTCTGATCCACCAGCAAAGACATAGGGAGCCTCTAAACTTACCCTTTCCCTAAACCTAAGAGTTTGTGGAAGTAACGCCCCATTTTGGAGTAGGCGCAACCCCTTTTGGATATTCTGCCCCATTTGCAGATCTCCGGCCTGCAGCTATACCTACTTGGAAAAAGAGGCTGATCTGCAAGTAGATTTTATGAGCTTCACTTGCGCTTTATTACTGCCCACACCTTTTTCACCTGAGAAATTATGTTGCACAAAGGTAAATTTTACTGTGCCTTTAGCCAACTTCACTAACTACAAAACAAAAACAATCTATGCAAGGGTAATCATTTTTAAAACATTGTTTCAGCCAATGAATTGCTTTTAAAGTGGCTGGTAAATAAACAAAGATGTATGAGCTCATGTTCAAGTCACTATCAGACCCAATAGAGCGTAACAGTTTTTGAAAGATGAATTGATTTTCAACGATGAATTATTAACCTTAACAGACAGACCTACCAAGAGCTCCAAGGTTAATAATCTATGGTATGTGATTCTGTTGAAGCCACCAGTCCTCGTTATTTCAACTTCATTGTTTAAAAACCATCTTTAATAGCGGAATTCCTGGTGAACAACTAAACTACACATAGTCCAGCAGAGAGATCAACCAATCAGAGAACAGCAGCCAACAAAGCCCACCAAACTAGTCCAGCAGCAATGTGTGAATTGCACTGTGAATGACGCAATCAAGTCGGTCTTCCAACATTCTCAAACTGCATATATATTTGTATACATATCTGAATATTTTGCAGTAAACTTAAAATACATTGTTTCTTCACTTATAATCAACAACCTAAAATCAAAAGTTTTATTTATTTCCATAGTTTTTTATTCAGTTATGTCATTCGCAATGCTTCATGGGATTGTAGTTTGTCAAAGACAAGGTAAGTACATGGTCTTGTACCTTTGTCTTTTTATCCAATTTTCAAAAAAGTTTTTTTCTTCAAATCAAAGCTGTTTTGAAATGTTATGAATCACCTTGGAGCTAGTTGGTTTGTTCATGGCTTACAACTCTTCTCTGAAAAGCCTATGAAAAAAAATTAAAGGGGCAGGTTGTAAGATTCAGTAACACTTCTTATTAATGACACTTGTGGCCGTTAAGTGAACTGCAGCCAGCTGCTTCCACCTGAAACACACACACATGCCCATGAACATACATGTTATAAAACTATATCAAAACACATGCGAGCATGTGCTAAACTGAGAAGTGTTATATCCAGTGAATTTTTTCCCTATGGTGGGAGTTTCCACATACTAACAGGGCTGATATTTATTGCCTTTTTGATCAGTTTAAAGCTTATTTATTTCACATATGGCTCCTCTGAGTGTTGTCTGAGCAGGTGTGTGACATGGCTTGACGTGCATGAGTCAGGTGAAAGATCCCGTCTGTCACCACTGCGATATCGGAATGAATCTGGAGCTCTGATGGGTCTGCAATGGAAATAAGACCCTTATTAAAATATAATGTGTGATAATTTAATCATTAATGATTTATAGTACTGTGGCTGAATTGGAAATGTTTGTCATGACTGGTTGATGTCAACAAATGTGTTTGAATTACAGAACTCATCCATTCATATTCACACATTAGTGTCTACATAGGTAAACCCATAAGGCCATACTAAAGCTATCCTAAGAGTACTAAGTCTCTATTAAGCTTAAGATTCAACTTTAATGTCATTGTGCAGAGTACAGAGCCAATGAAATGCATTTTTTTCGCATATCCCCACTAAGTTGGGGTCAGTCATGAAACAGCACCCCTGGAGCAGATAGGGTCAAGGGCCTTGCTCAAGGGCCCAACAGTGGTGTGTTGACAGTGCTGGGGCTTGAACCCCCGACCTTTCTGTAGGTTTCTGTAACCCAGAGCCTTAAACGCTGAGCTACCACTGGCCCTAAAATCAGTGCAAGTCTATGGGATCTGCCAAGAAAAAATGGCAAGTCTGATTACTTAGAAAAGTATTAGCACCTCTCCTCTTCTGAAATCCCAAACACTAAGTTTGAGCAATAGTAATAGTGATGCATGTCTTAGCAAGAGCCACTCATTACAACCTGATTAAATAGCTCCATCTAGAGGTGGTTTTAAAACCAGCCTACAAAGCAGGCAATGCTATTGTCAAAGCTTAGAAACTCAACTATTTGACACAGAATAGTGTAGGTCCACTTACAATAGCAACTGAAGTCTTACCTTATAGTTTCAGCCCTTTGGCTGTGATTTGACAGCATATTTCCATTGCTCGGTCTGGATTTATGAGCCGTTCTTCCGTTAAGAGTTAAAGAACCCCATTGTGTCTGTAAATGGATGGATCAAAAAATCTAATGGACTATAGAGGTGTATTAAACAGATTTGATGGACATAACAGATCATGTGCAGCCTTTTACCTTCTGTGAGCTGTTGTCCTGTAGTTGAGAAAGAGGAGACTGCATATCAAGAAAAATATGAAACAGTGGTGTTCAAAAGTTTGAGACCATTTTGGCTGTAAATAAACAGAGTTTTAGGATTTAAAAATAACAAAAATAAAACAAAGAAACTTTATGATGTAAAATGTATTAGAAACATTAAGGATCCTTCACTTTTATAATCTTGTTGTGTGTTTTAGAGACACATAGTCAGCCATATACATATATTAAATAATGCAACTGGATCATTCCATGTCAACTCAAACAGAGGTCCCCAGCTCAGAATTTGGATTTTGATCATTATTTTTCTGGTGAAAGAAATACATAAATGAAGATGAGAGCCAAAATATTAAATGCTATGGATGAATATTCACTATTTTGTAGAGGGGGGGTCAAAATGTCAATTTGAAATATGATTTTGGAGCAAAAACACAGATCAAAAAAATAAACTAAGAAAGGTGGCAGCATCATTATTTTATTTTGACAGATATTGTTAGGTTTGTTAATAAAATCAGTTGAATTTAGCAATCATTGTTATATTATATGCCAATGGTGACAGCTCATACATGGGAAAAAGCCATTTTCGTGTTCTTTTTCCAAAGTTGGCATGCCTGTAACTCAGGAAGTATTAAAGATATCTTAATATCCTTTTAGATTCTGGTTCATAACAAACTTTTCTATTGATATCTTTTTTTATTTTAACGCCCTAAATGGTCCATTCCCAGAGATATGGCTCAATGTGGCTCTATGTGCAAATTGTTGAATTTTACCCATTTTCAATGATCAAAAACCAAATGTGGGTCACTTCGAATACAGCTGATACTTTCTATCTTTTAAAGAGGAATATCTGTGCATATATACAGTGAAATGTATTTGTTTTCACATATCCCAGCTAAGCTGGGGTCAGCCATGATATGGCACCCCTGGAGCAGATAGGGTCAAGGGACTTGCTCAAGGGCCCAACAGTGGCATCTTGGCGGTGCTGTGGCTTGAACCCCCAACCTTCTGGTCAGTCCCCTAGAACCTCAACCGCTGAGCCACCACTGCCCCTACCAATACCAATACCAAAACCAGAATCTAAAAGGATATTAAGATATATTTAATACTTGTTGAGTTACAGCCACGCCAACTTTGGAAAAAAAGCTATTTTTCCCGTAGTTGTACTGTCACCATTGGCATATAATGCAACAAGTAAAGTTAACTGATTTTAGTAGCAGACCTACCAATCTATGTGTAGATATAAAAAGATAATGCCTTTTTTTAATCTGTGTTTTTTTTTACAAATTCATAGGTGAATGTTGACATTTTGACCCCCCTCTACAAAATAGTGGATTACTCAGTACATATTCATCCATAAGATTTTATATTTTTATCATAATTTATGTATTTCATTCAGCAGGAAAAAAATATTTATATAAAAATCTAAATTTTGAGCTGGGGACCTCTGGTTGAGTTGACACGGAATGACCTAACTAGTGATTCTCAACCAGGCAAATTCACACCCCAACAAGGATTTTGAGTTTAAATTGAGAATGAACTAATATCTCTAAACATACTTATTTAGAACAGTTTGATAGATTAGATTGGCCAAAACTGTGTGAAACACATCAGAATAATTCAGTACAGTTAAATTGGGCATCCATATCTAATCTAGCTATATAGGTCTATGATTTCGAAGGCTATTTAAATGTTTACATGACAATCATAATTACTACAATCATCAATGTCTGATCAATAACAATCACTGATGTCAAACATACAGTACTAGCCAATCAGTAAGATGAATACATAAACACCATGCATGAGCTATAACCTATTATCAAAATAACTATTTTAATGCCTCCAGATATTTCATTTGCACAGTCAGATCTCTTAATGTCGGAATGTTTAATCAGTATTGTCTGTTGCACAAATCTGACCTGCTGTTTGTCTTATAAGCCTCATAAACGACATACACAGCACACCTGTCTGAGACTCGCTTTATAAGAATCAGGCATTGGCTTTGCACGGGTAAAGGCACAGATAAATCAATCTGTTCAGCAAACTATGAATAAGTGCGATTTGAAGTGAGCATCTCTGTTTATGTGACAAATGTCTTGCCTCATTCTCTTCTTCTGCTGCAGACTGTTGCAGCACGTAAATAATCAAGTCCGTTGTAGCGCCTCTAGTGGTTTTCAATTTAAGTGTGCGATTGCATGAGAATGAAAACGTCCATTTTAAAGTTGCGCTCAGTATTTTTTTTCCTTCTTGGCCAACGGTTTGCTCATAAATAAATGAATAGTAATTTTGAAACATAGGTATAAAATCATGAGCACTCACATGAGATGAAGACCTCAGTCATATCAGTAACCTTATAAAAGCTGTTTTATTCTACATGGGGAGAGTCCCCTCATGGAGCGGCCATGTTTGGATCACATGGTCAGCCGAATACTACTCTCAGTAACCGCCCTGTTATTGGACAGGTTCACTCAATAAGTAAATTAGTCATGGCTGACTGTGACTAGAACTTGTCAACAATGACATTTGTAACTGAAAACTATTATATTTGTATGATGCAGCATCTACATCACTAGGTGTCAGTGTAAGTCCAAGACATCATGCATAAAAATACTGAGCGCACATTTAAGTATCAAAATAATATCCTAATAAGAATTTTAATAACCTCATATTGGTCTATATTTATACACTATTTATAACACTATCTATAGTGAAGATGATAAGTAGCTTACTGCAAATTTAAACTTGTAAAGTTTATGATTATAAGAAACCTCTGAATATCTTAGGAATTCTTTCATAATTAAAAAGGTTTTACTCCAAAATAAATTAATTGTGATTTTGAAATATATATGTATAAAATCATGACTACTCACATGAGATGTGGACTATATATTAGTAACCTTATAAAAGCTCTTTTATTCTAGATGGAGAGGGTCTCCTCATGGGGGCTGCCATGTTATAATCACATGACCAGTCAAACACTACTCACTTAATCTCAGTATTCGCCCTGTCATCTGACACTTTCACTCATGGATTAAATCATGGCTAACTGTGAATAGTGAATGTATACAATGGCATCTGTAAATGAATATTATTGTGTTTGAATAACGCTGCATCCATACCATCTGGTGTCAATAACTCAGTTACTGAGTGCACCTTTAATTTCAGGTCTCATGAATTATATTTGTATTCTTTCTGAAGAAATACAATCAGAAATTTGCTAATAACCCAATTATTTGATGAAAAAGACTATTCAGTTGCTGGCCCATTTTAGGGAACCATCAGCTAAAAGGACATTTATATTGCATTAAAAGTTTTCAAATAATACTGAAATAATCTACATTCAACCTAGGATGTATCATTTTTGTGTTGCATGCAAAGTGTGGTAAGAGGATTCTGTGGGTAAATTGACCCACCCCCTGTATCTGAGTAACTGTACATATTTTTGTCATGTGACCTAGAAGAGACGATTGTTCATCTTTTTTTAGTGAATGTCTTTGTGTTAAATCCTTCTGGAACGAGATATGTACCTATCTCTCAGAAAAAACAAATGTCAAAATATGTTTTAACACTTCTAATATTATTTTCCTTTATAACAATGCAAATTCACGTATATCTCTTTATTATACTTGGTAAAATTTGTATACACAAATGCAAATTTTTGGGTAAGAATCCGCTATTGTCAATTTTTCTGGTTGACTGTAACTTCTATATTATGTCTTTGATGGGCATAAAAAAATAAAAATTATTGAAAAGTCAAAAAAATGCTTTCATTGTTTAACCTTATATAGATTTATTTATTTATTTTTCTCCCTCTGGCTTTTGTTTTGTTTTTTTTTATTTAATAATTGTTGTATATGTGTCTTTTTTGCTGTTCTTGTTCTGCAATTTTGGACACAATTTTATGTAAGACCTTTGGCATGAATAAAAAAAAAAACATATTTTTGTCACGTGGCATTGTAAGCATGAAGTATCTTTCATTTCTATCTGGCTGTGAAAAGGAGAAGAAGAGGTAAGAATGTTTTATACCAAAAAAAATAAATAAATAAATAAATAAATAAATTGCTGTTCAAATATATGTTTTTGCATCTGCGGTTTACTGGCTAAGCTTATTTATTAAGATACAAAATGTGTGTGTGTGTGTGTGTGTCTGTCTCATTTGGAAGTATGCGTCCTCCGGAGTTCGCATTTGTCATTGAGGCTGTAGGTTAACAACAAATAAGGTTAACAATTGTATAAATATAAGTGCATATGCATAAAAAGTAATTGACAACAGATAAAAAGATGACGTATGCGACCGAGAAATGCGACCTTCGGAGAATGCATACTTCCAAATGTGAAACATCCGAATGCGACCTTCTGACGGGAATTCGGAGGATGCATGAGGTTTATCCTTCGTGGGCACTCACAACCCACAATTCTTTGCTTAAACGGAAATGCTTAAAAAAATATGACGCCAATTTGCCCGTAAATATTATGTTCAAACGCAAGTTTTGTTAATTCCCAAGTTGAAGTACCTCAGTAGATGGGTGCAGAGTATATAATATGTATAATTATATTAATATATTATTAAAATAAAGTATTAGACTAAAGCTACACCTGTAAAATCTTTTTTCTTTTCTCTTTACATTATTATAACTCCCCTAACATTAACGGCATACATTCCCTTCCAGAGGAACTTTGTCACACAAAGCGTTCGCGCTTGTTAACGAGAGACGTGGTGTCATAGCAACCAGGTTACCTTCCGTTTCCGTTTGTCCTACGAAGGCCGAGGCTTGTTTAAAGGTGGACACTCGGTATACTGCAGCATTCAAAGGAGGCATTCTACCTAGCGTCCAAACGTGACACTGCTAAAGCTCTAAACGCTAAGCGCATGCGCAGTGGGCATGCAAATAATGTTTTAAAGGAATTAATGAGACCCGTTTCACTAAAAGCTGATATTTCAGCTTAATTTCTGCTACAGATTTAACCATTTGCATGATTATAAATACGTACATCATGGTCAGAAGGTATGTTTTTGTCAAATGTTCGTGAAATAACAGCAGACGCCTTTATTCTCATGGTCAGAGGACAAAGACGCAGTTAGCTAGCTACAAAAGCCTTTCTGCTAGCTGCGCTTTTACTTTCACTATATTGATCGTTCTATCATACATATGGTGCCGTAAATATACCTTGATATTTATAAATATAATGTATTGAAAAATAGAGGTTCTCTTCGCGGCGATGTTTCCCCGTTATTTTATTTATAGTAGCGTATTAATATATTAGCAGGTTGTCAGACCAGAGACATAAAAACAAACGTTGTTTATGGAAAATGAAATTAAACTAATCTAATTTGTTATAGTGCACAGTACATACTTCATATGTGTATTACATAGCCTATATATATGAAGTCTCTACACAAAAACACCTGTTGCATACTGTAAAAGTGGCAACATGCAATTGCTATCTAACTTAAGGAGCTATTTCTAACTGATCTAACTCTTTAAATGGCTTTTGTTGATGTAACCAACTGTTGATTTAGACATGTTAAATAATGTCTTTAAAAAATATATATTTTTCCATTGTATTATACTTATATAATCTATATTTGTAAATATGCATTGGACTAATCAGAGGTTTCATCATCCATTTCCATCACTGTAAATTATGTAATTTTGACTTCTGTGCCTCAGTACAGTACCTGTTATTACAGTCTGCCAGTCCCATCTGGAACAGATGCATCTCAGAAACAAAACTAACTAGTACCTTGAGCCATATCTTTAAGGGGAATATTGGTTTATCACAAGGTTACTGGTTTTATTGTCGGTGTATACCAATTTCTTGTGTTTTGTATTTGCAGCATCTGCGTTTCTTTCATCTGTTTGCTTGTGGGTTTTATAGATGAAGGTAAGCACATTCAGTTACAGATAACATATTTGAAAGTAAAACTTGTGCAACACAAAATGGGTTTACTTTTTAAAGTCAGCATGAATTCAAAAAGGACACTTTTTACTTTCTTAATGCACGTTTCTGGCCTTACGCGCATTGTCCAATAGTTTGTCTTCATCTTTCATCACCATCTTATTTTTAACCCCTCCAACCACCTGTCGTATGTATTAAGACCACTTTTCCAATTATCCAATTGCAAAATGTAAAGATTGGCAGGGAGGAGGCGGGACTGGCTGAAGAGTCAACATAAAGTTTTAATATCAAACTTAAAACCAACATGAACAAACATGCAGCATGGCCACGTGCGTCTCTCTCTCCCTCTCCGGCGTCTCCGGCTGCCTCTTATCTCGCTCTACCACTGATTCAGTGCCGGACTTGGTCCATCACGGCCCGGCCATGCCCTCCTCCTCGTCACAATCCTGCCCTTCCGGACGTTCTTTCAGCCGTTGGTCCGCCCCACCTCCTGGGAACCTGGGGGAGATATAAGTGATGAGAGGGAAAGGGTGAGTGGAGAAAGAGAAGTACTCCCCTTCTCGGCAGATGACTGCGGTTCCTCCAGCTCTTGGCGGCCGGCAGCGATCCCTCCGTCCCCAGCCTGATGGCCGCGGATGGCACTGGCAAGGACTCCTCGATAGTGCATCCTTCCTCCCTCCCGGGTTTCGGCACCACTGTTACACATAAAGGACGGGCAAGGAGGAGGCGGGAACCAGCTGAACAGTAAACAAAATTTAATGATAAACTGACAACCAACATAAATGTGCAGCGCGGCCACGTGCATCTATTTCTCTCTCTTGAACCGGTGCCTTTGGCCACCCCCTTATCTCACTCTCCCACTGATCAGCTGATTCAGCACCAGCCACACCCTCCTCCTCGTCACACCAATCAATTTCTGATGGGTAAAATTAATTCCTGCCCTACATTTTTTTTCTCAAGGAACATACCATTTTCCCTGGAAATTATGCAAGATAAATGGGTTGGCAATGCAATTTCATTTTGACTTAACTTATTTCTCTTTGTCAGTTACTCTGCAAAAAACAGTTGAGGGTTTCACTGGAAGTTCTGCAGTTTTGCCGTGCCATTCTGGTAACAAGCGACTTCAGGTCATTACAGCATTCTGGAGATACAAAGACATCAAGAACGTTTACGACATACAAGATGGCAAAGGGTCAGTAAAGGAACAGGACCTAGCATTCAAGAGCAGAACTGCAACATTTCCTACGGAGTATATGAACGGCAACTTGTCGCTCTCACTCGGGAATCTTCGACAGACTGATGCTGGGACGTACTGCTGCTTCATCCCTGATATTGATCACCACCAATGTACAGAGCTACAAATTAAAGGTGTGATGAAACTGCAGTGCATCTATGCTTTAATTGTGATTTATGAGTGAATATGAATTACAAGTGAAGTGTGTATTTTAACATTAAAATACTTTATCCTTTCCCAGTTTAATGCGGAGATAACAATCAGCAAGCTACAGTATCCATAGGTTGACTTCCAGAAGACTGCAAATACTTTGGCTCTGTGCTGCTATTAAAAATATATATATATATATATATATATATATTAATAAAAAAAATTCCAGTTTAGAAAACAAAATAATAAAGTAGAAACCCAATTGACTAGTTGTTTATCATTGTTGATGAGGGGCGGGGCAGTTGGAGTGTTGGGAAAACCTGTTTGGAAATGGTCATATTTTCTTGCATTCTATTTAGTGGTGAACAAATGGCACACATCCCCTTTAAAGTCTGAGTGCATTTGCTAATGATAGCACATACTGTGAAGTTCAGTGATTCTGTACTAGCCTATATGCTATTCTTTTTATTAATCATTTGTCTTATTTTCTGTTTTTGTGTGTTTTAGAGAGACCAAGGGAACTCCAAAATCAAGACAAACCAAGCTCAAGAAACAATGGAGCTGAAGCAAAAGCAGAGAAGATTGTGTCTCTGTTGATTCCTTTCTTCTCAATTACTATTATGCGCTGTATTTGAGACGTGTCTGCACTTAGTTATTGCAGCTCTTCAATAGCAGAGCTGCAATAAGCCTGTCTCTGCTGTTATGAATAAATGTCAAACATCTACCTAGAATCAAAACCTTTTGAATTGGGACTTCCCTGTTTTCTACTGCGTGTTCACTCAACCACAGTAGGAACAGCAATATTACATTTTATGTTGTTTATCTTGTCCAAAATGTGACAACATTTGGACGCACACATGACAGTGTCCTTAACATTTCTGACCTGTTATGGATCTGTGGGTAGATGGCATATTTAATCTAATGTGAATGAAATGTTGAGTACAGTCTGTTCAATTGGCTGTACTGAAAAAGAAAGAAGAAAACAAAAATAGACGTGACCTAAAATAATAAGACAATGCAATTATCAATTAATACATACAAAAATATGCAATTGAATGGATTTGACATATATCAGCCTCATTTTCATGAAATTAAATGTGCCGTCTACCCTGACGTCCATTTAGATTTTTCTGGAATCCTGATGTTTTGACGAGATGCCTTGCTAATGCTTTTGTTATATGATAATGAATTGTTTAGTAAGCTGTTTACAGGTTATAAAGAGCTCTCCTGTTTTACACACTTTAGTTGCACTGAAACTAACTCACAAGATTTATGCATTTATTTTATCTATTTAATTTATCAATTTAATTTATTAATGTAACAGAGAAATATGTACAAGAGTTGTTAAAGATAAGCTAATGTTCATTTCTTTTTCTTGACTGACACAAAAATTAATTACCTATCTTTTTATGTATTTATTTAATTTAACTTAACATGAAAAATTGTTAAAGTGAAACATGTTATATTTATTTTATTTATTTAATTTAACATGAAAAATGGCTAAAGTGTAACATGTTATATTTATTTTATTTATTTTATTTAACATGAAAAATGGCTATAGTGAAACATGTTACATTTATTTGTTTTATGTATTTATTTAATTTAACTTAACATGAAAAATTGTTAAAGTGAAACATGTTATCTCTGGTGTGTAACTGCTATGCTGACTTGAGTAGTCTAAGTTTAAGATACTAGTGCAAGTAAATTTTGGTTCACATAACTTCTGTCTGAAGACCCTTTTTTTTTCTTTTTTTTTTACTGTTTTGACAAAATGAGATGCACAGAAGTAATGCATTCCATCAAAGTCCCTTTAAGGCGAGTTCGATCACTAAAACAACCATGTTTGTAACACCTCAGGGCAACTATTTTCTATGGATGCATGTACACCCATGGACCACTTTATTAAGTAAAGCTACTTATTCATGCAATTATCTAATCAGCCAATCATGTGGCAGCAGTGAAATTCATAAAATCACGCAGATACTGGTCAGGAGCTTCAGTTAATGTTCACATCAACCTTCAGAATGGGGAAAAAATTCATCTCAGTGATTTTGACTGTGGCAAGATTTTTGTGCCAGTTTTTTACAGGCAAAATGGCCTTTCTGCTTAAGCTGCTCAGCGGGTTTCCATTCCCTCTGGCCATTTTCTCTTCTGAACCATTTAGCCATAAACTTTGGCACCATTCTTTATAACCTTGCAAGCCGGGATTTCCTGTAAGGAATGCAAATCTATTATCACATTTGAAATGTCAACATCATCATGGCAGTGAGTTTTGCGTCACTCGTGTTTTTCTTTTGAAAATTAAAAAATCTTGTACCTTTTTTGACAAAACACTAATGCCTGGTTTGAGGTGCATGTAGGTTATATTTTGCAGCAGGTGCTTTTTCACTGTCCCAGGCATTTACAATATGATTAAAAAAAAGCATTTAACTTAACTACCCAAAACCCTTGTGGAATATCTCTCTGCCTTTTTTATTTGTTAAGTTTTACTTTTATTCCACCATCCAAACTTTTGGCATGTTGAGTATTTAGCTGAGGTGTTTGAGTCACACTACAGATTAGACATTCAATACAGTGGTTGCTATGTGCAGTATTTGCTTAGATGTCAACATTACACAGATTTGATTTGCAAATGAAAAGATCCCCAGGGGAAGAGAACATATGTACATCAACATTACCTCTCTTTGTTCTATCAGTTCTCTGACATCATTAACAGAAAGATAAATATATCCTCATTTTCATTTTGTGGAATGGTGTTTGGTCAGTCTGGGTCTCTGTATCAACACAGATGTAGTCAACAGAACTGTGTTTTGCACATCTCACATCAGTATACAGATGTTTTACTGTATATCTTGTGTTCAGCATATCAGCATAACCCTTTAATTCAGTGAATGTCATTTAGATGTATTTTAAAAGCTATTTTTTTTTCCTCTTTATTGTCAGTAAGCCCATTTAATACAACATTTTAAGTCGGGGCACAAGCTGAATAGTCAGTTTAGAGCTAATGATTAATCGTTACAATAATCGCAGAATAGTCTAATAATCGTTCTAATAATCGTTAGATTAAACGAATATCAAAATAATCGTTAGTTGCAGCCCTAGTCAAAAAAACATGTATATAGTGCTGATACTTCACAATGTTGCGAGAACTGTTTTTATTTTTTTTTAAAGTGCCTCACCTGAGTGGGTAGGTGACATAAAGCAATGGTTCGAGGTTAGTTACGCTGATATCATTATACTTTAAGTGGTTATGACAGCCAACAGCTGCACAAGTTGAGCCTGAAATTCATTACTCAAAAAAAAGGTTCTCCCTCTGGATCACTCGTTTCGGTAGGTTTTTTTTCATTGTGTCTCGAGAACAGAAAACAAAAACAGGAAATTAGTATCATCAAGGCGCCACCCAGTGTTGCTCAGTTTAAACTGGATAATTAGGATTCGTCCCGTATTTAAGAGGGAAAATTGCATTCAGTATGAAATCCATATGGGACGATGTTTGTCACATACTTTAACGTCACAGAGCCAAATTACTGAGAATATTTCACAAATCTAGTGAAATGGACCTGAAACATGTAAGTTATGTTTGTGTTTCGTGTCATCTACATACTCAGATGAGGCACTGTAAAAAAATAAATAAAAAAACAGCATGTTCAGCGCTACAGAAGCTCAATTTACTGTATCATTGTTTTCAGATTTTACTGCTTATTTTAAATATGTTCTTTGTTCGTAATCTTGTCCAACCTCTTTGGATATATCAATCGATAGGAGCTGTACTTTTATGCTGCTTGTTTACATTGATAATAGCTGCCCAGCCTGCCCATTGCATTGCTGGTCACCATCTTATGTTGTGTTTTGGGTACTGGTCCCCCAGCATGGTATGCTGGTGAACCCACCAGGCTTTTAAACTAGCTTAACCAGCTCCATCAACTGATCAACCAGCTTCACCAGCTAGGTGTTGCAGGTGAAAAGCTTTCTGTGCTGTTTCACCAGCTAGACCAGCACCAAACCAGCACTAACCAGCATAAACCAGCATGGGAATTGCATGCTGGATGAGCTGTCCTTTTCAGCAGGGCGGGAGCATTCCAAAGATGGCCGCCAAGTGAATTGAATTTCCTTGTTTGGAAAGCACCTAAAACTGACAGTAATTCTTGCTCCATAGTAACGTTCTGTTTCCTGTTTACTGTCAGGTACTATATGTGCATCCCAAAGCGCACACTTCTGCACTATTCTACTCCATTTTGCAATGTAAGTAGTGTATGCTAACACTGAAAATGCAACCAAAAAAAGCGTACTATGAGTACCCAGATGATGCATTTCTCTAAGCGCCTTTACCAGTGGTTCTCAGCCTTTTTTTTGATGAATGCCCCCCTACTTCATTCTCTTAAAATGTGAAGACTGAAACTAATAATAAAATTGATATTGTTAATATATTTATATTATTTATTATATCATTAATTATTTCTTTTGATAATTTTAACAGTGGTATTTGTAACAAGACCGTAGTAAACACATGGAAGCATGGCTCTTCTTCACTACCATGATTCCTATAAAACAAACTATGGCATTTTTGTAATTATGAACAGTAGACCTACTATAAACAAATGTAAAAACATCAAATACAAAATATTAAAATGTATAAGTTGTAACAAAAATAAAAAAAATTCCCTCACTCCCCTACTGTAGCCTATGACAAATTTAATAGAGTTCAAGTAGTGATATGATTATATTGATTTTTCTCCCTAAAGTACAGTTAGTGTAACTATAGAAAATTCAATGGTGGTGATGTAGAATTCTGTGCCGAATACAAATGGTTTCCACTTTTCGCACCTTGCTTTTAACTGATTCTCATAAAACTGCTGGTTTAAGAGCTTGAGCTTTAAGAGCTTTGCGCTCGCGCTGCTCTGTCCATTGTTAAAAGCCGTATACATCTACAGAGCCATACAGGTGCATTAGCCGAGGTTGTGTCTCCGCCTGCGTATTTGACGCTTCTAAACCAGATACTTCAGATGCGTCCCTAGACTTCAAAATCAGATTTAGCGGTACAAATGCATACCAACCAATATAATTGAGAACCAACTGATATACTTCAATTCTAGATAAATGGTTTAATGCGAAGAGGAACTTGATAGATTTGATCAGGACGATACATTTGATTTGTTGAGGCCAAGGTTGATGTGCGGCGAGGGGAGTGGGGGGTGCTCTGTCCTTTTCTGCATATCGTGGCGCTGTTTTGAGGTCCGTTCTACATAACGCGACGGCTCATTTTAGCTTATCGCGGCCCATTCGGCCCATTTTGCAGTCAACCCACCAGCCCGCTCGGTTCTCCCGATGGCCAGTCTGCCCCTGTTCGGCGCCAAAGTGTGTAGGCACACCAGGAAAATGCTCGGTATGACAGATTACCAGTCCAGCCCTGGATTTGATTATTATGACTGATAAATGCCCCCCATTTGTAAACTAACGATGTTAGTCTTTACTAATTTGCTCTCAGCACCCCCTGGTATCCTTTGAACGCCCCCTGGTCTACATGGAGTGTAAAGCATTGGACACTTGCAATCAGTGCTCACGGCTTGCCGTACATATTGAAAGGAGTGGCGTAACCTGGCTACGATGCTGGTCTGACAAAACAATTGTAAATAATGAGAATGTGGAGAACTAGCGAAACTTCAGTGAAGACAGCACTTTATAAGTGTGAGTTTAATGATTTACCAACTGTGTGAATGTGTTGTTTGATATGTACTGTAAGTGTTGAACTGAGGTTGGCTAATGCACTAAATATTGAGGCAACACATGAATTTGAAATGTCAATTACATCAGCTGTTAAACCGCAAGTGCTTCCATGTAGTAAAAAACAATTGTGGTCATTTGGTCGTTTTATTGTAAATTCTGTTTGCAATGACACTACAGCTTGGCTACCATTATTATTCTCCCATTGAAAAGCCCTGTGAAGGCACCATGTAAGCCAAAATCCCCTAGAGTAGATTATATTAACAGAATATACATTTTAAATGATCTAAGAGGTTTTGAATGTTCTTGATTTCAAACTTCCTAGGTCAAAACTTACACATAATCCCTTCAATCTGCTTTAAGATGCTTTCTTTCTCTGACTGTAAGACCTGTAAAACTTTCTAACATCAAGCATTTAAAAATACTTTAACTTTCAGACAAGATTTTGTCAAACAAATTTTATATTTTGTCTCGACAAACTTTACATTTCTAGGTCAGTACTTTTGTACCACACAAAATAACATATCAATATATTTTTTCCAAACCACCTAAGCCCATTTTATTGATTTTGTAACGTTGGGGAGAAATACAGTTATAGCTATGAATAGTATAATAAATGTTTTTATTTGACAGCATGTTTTATACAAAGCATAAAGCTTAACCCTATAAAGGCTATATGAAATAATAGTCAGAAAATTCAGATTTCAAATTTTTAATGAGTGGCTAAAAAAACTAAATAAATCAGTTAGAATTATGAAGGCAAAAGGGACCTATAAGCAGACTGGGGGCCCTCATAGTCACAGGGCAACTATTGAGAGGGCCTTGTGTAAGCTGACAGCTGTGAGGGCCACATATTCAAGCTTATAGAAATATTTGTTTTCAAAGCTGATGGGCAGCCAGACCAACGATTATACACAATAAGTATACAATCCAATTTGGTTTCCCATGGTCCCCGGTTCCTCTTGGGATATCTGTAAGACGAGAAAACAACAACATTGGACAACCAACAAAAAGTTTGCAACATTAGTGGTTTGTCAGTCAATAACAAATTTATTCTGCATTTTAATGTTTTAAATCTGAAGATTTTACACACCTTTGATAATAAGCTTTATGCTTTTGAAATCTTGTAGACTTATAGGCTCTGTGATATAGGAGATGTAATTCCCTTCATCAGTTAATTGAAGATTGTTGATTTTGATGGAGCAATTCCCATTCACATATTCCTCAGGGAAAGTTTCAACTCTATTCTTGTACTTCAAATCTTGTCCTGCAACTGATTCTTTGCTCTTATTTATGGCATATACAACCATTTCTACCTTGGAATACCTTGAAATATTATTGTATCTCCAGTCTACAGTTAAATTTTTTTGAAGATGAATATCATGGAGCACTAAACATGGCAAGACCACCGAGCCACCAATAACACCCTCAGCTGTGGACTGCTGAGAAACTGGAGAAGAGAGAGACAGAGAATCCATTAAGAGCACATTTAAAATGCCATTAGTTTAATCTAAAAATTGATTATTAAATGGCTCACCGTTGATCATAGATAGAAATACAAAGATGATGAAGTTCCAACTGTGAAAAAAGTAGATAAATTCATGAACAAGTTTGTAACCAACTTTTTACTTTTCTAAGTTTCAGAAATATATTTTCCCACATATTCTCCATCATCCACAGTTATTGGCAATGCCCCATGCTATTAAAGACTTCTCTATGATTTATTCTCTATTACATTATACAGTATATGCCATGTCTTATCATGCTCACCACAGATTGGAAATCGGTCCTTTCTTGAAAATGATCTTACTAAGCCCATCGGATGTCAGTGGTGGAACAAAAATACAAGCATTTTGATTAAAATGATCAATTGATTGATAGCTCAACACCACTGACATTTGAAAATCATGAGGTTTAATGAAATTAGCATATACAAACACAAGATTGCACTAAAATAAAGCATGAGCCACAACATGAAACCCAATACATATACATTGTACATACAAAGTAAATTCACAGAATTAGAGATTTTGCTGTAAAATGTTGTTTTGTAGTAAAGCCTATACTAGGACACTAGTACACAAAATTCAGCAAAAAGCAACAATTCTTGAATATTCTGACTTAACGCTCTGTGGCTTGTGTTAGCACCTAATGCTAAATATACACTCAAACCTTGTGTCCAACAGAATGGTGTACCAAACTAAGCTTTCTTTATCTACAATTCAAAATTCATTAAAGCATAACTAGGCCTACCTGTTGCCCATGGTGCTTAAATTATAA
Source organism: Moxostoma hubbsi (assembly GCA_032164185.1). Classification (NCBI taxonomy): domain Eukaryota; kingdom Metazoa; phylum Chordata; class Actinopteri; order Cypriniformes; family Catostomidae; genus Moxostoma; species Moxostoma hubbsi. Next base: position 1,105,566 of record JAVLUX010000163.1, on the reverse strand, counting down.
TCTGTATCATCCAAATAATGAGATTTAACAAACAGTTGTAACCTCAAATGCACGTTTATCTTTGAATAACATGAAAATCAAAATGGCCTCCATGATCTACTTAATGATGACGCTGCTTGCATACGCAGCCGATATTTAACATACATTATATGTTTCAACAATAAAAGTCTAAGCTTAATGAAATTGTCTTTTTTATTAGAAGTGTCTAGGATGGGACAAAGGTATTTTGTGAAAATGTTAATGATTACTGAATAATAAAATGGGATAGAACAAAAAAAGGTTTTATGTTTTATATGTACCATATTACTAAATTAGATAACAGTAAATAGTGAAGTTAAAATTGCGGTGTGTTCTACCATTAAAAAGTTTGTTTTTACACACCTTTGTGCTCTTGTGTTGGACTGGTGAAGTTGAAATATGCCCCTCTTGATTCTGAAGTTGATTCTTAGTGGGAAATGTTCTTTATCTCACATTATTCCTTATACATGACACCTGTAATCAGTTACACAGTATGAAGTCCTTCTCCTGCTTGTCCACTTTCTTTTGATATTCTCGCCCGTCAATTGTTGTTTCGAGGAAACCCTCAACTCTCTCAATAGTGAGACATAAAGATGAAACATTCTGTAGAGAAAATGAAAAGAAAGGATAAGGAGAAAGAACTTGCCTGTCAAAAAGTCTTTGTCTACCAGATGTTGAAAACTGAGATTTTCCAAAATAATTATCTGCACACACACACACACATACAAAAAGATACAAATTAAATTGAGACACATTGAGATAACTTACCTTTTGAGTTTGCCACAATCCAGAAATATCCAGGACAAAAATACCTCACAGTGACAATTCTCTTGCTCTCTCATTCTTCTTCTTCTTGGAGCTGTAACATACAAGACAGTTGTTTCTTGGAAACACAGAGCACAATATGTGTACAATTTAAAAGGAGGAACAAAAGTCACAAGGTGAAACAACGTAATTAATTACACACATCTGAATAGGAAAATAGAATAATGCCAAGCTATTGTGTTGTCTCTGAATGTAGTATTTGCTTGGTCGGTTCAACTCCTTTGATTTAAATCACACAATATTTAAATAGTGGAGGGAGAAACCATTGGAAAGACTCAGCTGGGGGAGCCCATTCTCATCTGGCTTTACAATAATTGAAATTCCAAACGTAGGTTCAGGAGGAGCTTGTTCATTATTTCCCAAGGATATATCGCCTACTGTAGAGAAATATAATAATGATTATAGTCTTTGATGCCAATAAAAGCAGTGCTCACTGCTCAGTAAAATGTCTATGGCTTTCTGGCTGGTACAGGCTGTAGTTAGGCAACACCAAGCAATGCTGTCTACTGTTTGTTTGTTTTTTTATTGTTTCTAATCTAAACTTTTTCATTCGGTCAAAACATGCTATTTTCAAAAGAGATATTTTACTTAAAATTTGACAATGTCACTTTAGCACAAGCGCTATGAAAGAATTCAACTTGAATCTGGATCACCACTGAGAAAACCACTTTAAATTGTACAGCTTTTTCCTGTAAAAATGGAAGCTGAACACAATAGCAGTTTGTGTCACTAAAGTTCCTTAAACAGTGGTGAAATGCATGACATGAAATCCAAACTACAAATTTTTATTTTTATTTTTAAATTAAAAAATCAAAAAAAGGTGAAGCAAATCAGGCAATGGGATAATAGTGTAAGGCAACACAATATAAGCAAGATATAATAAACAATGTGAACAAAGATTCTCTGTATACTCAAGCACATATAATAATCCAACAAAAGCTGTGGGATCGGTAGGGGAAAGGTAGGAGTGCCACTGAATTTTCTTTTAAAAATAAAAATGCAAATAAATTAATCACTTTCACTTGACAAATATATAGACATGAAATTAAAAAGTATGTATTATTTATAGAAATCATTTTTGTTTAACATTTAAATTGCATATGAAAAAGCATTTAAGCGTTACTTTTCTTACAGTAACTCATTTGCCTGTTTCTTTTCCTTTTGATCAATTAGCCAAATGCTTTTATCCATTCAGAAATCAAGTTAAATAATGCAACTGGACAGTTCACATCTACAGACATGCATCAAAACTCCACCTGAACTGGTCACTGTGGAAAATTCCAACACCGGTACACTGTACTGTAGGCAGGTCTCTGATATGGTACAGAAAACCAGATTTGAATGAATCGAGAAAGAGAGGTGAGACTGGTTCTGTTTCTGAATACGGCTACAATGAAGCTATAAACAAACATGTGTATAGACCCAAGATGGTTTAGGTGTGTAAAGAGTGTAACATTAAAACTTTATGAAAATTGTTTGTGTGCTGGACAAAAGACAAACAAATTTTAAGATACTCTTCAATAATAACGTGCTGTATTGTATACAATGTGCAAAGTCAATATCTTCAGCATCTAGGGCACCCTCACAAATCTACTCTCTCACAAACCAAACATCAACGCCTCATCAACGCTGCTATAAAAATGCAGAGTGCGCCTTTCCTCCGGAAGCCGGCTTCTATCTCCATGTGTGCACACATTAGCATCCTCAAATGTCCAGGAAGAGGGCAGGGAGGGTACAGGCCATGATAGATGCATGCTGTGGGATTGGAGCACGTGTTGTGGCCAGTGGGCATGGATGCCAGGTTGCCCTTTCCCTCACACATGCCACGGCCATTGGGAAGACAGGCAGTCACCGAATCCGCCGCCCCTCACACCATGGATAAATGAGCACATTGTGGCCGATGGACCACGGGCATGTCCTGAACCATTGGACACTCCCCTTCCTACACAATGTCCCCTTTCACTGCGAGGATGCCAGATTCCTCTTTATTTTGACCACCATTACCCATTGAAACATTTATTCCTGTTTTTGGAAATGTTTCTGTTTATTATATTTCCAATGAATGGCCTGACGCTACACCCACTGTGTCTGCCTTTTACTCAGCCCACCTCAAGTGCAATTTGTCCACAATGCTCTGGTAATTTTACACTCATTTGTGAACAAAATGAATCAGCCATCTCATTTGTGAATGAGGATCTGCTGACTGGCTGAACAGAGGAGGCATATCATTCATTCACTTAGGCAATCTTGTTGAAAAAAGGGGTCAATATATATTATGAAGAAAAGTTACTGAAGACCACACGATATAATAACATAAGGACGATATTAAATAATTTTTTAGCTAGTGTTGTTGCAATTTTTGTATAGCTTGATAAAAAGGCATGCTCAGTAGTTCACAAAATAGTACTTGTTGTCATTTGTGGGAAAAAAACTTACAATACTTAAAAACTCTGGAAAAGTTTCTTAGTAAATTTAGACATGCAAATTTTAATACATTATAATTAGACTTGTTTCGGTCGTGAATTATTCGTTGGGTGCTTTAGTTCGATGCAATGACTCAAAACATAAAAGATGCAAATTTGTCACAATCTGCTGGTGCAAAAGCATAACTAGCAGAAATGGTCACTGAACGAATCAGTGAACAAATTTTTAGTGAATGAATTCAAAAGACTCTGGGATGAATCGAAATCCCCACCACTATTAGGCTATGTATCATTTGTTTTAAACCAATGATTTGGAGTGCTGTCCAGGTCATGTGATTTCAACAAACGAGGAATCGTTACATCATACTATTTCGAAACGTTTCAAAATGTTTTGCGGTTGGACGTTAGGGTGTTTGATCCCACAGTGGAACCCTGAACCCAGTTTATCAATAGCTTAGGATTAATAAAATCATAAAAGGGCCCTATTTTAACTAGCTATACATGCTAATTCAAGGCACCAAGAGAGAGGAGATTGACAGAGCAGAAAGATAGAGAGAGAAGAGGGCTCGTCTGCCCCAAATATGCAGCCAAGCGGTCCTCAGCCAGCTGGACTACCTCCATCAGCGACGCCGGGTGATGGCACTGGACCCACCTAGCTGTCCTTTTCAGTCACCAGCTGATTAACCACTCCAGTACCACTAGATCGGCCACACCTCGCCGTTGCAATCTTCAGCCAGCGGCGAAGGCTCCATGACAGCTCATCATTCCTCCTCCAATATCCTTTGTTTCGGCACCAATGTGGCAGCCCTCTGAAATTGCAAACGTAAGACATTTATTGTACATACACTTTTCAGTGTCACACATAATGGGGTTCTTTTCAGCACCACATAAAATACATGCACTGCTTTTCAGCAGTCATGTCAAACATATGTGTAGTGTGTTTGTAGTGCGTTCGTCTATTTATTTTTTAGGGGACGTTATGGCAAAACGCGTATCACGTAATTTCTGCCCAAATGAGTTAATGGGTGTAAGGCGCGATGCTGTGTGAGACACACATATGGTTGTTTGTCATTTAGCTTTCTGCTAGGTTTGTTGGAGCCTTTGCCTTTGGAGAATTGTCACTTACACTGTGATTTGATTATCTTCTGCCTTTCTGCTTGTAACTCAGGGGAGGTTGGAAGTACCTGTCGTAAATGTAGGTACTCAGGATCGATGGATTTGGCCTAAGGTAGTTCTTGGAGAAATTCATCTAGTTTCATTGCAGCCAACAACACAAGTAGAGTTCAATTCACAGAGATCCACTTGAGAGCTTGAAGCTATAGATCAAGCTGTGGCAGTAAAAGAATTCCCTTCAGTGGATTTTTTCACAGTTAATTTGGCCTAATTTGTCTTCACAGGAAGAATTGGAGGCCCGTAATCTTCTGGAGAGGTATAGTGACATCTTTAATCATGGGGAAGGTGATTTGGGGTGTATTACTTTGGTCGAGCATACAATAACTTTGCTGGATGAGACTGCGGTGCAACAGAGTTATTGTAGGTTAACTCCTTCTCAGTACGATCAGGTAAAGGTGCATATTCAAGAGCTGGTAGATCAAGGGGTAGTTAAGCAAAGTTGCAGTCCATATGCTTCTCCAATTGTTGTTATGTAAAAGAAGGATGATTCGATTAATCATCTGATGTGTAGACTATCGACAGCTGAATTTGAGAACTTGTAAGGATGCTTTTCCTCTCCCACAGATTGAGGAATCCTTGGATGCTTTGGATGGGGTTAGGTTGTTCAGCACCTTAGATCTAACTAGTGCATACAACCAGTTTCCCGTAGCCAGTCAAGATCAGGAGAAGACAGTGTTTTGCTCTCCCTTTGGGCTCTTTGAGTTTACTAGGATCCCCTTTGGGTTGTGCAATGCACCAGGTACCTTTCAGCACCTTATGGATAGGACATTTGGCAATCAACGATTTCATGCTTTGCTTTTATATCTTGACGATGTAGTGGTCTTTTCAACTTCCTTTCAGCAGCATTTGGAGAGGTTAGAAATGGTGTTGGGATGTCTCCAGCAATACCACTTGAAATGTAAGCTACAAAAATGCCATCTATTCCAGACTGAGCTGAAATATCTGGGGCACATTATTTCGGCAGAGGGGGTACCTACTGACCCTGAAAAGGTTAGTGCCGTTGCCCAGTGTCAAAAGCCTAGTAATGTGACGGAATTGTGTTCATTTTTAGGTTTAACTTCATATTATCATCGATTCGTTGAAGGGTTTGCTTCAGTTGCCATGCCCTTGCATAAGTTGGAGGGAGCTTTACAAGGTGGTAGGAAACCTGTTCATAGTACTCCAGGCTTCTTTGAACAACATTGGACTGATAATTGTGAGAGAGCCTTTGTGACCCTTAAAGAGAAGTTGGTGCATACCCCGGTGTTGGGGTATGCAGACTGTGAAAACTTTTATTTTCGAAATTGAGTCACTGTGGTCTTGGAACAGTTTTGTTTCAAGACCAGGGGGGACAGTTTAGGCCTATAGCATTTGCAAGTAGAGGTTTGCGCCCCCAGAAACCAATATGTCAAATTATAGCTTGATGAAATTGGAGCTTTTGGCTTTAAAATGGTCAGTAACTGAGAGTCCAGGTAATATATAATGGGCAATAAGTTCATTGTATATACCGATATTAACCCCTCGAGATATATGCAAACTGCAAAAGTGGCAGCTATAGAACAGCGCTGGGCTTCTAAACTGGCTTTTTTTTACTTTGAACTTTGGTGTCGACCAGGGGCAGCTAATCGTAACCTTCCCTCACCCACTAGGAGTAGTCAGATGATGAGTAATGCTGGGACTGTAGTTCTAGCTGAGGTGATTGTATGCTAAAATTTTTAAATCAAATCCATATGTTTTTAGAGCATCGGCTGTAAATGCTGTATCGATGCGAGAGAAAGGTAATCTCTCTTCACTGCAGGCTTTTTTCTTGAGACACTGGAGGAGGGGAACACCACCCTCGAAGGAAAGAGTAGCCCAGGGTCCTGAAGGTCTTAGGGAGTTAGTTAGGCAGGAGAGACTGTCTTGCTGCTATTACTTCCTATTGCTTTGCGGGCTGAGGTTCTTAATGTAATGATGAGGTCTGACGAGGGAGTAAGGATCCAAATGCAGTTTAATTGGAATATTAAAAGTAAAAGCAAACTCAAAGGCAGGAACAAATGAAACCTCCACGAGGGGAAAAATAAAGGAAAGAAAACAAGAAAACAACACGGGGGTTTAGCAAGGTGGGCTTAGGCAGGGACATGGACCAAGGCAGGATACGGGACAGAGCTTCAAACGTAGAACATCAAACATCAACAACGACCGACAAAGGACAAGGTGAACATCAGGACCTAAAATACAAAACAAGGGAAAACATAAACCAATAGACAAACAGAACTCAAAACAAGATAACAAGGTAATGAACTAAAACCAATGACAAGACTAGAACTGATAGTAAAGTAATTAAACAATAAACCAATGAGGACCGGACACATGGACGAGGAGGGAAGACAGGACATGACAAAACTTCAAAATAAGAGTGCATAAAACAGAAAGCAATACGGAACATAAAAGGTGCCAAAACTCAGAGTGCATAAACAAAGAACAATGTGGAACATAAAGAGTGCCGAAAACTTAAATAAAAAGGTAAACAAACCAAAGACGGTGTGGGTCGTTACAGAGCCCCCCCTTTAAGGAGCGGATCCCAGACGCTCCTAATCAAAGGAGGAGCAAAACGACAACGAAAAACGAGAACGAACAGGCAGATCTAGGGAACACGAGGGGCACAGAGGGACAAGACATGGACAGGAAGACAGAGACAGAACAGGTGGGTGGCCAGAAGACCAAGGAGGCCGGGTAGGTGCCCAGGGGACAACTTGAAGGAGGGGACCGGGTCGGGGGGCAACCATAGAGCAGGGACTGGGTCAGGAGGCCGGGGAGGTGGCCGTAGGGCAGGGATCGGGTCAGGTGGCCGGGGAGGCAGCCCCATGGCAGGGACTGGGTCTGGAGGCCGGGGAAGTGGCCGTAGGGCAGGGATCGGGTCAGGTGGCCAGGGAGGCAGCCCCATGGCAGGGACTGGGTCTGGAGGCCGGGGAAGTGGCCGTAGGGTAGGGATCGGGTCAGGGGGTCTGGGGGTCGGCCACAAGGCTAGGGCAGGGTCAGGAGGCTTTGGAGATGGCCTCAGGACTGGGACAGGGTCAGGAGGCCAGGGAGGAGGCCACAGGACAGGGTCAGAAGGCCAGGGAGGAGGCCACAGGACAGGGTCAGAAGGCCAGGGAGGAGGCCACAGGACAGGGTCAGAAGGCCTGGGAGGAGGCCACAAGACAGGGTCAGAAGGCCTAGGAGGAGGAGGCCACAAGGCAGGGTCAGAAGGCCAGGGAGGAGGCCACAGGACAGGGTCAGAAGGCCAGGGAGGAGGCCACAGGACAGGGTCAGAAGGCCAGGGAGGAGGCCACAGGACAGGGTCAGAAGGCCTGGGAGGAGGAGGCCACAAGGCAGGGTCAGAAGGCCAGGGAGGAGGCCACAGGACAGGGTCAGAAGGCCTGGGAGGAGGCCACAAGGTAGGGTCAGAAGGCCTGGGAGGAGGCCACAAGGCAGGGTCAGGAGGCCTGGGAGGAGGCCACAAGGCAGGGTCAGAAGGCCTAGGAGGAGGCCACAAGACAGGGTCAGAAGGCCTGGGAGGAGGCCACAAGACAGGGTCAGAAGGCCTGGGAGGAGTCAAGGAGGCCCCCAGGGACGGTGCCATGGTGGGCGGTGACCAAGGAGGCTTGGAAGGTCCTGGGGTTTTAGTAGGCGAAGGCAGAGCCGTGGGAGGCGGAGCAGACAGAGCCATGGAAGGCGGAGCAGACAGAGCCGTGGAAGGCGGAGCAGCTGCAGGCAGAGCCGAGGCAGTCCTCTGAGGCGGAGACCTGGGGGACTCTGGTAGCAGAGGCGCGGAGGGCTCGGGAGACAGGGGTGTGGAAGGCTCGGGTGGCTGAGGCGTGGGAGGCCTTGACCTTGGTCTCGAAGGCTCGAGAGGCAGTGCGCTGGGTGACTCGAGAGGCGGAGCGCTGGGAAGCTCTGGAGGCGGAGCGCTGGGAGGCTCGGGAGGCGGAGCTCTGGGAAGCTCGGGAGGCGGAGCTCTGGGAAGCTCGGGAGGCGGAGCTCTGGGAAGCTCGGGAGGCGGAGCTCTGGGAGGCGGAGCTCTGGGAAGCTCGGGAGGCGGAGCTCTGGAAGGCTCAAGGAGGGCTGGCTCTTGGACGGTCGAGGCTACAGGCGCTGGCTCTGGCTCTTGGACGGTCGAGGCTACAGGCACTGGCTCTGGCTCTTGGACGGTCGAGGCTACAGGCGCTGGCTCTGGCTCTTGGACGGTCGAGGCTACAGGCGCTGGCTCTGGCTCTTGGACGGTCGAGGCTACAGGCGCTGGCTCTGGCTCTTGGACGATCGAGGCTACAGGCGCTGGCTCTTGGACGGTCGAGGCTACTGGCGCTGGCTCTGGCTCTTGGACGGTCGAGGCTACAGGCGCTGGCTCTGGCTCTGGCTCTTGGACGGTCGAGGCTACAGGCGCTGGCTCTGGCTCTGGCTCTTGGACGGTCGAGGCTACAGGCGCTGGCTCTGGCTCTTGGACGGTCGAGGCTACAGGCGCTGGCTCTGGCTCTTGGACGGTCGAGGCTACAGGCGCTGGCTCTGGCTCTTGGACGATCGAGGCTACAGGCGCTGGCTCTGGCTCTTGGACGGTCGAGGCTACAGGCGCTGGCTCTGGCTCTTGGACGGTCGAGGCTACAGGCGCTGGCTTTGGCTCTAAGGACGGGGCCATGGAGGACGGAGACTGGTGAGCGGAAGCCCCTCCTCTTCTCCTCCTCTTCCTGGCAGAGGAGGCTGGCAACGCCGGCTCTGGGACGGACGAGGCTGGCAACGCCGGCTCTGGGACGGACGAGGCTGGCAACGCCGGCTCTGGGACGGACGAGGCTGGCAACGCCGGCTCTGGGACGGACGAGGCTGGCAACGCCGGCTCGTTGGCCGTGGCAGGCGTGGGCGTTGGCTCGTTGGCCGTGGCAGGCGTGGGCGTTGGCTCGTTGGCCGTGGGCGTTGGCTCGTTGGCCGTGGCAGGCGTGGGCGTTGGCTCGTTGGCCGTGGCAGGCGTGGGCGTTGGCTCGTTGGCCGTGGCAGGCGTGGGCTGAGAAGCAGAAGCCTTTCCTCTTCTCCTCCTTCTCCTGGCGGACGGGGTTGTCAATGCTGGCCCTGGGACAGACGAGACTGGGGGTGCATTGGCCGTGGCAGGCGTGGAGGAACGAGTTAAGGAAGGCTGGGGGGTGACCATTGTGGGAAGAAAGGTAGCGTCCTCCTCCGCAACACCCACAGTGAAAGGTGAGCCACAGATCTTCAGGGTCTCATCCAGGAAGTCGATGAGCGTCCAGCCAGGAGTCGCTGGTGGTAGCCGCTCCTTTAACAAGGGGTCAAGATTTGCCCTGAAGAATACCATCAAGCTGAAGTCAGGGAAATCCGAAGAGTTTGCCAGCTCCAGAAACACAGAAACGTGGACCTCAATTGGGCGGTCCTCCTGTTTGAGGCCAAGTAGAAGGAAATTTGCCTGTTGGGCGGTAAGGGCTGCTGGATCCATTGTTGGTCGGTCGTTCTGTAATGATGAGGTCTGACGAGGGAGTAAGGATCCAAATGCAGTTTAATTGGAATATTAAAAGTAAAAGCAAACTCAAAGGCAGGAACAAATGAAACCTCCACGAGGGGAAAAATAAAGGAAAGAAAACAAGAAAACAACACGGGGGTTTAGCAAGGTGGGCTTAGGCAGGGACATGGACCAAGGCAGGATACGGGACAGAGCTTCAAACGTAGAACATCAAACATCAACAACAACCGACAAAGGACAAGGTGAACATCAGGACCTAAAATACAAAACAAGGGAAAACATAAACCAATAGACAAACAGAACTCAAAACAAGATAACAAGGTAATGAACTAAAACCAATGACAAGACTAGAACTGATAGTAAAGTAATTAAACAATAAACCAATGAGGACCGGACACATGGACGAGGAGGGAAGACAGGACATGACAAAACTTCAAAATAAGAGTGCATAAAACAGAAAGCAATACGGAACATAAAAGGTGCCAAAACTCAGAGTGCATAAACAAAGAACAATGTGGAACATAAAGAGTGCCGAAAACTTAAATAAAAAGGTAAACAAACCAAAGACGGTGTGGGTCGTTACACTTAACAACGTGCACAATAATCACAGCCATCAGGGTGTCGAGCGAACCATGACCTTGCTAAGGGAAAGATGTTATTGGCCACGAATGTTGAAGGATGTTTAACAGTGGTGTAGCGAATGTAATGGGGTGTACTGGCTAAGGCCATACAGCCTAAAATTCACACCTATATGGGAAGTCTTACTGCATCAAGACCTTTCAAAATCATTGCCATTGATTTCATGCTCATGGAATGAGCTAGTAATGGTCAGGAGAATGTTTTGGTGGTGACAGATGTGTTCTCCAAATTTACTTAAACCTTTTCCACCTCAGATAAGAGAGCAAGGACGGTGGCTAAAATACTTAGAAATAGAAAAGTGGTTTTGTGTGTATGGTGTACCTAAGCGTATACATTCTGACCAAGGTAGTAGCTTTGATAGCAAGTTGTTTAAACATCTCTGTGGCATTTATGGAATCCAGAAGAGTAGTACCACCCCATATCACATGAGGGGAATGGGCAGTGCGAATGTTTTAATCGAAAGTTGCACGACTTGTTGAGGAATTTGCCCCGAGATAAGAAAGTGATGATTTCCTTACGAAACTTTTGCTTGTGTATAACACCACTGTTCATCAGTCAACACAGCACTCCCCTTATGAACTCTTGTTTGGTCAGAAGCCACAGTTGCTGATTGATTTTCTCTTGGGTGTGGCTGGGGAAGAGTTGGTAGGAGAGATTGAAAGCGACTGGATTCTCCAACATAAAGAGCATTTATCTTTAGTTTATGATAGTGCATGGAGGTATTTGGAGGAGAGGGCCCCATATCAGGGAATGATGCCATCTAATGATGCATTCATACTGGCTCCAGGCATGTTAGTTTATTGCAGGAGTCATCCATTGGGGTTAAATAAGATCCAAGATGCATTGGCTTCTAACATGTTTGAAGTCGTGGAATGTAAGGATGGCCTTGGGAATGTGTATCAAGTGTGCGACATCGAAATGGCGCAGGTCCTTCTAAGTGCCTTCATAGATCTGAGTTAAAGCCAGTCCCTACTTCACATGTCAGCAGGGCCCCAGTGGCTGCGGAAGCAGTAGAAGAGGAGATAGAGTCTGAGGAAAGAGACGGATTGGTTGTGGAAGTCACTGTTTCCCACCCAAGTGCTTTGGGTCAGATAAGTGAAGGACAAATTGAAAGAGGAATACAGTTACATCCCTATCCTTGTTCTGGAGGTAAGGTAGATTGTGTTTGGGGACTGAAGACCAGAATCTGACTACATCAAGTGAAAGTTTGGCTTCACCTGAAAATACAGGGGGTGGTTGTGTGTCTGCTGTAATTGGTAATTGATTAGTTAGAGGGTATATGATCCCTCCCCCAGTTATGCGTACTACACATCCCACTGCTGGATGTCACTCAAACCCATTTTGGTTACCTCAAGGGTTGGGACCTAGTGATGCAGTGGTGAATTCTCATTTGACCGTATTTAGACCTTGGCAGTAGTAGTAATGAGGTATTCACCGGGATGGTGATTTAAAAAAAATAGGGGTGTGTGTAGTGGGTTTGTTTATTTATTTTTTAGGGGATGTCACAGCAAAACGCGTACCACTTAATTTCTGCCAAAATGAGTTAAAGGGTGTGTGGCGCGATGCTGTGTGAGACACACTTATGGTTGTTTGGCATTGTACTAGTGTGAGCGTAGAGAGCTGCTGCACATGGAGTGTACAGCTTGTATCGTCCGTTCTTCCCTGTTCATGTTGCTGATAATACCCGGGTAGGTTGTTTGATTAATTATGTGCAAAAAGCAGGGTGTTGTTTTGTTCTTGAGCATGTATGTTTTGTTTTTGTTGTAGTAACAAACCTGGCATTGTGGAGCTGTATGTCTCGTATCATTGTTGCTCTCTGTTCATGTTGCAGATAATACCCGAGTAGGTCGGTTGGTTAATTATGTGCCATAAGCAGTGCATTGTTTGTTTTTAAGCGTGTGTTCTGGTTGTTTCGTTGTAGTAACAAATTGGGCATCGCTGAACTTGTGATATAATGTGTTCAGTCTAACATAGGAAACATTGTGGAGGTAATTCAATGTTTTATGTGTTTTTATATATTTTGTAAAATAAGTATCATTAACTAAAATGTATGGTCTAAATGCAATTTGTATCTTTTAAGTGTATGAATGTAGGTGTATTTTAATGTGTAATGGTGTTTTGGCAGATTTACCTGGGAGCTGATCGTATACTAGACCACCATTTTCTCAGTAATTTGTTAGTAAGTTTATATATAATTTTGTTTTTGTTTTATTGTATAGCTTATTTGTTTTTGTTTTCTCTATTTTCATTTGGCAACTTTAGGGAGCCTTGTACTGGGGGAGTCAGTAGCCCAGCTATTAGGTTGCGGTGTGATGCAGCGATAACACTATCCGTTGATTTGTTTGATGGCTGTATATTATATTGCACATGTGGACATTCGTCACAAGTTTTTGTGGTAGTACTAGAAATAGCTGAGACGGTTACTTCCAGTCTAAGACTTTCAGTCTAAGTGAATCAATCTGGTCCCCTTATCGCTGTTATTTTTGTTTGTGTTTTGTTAATATTTTGATTTTGTGGTTTATGTTTGGTTGTGTAAATTTAGTAATAGTTTTCTTTTAAAGAAATAAAGAGACTGTGTATTGCACCAGTGCCCATATTCATTTAGTTGAATAACTTGAGCGGGTCTACTGCCCTATTGGTTATAGACGGGCGGGTTTCGCCCGGTTACACATAGACACACACATACACACACAGACAGAACATTTTTAAAAAGCCTTTATTAAGTCATTCCTATTGGTTTAAAACATACCACAAACCAACTTTGTGTCTTACAAAGCCTTCATTCATGGAAGTGTTGTGATTCCCAAGGAGGCCTGGATAAAACCTGGATACCTGGATAAAGCTATCCGTTAGCATCCCCATTAATTTCAATGACATTCCATCATTTATCTCAAAACATAAAGGCTATCTCAAGATAAGTTCCTGATGTTAGTGTTACAGAGCTCTTCTGTGTAGAGAATTTCCATAGAGGTGCTACACCACTTCCAGATTTAAGACCAACTCACCTATAGGTTCAACTTTTTATTGAGTGTCGTCTTATACAACAGTATACAGTAAGAGGTGTGTGTGTGTATTTAAGCAATTGTCCTAAATGGTGTGTTGTTTGAACAAAAACAAGGAACAAGACAGACTGCAAATATGGATTGCTATCTAATTAGGTTCACACATTTAACTTACGTTTACACTTTTCCACTTAAGTGTGTCTTCACAAAAAAATATATAAATCTGCTGAATTCAATGGGGCTTACTTCCATTATGATGTTTATGTCACTTTTGCAAAAATTTTTGATACATTATTTAATATTTGATTTAGAGTTTCTGTTTGTGTGCATGTGTGTGTGTGTTTGTGTAGTTAGGGACAAATTTATCCCCAGAGGTTACAGTAGCTAAATATGACCAAACCTCCATTTGGGGACATTTGGGGACTTCCTCAAATATATAGACATGAAATCCTCAGTGGGAATAAGATTTTATTTTAAGGTTAGGGTTAGTCTATAATTATCTGTCTGGCCTATCTTGTAAGACAAAACTAGTAAAAACAAAAGGGTACATTACCCACATTCCCACTATCGGGCCAAATGAGGGTGTGCTAGTGCGTGCCAGGGCCAGTTGCATTCCCACTGTCTTCCAAGGCTGTGTTACACTTCAAATTTGTATGCCCTTCCCTTGCTAACTTCCCTAATGGACTTAGATGTTCGTCATTGCTTACGCTGCACAAGTGTTAACTACTGGACAAAAGCCGAGCAGTGGATTTAACTGAAACTAAGCCCTTAATCACTGATGCTGATGTCAATTTGTAGAATTATTTAGTGAATTTTGCACCTGAGAAGACTATGTTCGGAGATTGATGCAGTCAAAGATTCAGGTAAATTTAGTTGTAATTTAAAAGGCTTATGTATAAAAATTATGTATAAAGTCTGTAAAGAATGTATTTTTTATTGGAATTAAATGTTAGAAAGGATTAATCAAGTTTTACCAATTGAAAAGTTAACATTAAAGAGAACACACCAGGTATGGCTGTGAAGTATTATATATATATTTTCTAAACTACATTACTGAAATAACCTCACTTCCATCAAACACTAAAGTTGTGTTGTTTTAGTGTTTCTTTTGTCTAAAGAATCCGATCTGACTGTTCAGACTGAGACGCATGAACAAAAATGCGATTTTAATTGGATTCCAAACCACCTACCAATGTGGTTTGGATTAGGCTTGTAAAAATGTAATATAATGTGTTTTTGTCCTGCTCAGACTACAAAAATCTAAAATGATTTGAGTGACAGCATCCAAAAAAATCTGATTTTTCTGCCTGTGTGAATTATATCTACAAATAATAATGAGATCAGACTGTGTACGTCTAATCAGGCTGCACCGACCACTTACTTATTCGATACTGGATCAGGCATTAATTAAATGGTAAATCATTTGAAATAAAAATGCCTCATTTAAAGTGTCTTACGACACAGTCGCTCTTGACAACACATAATTATTTGGTTTATATCAGCACTGAAGAAAAACTGTGAAAAAAAGTTGAACAGGCTTGTAGTGGGGGGAAAAAATTAAACACTTCAACCCCAGCCCCAAACTATTTTAACTTTAGCTCACTTTACACTCCAAAGGCAGAACATAAACCACATACATAGCATTTAAAGGTGTGCTCCCACAGAACTTTTAATGCAACACAGAGGCAGCTATGAAAAACATTTATACAGGAATCACAATCAAAGGAAACAATGTATCATGCTCTTAAAATTGGATTACACAACACAATGCACAATGACTGACATTGAAAGCGAAGGTTCAATCAACAAGAAATTGTTTTTTAAGGTCAGATTTTTTAAGTGTTTAAAAGTTATAAGAAGAAGAATAGTCAAACGGAGAAGGATTTAACTGATGGTGGTAATAGATGATTTGACAGGGGAGACCCTAAATAAGGCCAGGACACAATTCAAATCCTCCAAATTAGTGCACTAACTGGCTTGCTTGATGGATCGGCTGGATTACAATATTTGTTGAATTAATTTTATTTCTATCTTCACTTTGAAACTGGGAGATATTGGCATATTTTTCTGAAATGTAGCTGGGGTCAAAAGAAAAGTATGATTTGTAATGTAGTGAAATAAAATGTAATGAAAATACTCTATAAATAAAATACTAATAAAACACAGATACCTGTAAAAATGGTTGCAGAATAAAAACATGTTGTTGGTGAATACCATTGGCTGATTGTCAGTAACTTAATGGAACTGCACATTACACTGGAAACGCAACATGACTTCAGTCAACGAACACACCTTTTCTATTTTGACATGGTGCAAAACTACTCCAGCCACTTTATTTTCTACTTCTGTCTGAAATAATACAGTGCATGTTTTCTAAGACAAAACAGACCGTCTGATCTCAACCAGTAAAACCTTGATAACTGCTTAGGTTATTACACAGAAATAAGGCAAAATGACAGATAAGCTAAAACAACAAACAGTAAACGCAATCCATGGTGTCTCATGGTTCCCTTTTCCTCTTGGTCCATCTGTAGGACAAAACAATTGGGGAGACAAGAACAGTTTGCAATGTTAGTTTGGGTTTGGTCAGTAACTACAAACTTGAAAATATAAAATTTTTCAAATACAATCTTCTTCACATTTAACTCACCTTTGATCACAAGCTGTATTGTTTTAGTATTCTGCACATCCAGTGGCTCTGTGATATGACAGGTGTACATTCCTGAATCAGTTTCATCAAGATTGTTAAGTTTGAGGGAGAAGTTGCCTCTCCCGTACTCCTCAGGGAAAGTTTCAGTTCTTTTCTTGTATGATGGGTCTTGATCTGCAACGTTTACTTTGCCTTTAATTACGTCATACACAACCTTGCCGTTCTTGTGTCTCCAGTGTCCCTTTATTTCTTGAGATCTGTTTTGAAGCTCAATGTCATTGAATGAACATGGCAAGATAACTGAGCCTCCAGTAAACCCCACAACTACTGTGACCTTAGAAGAAACTTGAAAAGAGAACAAAAACTTTTTAAAAGGTTTGGCATTTTGCATGTGGCATAGAACTGCATTTATTTACAAATTCATGGTTGTCTTTGTTAATTGCTCACCTTCAATAATCAGCAGAAACACACAAATGATGCACCAACTGTACAAACATAAGACAAAATACTATTTATACTTCCATAGTTCACAGAGTTTGAGAAAGAGCTCTCCCACCATTCACATAAAAAAAAAAATACCCAACAAAGATATAATAAATATAGTCTTAAATAAAGCAAGGGCACTAACAAGAAACCCACCATACTGTATAGGCTATACAAGCCTTTACTTAGAATGTACAATTGACAGATTTAAACAAAAATTAGAAATATATAGGCTATACTGTGTGTATATTGTGTGTAAAATGTAGTTTTGTTGTAAATATCAGTATATACTAGGAAATTAAGGGCAAAAGGCAACAATTTTTCAATGATTTTGACTCTCTCTGGCCTGCTAAAGCTAAAGCTAACTAGAAAAAGCCTCATTATCCAAATTTAACCATCTTTTATTGAAAAAACAACAGTCAATTTCATGGTCTTTGCTTGTACACTATTATATTGTTATATATTATATATTCTATTCTAGCAAATAAAACACAACTCTATGGTTGCATGGTTGATTACGACTTACGTGTTACCATGTGCTACCATGCTTTCATCTATAATGGTTACTTTTAATTACATTAAAACATAACATACCTAATGTTGCCCATGATGCTCAAATTTGTCATAGATATCACCCAAATTATGAGATTTAACAAATAAAACAATTTCTCGATGCCAAGTTAATGTAGCGTAACCTGTTCACGCAATCCATTAATGGTCCATGTGACTGCAACGTAGCAACTATGTAACGATGACGCTGCCCGCATGCGCAGACAATATTTTCAGCAGTCAGGAAAACTATAAACTTAATTATAATAAATAATAAAAGTTACTCTGCATTATATTTACTCTTAATTTGGATCTACACCCCCTCCCACCCCTCTTAATATTATGTTGTTGCTTTATTAAAAGTGCCTTTAGTGTGGGCAATTTCAATTAAATAACAGTTTATAACTAACGTTATCATGTTTTTACACACCTTTGTGACTCTGTGTAGGTCCTGTGTTAGACTGGTGAAGATGTCCCAGAAAATCAAAAAGTTGATTTTTAAGAAGAAATTCTTTCTGTTTCACATTATTCCTTATAGAGTGCATTACACTTGTTTTGTAATCAGTGCAGAATGTAGTCCAGCCAATCAGGTTTGTTGTTTCAAGAATGCCGAGATTCCAGTATGCCTCTCAGTAGTAACCTGCAAGCATTTCAAAATTATGAAGAGAATATTAAAAGAAAATATAAAGAGAAAGAACTTAAAAGAACTGGATTCACAACCTTTTCTGTATGGATTAGCCTTCAAATTAATAATGTAGCAAATTGAGATTAAGATTTTTAATTAATTAACAAATACATTTTGTGTTATCTGCAAAAAACAAACAAAACAATTATGAAAATAGATTTTAAAAAAATATACAGTATGACTTTGACACATTGACATAACTCACTTTTTGTGACCCAGAAAGATCTGCCTTACAGTGACAATCATTTTTCTCTCTCATCCTCATTGTTGAAGCTGCACCTGCTGCTCTGACGTACTGTACAGGTGAGGAAACACAAGAACATTTATACTGTATGCAGGAATAGGAGGAGCACACACGTCACCTAATGAAACAAACCTAAATGGCATAAAGTCAAGCAGTAAAGGTCTCTTATGACGGAGCTTGATCAGCATGCCTGCTCTTCTAAAATGTCCAGCAAAGCATCTCAAAAAGTGGGAAAAGATTGTCTAGTATATTTTCTACATCAGTCCAACTCATAGATATGAATGTTTGTGATTCTATTTCATTTTTAAAGAGACATGTGAATGAAAATCTCTCAGCCAAGCTTTTAAAGCTTGTTAGCAAGTGTAATGGGCATTTCCTTTGTCTAGTTTCATGAGAAAATCTGTTTGAAAAAACAATGTTTCTCTTAATAAATCTCCAGGTCCTTGGTGGCTGGTTTTGGTATCAAACCTACAGTTGTGTTCACAGTTTAAACATAACCCCTACAATTTTTGTTTTTATTTTTGGGAGAAAATAAAAACCGATGTATTGACACTGTGGTCACTTATAGACAGATGATAATGCTGATGTCACATGAGGACTTAAGTGCATTATGTGTGTTTTGCATTTTAGTGCCTTTGTGAAGGGAGCTCGATTTCATCATGATAAATCATTTTAATCAAGGGAACAAAACAATGAGGGAACAAAACAAGCTTCTAATCTGTAAATGTACAGTATGTAGAATATCTTATCAATAAATCCTGTTTAAACAAACAAAATTTTTTACTCTGTAGCCTGTTTGTTACTATGTGTTTGATTTATATCTCACAGATCTACTTATATGTGTCACGGATCCACCGGATTCCATCTCTAACGCCACACTCTGCTCCCTCTCCCTCACTGCACATAGCGCTCACTCTCCCCTGAGTTGATCACACTCACCTGCACATCATCAGTGATTAATCAAGAACTGCATAAGAACCCCACAATCATTGTCTGTTCTCATTGTCAGTGTTTCCCCGGAGACTACACACTTCCTAGTTTGTTTAGACTTACCTGTAATTATATATTTAACTTTTATTGTTCCCCTCATCAGAGTTTCGTGTAGATCATCCTCCGTTTGTTCACCAATGTTTGGATTCTCCTGTTTCATTTAAGTTTCCTGTAAAGACCATAAGATTTTGTGAGTTTTCCCTTCATCTGCATATTGTTATATTTCCCTGTTTGGAGTTTATTCACCTGCTGTTCGTATCATACCTGTGTCTGGATTGCCTCACCTGTTTGTTAATCCTCTTGCCATTCCCTCTGTCAACACCGTGATTGAGTCCTTCGCTCTGCCTCCGTGAGTTTCTCCATGACAATATGGTGTCTAGCTGCAAAGACTTTAACAGATCAACTAACAGATTTGGGACAAAATGTGATCATAAACTGTGTTTATGGGTTTATTTGTTATTATCAAATTTACAAGGTTCTTGAGTGATGATACTATGCTCTTTCTCAACTTCAACTCCTTATTACTACAATAAAAGATTCAGACAAAAATATTCAATGCAATCTAAACATATATTTATAAATAATGTAGCGACTGATGAATTAGGAGTTTATTACTGTATGAACACAGACATTCCTCCAAAATTTGGCAATGGCACAAAACTACACATAATTGGTATGTGTTCCTTCAGTCATACAGTACTGATTTTCAGTGCCATGACAATTTACATTTTTCAAAACTCAACTTAAGTAATCAGTCAAGTAATCAAGATTCTCATTGGCTGCTTTAAGCAGAGGATTGAATATATTTTATATTGGATGTCAGTTATTATGCTCTCATGAGTAAACTAACATTTAACAGTCAATACTATAACACACTGTGCTCTCATTCTTTCTTTACAGAACCAACTCAACCTTTCAAAGTGCCAAAATTATACAGTAAATCATTATACTCAGCAGAATAAGACACAATGGCAATTTATTATCCTCATATTTGGTCTGCTGAATGGTGTACTGATTATTGTGGTCATTGGTGAGTCCTTCACACATTTCAAATTAAACATAATGCATTTGTAACATAATGCAATTCTCTGGTAGGTAATTGATGTTGTTACTGTGGACAAAGCTGAAAACTGCCAAATACAGATTTACACTGGACTCAATTACTGGCTTTAAAACAATCTCAAGAGCTATGCGAAGAACAGGTAAATGTTACTTATCAATTTTTTTAAATCATTTTCAGGTTTACTGTTGATCTGTTAGTCCAGACTCTAGTGTTTGGATTTATCATGCTTTCATATATTCTAAGACTGCTCTTTCAATATACTGAGGTGTTTTGTTTTTTTCCCACACAGTGTGAAGGTATAAACACAGTTGAGTCAACAGATTCTGGGATTTTCCAAAAAATGATGCATGCATACTTGTTTTTCAGTTTTTCCTTGGCCCATATCAATATAAACCAGCTGAAAATCATCACATACCTATCAATATGTTCTTTTTTGGGCTGTTAATTGATTACAAATTTTAATCAAATTAATTACAAGATGTCCCAATTCATTAATCATAATTAGTTGAATATACAAATATTTGCTGAGAAAGCCCCTCATATAACAATAATAATAATGATAAAATCATAAACATAACATTTTTAGATCACTGTGTCATGTTAAATATAGTTTAATACTTAGAACACATCTTGAGATCTCTTAGTTCGGATTTGCGCTCCATCAAGTGTTTTGAACGAAGAAAGCAACGCATGTTTGTGTTGTGCAGACAACTTTGATTAGGGGGTGTTGCGCTTAGCGGTATTAAGGGGCACAGTCTGTGTTCAGGTTAATACAACTGGTAATGTATCACAACAGAGAATGTATGCATTAAAAATGACTACAGAATTCATGAACAAATGATTATTCATACATGACAGAATGCCATTTTCCAATAACAAACATATACTGTACAGTAGGTATGACTAATTATTAACAGATTAGTGGCTAATTCATCAACATTTAAATTTTTCCAAATCAAACTTTCAGGACATTCATACCTACATTCATGTATTTTCAGTTTTAACTGTCTACTGAATTAAGCATTGAATAATGCAATAATATTATTAATTGGTTATTCATGAAAGTTATACAATGTTAATATATTTTATATTACATAAACTACCAGAAAGTAGCAATTCTGCATCTGTATATGGTGTTACATTTATTGTTTTTCTGTGAAAAGCCAGATCAGTGGTCCCCAAACGTTTTACCTTGAAGCCCACTCCACTGATAAACTCCATGTCTACACATACAGCATATGCAAAGATTATGCAATGCATGATCCCAAAAATAATTTTATTATAATCATAATTGTACATTTCTCATGCCATGGATCTGCTCATGTGCGCATTTGAGAGTGTACTATCATCGATGGCCGTGAGAAATGAAAAATGATGATTATAAAACAATAATTTTTGGGAACATGCTTTGCCATGGATTTTGCATAAGCAAGATAGACGCGATACTTGATACATTTCTAGGGGTTGACATTTCTACTGGTCTATTATTATGGTCACTCTGTGTGCATGACAGGAAGAGAGGGAGGGAGAGGACAGAGCTCAAAGCCATGTGACAGTGAAAAAAGGTGCTTTTAACACTAACGTGTAATAACTAACGTGCCTCATTTAACAGTATTTGGTATATATGAGGGAAGACACATTAGCGAGATTTAATTCTGATGGTAGGCTGCTGTAATAAGTTTAATTTAAGTTAAGTTTGGCCGTTAGATCACCTGTTACTCATGATCATTTTCTCTCTTTACAAGCAGTCATTTTCACACGCTAATGCGAGTAAAACGCTAGCACTGTGGAGCCCTGATCATTGTAAATAATTCACTAAATTTACAGTATCCTAACTTTGTAAATTATTTGTCATTATTATTATTATTATTAATAATAAAAAACAAATATTTGGGAACCTTCATTTCTTATGGGGGTCCCTAATGCCTTATTGTTGTTGAACAAATTCTGAAGACAATGATGAAACTAAGACAGAACTTTGTTATAGCTGATTTGGCAAGATGCTGTAACATGATCAGGTCAAACACTGAAATTTCTGATAGATGATATGCCAAGGATTTTATTCAGTGGCTGCCCTGGGAAACCATAAAGCCACTTTTCCACAGACTTTTAAAGACAATTTCCCAAATACTACTTTTGCGACACTACTACACCAGTAATACTCTGAAGTATCTAGTATCAACCTCTCCATCTGGAATAGTGATGTTCATTTCAGAAACTTCTGGTGACAAATGCAGTGACAGGTACATTACATCTGGATTTCTGGACTATTTGCATGCTGGAGATGAAGTGATGGTGGACCAAGGCTTCACCATTAGTGACCTGCTGGAGGAATGTAAGGTGAGGATAGTCATGCCAGCTTTTACAAATGACTAATGAGGAGGTCACCGGCACACAACGCATTGCACATGCCCATGTCCATGTTGAGCGAGCAATAAGGCGTCTATAGGTCTACAAGATTCTCTCACAAACTGTCTCTATTAATCTGGTCCCAAAATTTGATAAAATATTACAAATTTGTGCTGCTCTTGTAAATCCAAGAGGAGAGCTTATTTCAGGAAAGGAACTACCCAACATCCAACACATTTAACATTACTCATTCAAATAATATAATCTGTTCAAACATAAGCATGAATTTAATATTAATACACTGCTGTATATTTTATTCATTTGCTGCTAGGTCTGTATTTGCCATAAATACACTGCAATATGTATATAAATGATGCATATGCTGCTGTACTTGTCTGAATATTTATAACTGTATATGTATGATTTTATTGTATCTGTAATGTATTAAAATGTCATTTTTGGGTTAACTATCCCTTTAACATATAAGATGTGACAACAAATAACAAACAAACAAATACTTGCGCACAAGCTGCAGGTACTTATAGCAGAGCTTCATCTTATTTTCTGCAAAATCAACTAATTTGGGCAGCATGTGTAAAAAGTAAAAATCAGCATAGTCTTTGTCGAATGGAATGCCCATTTCAAGGTGTACAGATGGAGTCCAGATGACCAGCTTGCAGCTATATAGACCCAGACACATCATGATCAGTTGGATCAAAAAGGAAGATAAAATTACCCTGCACAAAAATTTGATCAATATGACTTTTTAACACACCTGAAGGTAGTATTCATCCTTTCCATTGGGAAGAGTGACGTACTGCCCATCTGCATGTGATATCACTGTGTGGGCGACTCAGAAACTCTCTGAGTGACACAGAGCTCTTGAAGGGAATCTTGACTTCTAGGAGCTGTGTTGAGTCAAGAATCACATCTGGGCTGGCTCCCAGCCAAGGATGATCAGGGTGCACCACCAGGTCTTTCCTCTTTACAGCATGCCCTTGGCTCTCCATGTGTTTGATGACATTATTCTAGTTTTCTTGTCCATACTTTGTTACACTAGGTCGACTAACGCTGGGTAAAAATGTTCATTCGGGAATTGTCTTGGGTTAGTAGTACTCCGTTTGGGGACTTTCTTCGCTCTTCTGGCAGTTAGACACAGCTTCCTGGCATCATGTTATAACTGTGAAGCTCTTTGAACCCTGGTTTCTTTCATCAGCATAGCTGCTTGGATGGGATATAATGTAGGCTTCATTAAACATATTGCACTCCTACAACTTTGCATTATGCTGTGTTCAGTATGGGATACATCTCAATCCTGTTGGATTAGACCTGACTTTCTGTCCACATCTGCTCTAAAACTTTACAGACGAAGACCATCTGTCTGTAGCTGAAATAGTTGGGCCATCGCAGATGAATTTACATGACTAATACAATCTGTATGTGTCCTAAAAATGTTGGGGAAGTTTGTGATATCTGGAAGTGATATTGATGGTCCTGGATAGGTGTGGCGTTGTCTGTAGTGTTTAAAGCCTATATTCTTTGCTTTCCTCAGCCCTACAGTCTTCCGCACACCTGAATTCCAGAATGATAATAAAAGTAATAACACAAAGAACACTAAAAATAACAATCATCATCTTTTTATCATTACTTTACTTACCTTCCACATTATTGCAGCTGTGTGACTACATAAGCACCCCGGTCCTGCGATACGTGAACATCCCGCTGTCTCGATGACACGTCATTTTGTGACTAAAACCCAAGCCTTGTGATGTGACATGTTCAGGCTTTGACTCGGCTCTATGTCTGCTTTTAAGTACACAAGGTAATTTCCCACATCCTTAAAAACACACAACCAACTTTATTAATGTGAAGATATTGATAAGCTTCCAAGCTATTCAAATGGCTCAGTTCCTCTATCACAAGCAATGGAATCACAAAAGTAGCTAAATATGCTACTGTATGTTACCCGAGGTCACTTCTTTAAATCGTCCTCCCAACCCTCTATTAAGGAATGAATGGGTGCCCAAATACTGTCCTTTTTAAGTTCCGATAGGTTGTGCTCCCATGCACATCTCAAAAACCGAAAGTCTGACAGGACATACGCCGCAACTACAACAGTTTACTTCTTCACGGAAGCAGAGATGGAAGTACCTCCCGCATTTCGTGCAAAGCACCACAGGGCATGGGAAAAAAAGGTAGATAAAGGGGTTGTTGAGTGTTTTTAATGGTTCTTGTAACATCTATGTAAAAGGTAATATCCAATCAAATTCAAAAGGTCACTCATATCTAAACCAAAGTGCACTAATACGAGTTTAACAAAGGTTTGCCAAGAGATGTATTACATCTGAGTGATTTTGAATATTTAATGTGAAAATTTCTACCTGTTGAAAGGCGTGAGGTAAATTTACACTTTAACTGAGGTCTGATGTCATCTTATTGAAATGTGAGCTTGAACTGTTGTGCAGTTTCAACACTTAAAGGTCTTTTTAAGAGTGAATAAGGAATAAGTAAATGGGTTTCAAACAAAAAGTGTATATTTTGTGCATTTAAAAAAAGAGCATACCTTATAGATATACATATCTTAAAGACAACCAATTGATATATTTATTGTATGTTATTTTACAAATTAAGCAAGACTTTGTGTTTTCTACTTTCTACTGTTGTTGTGAATATTTCATATTAGAGGGAATCGAGTTACTCACACATATACAGAAACAAGAGTACATTTATTAACATACTCATATTAGTACATTTATAGAACTTAGGGGCGAGTCACTTTTCTGCATATCGCGGCACGTTTTGTGGTCTGTTCTGCATAATGTGGCGGCTCATTTTAGCTTATCGCTGCCCATTCGTCCCACTTCAAGGCCGACCCACCGGCCCGCTTGGTTCTGCCGAAGGCCAGTCCACACCTGAGCGGCCCTAAATGCGTTGGCACACCGGGAAAATGCCCGGTATGCCAGATTACCAGTCCAGAGGTCCAACTTTAAAAGAACCCAGGGCCCATTACGCTTAATTTTGGGGAACAGGGCACCACATAGGTAAATTAATTTGTATTTCTAAATAAAAAAGATAACAAATCATACAGGGGAAGTATCATATTATAGTAAATAATACCTACATCCACATACTAGATGATGGTCAGCCAAGCCTTTGTCTTTAGTTTGTGATTTGTCAAAAAAAATAAAATAAATGTTTCCACATATAAACTGTGAATCAGGTGGTTTGACCTGTAAGTCACCCCCCTCCCCTGCCCCTTAAACCACATGTTGTCTAAGGTGCTACCTTGGGAGTTTGGTTTAAAACTTGTATTGAGCAAAACCACATTGCCATCCTTTTAGCCACTGTGTGATGCAGTGAACTGAAGAATTGTACGAGCTGCAGTTTAGTACAATACAGTTTTGAAAAAGAAATCATATGTACACAAACACAATCTGTTAAAATGAATGAATGAAGTACTTTGTAAAACATAATAAACTCAAAGAGCAGAAGATGAATGATACTTGTGTTACCTCCTAGATAAAAAATCAATAATCATTTATATAACATAATTTAATTAAATAATTCACTACTAACAGGAAGTCATCCTGGCACTTGACCACATTGTAAACACTTTTTTGAACACTGAGAGTCAAGTGAAAGGGCCACAACAGTACAAACCATCAAAATGCATTTAAACATTTGGCCAGTCTGTTAAAGTGCTCACCTCAAAGGTCAACCTCTCTTCCATTACTATTGTGTAATACCATTACTGACCACTAGGAGGAAGCATGGACAGCGAAAGATTGATTTAACAGCAGTGCCTTGAAAAACAATTCCACCCCCAACCATTATTTCACTCAAATGATTAGCACAAAATGAGTAATTATTTTGTTGTTGTTTGTTGTTATTGTGTTTTTTTTCTTCTTTTTTTCTTTGTGAAACACTGAAAACTCAGCAACAGTGCAGCCCCAAAAATTAAAACTACAATTAAGCATTAAATAATCATTAAAAAAAAAAACAATAACCAAAATGTCAAGAATTAATAAGTATTCAGCCCGCTACTTTAAAACTTGGTTGAACTACCTTTTGCAGCTATAACAGCCATCAGTCTTTTGTAGAAGTCTCAACCAACTATACACAATATGATGGAGCAATATTGGCCCATTCCTACTTGCAAAATTGCTCAAGCTGTACCAAGTTTGTTGGGGATTGGCAAATGACAGCAATTTTGATGTCTCTCCACAGATGTTCAATAGAGTTTATGTCAGGACTCTGACTGGGCCAATCAAGCACATACATTTTCTTCATTCAAAGGCACTCCAGTGTTGCTCTGGCTTTGTGCTTTGGGTTTTTTGGATCACCTGCCAAAAAACGTAAAGTTGCGTGAACAAATGATACCGTTATCGCTGTTGCTAACTTTAAAACTAGTGGGTTGATGTCATTTGTCGGAAATCCAGTGATGCTGGTAGTGATGACTCTCCTTGACCAATCAGTAATCTGCAGGATTTTGATGGTACTTAAAAGTTACAGGTACAAGGTACTATCCACAGTGGAAAACCCCCAAAAAGCGAGCAGAGTCGAATTGTACCGTGCAGTTGAAAAGCCCCATTAGAGAATTTGCACTGGCCCAGGAACTAGCCCCCGAAACATGTCGGTGGAAAAGGGCTATTTGATGGACTGCACTGAGCGCTGATGTACGTTCATTGCCTTTGAAATGGCCTTTTATTCTCCCCCTGATTTGTGCTCCTCCATAATTATATCCCTCACTTGTTTTGAATGCTCTTTTGTCTTCATTTTTATTTGTTCAAAGGAAAATCCAAACACACAGATTGATCTTATGTAGAGGGAAGGTATGTACGCTCATGAAGTAATTGAAAGCAGCTGATCCACTAATTTCAACACTAGTGGAGACTAGCGCTGCGTCCCAATTCGCATACTATCCGTCCTAAATAGTATTCGAAAGTAGAATTAGTACGTCCCAAATCGTAGTATGTTGAAATGAGTGTTCCAAAGATACCCGGATGGTCTACTATTTCCGGTCAGAATCCGAAGTGCAGATCGATGCACACTCTAACGGCTAATATTGCCCACAACCCATTGCGTGCGGGAGGGAGGAGCTTTGAGATGATGCAAACATGGCGGCCGGATGCGGCAGCGGAGATTTTTAAGTGTAAGAACTTAAACGTTTAGCGCTAATTAAAGTTATATTTTATTGTCTCATAATATTAATGGATTTGTGTTGTGCAAAAAAAGTACCGTGTTTATCTTGTAGGGTCCGATGAAGACACTGAGCGCCTCATTAACTGGCGCATTGCCAACGACGCCCTTTTCACAGGGAAGAGAAACGCTACTAATTATATTGGACATATAAGAATGAATGGAATGTAGAATGTTTGTTTAACTGTCGCGGTGTGCGTAACTAACCACGTTCTCTTCCATTGCATGACGTCTTCGTAGTATGTCCCAGAACGTGCATACTCTTTTGCTACACACTCAAAAGTATGTACTTTTTCTTCAAAAAAAGAGTACATACTTTTAGGTCGTAGTATAAGTAGGCGAATTGGGACGCAGCGCCGATCAACTGGACCTGTTTATAAGATAATATCATGCACCTGAGCAAAGCTAACCAAGTAATTATGCATGAAAGATCGGGCAGAACTCTCAAAACAGCCAAGATGGAGAGAAAAAAGGGAAAGAGTCTGATTTCACCAGTCACACCAGTTAGTATGAGTGTCAAATCCAAACACTGACTGTGTGAAGAGAGCTGTTTAGTAGTCTCTCTGCTGGAAAATTCTGTTTACAGGGGCATTGTTGGGTGCGTTTTTACCAGGGTCATGGCATTATTCCAGTGTGCTGACATCGAGTAATTTATATGAATGTGTTATGTTAGACCGGCTGATAACATTATCTACTGGGAAACATATGGAAAGGTTACACTAACAATTTTGTCAAAGATTTGATTCAGGTTTTTGGCCAAAAGAGGGCACTATACAACAGAGAGACAAATGAACTATGAACCTGCATGTTCTCAATCTGACGTCACAGTAAAATATTGCTAATGAAAGTTAGAAATAAATAAATCAGCTGAAAAAAGAAAAACAATTGATTACATTAATTATTATTTTTTAAACAAAAATGGCATCATTGAAAAAAAAAAAAAAAAAAAAAAAACTCCAACCCAGTTGTATATGCTAAAAACTATAATCTGCAAAGTGATAGCAGCCAATCTCAAGCATATGTTTGAGGGGAAGTAGTTTTCTTCTTTCAAAAGAAAAATGCTGGCTCAAAAGAACTAAAATAGCGATTGGTTTTAAATAATAATAGTTCACATTTTACTCCAAATTACTCAATTCTATAGTACGTATTTCATTATAATAGGGTGTCTGGTGTAGTTGTGTACCTAGAAGTGGTTTATATTGTCTATTTTCTCAACTATAGAGCAAGATAACATCAGAAGAAACAACATAAATAAAGACAGACAGTAAAGAACACGTGATTCTTTGTTAACTCCAAGTGTGACGTGTGTAATTTTACGGATGTAAAAATGAAAAGAAAAATAATAAATTTAATACTAATGTAAGGAGGTAAAAGAGAAAGGAGGAGGCGAGAACCAGCTTAACAATATAAATAATATTTTACTAATTAAATAAGACACACACAAACAGATATAATGAAGCGTCCCGTAATTCTCTCTCTCTCTCTGGAACTGTCGTCACCGGCCGCCTTTAACCCTCGCGCGCCCCATCAGGCTGATTGGGGATCGGGCGTGCGTCATTCCAGCCCGGCCCCGCCCTCCTCCGCTCAACAACAAACTAATGCACATTTGTAATTATTAAAATGTACTGTAAATAAACATTCTGTACAGTACTCAACTATAAATCAAACTGTCCATCCATTAAAATAAACAGTCTATTATTTTTTTACTCAAATTTTACAGGAAGTTATTTAAGAATCTAAACCCAAGTACTGTAACAATAATGTAATAAATTCAGTCAGCTGGTTATTTGAAGAGATGATTGTGATGGGGTATTAAGAGTAAATAGCAAGTGTATTGTGGTCAGTGCAAACTCAACTTCCTCTTGTCGTTGTGGCTAAACGGTATCCTACTACACACATACTAAAACAGCAGCAGATTTAATTGTAGTCATGCGTTTTAATTAAGGCAACAACATGAGGATCATTCTGCTTCAACTCCGTGAGTTTATTACATGTTAAGAACATATTTTAATATTTTATTTTTAATTTGCCTAGTAAACCATGTCATAAATAGTTTTTGATGTTATTGATTACCAGTGTATTGATTAGAGGAGCAATATGTATTATTAAATGTGAGATTTTTTATTATTATTTCATAGATCTTTTAATATGGTGTCAAGCTGCAGAGACTTTAACAGATCAACTGACAGATCTGGGACAGAATGTGACTATAAACTGTGATCTTGATGGAGAGGTTTTTTGGATATTACTGAAACTTCCAGATCCTCCAGTTATGATATTACGCACTTTGTCAAATACATTTTTACGCTTCAATAAAACATTCAGACACAAATATTCAGTGCAATCTCACCGTCATCTGTTCATAAATAATGTCACCATTGATGATTTGGGAGTTTATTACTGTATGAAGAGAGAAACAATACCTCCAGAATTCAGCAATGGCACCAGACTCAGATTCATTGGTAAGTACTCCTGGAGTCATCACAACATTGATATTCTGTTTTATGATTGTAAACATTTTGTTGAATCACTACTTCTTTAAATGATCACTATTTTCATCTTTAAGTTGTAATGAAAATTAAAAATTAAGCCCCTATATGATTCATATTAGTCATTTAATATGCTTAAATATGTAAATAGACTAAAATTATGGTCAATTCTGTAGTAGATTATTGACAGAGCGCAGTGTCAGCCATGAAACAGCGCTCCTGGAGCAGATAGGGTCAAGAGCCTTGCTCAAGGGCCCAACAGTGGTATCTTGACAGTGCTGGGGCTTGAACCCCTGACCTTTCGGTCAGTAACCCAGAGCCTTAACCGCTAAACTGGCCCCTTAAATTATCATCTCATTCTTTCCTTTCAGAACCATCTCAACCAACTGAGTTAACTGAGAGCCGGACACATACAGTAGTGCAGTATATTGAGCAGAGTGAGACACAATGGCATATTATTATCATCCTCATATCTGCTCTGCTGAATGGTGTTCTGATCATTTTGGTCACTGGTGAGTAAACTTAGATACATTGAAATGTGCAGTATTTGTGGCTTCATCTGTAATATTAACATAACTCTCTTCTCTGGTAGGTTGTTTAAGTTATTACTTTGGAAAAAGTGTAAAACTTCAAGGTACACAATTACAGACTAAATGTATTGCTCTAGAACAATCTCAAGAGCTGAGCCAAGTACAGGTAAATTATGCAACATTTTAATTAGTCATTAACATTTATATAAATCACTGCATTAATTCATAGGTTTATTGCTGATCTTTATAGCTGTTATTCCAGACTATAATAAAATATACAGTAGCATTGATTGGATCATAGCTCAGATGTAATGTGCTAATACTGGTTCCCCCATTTAATTCCAGTATACTGAGGTGGAATTTTCCACACTTTGTGAAGAGTTTGGACAAAGATGAAGTAAATTCAAAGTTCTCATTATTGTTTTTTTGGAACTCTATGGTCCCGATAAAGTTCCCGCAACGTGGTCTTCTGCTGTTGTAGCCCGTTCGTCTCAAGGTTCGACATGTTGTGCATTTTGAGATGCTATTCTGCTCATGAATGCAATAAGATCTATGGAAAATGAGGAGTCTTTTATGTGTTATGTGTATGATTGTATTGTAATGTTTGGACCATTGAACATTTAAAGTCTTTTCAGTGTTATTTTTAGTCTGATATTTTATTAATTTTAAAAGTGAGAATGCTTTATAAATTGAACTCAGGGTTCTGTGATCTGTAAACTGTTAAAAAATAAATCTATCTATCTATCTGTCCGTCCGTCCGTCCGTCCGTCCGTCCCGAGTAGAAATCCCATGAGTAGGCGATGGTCCGAATTGGCAACACCAGAACACACTTAGCATCAGCAGCCAAGCCTGCCAAAAACAATCCAGCCAGAACTCCCACAATAAAGTCACTATGGAGTTAATAATGGCTAAGTTTAATATACTGTATATTTATATATATTCATATATTTGTATTTAGACTTGGTACTCATTTACAAGGATACACCAGGAATGATTCCCTGCTTGTTGATATACTGTATTGCAACCTATAGTGTTGTTTTATTATCAAGTGATGGCCTGTAGCAAGTACTGTAGCTCATAAACAGGACAGAAATTATTGAGGTCTACGTGTATTTTCTATACACATTGTATATAATGATATGTAATGTTGTACAACCTTTCACTGAGACTGCTTTGTTGCATGCAGTCTGTTTTTGTTCTATTATTGATCATTCAGATTTAACCACCTCCTAAAAATGCTCTTAAGCAGTTCTTGAAAGCACCATATTTTGAGGACAGAGCACTCTTCTTTAGAGCCCTGTTGAGTAGGATTGTGAGGTGGTTATATACTTTTGTTCTTTTAAGATGAAATAAAGTTTTTGATGTTAAATTATTGGTTCTTCAAATCAACAAATTGGATGTGTATAATTTTTTCACTGACTAATAGTAAAGCCATCCCAAGTTCTCTGACTGTAATGTCTTGATTTACTTTAGTTGCTGGAACAACATGACAGGAATGCAGATCTTCCTGTGGTTCCATCAATCATGACCACAAAAGAATGTGAAAGGAAGAGAACATACACTAAGGAATCTTTTATTTTGTATTATTTGCATAATGAATTTGCTTTCATTTTCAATAAAGTTAGCTTCAGCAGCACTAACAAGTTGCTTTTATTCAGTGTCAATATTGATAGGGTAATTTAGGACTTTCCTTCACAACCCACGGTAACTATAAGGTTCCTTCCACTTTTGTGCTTAGCACCAGGGCCGTTCTATTAAACAAGTGCCATCTTTTTCCCTTCATTTAAAAAATTTAAAACGGTAACACTTCACAATAAGATTTTGTGAAATATTTCGAGAATATCAAAGAATTCTGGATTGTAAAGGAATTATCACATTGAGATGTCAATCATAGCACCATGAAATGTACAGCAATTTGCATAATTTATTAAATTACCAATAATAAAACTTTTTCACAGATAAATCACTGTAGATGTTATAATTAATGGGACATCAGATTGTTATTGTTGTGCTGTTGTTGATGATGATATTGTTGATCTTCTAAAATACAGTTAGTGCAAATACAAATAAATGCATGAATGAATACATTTATATCATAATTACTTATATATGATTGGCCAGATAATTAGGCTTCACCAAAGAAAGTGCAACAAAGATTACAAATAATATTATCCAGTACTAGGGAAACAAACATCAATCACACTGCTACCTCAATGACAAAAGACAACATTACAAGCAATCAAAGGACATGATTTACATTTCATTCATGCAACAAGACACCAAAAATGAAGGTCCCAATTTAGAGTAAAAAAGCTGAAGCCATGCTCAAACTAGTAGTGGATTGGGCTTTAGTTAGAGCAGAGTCATTAGGATTTTATTCATTCCCACCCCCTAATAAGCATAAATATTTGTACCATTACATTTGGGAGACACTTTTATCCAAAGCGACTTACAGAGCACATATTACAGGAACAATCCCCCCGAAGCAACCTGGAGTTAAGTGTCTTACTCAAGGACACAATGGTGGTGGCCGTGGGGTTCAAACCAGCGACCTTCTGATTAGCAGCCCTGTGCTCTAGCCACTACGCCACCACCACTCCAATTCCTTCAATTCCTTCAATTCCTTCAATTAAGGTGAAGCAAGGGCTGCCAGTGTTCCTGGCCACATAGGCTGTTCCCCAGTCGCTGCCAGTGTTCCTGGCTACGTAGGCTGTTCCCCAGTCGCTGCCAGTGTTCCTAGCCATGGAGGCTGTTCCCCAGTCACTGCCAGTGTTCCTAGCCATGGAGGCTGTTCCCCAGTCGCTGCCAGTGTTCCTAGCCATGGAGGCTGTTCCCCAGTCACTGCCAGTGTTCCTAGCCATGGAGGCTGTTCCCCAGTCACTGCCAGTGTTCCTGGCCACGTAGGCTGTTCCCCAGTCGCTGCCAGTGTTCCTAGCCAAGGAGGCTGTTCCCCAGTCGCTGCCAGTGTTCCTAGCCATAGAGGCTGTTCCCCAGTCGCTGCCAGTGTTCCTAGCCATGGAGGCTGTTCCCCAGTCACTGCCAGTGTTCCTAGCCTTGGAGGTCATTTCCCAGTTGCTGCCAGCGCTCCCAA
Organism: Moxostoma hubbsi; assembly: GCA_032164185.1. Taxonomy (NCBI): domain Eukaryota; kingdom Metazoa; phylum Chordata; class Actinopteri; order Cypriniformes; family Catostomidae; genus Moxostoma; species Moxostoma hubbsi. Next base: position 1,071,703 of record JAVLUX010000163.1, on the reverse strand, counting down.
ACACGGCCGTCGCAGCACAGCCTGTCCAGTCCCTGTGGTCATTGAGTCTGTCCAGTTTCCTGAGGCTATTGACAAGCCTGACCTGTTCCCTATGGCTGTCAATTAGCCTGTCCTGTAGCCATCGATGAGCCTGTCCAGTTTCCTGTTTTAAATGTGTTGATTTCTATTTTGTGTTGAGCGTATGGCTCTGTGTTTTTCGTCTGCTATGCACTCTTTTTTCCCAGCCCACTTGTTTCCTCTTACCACGCCTCCTTGTTTAGTCCTTGTCATGTTGATTGTCTGTATCTGTCCCTCATGTATCTTCGTCTAGATATTGTGCCTTCTTCCTCTTGTGTTTGTCAAATAATATTGTTTGTCAGACAGTCTGTTCCTGTTCAAGGAAATGTGGGTATCGCAGCCCGTCTGAGGTGTGGTGAACACAGAGTGGTGGGGGACAGAGTGGTCTCGACACCATTCCAGGGTTCTGGCGGACGTCTTCCTCCCTGGGTCGTCCGCCTCAGGGGTGCTGAGGAGCTTCCTACGGGGGGCTCCACGCCGGGGCCGAGGACTTGGCTCCACTTCAGCTTTTGCCACCGCAAGGGGACACCCTCGGCGAGCAAATGGGTTACTGGATCTTGAGCCACGCCGGGGCAAGATGTGCTGTATCACCTCTATCTGCTTCTTCATCACGAGAACTCCTCGGAACTTGACCTGTTCAAACTAGCATGCTGGGGAAAGGGCGGTCCTTGTGGGATTACCCGGCAAAGCACCCATTGGAGTCCCCAAATTGCCTCCAGCGTCAACCGACCCGGCCTCGTACCCGTAGGTAGAAGGCCCAGCACTGGGGGCAGCTGGAGTGGCTTTCCCCTGAAGGAGGAAAGCCACAACCGAAACGTTGCCATGGTCATGTTCTCGCAATGAGATCATGAACCATTCACGAATGCTGCCTCAACATGATTACGGCCCAGGCACGTGAGGCAGCGATCATGACCGTCAGAAGCAGAGATAGCGACAGCAAACAGGAATTACACACAGACGGAAAGGCATCTTTAAAAATACGCTATCCATTAGTGTGTGCTCTTTTAGAGGAAATATACTCTTTTATTTGCAAGAATATATACTCTTTTGGACCCAGAGGCATACTCTGCATCAGTTGCGCAGAGGGAGAGAAAGCCGCTGAAATGTGGCGTATATCCAACAGTATACACTTCTTAGTGAGGTGAATGGACCGTCAGTGGAATTCAGCTCTCTGCGAATCATGGCACTGTTCCATCACACATTTTTTTTTTGTTGTTGTAGCTCATTGTTGGAATCTTTGTTACGCACTAGTTGTCAGACTAGTTTTAAAGACCTGTCTTATGTTTGTTGTAGTAATAGTTACTACAACTTTCAGAATGTCAGAGATCAGAGGATCAGGGTGTTCATCAATTTGCAACAAGACTAAGAAATGAATCAAATAATAGATTCATAAAATACAGATATTAATACACTGAAAACATGATAACTTAATTCAAAAGTGCTTTATGTGGTAACAGGTGAATTAACTGGTTTGATCAGGTACTTTCTTGTCCCCAACTGCTTTATTTTCATTTAAGAAACATCCAAAGTAAAATGCAACTTAAACAGAGATCCAATAATACCAGCATGATACAAATGGAATCAAAACTCGTCAGAATATTCAGTTTACACCTTTGACATTTAAGAGCAGTTAAATCAATAGAGCAAACACTCGTGCTGTACTAAGAACATTGAAGAAAACAAGGGAAAACTGGGAATAATCGATCTAGACATGAAACACACTAGTGTCAGAAATCACAAAAGACACAACCACAAAATAAAAGTACATATTCAAATCTACACATGCAAGAAAGAGTCCTGAAACTGTTAAAGTGACAGCCTTTAACCTTAATAATTGATAATCAGTTATGATTTATGAGATTTATGCTTACATTCATGTTTACATATTTGATAGTGCAGTGAGGGACAGAGGGACAAAAAGTTTGTTATGTGGATGAATCTTGCAGAGCTTGATCAATTGTCTTATTAGTCTTCAATCTAACCAGCAATAATAATGTGGATGTAACAATGTTCTCGTTGATATTATGGGAATGTTCATACAGACTTGACAATGCATTCCTGAACAGGTTCTGTAAGTCACAGTCATTTGACTTGATGTTACTAGAAACAGAAATGGTTGCTGAGCCCATCTAACAATTGAGGTGTACCACGTCATATCTAATGTCAATGATATAAATATCAATTGTTACAAAAATGAAGTTCAAGTAGAAGCCATAGTAAGAGAAATGATAAATTCTATAGTACAGCGGTGCCCACCACTAGATCACAATCATTATTCTCATCAGTCAATCACAAGATCATTCGGCGAAAATATAAAAGGGGCTATAACCTACACTTTTTAATATTTCTTTCTCCCTGAGATCCACTAATGATGTTAGTGAATGTTGTTTTGGAGCTAAACAGTTGAATTTAATGTTTGAATAGTTATCACCCGGTCTCTGAACCTTGAATTGAACGGACCACTTTTTGCAGCTCTCCATATTTTTGACCATAGTATAAGAGTTATAAAAAATATTATATGTTTAACCATAAGCAACAGGCCCGGCTCTAGCTCTAAGATTTAAGGTGGGCCATAGAACCCTCTGGGTGGGCCAAACAGTTGGAGGGGTGGGTGGGGGTGTGGTTGCCAAGGTAGTCCATGCTCATGATTGCAAGCCCCTCTTTGGAACCGGCCCTGATAAACAATATGAATGTTATAGTTTGTTGAGTTCAAGTGTTAGTTGTAGTGTTAGGATTCGTTAATAAAAATAATTTTTGCCTAGAAATGATCAGTGGTTTTCAGTTCTTGTCCTGAAGCAGTAGAAGTTAAAACGGTTTGATAATACAATTGTATTACACTTTCAAATCAACCTATGATTGGCTTATTTGTCTTGTCATATCAAATAGTGACTGGAAAAAGAACTTCAACAAAAAAATTACACACTTCACCTCTAAAAACTGAGGCAAATGTAACTGTAATTAATTCTATTTTGTATTAAGTAAGTCCCATGAAAGCATATCTTTGTGTAGGCCTCATGTAAGAGTTCAGGCTCTCTGAACTATAATTATTATAGCAGGAAAATACCATGATTAGATCATTTTGCTATAATATTTGATATAATCCTGCTTCCCACATAAGTCAACAATAGAGAAAAACACCCATTTTCAGTGAATCAATCTGAACCAAAAAGTTAAAGTTACAGATGCCGTAACTCTCTCTCTGTCGCACCGCCTGTGTTAAACAGGCACAAGCACAATACACACTCACTGTTACATTGAAGGAGGTCACAGGAGCAGGATCTAAGCGCAGTTTAATGTATTCAATAAAATAAACAAAGTACAGATTAACGGGGTAAACACAGGAACAAAAGAAACATCCATGAATGGAAAAACACAGGAACAGAGTAAACATGAATGATGGGAACGGGTGGAGAACAGGTCAAAACACATAACAGACAATAAAATCGCTCGCTCTCTCTTCTTTTAGAGCAGCAGCAGCAGGGTGTGTGATGTGTTGCCAGGCTGGAGCCTATCCCAGCTAACATTGGGCAAAAGGCGGGGTACACCCTGGACAGGTCACCAGTCCATCGCAGGGCCACACATAGACAGACACACACTCACACTCGCATCCACACCTAGGGCAATTTTTGGAAACATCAATTAACCTAGCCTGCATGTCTTTGGATGGTTGGAGGATGCCGGAGCACCCGGAGAGAACCCACACAGACACGGGGAGAACATGCAAACTCCACACAGAAAGGCCGGGGCAACCAGGGTTTGAACCCACGACCTTCTTGCTGTCAGGCGAAAGTGCTAACCGCTGCCTAATACTGACATATCACAATTGTGTGTTGCCTTTATAAAGATGTATTCTAAAAGTATTCTTGTAATCTGAATATGTTTTATGTACTTTATACTGTGTAGTACTTTGTATGTGACATATTCAGAATACTTAACTGAAAACATTTAAAAACAGTATTTAGTATTCAGCCCAGAGTACTTTCATGAAGTAATCCGCACAACCCTGGGAGCTGAAAATAGCGTGAACATTGTGGTCAAAGCAAACTTGACTTCGACTTCCTCTAGTTGATGTGGGGAAACTTTTCCTCTGCTTGCAAGATCATCAGTAGAGTTCATTAGTCAAGTGTTTTAATCAAGACAACAGCATGAAGATCATACAGCTGCAACTATGTGAGTTTATTACATTGTCTCATAAATATTACATGTTTTTGATGTCACTGGTTCACAGCTGATTAGCAAATATTAATCTGTTTTTAATCTCACAGATCTATTTATATGCTGTCAAGCTGAAACAGATCAACTGACAGATCTGGGACAGAATATGACTATAAACTGTGATCTTGATGAAGGAGGGATTTATTGGTTATTACTGAAACTTCCAGATCCTCCAGTTATGATATTACGCACTTTGTCAAATACATTTTTTCTCTTCAATAAAATATTCATACACAAATATTCAGTGCAATCTCACCGTCATCTGTTTATAAATAATGTCACCATTGATGATTTGGGAGTTTATTACTGTATGAAGAAAGATACGGTACCTCCAGAATTCAGCAATGGCATCAGACTCAGATTCATTGGTAAATGCTCCTGCAGTCATCAATGTGTGTTTGTATTCAGTTTTCAGACACAATCATTTTATTAATATGCTTTAATGGAGTAGACTGACAATAATAATACTGTAATAAATTGCACACTTACTTTTCTTTACAGAACCAACAACAGAGATCACATCAGTGTCGTGTACTGAACAGAATCAGACAGAAGTGAAAGACGTTCATCAGAATCAGCCGTGGCAGACTCTAACCATCATATTTGCTCTGTTAACTGGTGTTCTGCTCATTGTGCTCATAGGTGAGTGCTTTTTATTATTATTATTATTATTATTATTATTATTATTAATATTGAGGCATTTAACAGTAGAAATATATTTTTTTTATATTGGTACAGAATTGGCAGGTCGGTAAATTTGTCATAATTTGTCAGTTTGTCTTTCCGCTAATTAATATGATTATTTTTTCAATTAAATTCATAATCTTTAGTTGTGTTAAATTTTAATTCACTGTTTATTTAATTCTTAGTTTTTGTTGTTGGAAATAAAAGATCTGGAGAGCAATCACATCTTCATAATACCAATCTACAACAGACAGGAGTTATAGATTACAGGCAATTACAGGTGAATTATTCATTATTTGAATTATGTGATAATTGGTCATTTGATACTGAAATATCAGATATTTATTGGAGATTCTTGCGCTATTATTCAAATAACATTTATGTATTATGAAACATCTGCGCTGAATATGCGAATAAAGTTTTTCCCCATTGCTCTTTCAGTTTACTGAGGTGAACTTTTCTCAGATGCATAAAAAATATTGATCCAGTCGAGTCAGCAGCACATATATACTGCTCTACAGCTGCCCAAATAATGTACACATGAGTATGACCGACCGGATGACCTCTATTTGATATCTTTTCTTTCACAATGTCATACTGGCAATCTTTGCTCTTTGTTGTTGTTGTTGTTTTTAAAACAATCTTTTAATCTTAGTGAGTCACGTTTTTGATCATTTATGAATTGAAAAGATCAATTAATCAAAATGTATCAAAAACATCATCTAAATGTTTAAATGTCTTTTGTCTCATGATCTCTGTACTGTAAAACTTTTGAGCTCTTAAACAACAGTTGTATGATGACAATGCTCTTATTGTTCATGTTTTCTGTTGATGTACTCTAAAGACGCTTTACATTCAGTATTCTTCATATGGTATATGTATGTATGTATTTTAAATGATTATTCCAACAAAAAAAATAAAATTCAGTCATTGTTTACTCACGCTTGTGTTGTTATAATCTTGTATGCAAAGAACTCATGAACGCGTACAGGAGAATAACGGTTAATGAACATTTTTACTACAAAATACTTTAAATTTCAATGGAAGCCTGTTTCTCTAAAACTCTTCTGTTTTCAATAATCATTTACTTTGAAATGACTGAAACTGTTCTGTGACTGTTGACATGAGAATGTCTTTCCTTCTCTGGTCACTTTGAATAACTGCGTATCAGTGTTTCAGTGTCTTTCCAGGCAAACAATATCAGTGAAATGACAATAGATTGATAATATCCGCCTTAAGTTGTTCATATCTGCTATTGTTTACTCAATAAGCAACAGAAATACTTTTGTTTACAGTTCACATGTGTGGCTTTGGCCTCTTTCAATAAAGTGTTATTTTTGAACAAACTTAAAAGTGTGAAGTGCTGCATTGCATGATGAGTTTTAAAATGTTGTGTGTGTCTGTGTGTGTGTGTGTGTGTGTGTGTGTGTTCTTACATGCATTGTGGGGACATAAATACCATCATAATGTCATAAATCCTGACATTTGTTAAACTCTGAGGACACCCCGACTGTCCCTGTATATCAAATCACTTAGAAAAGTTAAATTAAATAAAAATGTAAAAATACATGTTGTGGGGTCAGTTTCCCATGTTGGAAAGTTCAGCAATGCTGGTCAACAGTTTTTGTGTGTTGTGTGTTGGGTGCTGGTTCCCCTTATCTCTAGAGCAAGTCAAATGTGAGCGACAGAACACATCTTGATCCTCTACTGCAAGCATAGAGAGAAAAATAAATTACATTTCTGTAGTTATTTAAACATATTTTATATTTGAAGTGTATTTTATAGCAGAATCACACAGATTACACTCTGCAATAACATAAAACGGCATGTTGTTTCCTTAAATAGTTTATACACTTTCATGAAATGAATCAGGAATGAGGGAAAATAAAGATTTTATTAAATTAAAAAAATACAAACATGGAAAACATTCACAAGGGAGAAAAAACGAAAAGCAAAACAATAACTAACTACTAAACTGAAAGACAAAATGACAAACCGGAGTGGAAGCCGAGCAAACCAAACACTGACTTAACATGAGAACAAAACAATCTGACAAACACAAGAGGAAAGAGAGCGCAATATATCCAGACTGATCACATGAGGAACAGGTGAAGACATTCAACATACTGAGGACTGGCCTAGAGAGTGAGTCCAGAGGGAACGATATGATACTTCAATTCAACAGATGATATGACATGAACATTGGACTTAACCTTGTCTAAGAAATAAATAAAATGTTTCACATCAGAAAGAAAGAAGTTTAACTTAAACTCAAGCAGAAAGTTTTTCAAGCGATGAGTTTTACCTTTGTCTAGACTGAAGTTTTAACCATAAACCAAGTGCAGAGTTTTTCTCATGCCTTTATACATTTATCTATCTCAGTTCTCACCATTTTCCAAACCACAAATAGAAAGTGGCATTGCAGTTTGTCTGCTCTGCATTGATACTCTTTGTTTGTGGTCTTTTGATCTTGTTTAGATCTAAATGTGGGGTTGGCAACCTCGGGCATGTGTGCCACCATCAGTACGTGGATGAGTAATCATTGGCAAACGAGAAATAATGAGAGCGAGAAAAACTATAAAAGCCGACGAACAGTCTGTCTGATCATGTCAACAGTTAAACCCAAATGGTCAACATCAGAAGTCCAAATACACTTTACTGCACATAGAAAAATTTTCACAAAGTATAAAATATTTCACAACATCATTAACTGAACATTTCCATGAAACTGAAAGGCTTCTAAGCAAAAATAATTTCTGTGATAAAAATGTTCAAACAGTCATACTGTATGACCAGTGGTCGATTTGTACGCAAAGATCGCCGGTGGTCTTGCAGTCTGTATTGTTTTCATGTAATGTATGTTATTGACTACATTCCTTATTAAATCGTGACAACATATACATCATAAGCAAGGTGCACTCCAGCTTTGATAATTCACCACAGTTTTACTATGTAAATATTACAGGGAATTCTGCATGCCATGACGTACTATCCTTGTAACTTATGTGTAAAGCATAAAAATATCATATTGACTGATGGAGATGTAGAAATGTAGAGAATAAATTCATGATTACAGCAATATTTGGGTTGTTCTATATTTTCCAAACAGTCTGTTGTTTATTTAATATGTTTACTATGAGAAAAGACAAAGATGTCACTTCAGCTGTCATTTTACCATGCTGCATATAAAGAACCTGCTTTCTGCCTCATTCATTGAATTGAATCCACATGAGATCAGTAAAAGTAACTTTTGTAACCACTTGATGATGATGATTGAAAGTTTATATACTGTGTGCAGTAGATTATGTGTAATTTGTAATGTTTACATTCTGCATCAATGGCAGGGGGCTACATTATTGGCGCTAAAGCTTATTTGTGGCCATAATATGCAACTTTTACCCTCTATTATTGTGTTTTATGTTGAATTTTGTGGAAAACAAATCCACATCAAGTTCATAAAATGTTTTTCTCTCAAACGCTCGCTCACAGTCACACACGCAGCTTTTTCACTCAGTTAACTGAACAAGAAAAGGAAGTTTGGGCTGTTTCTATGAAGGATGCTCAAACAGTGGTCTAAGAAAGTTGTTCTACACCCAAAAACGTTTTAAGGGTGAAAACTTCCAAAATTATTTTAGTTGTATTCGTTGTAACTACCTTCTATTCTCTTCTTTTTAAAGAAAGTCAAAAGATTCTCTATGTTTGATAAACATACTTCAAAGAATGGTGATTAACTTGATCAGAATTATATTTCATCATATTTGGGGTTTCCAGATATCAGGAGAGGAAATCCCCCAATCAGTTCTTAACACATTCACACTTTGGAAATATTCTTCCAGTGTTTTTAGCAATCTGGCAACCATGGGCACATGAGCTCTCTCTCCACTACAAAAAGGCGCTGGTGTTCTGAAAACACCGGCAATCAGGTATGTTGGACTTTAGCGATGGGGTGAAGTGTATTTCCCAGTGTTCACTCGAAACTTACACCTCTGAAGGTAATGAACATTTTCAGCAGTTTTGATCACTTTCAAAAATGGCCAAGAGAACAGTTCAAGGAAATTAAAATATTTTACTTGCATGATTAGTTCTATGTACTACATACACAATTGATCTAAAGGGGATGGTGAGGGGGGTGGTGGTTTTACAAAGGGGATGGTTATTATAACAAGTGGGAGGGCATCCCCTAACACCCCCCTACTCAGGCCCTGTGTATAACCTCCTTCAGTGGCATCTGGTCCATAGGGGACCACCTTTCAGGTCACCAAACCTGAAAAAAAAAAGTGAATTAAACATAGGCTTATCAAACAAAGTTTTGAATCAAACATGACCATATAGATATATTTCTTGTATGTTCCAAGAAAAAATATATCCATTTCCAAAAACCGCCCATTTCAGTTTTTTGTGACATTCCAAAGGACATTGATGAGGGATAAGCGGACATGATCATTAAGGATTTACAGCCATTTTCAGTGGTGGAGGATGAGTGATTCAGAGCATTTGTCAATACATAGTGCTTCCTACAAGGCTGTAACTATGTAAATAGCATCTGCCACACTGTAAAGTTGGTATGGATTTTTATCATGTGGACGACCCGGGCACAATTCCCCTATTTGTCCCACATTTTCCCATACTGTTTTCTGTCTCCACAACTTTATGATACTTCTTAATATATAAATATATAAAATAAAAAATAAAATTTATATAAAAGGTTCAAAGCCAGGTCTCTAACATGAAATTACAGTAGCCCCCGAGATACAGGAAACACTTGTAGACAAAACGTTGGAGACAGTGTAATGTTCAAAAGGCTGTCTTTACTGAGCACAAAATTTAATTTCAAGAGGAGATACAAGGCCCAAAAAGTATATAATCTACATGGAGAGGCACCAAAATAAGGGAAAAATTCAAAAAGTCCAAATATACATATACATACATACATATATATATAAAAAATAAAAAAAAAGCATAAGAACATACAGGCATAAAGCACAGGGAAAGAACTGAGGCTGATTTAATTCAAGAGAAGACTGAGTAAATAATGATTGAAAAGACTGGGTTTAAATACAGATGACAAAACTAGGCAAAGGTGAACTTGGTCGTCAATCAAACAGAGTGGAGAGAGCTCAAAAGGTTCATTGCTCCCCCTAGTGGCCAAAGCATAATAGCTAAACGCAGTCACACCTTATTTTGAGCAAACAGAGAGAAAAAGTGAACAAAACTAGGGGAACATTCAAGATAAACCAGGTCAAGGCCTGGAGGCAGCCTATTGCTAGGTCTGACTTGTGGAAGTAGGTTAAGAAAAGGATGGCTGGTTACACTGTATAGAAGGTTGGACTGCAGAAAAACAGTAAAATTACTTGGGGGGTACTGACTTGATTTGGCTGCCATGCACAGCTGGCTGGATGGCTATTATGCACTAAAAGTGGCGCAGGTGACTGACTGGTCATATCATGGGCCTGAAAAATGGCCAAAACAGGCAACTGACTACATGGCTGGTTGACTTGATTTGCAGAGTGTGACTTGCTACTTGAAGCCTGACCCAAGACTGGAAGGTATTGGTTATTTTAGTCAGATAACCATCCTGGCCTGCAGGAAAACAAAATGTGATTGTTGGGGAATGGAGAGACCTGGCATAGTCCTGAATCCTGGGAATTACACTTGATGCATGGATTGAATATGCATCATCAATGGTTGTGCTTCAAAACTAGGCATAGAGTATCATACCTGATGGCTGGTGCTTCATTTCAGACTACATGTTTGGAACAGGCTGGGAGATGGGTTGGTTAACTGATAGAAGTAGCTCTTCATTGAATAGAAGTGAGGAATAGCTCTCTGGCTAATAAAGAGACTCTGGGTCATAGATGGTTGCTTCAAAATGGAATTATCTGTGAATTAGTTTACCCCACATGAAGGTGCTTGATTATCTGAGAAACTTAACTTAGAACTCAATAGGCTGTTCAGCTGAGATTGAGGGGTTGGCACCACAAACGGAGGAAGTGGTTGTAGGGAAGACTGTCTACTCTGACCTGGCAACTTCTGGTTAATTGGTAGCTAACTTAGCTTGGCACTCACGGACATAATGATGTAGCACCTGGGCTGACAATGCTATAGGCTCATTCATTGGAACTTACATTAGGCAAGGTAGGCACAGTCAGGGCCAACGCTGGCCAAATTGATGCCCTATACAGAGCTCTATACGGCCCCATAAACCCTATACGGACGATCGTGTGATGCGTGGTAAAAGGCGATCCGCGGCTGCTTTCGGGTCCTTGAATAATGTGCCAGTAAGGACAGCCGGTGGAGTTTCTGGGAGTTGGAGTTGATGCCGTATGCAGACTGCGTAATATGAGTAAAGGGAACGGCAGTACTGGTCGATATAACTATATAACAAATAACTGTCAACTGCTCAGTGTTGAGGTCTGAATCTTTTCTGAATAGCACATACCCCATCTGGTGGTCTGATGATCTGGTGGCACATCTGGTTAACCCTATTACTGAGCTGCTTCAAACTTTGATCCAATTCTAAAACAAAATACTTTAGCTGCCTCAGCTTTTCCATCATTCTGTTATTGGCTCTGGACTGGCAAGGGTTAAACACAGGGGCATGATCTTAACTGCACTGGACTGGAGCTACGGATTTGGTGGATCTATGGGATTACTTGGAACGTGCAGGATTCATTTTAAAATCTTTAAGATAGACTTGAAGACAGTATGTGAAATAATAATTGGAATTGGTCATTCCAGCTCAAAGAACAGTGTAAAATATGTTTGGGATGCAAAGGAATTGTATTTTTTTTTATCGTGCAGGGATTAATCGCAATGGGGTGTCAGTCAAAATACCATGAGATGTACATCCGTTTGCATAATTTATTAAATTACCAATGCTGATACACTTTAAGAGAAAAATCACTGTAGATGTTTACAGATGGGACATCAGATTGTTATTTTTGTATTTTTGAATATTGTTGTTCTTCTAAAATGTAATTAGTGCAAATACAAATAAATGTTTGTATTAGTAAATATTTACATAATAATTACACAATTAGTCATCACTGTAAAACGAGCTACATAGATTACATACAATATCATCCAATACAATGGAAACATACATAAATATTACCTCATTGACAAAAGACAATAGGTGTATTCAAGTTCAACTGCGCCTCAACTTATCCGGGAGGCGTGGAAAAAGAGTCGTAAACACTTTGTACGTCTCATAGTGTGATGAACCCACATCATTCACAGCAAATTGCACAATGTTTGTGCTTGAATTTGACATATAATAACCAGACACACTGTTCATTTTAATAGCTTATGTGCTGCTAAATACAGTTCTTGTGTGTACAAGAAGAAAGTCCAATATAAGACAACTGTAATGTATGGTGTTCTACCATACTACTATTTCTGCCATAGACTGATATGGCAGAATTATTATGAGAATGGTAGTATGCCATTACAAAGCTTGTGCAGCCATTTTGGAGAAACTGCACTGGCTGTTTTTTTTTTTTTTTTTTTGACAGTACATTATTCCTTTCTTAGCATATAGTATACAACATTATTGTTAAGTAAGTGTTGATGAAACTGTCTACTAAATGTCTACTTTAATTGTTATGTTTTTTTATATATATATTTCCCTTTTTTATCCTGAAGATGCCCTTATTCTGGCCTCTGTGTTTCCAGCTTCTTCCTACTCAATTTGCAAATATGCACATTTTGTTGAAAGTCAAATAAACTGGAATAAAAGATTTAGTATTCATCCTTTCTCTCTCTACTGTATATATTTTTAGAGTTTAATTAATGTACTATTTAAAATACATTAACTCTTCAATGACAAGCTAATGTCTGTTATGTTTTACAAATGTAACTCACAACTCTATTATGTTTTATAACTGTTTTATATCTTTAATAGTCAATCGAGATTGTTTATCTGACAATGGGCAATCATGACTGATCATGGGTAAAATATAGGCAAACAATGATCTGTAAAAGATGGTGAACAAACTTTCAATACAGCAGAATCATAGCATCTTTAGAGAAAGCAGGAGTTAGTTGTCACATGTTTTACTCCTGTGAAAATTTGGGTTTATGGGTTTATTTAAAAAAATATATATGTTTTTACATATTTGTATTGCCACATACCTTAATGTCTTAGCTATATAAAGAAACAAACATTGAAACGGTTATAGCTCAAATTATAAAATACAAAAACTGTTGTACAAAACTAAAAGAGTATATTCTAAAAGACAGCACACATGGAAACCTCTTTTTACAAGATGACTTTTCGCTTGTGTGTTATTCCTGATTGCGGTCATTATCTCTCGCCTTCCAACGGCCATGATCGCTGTATTTCTTGTCTGGGCGCTGCTCATGTGGAGACATCTTTCGTGGATGCATCATGTCCTCACTGCAAGAACATTACCATGGCAACGTGAGGTTGAACCGACTGCAGAGTACTTCTACGTCTCATTTCAACCTCAATGCAGACCCTCCCTGCCGTTTGCGTTCAAGAGTTGGACGTACCAGCACAAGGTCCTCCCTTTTGGCCTGTCTCTATTTCCTCGCATCTTCACAATGGTCACAAAGGCAGCCCTTGCCCCGTTAAGGGAAGTGGACATTTGCATCCTCAACTATCTTGACAATTGTCTAATCCTAACTCACTCTCAGGATGTGTTGTATGTATGCGCACAGGGACCTGGTGCTCACACACCTCAGCCAGTTCACAGCATCTCTTTTCTCGGCTTGGAGTTGGACTCAGTCTCGATGACAGCGTGCCTCATGAACGAGCACGCACAGTCGGTGTTGACATGTTTGAAGATAGCGGTTCCACTGAAACTGTTTCAGAGGCTCCTGGGGCATATGGCATACTCAGCAGTGGCCAGACCACTCGGAATGATGCATATGAGAACGCTTCAGCACTGGGCATGTCGCCGCGGGACTCAACGCATGGCCATCACACTGGTCTGTCGCCACCTCTTCAGCCCTTGGACTGACCTCACATTTCTATGGGCAGGTGTTCCCCTAGAGCTGGTCTCCAGGATGTCATGGTTACGATGGATGCCTCCTGGACGGGCCCGTGGCTACGTCGGCGAATCAATTGCCTTGAGTTGTTGGCAATACTGCTCGCCCTATGGAGGTTCCGGCCCTTGATCCAGGGCAAGCATGTGTTGGCTCAGACAGACAACATGACAACGATATCCTACATCAAACTTCAAGGCAGTTTATGCTCTCGTTGTTTGTCACAACTCGCCTCAAGTCGCTGTGAGCCACTCACAACCCGGGCAACCTCAACATTACAGCAGACGCGCTGCCACGACAGATTATCCGCAAGGTTGAGTGGAAACTCCACCCTCAGGTGGTCCAGCTGATTTGAAGCCCTCGGTATATATGTGCTGGCACACAGCTGGCTCCCTGGACTGTGCAAATATGTGTTCCCCCAGTGAGCCTAAGGTCAGGGAGGATGAGGAGCAGGTCGTCCTAGTACCACCCTTCTGGCCCGCCCAGACTTGGTTCTCGGACCTCACACTCCTCGAGTCAGCCAGGTCACCCCCAACTCACCCGGAAGATTCCCCTGGAATCTCCGTGTCTGGCCCCTGGACAGGAGAAGACATAAGTGGCCTACTGGCCCGCCATGGTAGACACAATCACTCAGGCTAGATCTTCAGTGTCTATGGGGAGCCCCCTTTGAGCCTTTGGAGTCATCTGAGCTTAAGGCACTCTCTTTAAAGACTGCCCTCCTGACTGCGTTCACTTCCATCAAGAGGGTAGTTGACTTGCAAGTGTTCTCTGTCAGCGAAATGTGCCTGGAGTTCGGTCCGGGCTACCCTCACATTATCTTGAGACCCCGAACGGGCTATGTGCCCAAGGTTCCCACAACCCCATTTTGGGATCAGGGTGTGAACCTGCAAGCACTGCCCCAGGAGGAAACAGACCCAGCCTTGATATTGCTGTGTCCAGGTGTGCGCTCTTTGCATCTATTTGGATTGCACGCAGAGCTTCAGAGTCTCTGAGCAGCTCTTTGTCTGCTTTGGTGGACAGCGGAAAGGAAGCACTGTCTCCAAGCAGAGGATCACCCACTGGATCATTGGCACCATAGGCATCCATAGTATCATGCCCAGCACGTGCTGCCTCCCGCAGGGCTACGAGCCCATTCTACCAGGAGTGTGGCGGCCTCATGTGCCCTGACCTGTGGTGCCTCTCTAACAGACATTTAGCCCTAGCCCTGTGGCAGACAAATTTGTGCATAAACTCGCTGCCGGCTCAGTACAGGTGCTTAATAAGCCCTGTAATGGGGTATGTTCTCCACATGTGCTGGTTCCCCGTAGGTAACCCCATGTGACGTATATCTCCCGCTAAATCATTTCCCTGTTGGTAAACTGCGTCTTCCTTGGGCAGAGGCTCCTCTACAAACCATGTTTGTAGAAACTCCTCCCCCACTGGGTAGGACCTACCATGGTACCTCTCCACATGACATACTTCCGACAAGGCTCAACAAGACCATGCGACGTATTTCCACTCAAAACAACCCCCTCCCCCCCCCTCATAGTGTTTCCACACTATTTAATTTTTTTAATATATTTTTCCATCTTAACCATGTGTTGTACACTTGAGACATTTTTTTCCTCAGTTAAAGATGCCTCTATGACCTAAACTTAAATGCCAAACTTATTCAGAAATGAACACAATGCATGACATGTTCAGGTGTGACCACAGAGACTTAAATATATACAAATATAAAAATGTATATATTTTTTTTTAATTATGTATTTTTTGAAATCTTATAGATCAATACCTTTCACCCTTTAGTTGATATTTATATTTATTAATTTGTTTTATTTTTTTAAACACTTTGTATGGCAGTTTGACATTTTGAAATCTTGCTTAAGACAATTTACAGTGCTTCCAGGAATAGAGCATGCTTTTAAAAAACAATTCTAATGAAATTATTTACAAGTAATAAATGTGTATGAGTAAACACATTTCCTTTAGATTCAACTTTTGCAGTATTTTTATTAATATAAATTTTTAGATTTTTTAACATAGTGGACTTTTGTATATAAGACATGTTTTGTCCCAGTGAAGTATTATAATTTATTAAACAAATAAGACAACCTGCCCCGAACTGACATTTATGGATGAAACAGTTCAATACAGTATTTTCATTATACAGATGAAACTCGAAAAATTAGAATATCGTGCAAAAGTTCATTAATTTCAGTAATTCAACTTAAAAGGTGAAACTAATATATTATATAGACTCATTACAAGCAAAGTAAGATATTTCAAGCCTTTATTTGATATAATTTTTATGATTATGGCTTACAGCTTATGAAAACCCCAAATTCAGAATCTCAGAAAATTAGAATATTACATGAAATCAATAAAAAAAAGGATTTTAAATACAGAAATGTCGGCCCTCTGAAAAGTATAATCATGCATATGTACTCAGTACTTGGTTTGGGCCCCTTTTGCATTAATTACTGCCTCAATGCGGCGTGGCATGGATGCTATCAGCCTGTGGCACTGCTGAGGTGTTATGGAAGACCAAGATGCTTCAATAGCGGCCTTCAGCTCTTCTGCATTGTTTGGTCTCATGTCTCTCATCTTTCTCTTGGCAATGCCCCATAGATTCTCTATGGGGTTCAGGTCAGGCGAGTTTGCTGGCCAATCAAGCACAGTAATACCATGGTCATTGAACCAGGTTTTGGTACTTTTGGCAGTGTGGGCAGGTGCCAAGTCCTGCTGGAAAATGAAGTCAGCATCTCCATAAAGCTTGTCTGCTGAAGGAAGCATGAAGTGCTCTAAAATGTCCCGTTAGACGGCTGCGTTGACTCTGGATTTAATAAAGCACAGTGGACCAACACCAGCCGATGACATGGCTCCCCAAACCAACACAGACTGTGGAAACTTCACACTGGACTTCAAGCATCTTGGATTGTGTGCCTCTCCATTCTTCCTCCAGATTCTGGGACCTTGGTTTCCAAATGAGATGCAAAATTTGCTCTCAAATTTGGAATTTGAGAGTGCTTGAGACGCTTCTGATGTTGTTTGTTGTTCAGGAGCGGCTCGACAAGAGGAATACGACATTTGAAGCCC
Organism: Moxostoma hubbsi; assembly: GCA_032164185.1. NCBI lineage: Eukaryota > Metazoa > Chordata > Actinopteri > Cypriniformes > Catostomidae > Moxostoma > Moxostoma hubbsi. The sequence goes on along the minus strand of JAVLUX010000163.1, from coordinate 1,054,660 downwards.
ATGTCCAGGACCCGTCTGTGTGTGGTGGCTCTTGATGCAGTAACTCCAGCCTCAGTCCACTCCTTGTGAAACTCCCCCACACATTTGAATGGCCTTTTCCTGACAATCCTCTCCAGGCTACGGTCATCCCTGCTGCTTGTGCACCTTTTTCTTCCACACTTTTCCCTTCCACTTAACTTTCTATTAATGTGCTTTGATACAGCACTTTGAGAACATCCAACTTCTTTTGCAATTACCTTTTGAGGCTTTCCCTCCTTGTGGAGGGTGTCAATGATGGTTTTCTGCACAACTGTCAGGTCAGCAGTCTTCCCCATGATTGTGAATTCAACTGAACCAGACTGAGAGACCATTTAAAGGCTCAGGAACCCTTTGCAGGTGTTTTGGATTAATTAGCTGTTTAGAGTGTGACACTTTGAGCCTACAATACTGAACCTTTTCACAATATTCTAATTTTCTGAGATACTGAATTTGGGGTTTTCATAAGCTGTAAGCCATAATCATAAAAATTATATCAAATAAAGGCTTGAAATATCTTACTTTGCTTGTAATGAGTCTATATAATATATTAGTTTCACCTTTTAAGTTGAATTACTGAAATTAATGAACTTTTGCACGATATTCTAATTTTTCGAGTTTCACCTGTATATCATACTCTTGTCTGACTGTATCTGTAACGAAAACTCAGGCTGGTTGGGATCCATAAGCGGTTTATTGAAGTAAGCAGTCTCAGGTAAATACAGGCAATGTTCAATAATCAGGCAAACAGGGATATCACAGATATAGTAGTCAGACAGGCAAATGATCAGGGCAGGCAGCAAACGGCAAACAGTTCAGAGACAGGCGTTAATTCAAGTAGGACAGGCGGAAAACGGACGTAAACGAAGATACAAGGCAGGGTCAATACACAGTGGGTCAGTAAACATAGACTTAAACGCTGAGTAATGTAGCCGAGGCAAAACAAGACTTCGCAATGAATGAACAGTCAGAGGTGGTTTAAATGGAGTGACTGTGATATGACACAGCTGTGGAGTAATCGGGCCAGCTATGAACAACATTTACCCCTCTAAAGAATTACTTAGACTTCGCTTTGGTATAGATGATAATAATTGTACATTCTGTGAAGCTGATGTTGAAACTACGGACCATGTATTTTTCTCATGTAATGTGATACAGACATTTTGGTGTGATTTACATGGATGGGTAAAGCAACAGATGTCATCACTTCCATCCTCTATCTCCAGAGACGATATAACATTTGGTTTATTATTGCAAAGCAAGGGTGAGGAGCTCTGTATTAATACAATTGTTTGTCTAGCTAAATTTTTCATTCATAAATGTAGAATTTTGAAATCATCTCCCAAATTTATTGTTTTTTTAAATGATTTTAAATTGTATGTAAAAACCTTAAAAACTCTGAAAGACCCTAAAGAACAAAAAATATATGATACCCTAAAACTCTTCCCAACTGATGTAAATTGTTGAACAAATACTGACTTCTCTCCTTATCCTTATGTTATAATTTTCTACTGTTTATTTTATTTGAATTTATTTAATTGAATGTCTCTCTTGGTAAAATTATTTTTATAAATTTTTTAATTTTTATTATTTTATTTTTTATTTTTTTTAATTTATTTATTTATTTATTTATTTATTTTTTATTTTTTATTTAATTACTAAGAATATATATTTAATTTATATGCCTGTATTAAGAGCTGCTCCCTCTGGCTATATTTTCCTATATTTCATTGTAAGAAGCGAATGTTATGTAGCCATGTTTGTTTGTAAATGCTGTTATTTTCAATAAAAAAAAAAAAAAAAAAAAAAAAAAAAGTAATCGGGCCAGCTATGTGGGCTTATGGGAAATGTAGTTAAACAGTTAATACTCGGGTGAATCAGATCTCAGGTGACCGATTGAGGAGGCGTCATTACCGGCGTTCATGACTGTATCCAAACGCAGTTTTATTGTGTTTAGTTGTTTACCAAACAGCTATTACAAACATATAATGAGATTTTAATTTGGAGGATAAAGTTCACAAAACATTATTCTAACTGAAGTTTGAACTGGATGTGTTTAGTCAACATGCAAAATCATAGAGAAAACTAGAATTTTGTACTCAAAACTTTATTATCTAGAGCAAATAAAAATGGAAAACTTTATAAAAACTCAAATAAAAATGTCGTTATTGAATAATGATACTTTCACTGTCCTGAAGCTGCTGGAGGGAGGAGACGAGCACCGCACCTCTCCTGACATCAATGCAAAGACGAAAGAAGAAATAAAAGCTTGTCAAATCTCTGCGGACATAAACGAGCAGTTGTGAGATAAGAAGCGAATGAAGAACAGATGAAAGAAGGTAAATAACACGTATTTTCTACATAATATATGCTGTATAAATATATATAAAGTGTTTTATGAGTTGTTAGGCAGATGTGGAATATAAAATCATTCCAAACAAGGAAATGGATTTTGTCTTTCTATCTGGACGAAACATTCCCAGTATTCTTTTCCAAAGCAAAACTTACTGAGATACAATTCTTTATTCCAAATTAATTCCCCAGTCTGACTAACATCACGTTATACATCTCAAACAACTTTCTTAAGAAAGTTTATCAGATATTTATATTAACAACTATACTTCTAAATCAAATAAAATAATATAACATCTGAATAATAAAAAAATAAATAAAAATTATATATATATATATATATATATATATATATATATATATATATATATATATATATATATATGCTTGTAATTTGCAAACCAACCCCAAAACAGGCAATGTTTTGCAAGGGCCATCAGTATGACAAAGCAGACCGGTTCATATGTCCTGTGCAATGTTGACATGTGTATTCAAAATAATGCTTTAATAATTTTAATGTGGGTCCTTCTCTATCAGGATCTCAAATGTGAATAAAGTTAAAGTCTTGTACTATAAGATGCTGTTGTGTCTAAAGAGAGATTATGAGAGTTTAACTAGAACATTATCACATCAACATTCATGTATAAGAATATGTGACTGAACAGTGTCATTGTTGGAATAGTTGTCAGACTAGTTTTAAAGCTCTGTCTTGTGTTTGTTGTAGAAATAGTTTCTATGGTCTGTCACTTTCAGAATGTCAGAGATCAGAGGATCAGGGTGTTCATCAATTTGCAACAAGACTAATAAATGAATAAAATAATAGATTCATAAAATGCAGATATTATTACACTGAAAACATGATAACTTTATTCAAAAGTGCTTTATGTGGTAACAGGTGAATGAACTGGTCTGATCAGGTAGAAATAGTTTTTTACAGAGTAATCAGGAAACAAAGTGAAACTGAAAGCAGAGTCAACACCGGGGAGTCAACGCAAATAATAAACAAATACGAATCAGAGAGTCAAATAATGATAGGGTCAAAGGTCAACAAATATAATGGCAAGAGTGCTTTGAAATTCAGTTGAATAGTCATCCTTTATATTATAGCAAGCAGGAAATGATACACACGAGATCAGTGAGTAAGCAAAGCAGTCTAGGGGTTTGGATTTACATACCGTTTACTGTTTTTGAGAGAAGGTAGTATGCATGCATGGTAGGCTATACCCAGTGACGACACTTAACAAAAGTTGAAAAGTGGAAAAAAGCTACATTAAAAATCCCGACTGACATTATTCTTCTGGTCCATTCATCACACTAGAAATGGAAGGGAATGTCAAGCGCATTGCATTGATGGTTTCGGTGTACTGTGATCTGGTTGAATAATGAACCTTTCTGAAAATGTAGCAGGTCATCTTGGTTTTCCATGCAAATAGAAATTTGCATAGCCAAAGGGTTAAAGGAATAGTTCACTAAAATGAAATGAAAATTCTCTTATTATTCACTTACCCTGATGCCTTCCCAGATGTGTATGATTGTCTTTCTTCAGCAGAACACAAATGAAGACTTTTAGAAGATAGAGCTCTGTCAGGTCCTTATAATGGAAGTACATGGGTGCCAACACTTTAAAGGTCCAAAAGTCATATTTTGGCAGCGTAAAAGTAATCCATGTGACTACAGTTGATCAATGAATTTCTTCTGAAGCAAATAGATATATTTGTGTAAAACATACACCAAAAAGTAAAATGTTATTAACTTTTAAAAAGCGCTTCCTGCCAGCAGCTGACATTAAGCATAATGTAAGCGTGCCGGCGAATTCACACGAGACTTCGGAAGCAATAAATACTTACAGATGTATTTATCAACAAACAAACTTTGATTTGAGGTTAAGAGAAAAACGAGAAATGTGCTACACAACAAATGCAAAAAAAAAAAAAAAAAAAAAAAAATTATTAATCAGTCTTTACCTGAAATCACATGATGACACAAGTGGGTTTAATGTTTATTTGAAGCTTAAATTCCCTTCATCTGCTTTTCATCATTGCATGACATGCAACTGTCTACAGGATTTTCAAATGCTTAAAAATGCAATAATGAAATTTCAACCAGAGAGCTTTGTCATACTGCTGTAATGAAAGAGAAACATGAACATTTCATATATTTTACTCATTATTGTAATTGTACAGCACATGCGATTAGAGACTTTAAAATCTCATGAATCTGGTATAAATTGAATGTTGTTAATCTAAAATATGATAGCCTGACATCAAGTTAAATGTTGATTTTTGCCCTCAATAGCAGTAGTTTATTTCATAAACACAACACCCCAAAGTAAAATGCAACTAGATCCAATATATTGCAGCAAAATACAAATTGGATATTAATTTAAGACCAGATAAGGCACTAGGGCAAGTGATCCTGCTGTACTGTGCAAACAACAAAACATTGACCAACTGGTAATAATCCACCTTGATGTAAAACTCAATACCAAAATAAAAGTATACCACAGGCAAGAAAACAAATTAAGACAAAGCTTGCTTGAGTCCTAAAAATGCTACAGTGATCACCTATATATATATATATATATATATATACACACACACACACACACACACTGTAGTGTTGTAGTGTACACACATCTGTAGTGGTGATCACCAGATAACATGATACTCAGATTTTAACCTAACCTAACCTCATGACTGGGATATCAACTGGGAGTTGGCCAGTAGTGCAATAAATACAGAGCTGTACAAAGGCTTGTGAACCCAATAAAATAGCTGTTAATGGACAGATGGACAAAAAGTTTGTTATGGGTACAATTATGCAGACTTAGTTCAATTGTGTGAGCTTGACACATGGTCGTATCTATCTCCCATGTCACTAGAGCAATAATAACATGCCATTTCTAAAAGGAATGAAGTTCTTGTTGACATGATGGGAATGTTCATCCAGCTTTCACAATGCATTCTAAACAGGTTCTTCTGATCAATGTCTCCACTCCTGAAACACCAGTTACCTTTATTATATTTACATTCGGTAGGACTTTTATATTGTGGTGCCAGTGATATAAATATCAGCACTTTACAATAAATAATTTAAAAAGAGAGCATAGGCTCATTTGTAACATCTTTGGTACTTCAGACAAATTACACAATGAGGACAGTTAAAAAGCAAAGTAAAATAACAAAATATCAAAGTGCCATGTTTATACCTGGTATTAAAGTGATAGTTCACCCAAAAATTAATATTCAGTCATGGTTTACCCAACGTGCCATCCCAGATATGTATGACTTTCTTTTACTGAACACAAAAACATTTAAAATATATTTCAGCTCTATATATACAAAGCAAGTCAATGGTGACCAAAACGTTTAATAGCATATAAAGGCAGCATAAAAGTAATCCATACAACTCCAGTGGTGCAATCCATGTCTTCTGAAGCAATCAATTTTGGGTGAGAAGGGACCAAAATGTAACTTTTTTTCACTGTACATTTTGCCACTGCAGTCTGTAGGCATGCTCATGATTTCAAGCTTGATTACATTTCTTAGCACTTCACGCATGCGCAGAGCGCTAGGAAGTGTAATGGATCTTGAAATCATGATCACCAAGGAGACTGCTGATGTCAAGATTAATAGAGAAAAAGAAGTTATATTTATTTTCTGTTCCCATCAAAAACCGATTGGATAGCTTCAAAAGACATGGAGTATACCACTGTCATATGGAGTACCTTTATGATGCCTTTATGAAGTTTTGGTCACCATTCACTTCCGTTGTCTGGACCTATAGAGCTGAGATATTTTTCAAAAACTCTTTTGCGTTCGGAAGACGATTTATGGGTGAACTATTCCTTTAAGATCTGTCTCCGGTTATCCAAACACAAGGGGTCAGGCAAAAGTCCTCGCCATTTACACCTGGTCATTCAAATGCATCTTCTATGACTGAAGACGTTCTTGTGTATACATATATTTGTGTACTTTTTCAAACTTTCTGGTGTGGTGATTGTTTTCTTTTAAAGCTGCACGTTTTGTTTTAACGCAGTAGTTGATTGATAAATGAGTGGCTCCTTACTTCTCTATGGGATGCATAAGGACAGATAAGGGTTTTCACTTCAAATACAAATGTTTTTTGTGATCTCAATGGGACGATCTTGATTACACCTGTATTTAACACTGTCTACTTGTGATTGGATAACTTGAAACACATCTTTATGCAGTACCAGCTATAACAGTGTTTAAGATAAGAGAGAGAAAAAAAGGCCTCCTTGAGGTCTGCTGAAGCAAATTTACACAAAAATACTATAGAATATGCCACTTAATAAATAAGAATAAATTATAAAGAAAAAAAAATATTGCAATCTTTTCTGGTCTTGTTTGTGTTCTTTGGGATCCATTGTTTACTGGTTTCTCTGTAAAACAAAATAATGTAAAAAAAAAAATTGAGATAAACAAGCACAACTGAAATTTTGACTGCTAACTGATTAAAAAAAAAACAGCATCCTATTATAATTATTTTTACAGTAGCATGCATGCTGGAACTAGTAAATTTGGTCAACATTTGCAGCATTCACATATAAAATCATACAAATGTTTGAGGTAATCAGTTTCTACACACCTTTGATCGTGAGCTTAACGTTCACATATTCATCTGGTGTGATGGTGCAGGTGTATATGCCTGCATGAGTGGATTTAAGTTCCTTGATTTTGATTGAGTAGTTTCCTTTGCCATACTCTTCAGGGAAAGACTCAGCTACTAAATTTCCCCCTTCTATTGTATTACTGCCTGGACTAAATCCATACACAAACTCTTTGTTATCGTACAGGTATCTCCAATCCACTGTTTTCACTTTGCTTTTATCCCCAGTGTAAGAACATGGCAACACAGCGGAGTCTCCAATAAACTGTTCAACTGTGACCATGTTCTCCAGAGACACTGAAAACAGAAAAAAGAAAGAAACACACAATTTTTATGTTTCTACATGAGGCATGAATTTACCTTTCAAATGTAGTTTGTTTGTTAGTTAGTTGCTCACCTTTGTTTATCAACAGTAGAAACATGTAGATAAAGCAGCAACTGCAGAAAGAGAAAGACAAAATACATAGTATCTTTTGTTATCTCTGCAACAAACATGGTACATAAGGTACAGACTTAACCATAAAAGATATTTTGCAGAAGACTGAGATATATCTGCCTCAAAGGGACAATTATCTCACCGTCAGAGTTCAAGCTTCCGTGTTCCGCAGGGAAGAGTAGAGGGTCTCGGAAAAGTGGAACAGAGCATTTTGACCAATTACAGGTCGGGGTGCAATAATTCTCTGGTGCGATTCAAAAGGTCGCCATTCTGACCATGAAGTGGTTCTTAAACTTTTATGATTTATATTTTTATTATAGTACATTCTCAGCACACGAGACATTTGTCTAAGCGGTCTCTAGTATTTGTTTTAGTATAAAGTATATTTAGTATGAAAGTGATAAGTATGCGTAAGAGTAAGCATCACATATAACTCAATAATGAATGTAATTCTGCTTCTGGGATCGGAATCCACATCAGATCCAACATCACTTGTTGGTGTTTGTAAGTGCGTTTTGAGCTCAAGACATGAACATCACGATTGATCATTCAGATGTGTGTGATTTAGCAGGCGTGATTACATTATACCAGGGGTCGGGAACCTATGGCTCACGAGCCACATGTGGCTCTTGGTTAAAAATCAGATGGCTCGCCGGGTCTCTCACCATTCACCAACACATGAACGTTTAAAACTTTCTAGAGAGACTTTTCCATCAGAAAGTGTGGGTGCGATTACAAAGCTTTAAGTCAATGACACTGTTTTGATTTTCTGTCTCCCAATGCAATGAAAGCGCTTCAACACACAAACGTTCATAGAGTTCTGAACTCTGCAGGTTCAGTAATATATACAGTTATCTTTGTATTAAATAAACAAAGACGAAAGTGATTAAATCATAAGGTAGGCCTAATACAAGACACATTCACTTTGAACCAAATATTGAGTTCTATTTTTTTCTTTAGGCAGCATAAATATGATCAAACGGAATACAAACACATTCGATAAGAACACAAGTTTTTTGGGAACACAATCATTTTTTAGGCTTATTTATTATGAATTATTATAATTATCTTTACATTTATAATTGTCTTTATTTCTTAAGTTGTATACTAGTAATTTTCACCTGTTGCTGCATACTGATACTTGCGTGATGGTAAATTGAGTTGTTGGAGACGGTAAATGTTTGGATTTGGGGAGGTGGTTATATATAAGATTTTTTTTTCACTTTGTTATTTGTATTGCTTTTTCGTTTCGTATAAAGTGCAATTTGAATTTAGAAATATCTTTTCATGAGTTTTTCGAGTTTCAATAAATTAATAATATTTTTAAAGAAAAATCAATAAAGCAAAAATGACTATTGACTATTGATATTTATATTAAAACTAATTTTAGCTAATTTTAACTAAAGTGGTTGATTAAATTCATAACTATTTGGAGGTTCAACTTTTTCTACATGTTTTATTCTTTAGTTCTTATGTCAGGGCTGTTTTCCTGACCTTGGAGATTTAGCATATAATCGAATAGGCCTATTGATATTTTAATACGATTATCATTAAAATGTTTTTTCACATATGGTCAAGCCCAAATGGGAAGTTACATTTTTCATGAAAAAAAATTAAGTAATTTTATGGAGATCTGCAAAAACACATGTGCTCAATTCCATATTGCAACATGTTACCTATTAATATTTGTTTTGAGTAGTCTATGGGCAATATAAACATTTATTTTATTGGAAAACTTTGTTTTTGTAAATAGTAAAATATTCATTTGTGGTATTGCTCTTTTGAAAAAAATGCATCAACCAAAAATAAAAAAAATTGTCTCCTTAGTGAAAAAAGGTTCCCAACCCCTGCATTATATGATTAATTTCATGCAAATTGTAGCTTATTGTAAGGCGTTTAATGGCTAATTTACACACCGAACTCCAACAAACACAGTATGACTGTCATTCTCACACATGCACATCCCTATTGATGTTTAGTCATTATGCCATTTATTTTTAGTTTGACTGTCAGAATCATTTTAAACGGAACATTTCACGTGTTCTTGTCATAAATCTTCAAAGCTGCAAAATAAGTTTAAACAAGCAGCATAAAAAGGTTTGATTTTAGGTAATGTTGATTATTGTTAATAATAACAATGTAAAAATGTATAAGCCTTTTTACTGTTTCATAATTTAATCATTATGGTCATAATTATGAAGGCATTTCAACGTTAATTCACGCATTAATCCACGCGCGTTATTGATGCTCGCACGAGGAAAAAGGAAGAACTCGTGCATTGTTGACACTTGCCACAGTAGTTCATTGCCACACGAGGAAACGGGAAGATTCCGCACGCGCATGACATCTTCGCACGCGATACAAGATCTCGCATGCGAGATCATCTCCTGATATGCCTGACAGCACGACAAGACAATTCCCCCAAATCTCGCTCAAACACTTTTATTTTTGGCAGTCGTGGGGTGGGCCTTTTGATTGTAAACTAAAATGTCATTGGTTACTTACACTTTTCCTGAAGTCTTTTTTATTATAGATATTATACTTTTTTATAATATAGTTTTCTTATAGTTTTATTATTCTTGTATGAAAATCAACAGAAAGGCAGTCATACCTGAAAGATTTACAAACAAAGACTGGGATTACAATTCAATTTACACATCATATTATCCATAACATACCAAACAATAAATAAGTAAAATAATCAAAAATAAAAATAAAGAAGGGGAATAGGAGATTTATACATTACAAAACCAATTCTTCAACAAAGAATACACATTTTGTTTTGGGACTTTTCATCCCACTCAATGTCTCTAAATACATTGAAAATTTCTCTGTATTTCAATGTTCAGTTCTTCCTTTTTTCTCGTGCGGCTTTACTCTATCACGCGTGCGCGCATCAATAATGCGTGCTGATTAATGGCATTGAAATTCCTTCAATATTATGACCATAATGATGAATAAAATTATGAAACAGTAAAAAGGCTTATACATTTTTACATTGTTATTAACAATAATCAACATTACCCAAAATCAAACCTTTTTATGCTGCTTGTTTAAACTTATTTTGCAGCTTTGAAGATTTATGAAAATGATTCTGACAGTCAAACTAAAAATAAATGGCATAATGACTAAACATCAATATGCACGTGTACGTGCATGTGTGAGAATGACAGTCATTCTGTGTTTGTAACGTTTGTTGGAGTTCGGTGTGTAAATTAGCCATTAAAGGCCTTACAATATGCCTACAATTTGCATGAAATTAATCATATAATGTAATCACGCCTGCTAAATCACACACATCTGAATGATCATTTGTGATGTTCATGTCTTGAGCTCAAAACGCACTTACAAACACCAACAAGTGATGTTGGATCTGATGTGCGCATACTAATCAATTTCATACTAAATATACTTTATACTAAAACAAATACCAGAGACCGCTTAGACAAATGTCTCATGTGCTGAGAATGTGCTATAATAAAAATATAAATCATAAAAGTTTAAGAACCACTTCATGGTCAGAATGGCGACCTTTTGAATCGCACCAGAGAATTATTGCACCTCGACCTGTAATTGGTCAAAATGCTCCGTTCGACTTTTCCGAGACCCTCTACTCTTCCCTGCGGAACACAGAAGCTTGACCTCTGACCCACTTTCTGTAGATCTGAATTTCTGCGGTTTGAATTTTAGAATATTGAATTTGGTGTTCTGAATTTCTTCTTCATCTTGAAAACTTGAAGCTGTATTTTTTAAAACTGAATATTTACAGTGTAAAAAAAATTTGCTGTTTGAAAATATATATTTATAAAATTGTACCATAAAATAAAACAATTCAATTTAGTTAAATATGAAATGTCCAGGATTGTAATTTAAATAATTCTAAATCAAACCTATTTAAAATACAATGTTTGGCAAAATCACACTTATAATTCAAATTCAAAAGTCTATAATTCAAATTTACACAATTCAAATTGTTTTGTCATTTCTCTGGCTCCATATTGGTTGGGATGCTCAAGAAATATATTTTAACATAAAAAAAAAAAATACTTAACCTTTAAAATTTGGATGCAAATGTAATTAATATTTGTATTAAGTCCTGTGAACAACTTGTTGCTTTTCTGCTTGTATTTATGGGAGACCAACTGTTCTCTGCTGTGTTGTTGAAGCAAACACAAAAATTGCGTGATCCGAATATATGACATAGTAACCAAAGGCATGAAAATAGTTTACTCTGGATTTGTTAAACAAGAACAATTAAACTACAAGCAACAACTTTCTTGGTATATGTAGCACCTATAGTTGAAGATACTTGTATTTTATTCAACATATTGAATCTGTCATTGAAGCTCCTGTGGCATGATAGTATAGTACAGTTGCAATGTCTTTTTTCTACCCCTAATTTGGAATGGCCAATTCCCTTGCCTCAATCCGGGTGGTGGAGGACGAATCGCAGTTGTCTCCGCGTCTGAGACCGTCAATCTCATTTTATCATGTGGCTTGTCGAGCATGTTACCGTGGAGACGTAGCGCATGTGGAGGTTCACGCTATTCTCCGCGCACAACTCACTACGTGCCCCACTGAGAGGGAGAACCACATTATAGTGACCACGAGGAGGTTAAACAAACATGACTTTACCCACCCTAACAACTGGGACAATTGGTTGCTTAGGAAGCATGACTGGCGTCACTCAGCACGGCTAGCGCAATCTTTGATTTCTGACAGTAATGAAAACGAGGCTGTGAGGGACAGACGTACAGTCAATTCAATAGTAGTGAGTGTCCTCCTTAAACAAGCCTCGTTTAAACGATCCGGCCTTCGTAGGACAAATGAAAAGAGAAGGTAACCTGGTTGCTATGACACCACATCATTCTTTAACAAGCGCGAACGCTTTGTGTGACAAAGTTCCTCTGGAAGGGAATGTATGAGGTTCATTTTAGGAAAGTTATAATGATGTAAATAGAAAAGAAAATAGATTTTACAGGTGTAACTTTAGACTAATACAACTTTTTAGTCTAATATTAATAGATATTATATACTCTGCACCTATCTACTGAGGTACTTCAACTTGGGAATTAACATTACTTGCATTTGAACATCATATTTACAGGCAAATTGGCGTTATTTTGTTTAGACATTTCCACTGAAGCAAAGAATTGTGGGTTGTAAATGCCCACAAAGGATACACCTCATGCATCCACTGAATTCCCGTGATAGAAGGTCACATTCTAAGTGTCCCATTCACTTTTCTGAAACGAGACAGCCTCAATGATGTATGTGGCCGACAAATGTGACCTCCGGAAGACACAGACTTCCAAACGAGACACCGCCATAGTCTGCCATAAACAGTATTCCAAAGGAGTAAGGTCTTCAAATCCTCTGTATTAATAAAAGAGTAGGTGAGACATACCAGGATGCCCTACTATTCCGGAAAGATTCTGAAATGTGCATCCACTGGATGCTTACCTATCCCATTATGCCATGGGAGCTAAGGAGACCTCGCGTTCAAATGCTGGATTTTAAAAAACAATATGGGGAACCTTGAATCGGTTGATATTATGTCATATATATTTAGTTTATGGGACAATGCCAATGCATTTTACCTCTGTTTTTGTTTTGAATGTTTATTTATAAGACGCCAATTCCATGACTACCCTTTTTCTATGGAAAAGCAGCAATTATGAACAAGCGTTTACTGTTCATTTGAAAGTAAAAATGTCTAAGCAGAAACTCTCTGAAATGCAGTACGTACTCTGAAAATATGTGATTTCTGAGGCAGAAAGTGTCCAGTCGATCTGCATTACATATTATCGCAGGATGTGATAGGTCATTAGGGTATTCCTGTCCTACTCTTATGGATACTGAGGATACTGTAGGCCTATATTAAGGAAGTATACATATTCAGACACGGGGATTGTGCACAATATTTATCATGTGATTTGTCAACCAATTTGTTGATCTATTTCCATGTACTTTTTGGGTGACAGAATCTTACTAAATGTATTATTTATTTTAAGAAACTTCTTTAAGCCTGCACGGCCACTAGCTGTTTGAACGAAGAGTGTTTCGAACTTACCTGATAATCATGGTGAATTAATGCTGTGAATATAAAATATACTTTTAGAATTTGAATAGAATTGACGCTAAATAATGCTTTTTTGTTGAAAGCTTTTTGTTTCGTTTTCCTATTACGCTTCGCACTTGCTCGCAAAGAGCGTACCGGAAACACAATTGGTACTGCGCATGTGCGAAAATGCGTCTACTTCCTGTCTGAATTTTGTCGAAACAATTTACGGCAATTGTAGACCGTTGTTATTTTTTTTTTTTTTTTTTTTTTTTTTATTAAATACATAAACATTGAATAACAACAGTGGGGACATAATACTAACAAAGGAACAAACAAAAACAAAACATAAGATATCACATCTAAGGATTATATTTTCAATGTGACATCCTTAAGGATGTTATATGTTTTGGAAGCCTTAGCATTCAAAGGTTTAGTCATATTATTTAGAGAAGCAAAAAGGGATTTTACATCAGCACAAAAAATTCTAAAATTAGGATACGATTGTAATACTCTGGCTTTGTGAATATGAAATTTACCTAGAAGACAAAGTAACAATAAAGAACAGTCAAATTTAGCATCATTACAATGAATATCTGAAAGAAAAATCATAGTCTCTGTAATTTGCACCAATTTGTTAAAACATAAAAATAATAACAAAGATATTTCTGTCCAAAAAGATTTAGAGAAAGTACACTGATAAAACAAATGTAGAACAGACTCTTCTTCCAATTTACAAAAGGAACACAAAGGGGATACATTCTCAAAAAACCTGTTTAAAAGCTGATTGCAAGGGTAATATTTGTGAGTAATTTTGAAATGAAGTTCTCTAATTTTATTTGGGATAAGAAGTTTGAAAGGAGAAATCCATAAATTGCTTAAACTAGAATTTAGGTAATGAATACTCCATTTTGAACGGGCTTTAGAGAGAATTACTTGATCTGAGACAATAGCATTTCTAATGAAAAAATTATTACATTTCTTGTCTAGAATATGAATACCATTAATTGAAAGTGTAGGAACATGATTAGACAAACTAGCATAACTTAGGTGTGCTTTAAATAAAGATTTTAAGCTAAGTGGTATACTTTTAACCACCTTACTGAAGTCTTTTTTAGAAAACAGAGCACCCTTCAAAGTAATGAATTCATTAAATGAGATAAGTTCCCCTTGATTATTGAAGAAATCAGAGATAAAAAGGACATTTTGTGCCACCCACTCCTTCAAAAAAAGTGATTTGTTGCCAGACAGAATATTTTCATTATTCCATATAATACAAGTGTGGGGGGAGAAATTATGTTTAAAGGCAATCTTCCAGGATTCAAGAGCTTGCTTGTGAAAATTAGAAAGTTTGATAGGTAGTTTGCAGCATTTAAAATTACAAGATAATAAGAATTTAAGGTTACCACATTTTTCAAAAATCAGATTAGGGATCCAAAACCAGGGTAAGTTACTACTAGAAATACATTTCTTTATCCAATTAATCTTAAATGTCTGGTTGATAGTCTGAAAATCCAATGCATTAAGACCGCCCTCCTTATAGGTTTTTACAAGAGTTTTTCTTTGTACACGCTCTGCTTTATTTTTCCAAACAAAACGAAACAGCAGAGAGTTTATAGACTTGATCATTTTTTTATCGACATATAATGATAGAGCAGGGTATATTAAACGTGATATGCCCTCAGCTTTAGTCAATAAGACTCTCCCGTAAATGGTTAAATCTCTCTGCAGCCAGCAGTTAAATATCTTTCTTGTTTTGTCCAATTTTGGCTGAAAATTTTGGAGAAGGCGATCAGAATCTGATTTACATATGTCAATCCCAAGATAACGGACACAACGATTTACCTTAATTCCACAAACAGATGTTTTGTCTGAATCATGCACATACATGATTTCACTCTTGCTGGGATTCACTACCAGCCCAGAAGCTTTAGAAAAAAGATCGAAGCTACTCAAGGCAACTGAAACCTGTGATTCATTTCCAAGGAAGAGGCACGTATCATCAGCTAATTGACTGATTGTTAAAGTGTTTTCTCCAACCTTTATACCTTCAATGGAAGAATTTTTTATATATAAACTAAGAAGTTCTGCAGCCAAAAGAAAAAGAAAGGGAGAAATGGGACATCCCTGACGGATACCTCGACCAACCACAAAACGGGGAGAAGTGCCATAAGCTAAAGAAACAGAACTATTGATACCATTATAAAGAGTGCGTATCATATTTATAAATGAACTACCAAAACCAAATTTAGACAGTGCTTCAAAGATAAAAGAATGCTCAACAGTGTCAAAGGCTTTATAAAAGTCAATAAAAAGGATAATAGCCTCTCTGTTAACTAATTCAGAATAATCTAGAATGTCTAAAATTAATCTAATGTTGTTGGAGATGTGCCTACCTTTTAAAAAACCAGATTGGGTACTAGAAATAATATCATCTAAACAAGGTTTGAGTTTATCTGAATATATAGATGCCAATAACTTATAATCTGAATTTAAGAGAGAGATTGGGCGCCAATTATCTAAGTGCTTTAATTCTTTATTAGGTTTGGGTATGAGGGATATGAGACCCTGCTTCATAGATTCTGCCAATTCGCCATTCAGAGCACATTCTTTAAGCGCTTCATAGAGAAGGTCTTTAATAGAGTCCCAGAAGACTTTGAAGAACTCAAAAGGTAAGCCATCGGGCCCAGGAGATTTATTGTTTGGCATTCTTTTCACTATATTATAAAGATCATCTTTAGTAAAAGGTTTCTCGCAGAGCTCTCTGTTGTAATCATTAATTTTGGGAATCACAGATTGAATCCTGCTAAAGAAAACGGATGAAGCATGAGGGTCAAATAAAGAGGAATAAAGCTTTTGATAAAACTCAAATATATGAGAGGATATCAAATCAGGGTCATTAATTAAGTTATTATTAATGTAAATAGATGAAATTTTCTTATTGTTTGTATGTTTCTTTTCTAGATTAAAAAAATAGGTCGAATTTTTCTCTCCAAACTCGAGCCATTTCGCTCTTGATCTGATAAACGCACCCCTTGCTTTTTCTAGATAAATGTCATCCAATCTATTTTGCAAAATATAAAGAGATTCCTTGTCATCATCACTAAGAGTTGTGTTCTTCAGGATCTCACTCATCTTTTTAATTAAATTAGAAAATTCCTTATTATTTTCCATCATTCTCTTTTTTCCAAATTTAACAGAGAATTTCCTGCATTCAAACTTAAATTGCTCCCATTTATTGATGGCCGAGACACCAGCCAGAGACTTAATGTTCCCTGCGATTTTTTCAATTTCCTGACAATACGAATTAGATAAAAGAAAAGAGCAATTTAACTTCCAGTAGCCGGGGTTTAACTTGCTTTTTTGCCTTGTTCTAGCATCAGACAGAATAATGTCAATGGCTGCATGGTCTGTTAAAGGCGAGGGTGAGTTTGCTGCAGAAGTCAAAAAAGGTAATAAATAGTCAGAAATCAGCCATAGATCTATTCGTGATTTTTGCGAAAAATCTGATTTAAACCAGGTGTACATAGAACTACCAGGATGTAAATATCTATACGCATCAATTAAGTTTAAACTCTGACAAAGATTTACAACAAGGGGGTTAGCACCATCAGAGACATTTCTTGGTGGATATCTATCAGCAACCAAATCAGGCGCCTCATTAAAATCACCACCAAGTAAAACAAAGGCAGAAGGATATTTCATTTTAAGATTAATTGTTTTAGAAATTATATCATCAAATAGAGCCACATTTAACGAAGATCTGTTGAAACCATATACGTTAACCATTATAAAAATACTACTATCTATATGGGTCACTAAAATTAACCATCTCCCTGTCCCTGAAGAAAAAGATTCAGAAACCTTTCCTTTAAACTCACTATTAAGTAACACAGCGACCCCTCTTGATGAACTGGACCCATGACAGAACAAAACAGTGCTCCCCCACTGGTTACGCCAGAGCTTTTCATCCTCAACACAAGAATGCGTTTCTTGCAGAAAGTATATGTCCCTTTTCTTTGATTTACAAAACAAAAATAAAGCTTTTCGTTTGTTAATATCACGTAGCCCCCGAACATTCAATGAGAAACAAGAAAGACTTAACGAGAACATTAGATTAGAACAGTAGAAACTACAAAGAGTCTAATGAAATTACGCAAACTTAAAACTTAACCCTTCTTAAAGGATATGCAAGACTTTGGGTTCAGAACCTCCAACCCAAGTGCAATAAGGCAAAATCGAAATACCCTATCACTGATCCGTACAAAAAAACAATACAAATCGAAATGGTTGAATTTAGAATAACTTAGAATAATTAGCTGCACTGCCATACTATATGTCGTGCACGGAAATTCTTTTCCCGTTAATAAACGCAACCGATCCATTAAATCCAGCTTTCTTTCCTTCCTTCCTTGCCTTTTCCACTAGCGGCCAAAGTTTATTTCTTGCCTCTTTATCCTCCTGTGTCAGATCTTCCAAGATACGAATTCTCTTTTGTTTCAAAAGTTCGGAATGTTTGGCTGATGACCATATTGCATCACGACATGTGCGGGATAGAAATTGCACGATGATGCGTCGAGGATTAACGGTACCAGACTTTGGACCGAGCCGATGTGCGATATCAACCATGTCCTGAAGCTTCTCTGCGGTGTAAGGAGAGAGATTTCTGAATAACTCAACGATGACCATCTTAACATTCTCCCCTTCACGCTCAGGAATCCCGGCTACACGGAGGTTCCATCTGCGTTTGTAACCATCAAAGTTGCTGCATTTCTCTTTGAGAACTTTATTCTCACTTTCTAACACCGCAACCTTTGACTGTAAACTGATCACCTTCTCCGTCACGTCTTCCACCTGCTTACTCATGGTTTCAAGCGAGTAAGTAAGTTTACAAATTGAGGCTGTGTTTTCTTTCACAGATGTCTCGACTGATTGCAGCTTGATCAATGAATCTTCTTGCAGCCTGCTCAATTTTTCAATGGCTGTCAACAGCACAGCATTAGATACATCGTTGGGAGAGTCGATTCGATTTTTCTTCTGTGCAGGGGACTTACTAGGAGTGTCAGGAGTAGATACAAACTGTGGTTCAAGGCGTCTTGCATAGTTGTGCACCTTCAAGTTGTCGCTTTTGGCAAAAGCCTCAACCGAGGCTGTCTCCATTTCATCACCCATGTCTTTAGCAAGCAAGCCTCTTGATTTGTGCTAGAAAATAAATTTACCAAAACTTAAGAAAGACAGGACCGGCTATCGTTATAATTAAGTTTAAAGAGGGTATATTAAGCTTTCGTTACATATTATAGAAAAAACTTGAGCATAGAAGTTAAGAAAAAACAAAGTCCTGCATATGAAAACATGAGCGCTACAAAATTGACTATTAACTCGGCGCCATCTTGCCGCCCCCTAGACCGTTGTTATTTGACACTACCCGATCAGTACAGGAGATAGTTCTTAAATAGTGATTCTCTTGATATAAATACACTTTTTTTGTAAAATATTTCAAGGTTAATATGTGGCACAAATTAAATTGATCAATTTAACTTCCGACGCTCTATGGGATTGTCGGGAATATCTCCTTTTAATAGAAATTCATGAATTTGTACATAAAACACAAAAGAATACATATTTAAATCCCTCCACTGCCTCTCTATAAATCGAGCATTTACGCAGTACAAATCGTGACAGTAAAGTCGCCCCTTTAGAGCAGACTGTCGTAAAAACGTTGGCGATGTCACTTCCTGTCATCAAATATGAGTTTTCGCACATGCGCAGTACCAATCGTGTTTCCGGTACGGATCGAGTATTTTTTATTTTATTTTTTTTTATGCATTTTAACAAGAACAAAAATTACATACATACAAGAGTACATATAACCATACATGTCAAGGGTAAAAAATAAATAAACAAATATAAATGATCAAAGATAAAGAAAGTAAGAAAGGCATTTTACAGAAAAAATGTATACCTATTAAATAGCTGTAAGGTTTTCATTCAGTGGCGGTTCTAGACAAATTTTACTAGGGGGGCCAAGGAGGGGCCAGTGTTTAACCAGAGGGGCACATAAAAATGGCAACAAATGATATTTAAAGATTATAAACTTTATTTTACTTTAAAATCATACAAACATTTATTTTGTACATGAGTGAGTGGAGGTGCAAAAGAGGTGGGGACATAAAAAATAACATATAGGGTACAAATACAGGGTTGTGGAAATTGCAGTAAATTGCAAGAGACAACTTATCACATTGAGCACACAAAAGCGTGTGTCCTTTATTTATTTGTCAAACCAAAACACTAAAACAAAATGGTGCTGACAGCGTCTCACGTCATCACGCATACAGAACATTTAAAGGGACCACGATCTCTGAACAACCGTGAGGAACAATGCTAAGGAAAAAGGTGAATTATGTATGTCACAGTCACTACAGGGTATCAATTCAATGTGAACAAAACTCCAGGGTACAACAAAGGGTACAACAATGTGCCATTTCCTATTTATGGAAGCCCCACTACTGTGGACAGTTGAGTCCACACTTAAGTATTTGAATTAGCACAACAATGCTGGATCAATTGAATTTTAATAAAATATAGATACACTACACTACAGCAACAGAATACGGCGGTTGTGCTGTCTGGAAAAACGATCCACAAATACATCAAGATCCAGAGCCTTGGCCCTTCTGGACTCTATGCTCAGGACACCAAGATCACTGAGTCTCTCATCAGTAGTGGTGGACCGCAGGAAGGTTTTTATCAATTTCAGTGTGGAGAAACTGCGTTCGCAAGAGGCTGAGCTTACAGGAAGGGTTACAACAATCTTGCACAGTCTAAAGAGCTAAAAAAAAAAACTTCCCTGTATGGCTCAATAAAACAAACCAGCTCGACTGTACTGCATGGCTTTTTAACTTCACCACTCTGTATTTTTCTGTCCAAAACTCTCTTAAATTGATGGAGCTCATGCCCTAAATCATCAATGTCTGCATTATACAAATGGCCAAATGAAAAAACATTGCTCTCCTTTAAAAAGGCATCACTCTGGGGGCTGTATGCTTCTCATGAGCTCACAGTTGGTATTGGAGAAATGTCTGTTCAACTCATTGAGCATTTTTTGGACACTTTTGACTACATCAACTAACACTAAATTGAGACAATGTGCACTACAATGGATGTAGAAGGCAAATTTAGCCTGTTCTTTGATCCTTGCCTGAACCCCTGTATGCTTACCGCTCATAACGGCAGCGCCATCGTACGCTTGGCCTACGAGGTTATTTTTGTAGTTCAGGCCATACCGTTTTTTGTTCCAGTATAATTTTTATACGTTCCAGTAAGTGCACTATTTTTCCAGTAAGCCCTGCTGCATCTAACCTCTCTGCAGATTCAAAATGGAGAAAACTCTCCTTAATGGCCCCATTGTAATAGTACCTGAGTGTGAAAGAAATCTGTTCCCTTTTTGAAATATCCTTTGTTTCATCTGCCATGATGCTAAAAACCTCACTGTTCTTCACCTCTTCTATGATTTCAGACCGAACCATTTCTGCCAAACAATCCAAAACCTCATTCTGGATGATCTTGCTTGTGTACTTTGCATTGTGAATGGAAGTTAATCTTCTCTTAACAAGTGGGTCATGGTTAGCAACTGTTTTAAGAATTTCCCTAAAGTTTCCTTTGTTATTGGACTCTTCAGATTCATCATGTCCTCTTTGTGCTATATTTTGTGTAGCTGTAAGCAACAGCACTTCCTCAACTTTTTTAATGTATGCCGATTTTCTTGTACTTGTTTAGTATGTTCTTTGTCAAGAAGATCTGCTAGTGTTGCATCAGTTTTAACAGCTCTTTGATAATCCCTCCATGCCATCATTGCACACTTGTGTCGTTCAGACTTTGCATGTACTGAAAACCCTGCATCTCTCATAGTTGCTTTTTTCCAGTTTCTAAAACCAGGTGTTGAAACAAAAACAGTGTCAGGGGCATTTGGTGTGCTAAAATGTCTACATGCATAGCAATATGTAGAGTCCATCATGACAGAATACTCAAGCCATGAATGAAGATTATACCAGTTTGGCCTGAAGCTCCGTCTTCTGTCCCCCATCAAAGTGGTTGGGAATATATTCAAGTTGGGCTGTACTGGTACATCATTCTTGGACTTGCTGATATCTGTAGAAAGATGTACAGTAAACATAGGGCACAACTACAACATTTATTTACATATGCATGTACAGGTGAAACTCGAAAAAATTTGAATATCCTGCAAAAGTTATAATTTTGATGATTATGGCTTACAGCTTATGAAAACCCCAAATTCAAAATCTCAGAAAATTAGAATATTACATGAAATCAATAAAAAAAAAAAAAAAAAAAAAGATTTTTAATACAGACATGTCAGCCCTCTGAAAAGTATAACCATGCATATGTATATAGTTATATATACTAAATATATTAGTTTCACCTTTTAATTAGAATTACTGAAATAATTCTAATTTTTCGAGTTTTACCTGTATATCTGCATGTATTTCAAAATGTAGGGCAAGTATTTACTTAAAAAAAGAAACATTAGAGACATATTGACACAAAAAATAATTTACAGCAGAAAGCACCATTTTAAGGACACATGTAGGATGAAATTATAATTGCACTGCTTTGCAAATAGTAAGAACCTTCATCACAAACCTGATGGTACAGTTCTTGATCGATATGGATCAACTTTCTGTCCCTCTGGCTGTTCCTCTCTCTGTCCCTGTATGTTTTCTTCCTCCTCACCCTCTTCTTCATGCTCCTCACCCTCTAGAATTTCCCTCTCTGTGTCAGAGCCCTCACTTTCATCACATGCCCTCTCTCCAACCTCCACTTTAACTCCTCTGGAACTCCCTCTTCCTGCTCCTCAACTCTCTCAATACCTTGATTTGTTTCTCTTACTTTTTTGTTTACTGGGGCAAAAAATGATTCTATGTCCCTTCCTCGTTTCATGATAACTATTAGAAGAAGAAGAAAAAAAACGTACGGGCATGCATTACACATACGAAACACTTACATCACTTACGAGATTAAATCGTTTTGCTTACCTTCAACTCTTGCAACAGGAGAAATCGTAGCTCCTCTCTCCAAGAGTAGTTACTGAGCTCTCATTCACCGAGCAGCACCGCAGGCTACAGTGTTTGGGTGCGCCACTTTAATTTACCCGTGTAGAAAGTTGCTTCACATTAGTTCCGCTTTTGGCGCTCGCGTGTAAAATCATAATAAATTCATATTTTTTTATTTGGTCAGCATGGGGTGGCAGGGGTGGCCAGGGACATGTCTACAGAGGCACGGGCCTCCCTAGGCCCCCGTGTAGAACCGCCACTGTTTTCATTGCTTTTAAGTTTTTACTTATGGAAATTGTTTATAAATATATTTTAACATCAATTTTAAATTGTTCAAAATTTGGCATTTTTCCATTCCATTTGACTTTATGAATATAATAACGGGCAATTATAAACAAAATATTTTTATCTCCATCAAATGAAAAACATTTTAGCATAACATCAGCTTCTTCAAAGTTAACAAGAATAATAGCTTTTCTTTGTAAATAACTATTGAGTTCTTTCCAAAACATTTGGATCTTTTTTTTTTTTTTTTTAATTGATGCATTCATTAACAAACAGTATGGAAAACATATAATTCACAAAGGCAGACAATACCAGGGGAGCATAGGTCTGACAAAAAATAAATACATAAATCGATCACAAATCAGCACTGAGAGATGTTAAACAGGGTAAATAGATGCAAGGTCTTGATAGCTTTCCTGTTTTTAGAATATAGGATTGTTTTAATGTACTGTTTTCGTTTTCAAAGATGGCAAAGGAAGGTTTATGGTTGGAGAACTTAGATTTGTGAATATGTGATTTTGCCAGCAATAACATCAAATTGATGATATAGAAATTATTTGCCTTGAATAGAAGGGTATGTAAAAAAACCAAACAATACATTGTCATAGGAAAGCGAGAATTCAGAGTCAATATATTGGGAGATAAATATACAGATATCTTGCCAAAAAGTGCAAGAGTGGGGACAAGTCCAAAATTAATGATGCAAGTCTTCTTGAGCCAGTTGACAAAATGAGCAGTCCATCAATGTCCTTCTTATATCTTCGTAGAAATACCTTGGAGGGATAATAGCGATGCAACATTTTAAAAGACACTTCCTTAACCTTATTTAAAATGAGGTATTTGGAAGGTAAGCACCAAATTTTCTTCCAGTCCAGATTTGGAGTAAGGTTATTCCAATATGGAACAACATTTGGAACAGAGACTATTTCTTTTTGAAACAGTGTATGTATAGCTCAGTTATTGTTTCTCAAGTTAAAGGAGAAACAGGTCTGGCCAACAGTAGTCACACAAGGATCCAGTGGCAAAAAAGTTGGAACAGATACTATATAGTTTCTAAGAAGCATTAGAGCACCAGAAGGGATTGCATCAAACACTAAGGCATATTCCTTCGGTGGTATCGGAATACCATACTTGTCTAGAAGTTCGGACTATGACATTAATTCACCACTAGAATTGAGGAGCTGTTTAACCAGATAAACTCCATGGACTAACCAGTTTTCCAAGAACAATGATTTGTGTTTATATAATATGTCTCTGTTGTTCCAGATGTAGTACTTGTGAGGGGAAAAGTTATGTTTATAAATTAAAGACCAGGAAAGAAGCAATTGTTTGTGAAAGTTTGATAGTTTTAAGGGGATTTTTTCAATATTGTAGCTGCAAAGTAAGAGGAACTTAAGACATCCAAGCTTTGAAAACAGGTAGTTTGGATTTTTTTTAAAACTGTTTTATCCAATTTATCTTAAAGGTATTGTTGAGGGTAGAGAAATCAAGAAAGTTTAGACCACCATTTACATAGGAGTTCATTAATACAGATTTTCTAACAATGGATTCTATTTCTCCATACAAAGTTGTATAGTAAGTTATCAATGACCGTAGAGGTCCGTTTGTTAACATCTAGAGATAAGGCTGCATAAGTAAGACGAGATATGCCCTCAGCTTTGGTTAGCAAAATTCTTCCTTTAAGAGATAAGTATCTTTGAAGCCATAAATTAAATTTTTTCTGTACCTTTCCTACGACTGGGTTGTAATTCAAAGAGCATCTGGTGTCGTTGTTTTTGTTAATAACAATTCCAAGATAGGTGACGGACTCTTTCACTGGAATGGTAGAGATAGACGGAACGTTACAATTTTTAAGGGCGAGCAGCTCACACTTATTGATATTTAAGAATAGACCAGAGATTTAGAGAAGAGATTTATAGATCAGACATTTAGAGAATGTCTTAATTGTATCAATAGCAACTGAAACCTGTGAGACATCCTTTAAAAATAAGGTAGTATTGTCAGCTAGCTGACTAATGATAATTTCCTTTTCAGCTATTGTGATACCTTTCAAGGGGCTAGTCTTAATTAAATCAGAGAGCAATTGAGCACAGATCAGAAACAAGTATGGTGAGACAGGACACCCCTGCCTGATGCCGCGTTTTAGGTCAAATCTAGGCGAAGTGCCTCCATACAGTCTAATTTAACAATTTGCATTCTTATATATGGTTTTAATGGCTGTACAAAAGTAAGTGACAAAGCCAAATTTATCTAAGGCCCGTAAGAGACATTTGTGTTCGACTGTGTCAAAAGCCTTGCAGAAATCTAGAAACAGTATTTTAATCTTTTGGCAAAAACTAGAGGTAAGATTTTGTAATCATTATTAAGAAGGCAAATTGGCCGCCAGTTGTCAATGCATAGCGGGTCTTTCCTATGTTTTGGAATAACTGTTATAAGTCCTTGAGATAAAGTGGGAGGGAGAGTTTGATTTTCAATGCTTTCTGTGTATACGTGGTGAAGGAAGGGGGCAAGTTGTTCTGCAAAAGCAATATAAAATTCAGAGGTTCAAAACGTCTTC
Source organism: Moxostoma hubbsi (assembly GCA_032164185.1). Lineage (NCBI taxonomy): Eukaryota > Metazoa > Chordata > Actinopteri > Cypriniformes > Catostomidae > Moxostoma > Moxostoma hubbsi. Next base: position 1,029,248 of record JAVLUX010000163.1, on the reverse strand, counting down.
CCACTTCTATCATCCCCTACTTTCATTTGTCCATTCAAACAACGTACATAAAACACTGTAAAACCTTGAAATCTTTAATAAAACACAAACTTTGCCTTTCTTTATAAATAAAACTAAATAAAACTTATTTTAGCCTTCTGTTCAAGCAGAACTTTATATTTCCAACAGCTATTTTAGCCTGACATCTTATTAACATATTACAATAATTTTTTTAATTAAGTCAAAAAATCACTTTAGACTACGTTCTCCCTTTCTTGCTCTCTCACGAAAAGGAACTTCCAGTCTATCTAATGAAATAACATAAATCACCTTTCTAACCAACCGAAATTAAGTAAAAGAAAGTAGTAAAGAGGTACAATGGAAATTCAAACAAATCTCTTTTCTTGTGTTTTGAAATAATTATCAGCAATATACACTATGCCCTTTTAATTTCTCATGTCTTTTATATGATGAGAGGAGTCAAATATTTGCTAGAACTGTTGCTTAAACCTTTTATTCTCATCTCTAATTCTTTATATCCTAATTTTTCAACATCATTCAACAGTATGATTTTTCAGTTATTATTCTCTTATACTTATCAGCATTTCCTAACAAATGATTCAGTTAAATTGCAGAACCAAAAGTAACAATGTAGAAACGTAATGCCTCTAAAGTGATACTTTCGTGGATTAATCTCAAAATAGATATAGTAGTAATAGAAAAATACAACCCATCCTTCTTTGTAGCACCCAATAACCTTTATTTAAAGTGAGGGTACTCTCTGGAAAATTTGGGGGAGTAACCAATCAAATAGGCAACTGTAACGAAGACTCAGACAGATTTGGATCCATGTGCGGTCTTTTATTGAAAGGCTAGAATCAGGTCAGGGACAGGCTTGGTTCAGTGGCAACAGGCAACAGAGTTCGTAGTCAAGCAGGCGTTCGGTCGAGACAGGCAGCTGGGTTCGTGGTCAGGCAGGCGTTTGGTTGAGACAGGCGGCTGGGTTCGAGGTCAGGCAGGCGTTTGGTCGGGGCAGGCGGCGGACTGAAGAATGGTCGAGTTCGGGCAAGGTCGATTTCACAAAGATCAGGATTTAGGTTAGAAAACGCTCAGTGATGCAGCCGGGGCAAACAAGACTTTGCAGTGGAGGCACGGGAAAGCGAGGCTTAAATAGAGGGAAGGTGATGGGGAACAGCTGTTAGGCAATCAATGCAGGCTAGAACTCAGGTGAACCGGATCTCCGGTGATTGGCTGTGGGTGCGCCTTCACCGGTTTTCGTAACAGCAACTCTAACTTTGCCATAAAGTTTTGCAATATTTACTCTTCAAATAAATAAATAAATCAGCTGTTAAATGCTGTATTTAAATTTAGACCCTCAGAACAATTTAGATATTGGTTTTGAACCCATGGATATTATAATACTGAAATAAAATTATCCAGAGAAATTTGAATCCACATTAGAAATGGCAAAGGCAATAATGATTACCAGCAGTAATGAAAGTGGGAGGACCTATTGGATAAAAGTCCACCTCATGTTCAGTCTTCTTTTTCTCCGGACTTCCTCCTGCAGTATTAGCAGCTTCAATAAATCATCTGGACAAGCCATCTGCAATGATGAAAGACTGGTTCCAGAATGAGTTAGTGAACAACATACTGTACACACAATGATGACAAAAGTAAGAGTAAAAAATTGTATCCAAGACACACAGAATATGAAGTTAGTAACATTCATAGTTGAGGAAATTACGATGTTCAGTTTAATCTTAACATTTCTCCTTGGGATTCACTTACTACCAATGACCAATTTTTCCTTAGCATTCTAATCCTTTTTTCCCCCAATCAAATACGTCAAATATATTTCTAAAATCTTCAAATCAGAACTTCTAGCACGAATAACATTTTCTATTTTATACACTTCCAAAATAAGAACACTTCCATTTTATTAGATATAGGAGCATCTGAGAAATCTGTTTACAATGTTTGCTTAGTTCTGCCTCCTTATTGGAGGTTGGGAATTTATTTTCCATTTTATCTGGCATGATTGGTTACAGATCAAACCCAAGGAAAAAGCATCACAATATTGGCAAGGCTGCCACACATAAAAATCTGAAAACCAGGTATTAAGAGGAAAACATTTCCTTTAATCTAGTCTCAAATGCACATCTCAGTGTACCCATGATCAACCAATGCTTTCACTGTGTATATAAAACAAAAAATAAAATAAAAATAAATATCTAATCTAAACTAAAATAATCTGCTATCTATCTTTCCTAAATTTGGGGAACCCCTTTCTGAATGGAGACAGCAAACGAGATGAGTTTTCCCATAGGTCTGCAGACTATCATTTGTGCACCATCCTTACAGAGTATGGGGTGTAACCACTCCCGCTCACTCTCCTTACAGAGCACAGGGTGTCTTAGGCCTCTTTTAATTCTGGGAACTAACCGCATCTCACTCAGTCTTTCCACCAGACAGTCCCTAACAAAATAATAAATTCTACCTACCTTATTTTGTTGGTTGATCAAGTTTACACCGATAACTCTCCAGACATACTTAAACAAATAGGAAGTTAAAAAACAAATCAAATAACCATGGGTTTTTTCATTTACATATCAAGACTTTACAGTGTTTAATTTAAGATTGTTAAAAATTTTATTCGCAAAATTTCCGAAGTAAAGATCAATTTCCTCTTAAAACAAAAATACTTTACTCAAATTTTTGGTACTTAAAAATAACTTCTTTTAACTTAACCCTTTATTTTCTCAAGCTTCGTCTAAAACCTTATAAAAATGGGAATATGAAAACACATAAAAACTTGAGGAGATAAAAAAAATTCTTCTGATATTTAACAAACACCATTTCCATAATAAAGTGAAAAATTATCATAATGCGTGTGTAGCAGAAGTCGGTAAGCGGTGATTGACATTTGAATCACCTATCAGCGGGGCTGGCGTCCCATTTAAAAAGCTGCCTGGGGTGCGTTACGTCTGGCTTTCACACTTTCTTTGGCGTTGATGACTGTAGCTGCAGCGTCGTGTTCATGTTTTCCAGCATGTCCCAATACTGGATTTGATGACTGTTTCACCCCTCAGGTATGTGGTTTAAAGCTGTCTTTGTACTGAGCCTGTGGTTTAGCTTTGCTTGGAGGTATAGTGATTGGGTGATGTGGTAAGTAATCACTTGTGTAATGTTCACCTGTGAAGGGACTGGATATTTGTGGGAACGCAGTCATCGGGAAAATAGCAGCAGAGATTGTTGCTATTTGCTGTCTGGTTTTAATTTGCTTTAAATTGATTTTGCATGAATGAGCTGTGGGAAACCATCAACTTGTGATACTTTTGTGGTTACCCATCACCATTGCTTGATTACATGAATGAGCTGTATGAAACCATCAATTGTGATTAAATTTAAATTTGACTTATTTTTTATTTCTTTCAGGAGCTGGGGTCCCACGGGTGGAAGGATCTTTTTGGTGGTGGTACTCCTTCAACGTGTGCCTTGTGACACTTTTGAAGTGTTTGGTTGTGTGATCTGAGTGAACAGTGGTGTGTTTGGAAGTGTGCTTTTGGATAACTAGCTTTGGTGATCGCTCCTTCTGTGGGGAACCTCAGCCCTGTAGGTTGGTGTAGTGTATTTTCTTTTCTTGTGTACATTTTTCTTTTTTGTGTGAATTGTCTCTTTGTATTTATATTTTTCCTGCACATTTAGTTTTACACTGCAAAAAATTATTTTCAAGACAAGAATTTTTGTCTTGTTTTCCAGTAAAAATATCTTAACATTCTTAAAATGTGATTTATTTACTTGACAAGCAAACTGGCATAGGATTTTAAGTCTTGTTTTGAGAGAAATCTAATTAAATTAAGTGAACTTTATACTTAAAACAAGAAAAAAAATCTGCCAAACACTTGTTTTCCCTTTGAATTATCACACCCCATCTCCAAGGTCCATCCATTTTCCGCATTACATAAATTAATTTTCCCTTGACACAAAAGCCTTACACAGAGAGAGAGACTGCAATCTAAGCTGTTTTCTGCACTTTAAAACTGTATCTAAATAATCAGAGTATTAAATTAATAAAAGTATGATTAAATATGTACGTAACATACTGAATAACATTGATAATGCAGCTTATCTTAATACATTGATTACACATTGTCATTTTTAGATCATTGCATATTGAATGCATATTAACTAAAAAAATTGATTAACTGAATGATTAAATAAAAATATTCCATATAATCCCTCCGCTGGGACTTCCTACAAAGACTCACTAATTTCAAGAGTGCTACTTCACAATCCAGTCCTTTCCCCCATCACTTTCTATTGAACCTTTTTAGGTCACACAGTCTCTTATTAATGACCAGATCATGGAACAGAACTCTTGTGGAGCATCAGGACCATACGTCACCCCTCACATTTAACAAGAGAGGAGTAAATGGTCCAGTCTCCCTCAACCCTACATTCAAGAGAGAGAATACTGTGTTATAAGCATGAGCATGTAAATGGTTAAGCACTTAGATTTCTCCTACTTCTTCTCCACCACTGCCATCCACACCGGTTTTGACGACGCATCCCTGAAAACCATCTATCGAATCGGACTACCAACACGCCGATTGAGGTAATTGCAGGAGACCGGGAATTACACATGGCAGGAGTATGTGAGACTGGGATTGAGAGAGGTGGCTCCTCTGCAGCGAGTGTCTCCACAACTAGTCTCACATACTCCTGCCATGTGTAATTCCCGGTCTCCGGCAATTCCCTCAATCGGCGTGTTGGTAGTCCGAGTCTCCCAATGTGGATAAAGCAGTATCAGTATAATTAAAAAACCTCTGTTAATTGTAGTAAATATAATTGATCCATTCCGTTTTCTTTTTTGGTGTTATCCAAAAAAATATTGACTCCTATCCAGCCTTTATTTCACTTCTAGCCTTATGTTAATTAGGTATAACTCTAGGCTGTCCTATGGAGTTTATATATATATGTTAGGGTCAGGTTTATAAGGATCATAGGATCTTGTAGCACTTTGTATCTTCTCATTTTCTTTAATAGGCAGTCCTGGTTCCCATTCCACTATATTGACCTCCTGAACAATCCGCACTCTAGCACACATTACTTTCCAGTCTTGTGGTAAGGTCCGCACTTTGTGGGGGGCCGCTTTTACATGCACCTGACTTCTCTCTCTACTTTATTTTGCAGATTGATACATCTGACAGAGGGCTGGGCACTGTGCTCTCACAGGAGGTGGGAAGGGAGGAACTGACAGTGCTATTTATTAGTCACAAGCTCTCCTTCAGAGAGATAATGTATAGTATGATTGAGAAGGAGTGTCTTGTGATTAAGTGGGCTGTTCTTACCCTTCCCTACTACCAGCTGGGGTGGACCTTCATCCTCTTCATCCGGTCATGCTCATCTGCAGGGGCTCCACCCCATAAAGGATGCTAATGCACAGATCACCCATTGGTATCTGGCTCTTCAGCCCTTTAAGTTTGAGGTGATCCACAGACTGGGGGTGCAGATGGTTGTGGTGGACTTTCTCTCCAGAAATGGGGTGGGGCGAGTAGGCAGGCAGGATGTTGCCCCAGCCTGAGTCGGCGGTGGAGGTATGTGGCATGGGGGAATGTTCATGTGTCTCTCTCCACGAGAGGGAAAGCATTAAGGCTCGTCACCTGGTCTGTAATTACGCTAACACCTGCCTCTCATTATAGTGATGGCAGAGGGAGACCTAATAAGGCTCGCCGGAGTAGCAGAAGAGAGAGAGAGAGAGTGGCCAGAGCAAAATACCATACAGAAAAAGCTATTTGAGTTGGCCACACCTGACTCCATTGCCTACGAGCCTATCTTTATCACCGTTTTATATTGAATTACAATTATTACTTTCTGCATTATTTGTATTAGTATATTAAATGATTTGCCTTATTACAGTCATTGGTTACACACATTCCTGTAAGATGGGAAATGTGTACACACCCACATACATTTGTTTCATCTATTTTCTAGCACACTCATACTATCTGCCTCACATGGGACACCAGGCAGTGCCTGACTCTGCTCTTATTATAAAATTCTATCATCCTGTATCATCTTCCTCTATCAGATAACAGGGAGTGCCTGACTCTACTCAAATTAAAACATTATATTATCCTATATCAATACACACACACACACACACACATTTCCTTCTAGATCATTCACAGAAAGGGTCATTCAGAGAGATACAGAGAGAGGCTGTATTTCTCAATAGAGAAGATGACTTTTAATAATAACCTGAGTAAATGATGATTAAATCAATAAATTAATGAATAATTACAAATATTCCATTCCCCCCACCCCCTTAGCCAGTCGGTCCTCACAGTGGCAGGACAAAAATTCAGTAAAATGTTTAAAGCCCAAGCCCCAGATTAGCGCAAGCCCTAATCCTTGCGCTAATGTCTCCCATTTTATCGAGCAACTGTAAAGCCATATGATCAGTCTCAAGGACAAAGTCAATCAAGTTGCATTTTAAAGTATATAATTCCTACGTGATGGCCAGAGCCTTTCTCCAAAGTATATTTCTTTGTTTCTCTTGGAAACAACTTTCTACTAATGTACTGTACAGGATGGTGATCCTCACCCTATCCCTGCAACAGTACAGCACCCAGACCAATCTCTGAAGTGTCGGTCTGTATCGTGAAAGGAAGATTGCAATCGGGGCTGTGCAACACAGGACTCAATCCTGGAAAGCTTGGTCACAAGCTGATGTCCATATGACCTTTAGCTGACTATTCCTCTTTGTAAGGTCAGTAAGTACTGCCGCTCGGCTGGAGAAATAGGATACTCCTATACCATACAACCTGACCCAGGAAAGATCTGACCCTCTTCCTTCCTGGTTGAGGGTAGAGGGCAGGAAAGGACGGCATGCACTTTGTCAATTTATGGATTGATGGAATTATGGAAGTCCATAGCCCAGATATGAGAGGTCTGTCTTGGCTAGATGACGATTCTTGGTGTTGACCTCCAGATTACAGTGTTGGATCCTGGAAAACACCAAGAATTGTCATCTAGCCAAGACAGACTGAATCTGAGGGTACCATCCTTCTTTGATACTAGTATCACAGGACTGCACCATTCACTCCTTGATGGCTCAATAAATCCTAAATCTAACATGGGTTATACCTCTTCCTTTAAAGTAGGTATCAGGTGAGCAGGAACTATGCAGTTAGTTTGTATTTTCAGGCCTGGAGCTGAAAGATGAATGTTGTGCTGTATCAGCTCCATCCTACCAGGTCTGCCTCTGAAGAGGTCCTGGAATTCGCCTCTTGAGCACTTTCTGTTGCTTAGCAGTGAGATGATTTAAGACTAGGTAAATTTACAAACTTTGATTGGTGGGGAAGTACTGCTCCTCTTCCTCCTTTTCCTCCTCCATTATTCGTAACACAGCTGGTCTCACAACAATCCCTTCCTCTCATGTCATGGCCTTAAGAAGTTAGTGTGGAAGACTTGAGAATTCTTGTGGTGATCGGGTAAAGAGATCTCATAATTTTCTATAAAATCACTTTCTGATGTTGGAAGTAGCAGCAAGACTTTTTGGCCAAGGATCAGTGTTCTTTTCCTTTAAGATTGGTCATACCAGGCATTTTGTTGTTGCTGAGCCTTAGAAATGTTGATCTGCATCATCTCCAACAACAAATTGATTTTTTTCTCATCTTTAAGATATGCTTGTTTGCTTGTGTGGACTATCCCCTTCCTAGGCATTCTTCAAGACATCTAATGGTCCTTGAACTTGGCATCCACAGAGCAACATGAAGGGTGAATAGCCTGTTGAAAACTGCAGAAACTCTTGATAGGCAAAAAGTATGGCAACCACTGGTACTAATCTGCAACAGTTTTGGACACAATCTTGTGTAACATGGATTTCAAGATTTGGTTTAACCTTTAAACCACACTGTCAGTCTGAAGGTAGTAAGGTGTGAATTATATGGATAATATACATAACATGGAGTAGACTTGTTTGATGTGGTTTGATGTAAAATTATTACTTTGGTCAATGATTATCTTTCTGGGTATTCCTGCATGTGAATAGAGCATAATGGGGACTGAGTAGCTCAGCAAGCAAAGACACTGACTACCACACCCCTGGAGTCATGAGTTTTAATCCAGGATGTGCTGAGTGACTCCAGCCAGGCTCCCAAAGTAACCAATTGGCCCAGCTGCTAGGATGGGTAGAATCACATGGGTTACATTCCTTGTGGTCACCATAAGGTGGTTCTCACATTCGATATGGCAAGTGATTAGTTGCGCATGGATGCTGCAGTGAATTGCGTGAGCCTCCACATGCACTAAGTCTCCATGGTAATGCACTCAGTAAGCCACGTGATAAAATGCGCAGGCTGACTGTCTCAGAGTGGAGGCAACTGAGATTCGTGCTCCACCACCTGGATTGAGGCAAATCGCTCCCAAATTGGGGAGAAAAGGGGATTAAATAAAAAAAGAAAATAGAATAATGAGGGTATTGACAATCTGACTTGTCTTTATGTTCCAAGGGGAAATGCCAGTCTTCAATCTCCACATTTGTCCGATACTTGGGAGCCATCCACTTCTCTTATATGTCTTCACCTGAAGTTCTTTCGGTGTCACTCCCTCCTGGACGATGTACGACCTGAAGAGTTGACAATAAGTCTCTGTGTTGATTTCAAACTTGCAGGCCGAAGCGATCTTTTCAAAGGTAATAAAATAATGCTCACTGTCTTTGTCTTCCTGCCACTTCAGCATTTTAAGACTTTACCAGATTGACCAAGAAATTCCATGCCACTATGCTTTAGCTTCATTTGTTGTTGATGGCAAAGCTGTGTCCTCATGACTAGCATGCTGGGTTTGTTGATATAAATGGGTGGGTAGGGGGGAAAACTTGGACTGCAGCCAATGGTGAGCAGACTTGGACTGTCACTCTTGACATTCCTGTTGAACTTCAGCTGTAGCTTGGAAAACTGATTTATGAGCACACAATATCTGTGCTCTTGTCCTTGGGCCGCTACACTTATGATGCTGCGCTGAGATAGCGTTTTGGGAACAAGAATACCCATGCTGCCACACAGTGGATGTCCGGACCCCCTACGGTTGTGTAGTGTGCTCACAAGAGTGCAAGAGGTCTCAGACATGAGCTTGTGATGTCTACTCAAGGACATAAGAGCCTGGAGTGGCATGAACATCCAAACAATAAAATTTAATGAATGTGTGCAGAGAGTACCAGCCTGCCGCATCACATACATGCTGCAGAGAGACTCTGGTAGAGGGAGCCCTGATACCTACTGGCGAAGCTTGACCGCGCGCCTCGTAGACCAGGGCAATAGCGTCCCTCACCTAATGCAACATAGTCTGCTTGGTGGCAGCCGCCCACCTGTTGCGGCCCACATGGCAAACAAATAGTTGCCCTAACTTATGCCACTGGCTAGTGCGGTGGACATAAGTCTTAAGGGCATGGACTGGACAAAGTCTGTGAAGTCTTTCCTGCTCCGGCGTTGTAAATGGTGGAGAGCAGAAGGGTTCGAGAGTGACCAGATGTAAGGTCGAGAAAGGCACCTTAGGCAGGTAGTCAGGATGAGGGTGCAAAATTGATTTAGCCATTCCTGGGGCAAATGCTAAGCAGGCTGGCAAGACAGACAGAGCCTGTAGATCCCCAATTCTCTTTAAAGAGGTAATCGCCATAAGGAAAACCATCTTGATAGTCAGAAGTCTATTAGACACTGACTCTAGAGGTTCAAAGGGGGTCTCAACCAGACCCTCAAGGACTATTGTTAAGTCCCATGAAGGGGTCCTGGTCCTAGTAGGAGGCCTCAGTCGCATAGCTGCACGAATGAAGCGAGAGAGTAGAAGATGTCTCCCCAACGGCACCCCATCCATCAAGGCGTGGCAAGCCAAAATGGCGGCCACATAGACCCTGAGAGTGGCGGGGCATATGCCTGCTGACAGTTTTTCCTGCAGAAAGTCCAGAACTGAAGCAATCTGGCAGTTAACTGGATCTGCAATATGTGCACTGCACCATCTTTCAAAGACACCCCATTTATTGTAGATTCTTCTGGTAGAGGGAGCCCTAGCACTTAAAATGGTCTCGATAACCTCAGGTGAAAACCCTGTGTCCCTCAGTTGGTACCCTTCAAAGTCCAAACATGAAGGTTCCACAGCTCGGGCCGGGGATGAAATATTGTCCCCTGTGCCTGAGACAGAAGGTCCCTCCTGTCCGGTATCGCCCAAGGCGAGCCGTCGAGGAGAGGCATTATCTCCGAGAACCATACCCTGTTCGGCCAGCTCGGAGCTATCAGTAAGAGGCAAGACCCTTGTTAGCAAACTCTGGCCAAGACTCCTGGGAGCAGAGAAACCGGGGGAAACGCATACAGACGCATTCTGGGCCATGTATGCGCCATCGCGTCTAGACCCAGGTGGGGTGGGTGACTCAGAGAGAAGTAGAGGGGACATTGTGCTGTCTGTCTGAGGCGAAGAGTTCCACTTCTGCCCTGTAAAATCTCAACCAAATTTTTTCCACTACCTCGGGATAGAGTTTATACTCCTCCGTTGGTATTTTCTGTCTGACCAAGAGATTTCCTTTGACCAAGAGATCAAGAAACTTCCCGAATGCTTCCTCGTGATTTTTCGCATCCTGGAACCTGGTGATAACTATATTCATAGCGTCCCCAAATAAGGCAGAACCGGGGCATCAAAGAGGAAAAATTTGTCCTTATCTCTGATGCCCGATAGGTTGAGCCATAAGTGTCTCTCCGTGTGGACTAAAGCAGACGTAGACCGGCCAATGCCATGGGCTGTCTGCTTGGTCGCACGGAGAGATAGATCCGTGGCTCGACGAAGCTCATATAAAGCTTCCTCATCGAGCGTGGTACCCGCACTCAGGTCCTTCAGCAGATCAGCCTGGTATGCCTGTAACACTGCCATAGTGTGCAGGGCAGCACCAGCCTGACCCGCTGCCTGATAAGCCTTCCCTACTAGCATGGCAGGTCTTTTTAGTGATGATGCCGAACCCAGCGATAGATAACCCGCAAGTGTCTCTTCAACCGGCGGCATCATCGAATACCCCCGTGTCTCAGCACCCATGATAGTCGAATATATCGACGTCGAGGGCACGTGGACACGGGAAGTATAAGGTTTCCTCCATGAATGAGAGAGCTCGTCATGGAGGTCATCAAAGAAGGGAAGGGACTGACGCGTTCTCTTCCCCTGGCCACCAGACAGAAATCTGTCCTCCAACTTGGAGCGTTTGGGGGTCTTTTGTTCGCGTGGTCAGTCTAATTGAAGCCTGGCCACCGTACGAGTAATCACCTCGAGTAATTCCTCCGATGATTTACTATCACGCCCGGAATGCTCGGAGGTGGGTAGCTCAAAGTCTGCAGACTCAAGAGATTCAAGGTGCTCCTCATGAACCAGAGCGTGCTTCAGGATCACGGGAAGGACCGGCTGGGTCTGGGGAGAGAGCGAGCGATAGGGACGGACCCTTCTCTCGCTCCTCAGCCAGATCCATACGAGAGCCCCATGAATGAAGTGTGGGCACCGACTCTCGGAAGTAAGCGAGACAAGCGTGAAGCATTTTGACCAGCAGATCGCAATGCTCGCACCCGCCCTGCCCCAACGCGAGAGCAACATGCTCTTCCCCCAAACATACAAAGCAAAACTGATGTACCGCTTCCTCTGTCTTTCAGTCATTTTTTCTTTTTTTTTTCTTTCTTTTTAATTTTTTTTTAGAGAAAGAAGAGATAGGTTTTCTGCGCACTGCCTAACAAATTCTAACTCCTAACAGAGGAAAGAAAGTTCTGACAGGCTCATGAAGCACACACACACACACACACACAGAGTGAACTGAAGACAAAAGATCTGACGATGCACCTGTGACGCATCTATTTATAGCCCTGCCACAGGTGCATCCAATGATGACACCAGCAGAGGCTATAAATTCCGGTCAGTGTTCATCGACGTGTTGCACACATATTCACAGATGGTCACACCTAAAGTTGTTCCCAAAGCGCTATCTCAGTGCAGCATCATAAGTGTAGCTTTTTGAAAGGGAACACCGCTGTCACCATGAGTGTGGTTGAGGTGTTAGGGTGGAGCTAGGTAGGCACGGTAGGACAAGGTGGATTAAGGTAAAAAGTGCTCTTTATTTACAGTCTGTTATGGAGGGTGGTGCTATATACATCAAAGTGCAAAGAAAAATGACAACATATTTACAAACTATGGTGCTATAATGCAGCACACTCACTTGATTATCAAACACAAAACAAAATTGCTAGGAACAGCAAAACCTATGCACCAAACAATGCTTATAATATCTCACCCTCAGATAACACTGTTTAGGTCTCGAAAAAGCTCAAACAACTTCAAAGGAGCTCAACTCCAGGGAATAGAACTGCACTCAACATTTAACAATCAGGTCAAAAAGGCTATTTTCCTGCCAAACCACAATGGATCATACAATTAGTACAGGGTAGTGCACCTTCCCTAAAACACATTCCTCAAAGAATATGCTTTAACACATAAAAAGTCATGACATTTTCAAACCATAAAAGGTAAACAGAAACACAATGAAAACTTGCATTACAATAAACATACATTAAAAATAAATAAATCAAACATTAGTGACACCTTGAAAAGAATGGTATGTCCCTTGTTCACATAAGTGTAACCGGATCACCAGAACAGACCAAGAAACGATGGGAAAAAAGATAACATGACTGTGTAGTGAAAACTTACCAATAAGTGACCTATTATACTTATATTGAATCTGTGTGGTTATTTGCATGAGTCTGTAAAAACCAACTGCACCGCCCAATGGTGGAATCCAGAGTGGTGAAGGTATCTGCGCGTTCGTCTTTTCAAGTGCGTGTGGTTATAGCATCTTTATATTGTTTAAGACTTAATCTGACTCCATTATTAATTGAATCAAACAGTTAGTCAGAAAGCTAAGGGTCCAGAAACATGCCCAATGATCCGTTAACGCTGGGCCATTAGTGTGTACTAAATATGATAGTAGATTTGGATTTAACATAATCTACTAAAGGCAAGAATTTCAGAATAAGTCAGAATAAAACCAAGTTTCATAATTTATTAGTCAAGTAGATGTTTCATGCCAATTACATAATTAATACATTCAGAAATAAACAGTACAAACCATCCAATGCTCAAAGATTAATCTTACGAGTAAGTGATGTATACCTGACACTTATAATAACGTTTTTAACACACAATACCAAGTCTCTTGTAAATTCTCCTTAAGTATCCAGAACAGAGTAATTTACTTTGAAGACACACCCACAGCAGAAAATAATTTCTCTAAATACCAAAATCTTAGTTATGAGCAAGTCTACCTACCGTAACAACCGCTCCACTGATGATGCCATTGCATCTACAATACACACTGCTCTTTCCCACCTGGAAAAAAGGAACACGTATGTGAGAATGCTGTTTGTAGACTACAGCTCAGCATTCAACACCATAATGCCCTCCAAGCTTGATGTGAAACTCCGGGCTCTGGGCTTAAACAGCTCGCTGTGCAGCTGGATCCTGGATTTCCTGTCAGGCAGTCGTCAGGTGGTTAGAATGGGCAGCAACATCTCCTCATCACTGACCCTCAACACTGGAGCACCACAGGGCTGTTTTCTCAGCCCACTCCTGTATTCCCTTTACACACATGACTGTGTGGCGACACATAGCTCCAATGCCATCATTAAGTTTGCTGACGATACGACGGTTGTAGGTCTGATCACTGACAATGATGAAACGGCCTACAGAGAGGAGGTGCACACTCTGACACGCTGGTGTCAGGAGCACAACCTCTCCCTCAACGTCAGTAAAACCAAGGAGCTTGTGGTGGACTTCAGGAAGAAAGACAGAGAACACAGCCCCATCACCATTAATGGAGCACCGGTGGAGAGAGTCAGCAGTTTCAAGTTCCTCGGTGTCCACACCACTGAGGAACTCACATGGTCCGTCCACACTGAGGCCGTTGCGAAGAAGGCTCACCAGCGCCTCTTCTTCTTGAGACGGCTGAGGAAGTTTGGAATGAACCAACACATCCTTACACGGTTCTACACCAGCACCGTAGAGAGCATCCTGACTGGCTGCATCACCGCCTGGTACGGCAATAGCACCGCCCACAACCGCAAAGACCTGCAAAGGGTGGTGCGAACGGCCAGAAACATCATCGGAGGTGAGCTTCCCTCCCTCCAGGATATATATAACAGACGGTGTGTGAATAAAGCTCGGAGGATTATCAGAGACTCCAGCCACCCGAGTCATGGGCTGCTTTCACTGCTTCCATCAGGCAGGCGGTATCGCAGTATCAGGACCCGCACCACCCGACTACATGACAGCTTCTTCCCACAAGCAATAAGACTTTTGAACACATGATCTCTCACAATCAACAATCAGCAATGCACTTTATTAATCTTCATTCTGTCAATATATTCTCCCAATTCAATTAGTGTTTATATATATTTATACCCATATCTAGTGTATATGTATTCTACATTGTGTGTATTGTGTACATTTGTTATGTAAATTGTTTTGTGTAAATATGTTGTTTATTGTAAAGTGGTTTATGTCTTGTCACTGTCATGACTGCTATGTTACTCGGAACTGCACACAAGAATTTCACCTACTGTTGCACTCGTGTACACAGTAGTGTGACAATAAAGTGATTTGATTTGATTTGATTTGATACTGCTGTGGGATTGAGACCATAGTACCAGATACACTGAGACCTTTTAAATAATACCAAATATGAATATTAAAGTCCCTTGCATTCACAATTTGTGTATGCAGTCATTCTGAGTGATTTGGGTCTAAAGTGGAGGAGAGTGGTAAGTGGGACAAGAGACATGTGTTAAGAAATTTCCCATTCATTCACTCTATGAATGTTTGTTATCTCAGATGGGAATGTTGCATGATAGTGTCTATGTACCTGCTCTCGCAAAGTTTCTTTGTTCTCCAGGGAGTTCTGCCCTCTGAATGCAGACACCTTGGCATCTAGCCTTGCAAGATAATCCCGGC
Organism: Moxostoma hubbsi; assembly: GCA_032164185.1. Taxonomy (NCBI): domain Eukaryota; kingdom Metazoa; phylum Chordata; class Actinopteri; order Cypriniformes; family Catostomidae; genus Moxostoma; species Moxostoma hubbsi. The sequence goes on along the minus strand of JAVLUX010000163.1, from coordinate 1,014,242 downwards.
AGATAGCTGTTAGGAGATGGAATGTGACTTACATAATGTCTGTGAATATATGAATCTTTGTTGACAGTGTCTGTATGTCCAAATATATTAAACACATAAATGAACACAAAAGCATGATGAGTAATGAAGTTGTATATGAAACATAAACATAGGTAGTGTGCTAAATGTAGACTAACAGATACATGCAAACAACACACAGAGAGGCGTGCTATAGCTGATGCTCTCAAGATTTACATTTATGCATGTTGGCAGACACTTTTATCCAAAGCAATATTGTTACAAACTTAAACATTTTATCAGTTTGTGCATTCCCTGGGCATCTAACCCATGATCTTGGCATTGTGAGTGCCATGCTATACCAGTTGAGCTACGGGAACCCTCATGATGGTATCAGCATTACGGCTTGTCATCACAAGCGCCATCTTTGATTTTTGATATGAATGATAGAGGGATAGACTTATTTTATCTTCAATGGCATGTACACTCTAAAGCTGTATAAAGCTTCTAGTTCCCATCTGATTTTTTAGTTTTTCTTCGACTAAGTGATCTCAGAAATATATTTTTTCTATGATTTGTCAACAGAACGATCCAAAAACACTTTAAACTTCTGTACAGGAAATTGAAGGAAGTATCAGCCTCTGCAAGACAAAAATTGGCTTTTTCCAATCAGTAGGATTTTTCAACTATCCAATAAAAGTAGCAATCAGTGGGTGTTCCCAAACCACAATGGCTATTTTTCAACTATCCAATAAAAGTAGGGAATCTCAATGTTGTAGGCAAATAAAGCGCACCAGACTCCTTTGAAGAAACTGAACGTCTGTGCCTTCAAAAGCAAGGATGGGTCGAGGCTCGCCAATTTGCCAACAGATGCCTCAACAAATAATCCAGTGCTTTGAGAACAATGTTCGCCACACACAAATGTAAGGATTTGGGGCATTTCTCTCTCTACAGTTTACAATGTAGTAAAAAGATTCAAGGAATCTGGTCAAATCTTGGTGTGTAAAGGGCAAGGATGAAAATCACTTTTGAATGTGCATGATCTCTCCCTCAGACATCACTGTCTTAAAAACTGTCATTCGTCTGTAATGGATTTCATGACATTGGCTCAGGAATACTTTGGTAAACATTTGCCAGTCAACAGCGTTTGCCACTGCATCCAAAGATGCAAATTAAAGCTTTACTATGCAAGGCTTCACTACAAAACAGAAGCCATACATCAATACTTTCCGGAAGTGCTGCCAACTTCTCTGGGCTCTGTCTCATCAGAGATGGAAAGTCCACCTTTCAAATCATTTTCGGGAAGAAAATTTTTTTTTTCCAGACTAAAGGGCAAAAGGACCATCCAAGTTTTTATCAGTTTCAGGTCCAAAAGCCAGTGTCTTTCATGGTATGGAGTCTTGTCTTCAGTGCCCAAACTTGTGTTTTCAGTGCCTAAATGCTTAAAGGGGTCATGAAATGCACTTTTTTTTTAATAGTTTTTATATCTTCCCTGAGGTCCACTGATAATTATAGTTTTATTTGACCAAAACAGTCATAATTTTGTAATATATGATCATTTTCTCTGGCCATCTTTCTGAAAAGCAAAATTTTTGCTTTTCTTTAAACTTATCTGTAACTGTGACTAAAAGCGTTCAGACCCTCAAATTCACCCAGTTTTGAAAGTCAATCGGAAAACAATAAACAAGCACCAAAACACTAGAAATGTACATTTCACAGTTTACACACAACGCACATCCAACACATTGCATCCGAATATATTACACAATTTATCTCAAGCACAACTGTAAACACTCACACCCAGACGTTATTATTAATAATGCTGTCTACTGTAGAATCGTCCGCTGTGGTGCATCACAACAACAGTAAACAAACAGAAGTCCTGTTCCATTTTGTGCTGGTGCTAATACTACCAACAACAAAAAGAAACGTTTCAGATAGTGTGTCGATGCGCTGGTGTAGATAGCCTCAAGCTGTTGCGCCACGTCAATGGATGCGGCAGGTCTACACAGCATGTCAGCATCATAAACAATCATGACATATGAAATATTAATGAATGGAACTGTTGAATTACTTTTTTTAATGGGTCTTTTTAACTGCCCCATATACTTCAATGACAATTCCTTGGCAAAGACTAATTTTATGATTGCTTCACATGATGCAAACATCCAGTTTATCTGATATACTGAGGTGCACATCGCCAGAAACAAATTAAAAAATTGTCAAAGTCGTCTTTGTTTTTTAGTTTGTGTTTACATACACCAACAATTAAAATTAGTGCTGATAGGCAAAAGAACAGTTTGTTGAGCAGTTAAAGCAGCAAAACCATAGAAGCCACAGCAGCTGATGAAACGCATCTTCTCTTCAGAGATGAAACTTAACATTCCATCATTTAAAAACGTGCCAGAGAGGTGACAGCAGCCAAAGACATCTGTGTAATACATGTCTGTATACAAAAATTATAAAAAATAGTCCAGATGGGTCTCCTTTCATGTTCAGGAGTAATGAGGCCACAGACAGTAGGCCTTTTGCCCCTCTCTCTGTCTCTGTTTGAGATTGATGTTGTTGCTGTAGAGGCCGTCTAAATAATCGAGTACCCTAAGTGACGAACATAGATTTGTCTCGGAAGTAGCGAATGGGCCATTTTGGCAGCATGGTTTCAATAAATGTAAGCGCAGTGTAGTTCTAGTGAGAAGACTAGCAGCTGTACATCACTCCACACTTAGCTAGGTAACTCTTAGCCAATCACATGTCAGCCATCACTTTATAAGTCTGCTTACAATCTATTACATTGCTGTTTCAGTGGGCTAACATGATAACCTCCACTACCCAACTGCCACCAGTTCAGTCCCTGCACGGGGTAGGCTCCTTCCCCCTCCCTCCTATCTCCAGCAGGAACTGATGGTTCCGAGTACAACTTCTTTGGACCACCAGATGGAGCTTATGCCAAAGAGAGACATTACATTCCTGTTTCATATTCATCAATTAAACGTTATCTAAAACTTTACTATAGTGTGCGAGTCTTCCTGATATAAATGCTTTTATTGCATTGGGGATTAATTTTTGAGTTGTGGAATTTACAGTGTGTTTTTATAGTAGAATGACCTCTTATATTTCAATATATCAAGGAAAATTTGGTTCTCATTACATGACCCCTTTAATAAGTGTTATTAGAATAAATGGTGATGTTACACAGTGATGAACCGATTGTCCAAACTTTTTTGGAGCATTTTGTAATCATTTGATTTAAAATGAGTATATATATATATATATATATATAGGCAGTGGGAGGTCTCATAGGAAGCAAACAGGTCTACCTGTGCTTTGCCGAATCAAATCAGCTGGACCTGGGGGGGTGGAGCCTCCACTCTCGCTGAGTGAGCCCTGTTGCGACAGCTCGTCTGCTGCCATGTTGTGGTTGCCCGGGATATGAGTGGCTGCTGGCTCCAAATTGGGAGAAGGCGGTTGAGTTGCGACATGTGATGAGAGTGCACGCCACCATGGCGATTTATGTACGCAATTGTGGTGGTGCTGTCTGAGCGAATCAAGACGTGCTTGCCCAGGAGCCGGCGGCTGCGTGACCATTGCACACTGCGCCGCAACTCAGTTTGGCTGTTTGGCACCGGCTGTGTGCGCTCATTTGTGAGGCACGCTGTCGTTGATACTGAGTCTAACTCCATACGGAGAAAAGAGATGCTCTGAACCTGGGAGAGCTTTCTCTTTTCCCAGTTGACCTGAAGCCCTAGATGGCTGAGGTGTCTGAGCACCTGGTCCCTGTGGGTGCACAGAGAATCAGCCGTCGAGACGGAGAATCAGCCGTCGAGGAAGTCGAGTACACGAATGCCCACTTCACTTAGCGGGGCAAGGGCGGCCTCTGCGACCTTCATGAAGACACAAGGGGACAGGGACGAGCCGAAGGAGAGGACCTGTTACAGGTACGTCGGGCCATTGGACGTGAGCCGCAAGAAGGGTCTGTGCCGAGGCAAAGTGAGGCGTGAAAGTACGGAGTGGGAGTCTTTATGAGGCCCGGTTCAGAACTCGCAGGTCCAAGATTGGCCGCCACGCACCGCCTATTTTGATACGATGAAGTTAGGGCCGTAGAACCCTGGCTTCATCTCAGCTGGAGGGACGGCTCTATCGCACCTCTCTGGGGCAGTGTCGGATGGTCCCGGCCTGCCAGCGCAAAGGGTTGGAAGTGTAAGTGACGCGTCCAAGCTCCAAGCGGGGGGGCACTAAGGGGACGATCACGTATGACATATCTGGTGGGGCTTCGCAGCAGGGGGAGCAGGAAATATGTCGGGGAGCAAAGTTGCATCCGAAACCATTGTGCTGAGAAAATAAAACTCAAAGCACTTACCTTGCTCTGCGTAAACGGCTGGTGGAGGGAAAGTGACTGAGGAGGAGGTCCTATGGAGGCATCCTCTAGACACATCAGAACTGGCCTGCTGGAATTCTACAGTCGAAGGCATGGAGGCGAGGGGGCCGTGTCCATGGTGCCATGACTGTAGGTGCTTTGCACCAGACTGCTGTGTGAACGGCGTGTTGGGGCACCAGTTAGGTTACCGAAGGAGTGAGGGAACCACTCTCTTTTTCCTGGCAATGTTGATACTGCGGCCCGGGCGGGGTGCAGCAAGATGTTTCCCTCCAGGCCCTCCACCAGGGGATGGAGTAGCCCAGATACCAACTCCATAGCCATCTCGCTCCTTGTTTTTTTTTGTCTCAGGAACGCTTGATAGCCTTCTGGGTCCGGTAGTGACTCGTGAGACTGAGGCGTCAGCTTGCTGCGGGGAGCTCTATGCTGAGGCTGAGAGCTGGACCCAGGTTGAAGTGGAGCTGCCTGTTGTTTAAAAGCTGCAGGGGTACACCCTCGGCGAGCAGACTGAGCATGACTCATGCTGGAATGGCAGAGAGGCATGATGTGGGAGGTGGCCTTCATCTGCTTCCTCACTGCCGAAGACTGCTGGGCAAAGTCTTCAACGGTGTCACCGAATAAGCCATTCTTGGAGACGGGGGTGTTGAGAAAGAGGGCTTTGTCGGCATGCCGCATCTCGACCAGGTTCAGCCACTGATGTCGTTCCTGGACCATGAGTGTGAACACGGAGGGTTCCAGTCCAGCTCCAGTCCAGGACATCTCTGGGTCAGGCTCAGACTGGACGAGCAGACCCAAAGTTGGCAGCTCAGTCAAGTCATCAGCATCAGATGCTGCTGTGATGCTCTCCGATGCAGCGGCGAAATCATTATCCAGCTTGCGGGGTCCGAGTGAGTAAACAGACTTGTCGTGAGGTGAGCAGCTCTCTCCTCGAGCCCGGACGGAAGCAAACAAGCGTGCTGGGGGGCAGGAGGTTCGTGGGGATTTACCTGGAGAAACCTAGCCCGCTGCACTCCCCAAATCGCCTTCATCGCCAACCACGCCGGACTAAATCCATTATGAAGCAGGTGTGGCACGGGGGCAGCTGAAGTGGCTATCTCTCGGAGGAAAGAAAGCCATGACCACAACGTTGCCATGGTTATGTTCTCGCACTGAGAACATGAACCATTAAAAAAATGCTGCCTGCGTGTGATCGCAGCAAGGACAAACGAGGCAGTTCTTTTGACAGTCAGAAGTGGAGAGATATCTGCTACATCCAGGAACTACACAAAGGCGGAAAGTCATCTTTAAAAAGAAGCATCTTTAAAAAGACGTTCAATGCCAATGTGTATACTCTTTTAGAAAAAATATACTCTTTTGCTTGGTCTATTTGCTCTTTAAGGAAACGTTGTAGAAGCGCCCAGGGGCAAAGCTGCACTGCCGTGCAGAGAAGGAGAAAGCTGCTGATATGTGCTGTAGATCCAACAGCAAACGCTCTAAAGAGGTGAGTGGAACAGTAGTGATCTCAGATCGCTGATCGACAACCGCTTGGCTCCGAAGAAGAAATCTGAATGAACAGATGCATGATTTATGCACCCTTTATAACCGTATGTCCTGGGGAGGGACATGCAAATTCTGTCTGCCAAATTCTCATTGGCCTTTTCTCAATTTCAGAGGTTACCGAGGCCTTCAAGAAAGTCCCCTAGTGTCAATTCACTCGACACTGTCGAAGTGAGCGACACACGGGGAATGGATATCTTCATCCAAAGTATAGTTAACAGTATCATACCACCTCCTGATTACAGGCATGACAGACTGATAAAATATGGAAATTAAAATAAATTGTGTAAATGTGTTTCCAATCCTTTTTGCTGAACAAATAACCAGAAATTGATAAAAACTCACTGCTGAAAAATCAAAGGGCTTCCCAAGGGTCACATACAGGGTGAACTGAAATACATAATCAAAACTGTGTTATATGTTATATTAACAAATGCAGTGTTTAGCACACACAGAGACAGTGGTATAGCAATTATATGACCACTTACCATCAACATATATATCACACAGTCAGTCCCTCTGAGCTGAAGTGGTGCACCATGTTAATTAAGAGTGGAAAAAGACCATAATGTATATACAGTATATAGTGTACCCTGAATGTATTATATGATGACATTCCACTACTGGTAATAATGGTTTACATGCAAAGAAGTTAAAAGATGTACCTCACAGTCTCTTTAACTTTATTAATTGTGGTAAGACCATGGTATTAGGGGGGTAATCCATATTTATTCTGTTGGTTCCTGTTTTTCATGTCTCTTATTTTGAAAAGTTCATGTCATGTGTTTCCCAGGTCACGTGATATCCTGTTTTCCCTCCATGTTCATATGTCTTGTTTTCATTGGTTCATTGTTTGATTACCTTGTTTTTAGTTTATTAGTCTTGTTATTTTGTTTAGTGTTCTGTTTGATCATTGGTTAATGTTCCCCCATGTCTATGTATTTAAGCCCTCATGTTTGCCATTGTCTGGTGTCTAGTATTGATGTTTGTTTGGTAGCACTTTCAAAGTTCATGTCATGTTTAGGTCAGGCCACATTTATTTTTAGTCATGTTTATGTCTGGTTTCATTCTCATTTAAAGTTAGGGTTTTGGATTTCACATTTTTTTACTAAAACTGCACTTGGGTTCTACACATCGTCTTCATCATTGCCATTGTCAGCTATAACGTTAAAAATCCACACCTAGGTGTGCATTAAACACTCCTATTTTCACATCTGTGAGCTTCGCTTCGAGTGGTTCTTCACTTCCATGTTGTTCATTAAAATAATTGAATGCACACTTTGCCCTGGATTACCCCTTACATATCACAAGAATTGTTTCAAACAGAACTATTCCACTTCGTGGTTTGGTTTTCCTAAATGACAAAATTGTAAAAATACCAATTCTGGAAACATTTACCAGAACTGGCTGAAACGTAAAAGTATGGTCTCAAATGGAACTGCCATACATGTCATAATGGGTAAACCCCAGTTATCCAAGACCAAAGTGTGTAGCTGGCTTTTATCTCTTATCAGTGAATTTATCAATTAATGGCACTGGCATTAGTGCACAGCAAGGTTTTTCAGGTCAAAAGATAAGAATGAAAACAAACCTATATATAAAAAGCCTGGAGTTTACCCTCAAGTTTAAACTGAACAGAACCATGCAAAATCTGAAAATATTTTGTTAACGGCAATCTCCAAACCACATGTGTTCTTGGAGTCAAGCGAAAGTACTCTTCCATCACGTTTCACACCTGTAAAAAACATGAATTTGTAGGCTGTTCATTTAAAAATTAACAATTTTTTTGAAAATGATTATCACAGGGTAAAACAAGTTGTTTACATAAGGGTGCAGACAGAGACTTGTGTTAGTATGACCTGTAAACACATGCATATTATTTGTATGAACGCAGATCTGTAGAAATGGAAACTCCGGAACTTGCTATTCTGAAAGCAAAACCTGAAAGTCTTTATGTAGTTCCCATGCCCAAAGTTAACAGGGTTCATGGAGTCTAGAAATACATTTTCAATTGACTCAGGCTTCAGGATCTGTAAAAGAACATGTCATTAGTAATTGAACCAATTATGAACCCACAATGCACACTTGTGTAATTATGGGCATAATAACCAAAACGTACACGTTTACAAAAGAAAGGGACATTGTACAATGTGCATGGCAGGCTAAAAGAAAAAAAACAAAACAAAACAGCAATGGGGGAAAAAAATACAAATAACATAAATCCATATCCCAATTCTATACATTACATCAACATATGGAAAAATAGGTAACTTAAACATACAATCCAGTGCCTCAACTCCCATGAAGGAAGTAAAATAAAGTCCTTGGCTGCAACATCATCCTGTAGTTGGGATGAGAATCAAGGCAAACCATAGTTATTGTGATTCATTCCCTGTGTACTGCACAACAATTCAGATAGCAAATCATTGTAATGTGTGTTCACCACATATTTTAAAGGATACTAACAGGTAAAGCTGGCAGAGGATCATTGTCAAATGGTGGCAGCCATATTACCACCACATAACTGTTGACAGCGAAGACATCTTTTCCCTAAAGAAATAGAAACAATGAGTGCAGTTTGTGTCATTATAAATGTATAAACCAAACTGACCTGTGAAGCTGCAAATAGCTATGAGTTGGAAACACTGATTAGAAATCTGTTAAAGAAATGGAAGGATATTAATAACAGCTGATGCCTTTACATCAACCCTATGTCAACAGCTGAGTAATGCATTGAAATGAACAATTACTGTTGCCTCTAACTCATCAAAGGCCAAAGACAAAGGTCACTTCTGGTTAATAAATGGGGTGTCTTTGAAAGATGGTGCAGTACACATAATGCAGATACAGTTTAATGCCAGATTGCTTCAGTTCTGGATTTTCTGCAGGAAGAACTGTCAACAGGCACATGCCCCGCCACTCTCAGGGTCTATGTGGCCACCATTTCGGCTCGCCATGCCTTGATGGACAGGGTGCCGTTGGGGAGACATCCTCTACTCGCTCGCTTCATTTGTGGAGCTAGGCGACTTAGGCCTCCTGCTAGGACCAGGACCCCTTCATGGGACTTAGCAATAGTCCTTGAGAGTCTGGTTGAGACCCCCTTTGAACCTCTAGAGTCAGCGTCTGACAGACTTCTGACTCTCAAGATGGTTTTTCTTATGGCGATTACCTCTCTAAAGAGAATTGGGGACCTACAGGCTCTGTCTGTCTTGCCAGCCTGTTTAAAGTTTGCCCCAGGAATGACTAAAGCAATTTTGTACCCTCATCCTGACTACCTGCCTAAGGTGCCTTTCTCGACCTTACATGCGGTCACTCTCAAAGCCTTCTGCTCCCCGCCGTTTACAACGCCGGAGCAGGAAAGACTTCATAGACTTTGTCCAGTCTGTGCCCTTTAGACCTATGTCCACCGCACTAGCCAGTGGTATAAGTCAGGGCAACAATTAGTTTGCCATGGGGCCGCAACATGGTGGCAGCCACCAAGCGGACTACTGTATGTCGCGTTGGGTGAGGGGCACTATTGCCCTGGCCACGAGGCGCGCGGTCAAGCTTCGCCAGTAGGTATCAGGGCTCACTCTACCAGAGGGCTCGCCTCCTCTGAAGCCTTGGTTAGAGGTGTCCCTCTGCAGCATGTTTGTGATGCGGCAGGCTGGTCCTCTCCGCACACATTCATTTGTTTCTACAGCTTGGATATTCCTGCCACTCCAGGCTCTTATGTCCTTGTGTCAACATCTCAAGCTCATGTCTGAGACCTCTCACGCTCTTGTGAGCACACTAAACAACCGTAGGGGGTCCGGACAGCCACAGTGCGGAGGTGTGGGTATTCTCATTCCCAAAGCGCTTTTCTCAGCGCAGCATCATAAGTGTAGCTTTTTGAAAGGGAACGTCTCGGGTTGCTTAAGTGTAATCCTTTTTCCCTTATAAAAGCGGAACGAGATGCTGCGCTTCACTGCCACACTGGGATGCCCCAGGACTGTTCTTCAGACAAAATACCTGACGATGCTCCTGTGACGCATCTATTTATAGCCTTGCCCCAGGCAGTCCAACGATTACACCGTCAGAGGCTATAAATTCCGGTCAATGTTCATTGACGTGTTGCACACATATTCACAGCTGGTCACACCTAAAGATGATCCCAAAGCGCTTTTCTCAGCGCAGCATCTCGTTCCACTTTTATCAGGGAACAAGGGTTACACTTAAGTAACCCGAGACGTTATTTGTGATGTATTATTATAGAAGCCCTTCTGTGTGACATCATATCATGGACCTTTGTGTTGTCTGAAAAAAACATGCATGCTTAAAGCCTAGTGTGTCTACCCCTTTAAGACGGAATCGGCCCATAACTGTAGTGGACAGCCCACCAGAGCTGGCCCATGTTAATTTCTGCATGTAACCATTTTAGGTTCATAAAAATGTATATTATGCCTAAATATTGTCTTACATTTTAATATTAGTTTATAATACATAAACAATATATATTATCTCATTATAATAAATGTAAAAGAACTCACTTGAATGCATGAAGAACATTTATTTACAACATTACACAAGCATAAATTGTTTAATAAGGTATACCTTTAAGCAATTACAACATTTTACAAACATAATTTATTTTGTGGCCCATACTTTGTTATTTGGGTATATCTTGATAAGTGTTGTATTTGTAACATTGTTTTTGCAAAAGTAAATATATGATGTAATTGTTTATTTGCATCAACACAGTTCTCGAGAAGATGTCTCTGTCTGTATCTTCTGTAGGATCTAATGGACAAAAGAATTAGTAGTTGATATGCTGAATGACTTGAATTCAAGATGGAAACTGATAAGTTATTAAAACTAAGACACAGAAGCCCACAGTAAACAGAAATTCCTCAAAGCCATAAATGAGCTAAAACCCACATCTGGCTAATGTTAACTGTCTTAAAAATAATTATGAAAATTATGTTGTTAAGAGATGTAATCACTTTTCTAACTGGCAAATTGATGATTATAATCTTTAATCTTGTTTTTTGCATGTAATATTACTAGAATGGGAACCATACATGATAAGCTCATTATGTTTACTATCGTTGAACTTCTTTCTGCGTTTCAGGAATTTTTATGTTAATGAATGTTTGATATATTGAGATCCATTTATCCCATTGCTGATAATTTTCAGGAACATATGAGGAGATTATCGTCTTGAGGGTTCTGATCACTCACTCAGACTCAGATCAAATTAGTCTGTGGATGATATGCTGTGGTAGGTTTTTGGGCTACACCCCACCGTCTACAGGTGTCATGGAGGAACTGGGATTTGAACTGTGGTCTGCGATCTGACACCAGGTATCCTGGGGTTCCCCACTGGGCAAAGATGTCTTTTATTAGGATGTTAGCAATCACCAGGGTCTTTACATTTCTAATGGCAAACAGTTCAACCCATTTGCTGCAGTAATCTACAACCACCAGCAAGTGCCCTGAGCCCTGGTTCTTCTACTGGAGTGGACTGTAGTTTGCCATTGAGTTTGGTGATGTGAGGTTTGTATTGTTGACATACTTGACAATCTTTACAAGTCATCCAGACAGGTTTACGAATTTCAGGCCAGTAAGCAACCTCCAGCAACCTACATAGTGTCTTTAGATGTGCTAGGTGACCACTTTAAGGGTTAGCATGGGCAAATTGAAGGCACTGTTCTCTGTACTGAGTATGACAATTTGCAAGATTTGGCATCCATCTTTGGTCATGGTATTTCTGAATAGATATTCATTGTGAATGGTATAATGGGTACGGTTGGAGTTTGGCTCAGTGGTTTTAACTTCATCCCAGAAAGACTACAGAGTAAGATCTTCCTTCTGCCCTCAACCTATGTCATCCCAGCTTACTGGTAAGTCACAGAATGTGCTAACGGCTTGAGATAGGGCTACAATCCCATGACTTTCTTCTTCTACTCTCCAAGACAGCATATCAGGTACAAGGTTACACTGGCCTTTTCTGTAGTGGACAGAGAAATCAAAACTTTGTAGTCTGATAGTCCACCTCGTCAAGAAAGAAAACAGTTTTTGATGGTTGAAAGTCAGTGCAGAGTGGTCGGTGAGTACTTCAAAGTGTCTCCCTTCTAGATACTCCCTCAATTTATCTACGGCCCAGACCACCGCAAGACACTCATTCTCTGTGGTAGATTATGCCTTTTCTGCAACTTGGAGTAAGCTGGCATCCGTGTGCACCTTAAAAGGTCTGCTAAAATCAGGAGGTTTCAGAATATGTGCTTTTTGAAAGACATCCTTCAAGTCTTCAAATGACTGTTGACAGCCTTGAATCCACTCCCACACTGTATATTTCTTTAATAGGGCGTGTAGAGGGGCTGCACTTTCAGAGAGATTAGAAATGAACCGATGATACCAGCCTGTCTGATTGAGGAATCGTTTAACTTCTTTCACTCTCTTGGGAACTGGAAAGGTTTGGACTGCCTCAACTTTGGAAGGTTCAGTTGTCTCTCCTCCCTCGGAAATGATGTGGCCAAGGAACGAAAGAGATTTTTGGAGGAGGTTACACTTTTTCAAGTACAACGTCTACCCAGCAGCTTCCAACTTCAAAAATAACTGTCTGAGGTCAATGCTCTTGGACACTAGTGGAATAAACCACTATATTATCTACATAGACAAAGCAGCATTTGCCAATGAGCTCATGTGGGATGGTATTCATTATGTGTTGAAATGTGGCTGCAGCATTTTTTTGGGCCAAAGGGTAAACAAACCAACTCATATTGGACAATCTTTGTAATGAAGGATGTTTTTGCAACAATCTTCTCATTCATATAAAATTGCCAATATCCACTCTTCAAGTCCAGGGTGCTGAAAACTGTAGCTCCATACAAAGGTGTAAGTATACATCTAGAAAAAGCATCTAGAGGTCTCTTGGCATTTAATGCCTGGTAATCTACACAGAATCACATGATTCTGACCTTTTTTGGGACGAGAACTACAGGGGCAGCCCACATAGACATTGATGGATGGATGATACCCTTCTTCAGTATCTCCGTGACTTCATAATTGATTCATTTTTGTTTGTGCACAGGAGTGCAGTAGACACGTTTTCTCACTGGGATTTCATTTTCGGTGTTAATACAGTGTTTGATGATGTCTGTTCCCCTTCTGTCACTCACTCGACATTGTGTCAAATGAAGTGACACAAGGGGTCTTCCTGTGATGGCAAACGTACCTCTGAACCTGAGAAAAGGCCAATGTCAAGTTGGCAGACATAATTTGCATGCCCCGCCCCGGACATACGGGTATAAAGGGAAGCGGGGCAGCGAGTAACAGTCAGAATTTTTCTTCGGAGCCGAATGGTTGTGCAACAGCAAGCTGAAGTTCAATAATGTTTCACTCACTTCTGTCAGCGAGAAGCATTGCTGTTGGATCTACGGCACGTTTCCAGCTGGCGTTCTCTCTCTCTGCACGCTGTGCAGTCTACGCCTCTGGGCGTTTCGACAGCACTTTTCACTGTTAAAAGAGTGTTCTCCTTCTAAAAGTGTTTTGATTTTTCTAAAGGAGTTTGAGTTTTCCACTCACAAAAGAGCAATACACAGCGGCGTTGAATGTCCTTTTCAGGACGCGTCTTTTGCAAGGTGCCCTTCCGCCCCTGTGTTCCTGGATGCGGTCGATTTCTCTCCAAGACCGAAAGCCACAGACGCTGCCTTGTGTGCCTGAGCAGCGATCACACTGAGGCGGCGTTTGTGGATGGCTCATCTACTCATTGCGAGAACATGACCATGGCAGCATTGCGGTCACGGTTCTCCTTCATCAAGGTTTATGCAACTTCAGCCGCCCCCTGCGTCGTTCCTTCTTCACAAGGGATCGAAGACGACCCGGCTGGTGATGAAGGCGATATGGGGATAACGACGGGTTGATGACTGGTACCTCTGCTCCGGGAGCTGCTCACAGGGCAATGGCCACCCTCGTGGTCCAGGAGCACCACCTCTGGCTGAACATGGTCGAGATGCCGCGGCGCCACCCAACCAGCGCGCCCCACGCCCCACCTGCTTGCCGAGGGTGTCCCCCTGCAACCAAACAACAGGCAGGTCCGCCTCAACCTGGGCCCAGCTCTCGCAGGCGGCATATGCCCCCCGTCTCCAGGACCACTTCCAGGACCAGGAAAGCTCTGAAAAGCTCCTGAGATGGGTGACCCAGGCAGTCAGATTTTCACTCCGAAGCTGGTACCAAGACCACTCCGTCCCCCGGTGGAGGGCCGGGAGAAGAATCCTTGTTTTCATTACTTTCATATGCCGTAACGCCTTCGGGCTACGGTACCCACATTCTCAATAAAAGAGTGATTTCCTCACTCCCTGGGTCATCCAGCCGGTGTGCACCGTTCTCACGGCACCCTGGCCCCAAAACTCTACAGTCCCGGCTCCCCGGACATAGCTCCCTCGCCTCCGGCCCAGCGACTGCTCAGCCCCGGCAGGCCAGCGCTAAAGATGCCTCTCTAGGACCTCTTCCTTAGTCTCTAACCCGCTCCCTGCCGGGTAAGTGTGTTAAGTGCTTTGAGTCTTTCTCAGCATCCAAGCCTCGGGATGCTCTTCTGCCTCCTGATGCACTATTACCTGCTCACCCCGCCACGAAGCCCCGTCCGGTACGTCAAAAGTGATCGGGTTGGAACCAATCTTGGACCTGCGAGTTCTCAAATGGGCCTTACACAGACTCCCATTCAAAATGCTCACGTAGAAACAGATTCTTACCTGCGTTCAAAAGCTAGATTGGTTTGCGGCGGTAGACCTAAAGGACGCGTACTTCCACGTCTCCATTCTGCTGCGACACCGACCGTTCATACGGTTCACGTTCGACGGTCAGGCGTATTATTACAAGGTCCTCCCCTTCGGCCTGTCCCTTCACGTCTTCACGAAGATCGCAGAGGCAGCTCATGCTGAGGGAAGTGGGCATCTGCATACTCAACTACCTTGATGACTGGCTAATCCTGGCTCACTCTCGAGAGTTACTGTGCACTCAGAGGGACCAGGTGTTCAGGCACCTCAGCCGGCTTCAGGTCAACTTGGAAAAGAGCAAGCTCGTCCCGGTTCAGAGCATCTCTTTTCTCATGGGGTTAGACTCAGTCTCAATGACAGCACGTCTCACCAACGAACGCGCTCAGTCAGTGCTCAGGTGCCTCGCTCTCTTCGAGCCTGTCACAGCGGTTCCTCTTAAACAATTAGGACGTCCACCTTGAAGGTGTATGTAGCTACTATCGCAGCCCACCACGACGCAGTAGATGGCAAGTCCCTAGGTAAGCACAACTTGATTATCAGTTTCCTGATAGCTTCCTCCAAACAGAGGTTAGCTCACTGGGTCGTTGATGCTATTTCCTTAGCTTATCACACCCAGGCGGTGCCCGCCCCCTTGCGGGTTCAAGCACACTCTATGAGAAGTGTGGCATCCTCATGGGCACTGACCCGTGACACCTCCTTAGCAGACATCTGCAGAGCAGGCTGGGCAACACCCAATACCTTTTCCAGATTTTACAATCTCAGGGTTGAGTCGGTCTCGTCCCGTGTTTTGTCAGGTCCGAGCCGGTAGAACTTGGTAATGCAGAACAACTGACTGGGTGTTCTGCTTGCACACAGCGCCCTTCACCAAGTAGATCCAGTGCATCTTCTATCCCAGGTTAGCCACTAAGCATTGCTCCCTGGATATTCTCCTCCCTAGCCTTCTGGCCTGCTAATTCAGCAGAGCAATTCACGTCCAGACCCACTACGAGTCACAGGTGCTCTGTACTGGGGTTGGGCTCCACGGGCTTAGTTCCCTTTTCAGGCAAGCTCCCCATGATGTATTTCCCACGGTACGGTCCCCTTGTCGGCGGACCCGCGTTTCCCTTGGGCAGTCCCACTGCCCCGGTCGCCGTGCTTGTAGAGTCCCCCCCTCATTAGGCTGGACCTACCACCATGCCATTTCCCACATACAGCTTCACAACCCTTGTGGTATATTTGCCACATGTTACCTCCCCCTAGACTGGGCAGGATGTGGCCTCCGCAGGGTCTTTTCCCCCTGAAAGAATAGGACTGGGAAAGACCGCCTTCCCCGATGCATTTCATAGCGTTAAGATAGCCCCTGCCACTTCACGTCCTATGTGAGAGACATAGTGTGAGAGAAGGCCGCGGCTGCCGGGCTTGCTCCCATGCTAGTCATGTAGCATATGTTCCCCCCCTCAGGGGTGCGGGGAACCTAAGGTCTGTATGTGACACCTCTTTGGGGGCACTGGGGAGAGCTACGTGCAGCCGACACAGTTGCCTCTAGCACGCAGTAGCCTGCTTGCACCTGTCTCGACAGTTCACGCAACATGGTCAGTGCGTAGCGTTTTTATACGGGACCCCTTGTGTCACTTCATTCGACACAACGTCGAGTGAGTGACAGAAGGGGAACGTCATGGTTACTTTTGTAACCCGAGGGAAGGAACAAGACATTGTGTCCCTCCTGCCACAGCACTAGACCTACCACTGTAAACAGCCGTACCTTATTTTCGGCTCCTCAGTGCAAAATCCTGACTGGCACTCGCTGCCCCGCTTCGCTTTATATCCGTATGTCCGGGGGGGGCATGCAAATTCTGTCTGTCAACTTGACATTGGCCGTTTCTCAGGTTCAGAGGTACGTTTGGAGTCCCAGGAAGACCCCTTGTGTCACTTCATTCGACTAGAGGTCGACCGATAGTGGATTTTACCGATAACGATAACTAGGTTGGGCCATACTTGCCGATAACCGATTAATCAACCGATAGTTAAATAATTTAAACTTTAAAATATGATATGTCAAATGTGTGTTTCTTTAGCTATAACACTTTGCAAGTCCAATTTGTTAACAAGGATTTATTAGCTAGCTTACATGAACTACGGTATTTGCATTATGCAATATACATTTTTACAGCATGTATTAATATTTGAGCAATACAATCATTCAAGTTAGTTCATAGTGTATTACTATTAACAAATAAAAACCTTAATTTAAAAATGTATTAGTACATGTTAATAACAAACAAACAATGAACAGCAGTTATTAACCTTAGTTAATGTTACATATGTAATTTTATTGTAAGTGCCATCATTTCATATAAATCCAAACGGTCATGCTTAAAAATGGCCAACTTTAAATATCTACAACGCCAGAGCACTGAAAGGACATAAATATTAGGCCTACATGTATAGTCAAACACTTTTGCTTCTATTTTATAACACTTGATGATTATCTAATCAAAATAACAAAATATGTATTAAAGTGATGATGAAAAAAGAACCGAAATCGAATGCTTTTCTGATTTTGTTTATATGTTTCTGTCGGCTGTATGAACATATCAGTTTGCTATCTTACGTCTCTAGCTTTAAATATGCAACTTCGCTGCATAATGAATGCATAAAAGTGACCCGCTGGATATAAACTAATGCAAATATATGGTAACAATTGTGACATTAAACATTCGGGTCGGACTTTATTTTTGTCAGTGTTTTAACCACTTGAGGTAACGTTACTACTAATGTTAGCATCCTCTCAGCCTCGAAGGCAAACAAACATACTGTTGTGCTGTTCTGTCTCTACTAATGCAGCATCCAGTCAACAAATTAATCAATTTATAATGATATGACATCATTATATGTACTGTATACATACCTTTTCGCTGTCTGTGCTTTAAACGCGCATCTGATGTCAGCGCTCTCCACCGTGTGCTCTCAGTGCAGAGCGCGGCATCACGTGTCGAAATAAACAACACGAAGCATCAGTGATAGTTTCACACCTCTAGAGGCCGCTCTTGTACTGCATGATGCCAGCAGACCCTTCTCAGCTCTCTCGTACTGTGTAATGAATGACAGCGCGCACTTCTCAGCCGCTCCAGCAACGGACGCAAACAGGAAAAACTATCGGTATGGATTTTTTGCCAATAACGATAGTTCCACAAATCAACTATCGGTGCCGATTAATCGGCAAAACCATTGAATCGGTCGACCTCTACATTCGACACAACATCTCATTCCTTCCCTCGTGGAACAGATGTTACAACAGTAACCATGACGTTTTACCCAGTGAGACTGTGCACACTGTAGGCCAGTCAAAAAGCAAGCTTTCTAGCTGATGCTTCAGGGAATGTGAGATATCTGAAAAACTCACAAGGTGTTTGCTGGTGGTTTTTGTGGATTCATTAACCTTGATAGGTGGTAGTGCCAAATGGAGTCTGGTAGAAGTTGGGTGTAATTCAGCTGAATTGTTATGAGATGAGGTAGGAAATTAACGTACTTCACTCTCTTCTGGTATGGAATATTCTGCATCACAAAAATTTACCTTTAAACCAGAGGTGTTTAAGAATTCAAGTCTGAGTATTAGAGGGAATGTTAGATCACAGTCTCTCATGATGGCTTGAATGGATAAACACGATTGTGTATTGAACAATGCAGAGATACTTTCCCTAACGCTTTTTCCATGATGAATGTACCCACTGGTGAGAGAAAATTTTGTTCTCTGCTTGTCTGCAAGCTCTCTCCTTTTTGTTTGAGTTTATGTTACATTGACTCCTGGACTAATGAGTATGTACTTCCCGTGTCTGTTATGGCTTCTAAATAGTGTTGCCATATAACAGGAGGTGAGGTAAGTGGATTTAGAGGTTGTTCACATGTTTCTGCACATAAAGTAATGGGATGGTGATATGGCCATCCTCTGTTTGATCTTATATCTCTCGCAGATGATTGTGATGGCTCTGTTTTCTAAAAAATCCCTTTTCTCTCAACTAATGTTCCTACTCTCACCAGCTCCTCCACTGAAGATACCGTTCCTCTCATTATGCTGGCTATCCTGGGGTTACAGTTCCTCAGTGCAGATTGTAGGATTTCATGCTCTGTCATCGCTGGTTTTAGTACACATAGCTCTATAATGATAAGAAAAAGCATGAATATCTTCCTCCTTCCCTTGCTTCCTTTCTCTGATTCTCCTTTCAGCTTCTACCTCATAATCTTCTGGCAGGAATGATTGCAGGATAACAGCTTTAATTTGTGCCCAGGTCATAACGTGAGAATTCACTGCAATCCACCAGTCCTTAGTGATGTGTGTGAGCTCTGAGGATAACCTAGATAGGATTTCGGTATTGATTAATGGGTGTACGGCTAGATATTCATCACACTTTTCCAGGTAGGTTATGGGATCTTGATTATTGAGACTACTGAATTTGGTTAATTCCAACTTGATGGCTGTTTAATGAACATATCAAGTATGAGTGGGACTGTGTGGCTTCGATGTTAAGGATGGAGGGGATATGGGCTGTGGGATATCATGGACATTAACTGCTCGTCTCTACTCTATAAGAAATCCATGATGGTACTCCCTAGAGCTAGAATATTCTCCTTCAGAACCTTTTTTACTCATTGCACTCGTTTTTAGACACTACGATGAGCGTCTCCTCTAACTTGAACTTAAAACCAACTGAGACATAAAAGAGGAGGGACCACATCCACCTTTTTATAACAGAGTGTATTAAACCAATCCAACATAACAGTATGTTTTAATTACAAATATACAATGCTCAATCAAATGTACATTCCTTTCCCAATATAAGAACTTATAAAACTCATTCCAAAATAATACAAAAACTCCAATGCAATATATCTTTAGAATATGAAAATGGAAAATTGAATGAAATGAAATGAACAACATGAAGCCTGTCTTCCAGTGCAGACAGGTGTTAATATCTGAGACCAATAGTCTTTATGAAGATGGGCAAATAACTGTAACAAAGAGGGCAGATGAGGAGTTGGATCTACTTGCAGTTTTATTGAGAGTTGCAAACGGTGAATACAGGAACAAATAAAACATCCACGATGGAAACACAAAGGTATAAACACAGGAAACTTCTATGAAGGGAACTGGCAAGAACTAGGTCTAGGGCAGGCATGACATGAAACATTTACCAAACAATAACCAACCATGGACAAGGTAAACATGAGGACTTAAATACAAAAACAAGGGGAAACATAAGTGTGGCACGGTGGAGGGCGGGACCGGCGCGTGATTGCGCACGTATCCCGTATCAGGCTAAATTGAGCCGTCAAGAGGGATAAAGGCCACTCACAGACGGAGATCGAGAGAGAGAGCTTAATCAGCAGACATGTACTGATACGGGACCGGGCGTGCGCAATCACGCGCCGGTCCCGCCCTCCACCGTGCCACATTCCTCCCCCGTTGTCTCAGGCTGGGGACCCCCGGCCTGACGTACATCCCCTGGGGGGGGGGGGGGGCGCCTCATCCCCATCAGCCTGGATGAGGGAGGGGGCAAGGGGGAGGGAAACAACAATTAAAAATAGGGGGGGGGGGGGGGGGGGTTCCTGCACTGGGCAGTACCTCCCCTCCCACAAACACCATAATTTAAAAAAAAAGAGGGAAAAGGCCAACGCAGAGCGGTATCGAGAGAGAGAGGAGAGAGAGATTAAAGGAAAGAAAGAAAAAAAAACGTACTCGCCGGTTCTCTGATACGCCGTAGCTCGTTCCTCAGCCACTTCTCCACCCTCTACAGGACAACAGCCACGCCTCTCCGGGCAGATCGGAGGCAGTCCTCAGCCCCTGGCGGACGGAACGCCCCGCCGCGTTCCCAGGGTGTCGAAGGGGCCTCCCCCCGCCCCTGGCAGCGGTTCTCCCACTCCAGGCGGTCGGCGGCGAGCCCCTCCCCGCACGCGGTCGGCAGTCTCCAACCCCGCCGCGTTCCAGCGGCCAGTAGGGGACTCCCCCGCCCCTGGCAGCGGTTAGGACCAGGAGCCCCTCCTCCCCTCGCGGTCGGCGGCCGTTCCTCCGCGTCCAGGCGGCTGGGCTCCTCCGTCCCCCGGCAGATGGCCGCAGCTGCTCCATTGAGAAGTGGCGAGAACTCCGCTACTGCGTATCCCTCTTCCTACCCGGGTTTCGGCACCAATGTAACACAGATCATATTCATGGGCAAGGAAGTGATGAGAAACCGGCTTGTCAACATAAATAATAATTTAATGAAGAACTTAAAACAAACATTTAGGACAGCAGACATGTCTGCTGATTAAGCTCTCTCTCTCGATCACCGTCTGCGAGTGGCCTTTATCCCTCTTGACGGCTCAATTTAGCTTGATGCGGGACCGGGCGTGCGCAATCACACGCCGGTCCCGCCCTCCACCGTGCCACAGTAAGCCAATGGAAAACCAAAACTCAAAACAAGATAACAAGACAATAAACTAAAACCAATGATAAACTAGAACTGATAACAAGATAATTAAATAATGAACCAATGAAACTTACCAATGAGACACATAGACTAGGAGGGAATTATGGGAAGTGTAGTTTTGGAGAAGGTAAGGGAAAAAACACAAGGCAGACAACAGGGAATCGTAACAATAACAGTATGTAATCCATATGATTGAATAAACGATGAATATACCTCAAAAGAAAACAATCCAGCATATAGAAATAATCCAAATAATGGTCCAAATAATAATCCAAACAATGATTGTCCTCAGCATATATAGTCCATAAAAGAGGCCAACACTTCTGGCAATATACAAGCAAAACAGTCAATAACCTTTAGCCTACCCTGTAAATATAAACGTGTAATTCCTCTGAAAAGGCTTTAAAGTGGTTTAAGTTGAATAAACCTCAAACACTCTTAGAGAGCTGTCTCAGCCACCCCTGCTGAACTCCATGAGCTAACCCACAGTTTTCCTCGCTCTCTTAAAACACGTCCTCACTCCTTTACCTGAGGATGCAAGGAAGTGAATTACAATAAACAATCATAACAGTGAAGCCATCATTGAAACTGTTACAATGTAAGATTCTGAAAAGAGTTATCTTCTCTGCACTACGACTCACATGTGATGGGGAGTCACGAGTCTCCCTTGTGGGAGGCCTCACTTCACAGCATGGCTGATTATTCTAGCACAGAACTCACACGTCCACAATTTTTAAAAGAACTGCTCTCTGAGCTTGAACAATATTTCTACATGTTTGTGATATAATTTTCAATGGCCATGAGAATAGTACTATTCTAAAGAGTTATCAGATGTGTCATAGAAGCTCAGTGATCAGACATACACCTTAATAATTTAAATAAGTGAATTAATCATAATTCCCTTATTAAGCTAATTCCTTACATATAAATTGTGAGCGGATACAACGAGCCTGTTACATATTTAATGGTGGATAATTTTTATTCAGTTTAGAATTATTTTATAATGGTGGTCAAACTTGTCTAATTACATTATGCAATTTCCTACATATTAATGTTGGATAGACGTGGGCGGTTTAATCCACAGCATGTTTCATTTACAGTATACTACTAACATTTCCTACAGATTAATGGTGGATAAATATGGGTATATGTCATTCTGCCCATTACATTTAGTGTTTTCTTATAGAATTCTTACACTTCAAGGCAATCTCTTAGTCTCTCTTTACAGGGGTCTGACCACTTTTTAATTTCTTTGACAAAAGTCCTCTCCCTTTTAACCCTTGCCTTGTAACAAATGTATTACATTGTGATCTGACTCACACAAGGGCAGTCTGCATATGACTTTGTAGACGTCAGACACGGTAACGAAGCACTGGTCCAGTATCCGATTGTGAAAATAGGGCAGTCTATTTATTGTTGTATAGTTGGTAAATGACTATAAAAATTACAGGTGTTTAAATCTCCTAAAATAATAATAGGTTGAGCCACAGATCGAGAGAGTGCATTGATATAACGCTCACTTATACTTGCTGCATCCCCCTCAGTGTCCGGTTCAGGTACATATATCACAATGCAGAGACCAATGATAGAACAATAAGTGGACATTTACATCTGTAAAGCATCACAATCTAATTAACATCTGCTTACCGTCTTAAAAAGATCAGATTTACAAACATTATAAATCATAAATGTCTCAAAGACATCTGCAAAATATGTTATTGACATCCAAGACATACGTCTCATAGACACATTGTAGATGAGCAAGCAATGAAAATACATCTTCCAAAATAGATGCCTGTGATGTAAGTGTGCTATCAGTTATGATGGGTAAAAGTGTCAAATAGTAAACTAGCCTTACACCAGCTGCAGTATCAAATACCACATTAACATGTGTATATGTACAGTGCGTTAACTGAAGAAGTACAAAATCTTTTGAGCCAGTTCACCTTTAGCAATGGAGCTTTCCCATGATCCTTTACACTGCCTCTTCTGTTGTGATTCCCCTGGTTATTCCATATTACAATACCTAAAACAAAAAACATGGAATAAAACAGGGTATTAACATGGTAAAGTCATGCTGATATTTACTGCCTTTAATTTGAATTTCCATAAACATTTACAACTTACCACCAGGTTCATTGACTTGATGCTTCTTTCTAGTTCAGTGAGAAGAGACTAAGGAGGATGAAGTTTGTGTCTTATTTCCACTGTTGGTTCCACAGGTGTCTGAAGATTAATGTCTACCATTTTGTCAGGGTCTTCAGCAAATATTTATTGATTATTAAATATAAAAATAAAGAATACTTCAAAAGCCATGAGCTTATTGTATTTATCAGCTGGTAGCATGTTAATAACAGTAATTCAGGTGTCTCTACATACAGTGTGAAAAGCAACAGAATAAAGTGACATTATGTGATACTGTTTGTGTATTAGGCAAGTTGCACTTCTTGTAAGCACAGAGCAACTGAAAAACTAACATAACATTAAATAACAAGTACATTGGGTGTCTTGTTCATCATATTTATGTTCATTTAAAAGCAACAGAATTTACAATTGCATTTATTCATTTGGCAGATGCTTTTATCCAAAGCAACTTACAAATATGGAATACATTATAAACAAATAATCTTAAGAAGACATTGGTAGGAAAAGTACCATATTACAAAGATTCACTAGCATCAGAATAGTAGTATTGAAGACAGATTTAAGTGCAATGTTGTTCAGTTCAATGGAAAGGAGGAGACGAGAACCGGCTTGATGATATAAATAATAGTTTTAATGATAAACTTAAACAAAAGACACAAACACACACATGATGGAGAAGCTGCCCGTAAACGATCTCTCTGTCTCGCACCACCATCCGCAGTCGGCCTTTATCCCTCTTGGAGGCTTACTTAGCCTGATAAGGGACCGGGTGTGTAGAATCACCACCCGGCCCCGCCCTCCGCCCTGTCACATTCCTCCCTCATTCTCTCAGGCCGGGGAGCCCCTGGCATGACGTACACCCCCCCACCCCCTTTCCCTGGGGGAGGGCGTGCTCTAGGCCTGTCTGCCGGCAGGTCATCCACGCCTTCCTGAATGTGGGGGAGGGAAATATAAATAATTAAAATAGGGGGGGGGGGGGGGGGAATTTAAAAGAGAGGGAAAAGGCCAACACGGAGCGGAAGTGGGAGAGAGAGAGGAGAGAGAGGGGAAAAAAACACTTACTCACCGGTTTCAGCAGCTGGTAGGTGTCTCCTCCGCCCCTGGCAGCAGCCATGACCGCTCCAGACAGTCGGCTTGGAGCCCCTTCTCCCCTCGCAGTCAACTGCCATTCCTCCGCTTCCAGGCGGCCGGGCTCCTTCGTCCCCCAGCAGATGGCCACAGCTGCTCCGTTGGGGTGGCTGGTAGCGGCGAGAACTCCACTATGGCGTATCTCTCCTCCTTCCCGGGTCTTCGGCACCAGTGTAAAACAGTTCAATGGAAAGGAGGAGGCAAGAACCGGCTTGATGATATAAATAATATTTTTAATGATAAACTTAAATAAAAGACACAAACACACACATGATGGACAGCTGCCCATAAACAATCTCTCTCTCTCGCTCTCTCGCACCACCATCTGCAGTCGACCTTTATCTATCTCTGAGGTTTAATTAGCCTGTGAAGGGACCAGGTGTGTAGAATCACCACCTGGCCCCACCCTCGACCCTGTCACATGCAACATGTTTTTTTAATATATATTAAAAAAATTTAGTGACTGGTTATGTGCTCATGGAAAAGATGTGTTTTTGAAGGCAGGAAGTGAGCCAGCTTCAAGGATGGAGTTGGGAAGGTCATTCCACCAATGAGGTACGATGAAACTGAAAGTCCGGGGAAGTGTTTTGGTGCCTTTTTGTGTTGGTACCTTAAGGTGACATTCCTTAGTTTTTTCCTTTAGGCTTGTCTTGATGTATGTTGAAATATCGAAGACCCATAAATGGCCTACCGTCCTCCGGGAAGTAGGACATCCAACTCCTCGAGAAAGTATGCCAGCTGACCTGGAGGGCGATAGCTAACATAGATTTTTGTGGGTTGCATTGTAGTAATAGCATGGAATTCATAAAAAAGTATTGTTACATAAAGAGGAATGTGGTGAAAATATCCAGTTGTAAATGAGCAAACCTGTTCCCCACCCCTACCAGTATGTGGGTTGAGAGAATGAGAAGTTGGTGGACCGAGCAGTAGGTGTTGCTGTATCCTCTGGAAGTATCCATGTTTCTGTCAGTGCAAGGATGCTGAGGGTGGACTGTGTGGCAAAGGCTGGAATGCAGTCAGCTTTGATTACAGCTGATTGGCAGTTCCAGAGTCCAACTGAGAAAGAGAGCAGAGCAGGCACTTGTGTGGGTTGCATTGTGTCTTGCATCTATATTGTGCAAACTGTCAGTAACAGATAACAGGATGTGCTTGATGGAATATGAATTAGACATGTTAGTATGTAGAAGGAACATATAAGAAAATAGATACAAATAAACAATACTTAAATGCTATGGTTAGTGGCGCCTTGTCGGTGGACTGGCACAGGTAGACTCGCAAGTCTTTCCACGAGGGCTACCACTTCCGCTGCCACTTTCGCATTAGCATTCACTTCAATGTATACATGCTGCTAACAAGCCATTAAGTGAAAAAAGCTGGACGTGTCTTAATGCTACTTAGCACAACAAAGCTATTCACGTGGGCAACCGAAACTAAGGGTGATAAGCTCGGGAACAATCGTGACTACAGTACACCGCAAACAAACTATGCTAAACTTTAGCAATAAATAATAATCTAAAAACAAGTGAAGCACTGTTTATAGACACACTAAAAACGATAATAGTTTTACACACACTGGACAATCAACTCTAAATCTAGCAGTGAATACCCTGGGACAAGTCAAAACAATGTAGAACACACTCCCACACACATTTAAGCAATGCAAGTTCAACACAGTAAACAAACAGCACAAGTCTAGCAATGAACACTACAACAAAACAATGGAATAAACACGCTTACACGCAACTGCAGACTCCTGTAGATAGATCGCTTCTCCTGTTGCTTTATCAGCAATGATTCATGAACGAAAATCACTTGATATCTGAGTTTGATCTTGTAGGTGGCTGATCCACTATGAAAAGTGAGAACTGTCCGTCTTGACAAAGGTGGATAGCATGGCACTTAATGAAAAGGAATATTAACATCAATACGCAGACAATTATCTATTTTTCTGAAGATTTATTGCATTGTGTTCTGCACCTGTATCTAATTTAGGGTGGTGTTGAGTTCAGAAAAAACATACTACCCATACTACTCCTACTACTTCTGCCATGTTTGTCTATTGTAGAAATAGTAATAGTAGTAATGTAGTATGCAACACAGTATGAAAAGATCCCTCAACCTCAATGGATGGACTGAAAAAAAAACTTTAAAGAAAAATTAATTTAAAGTAAAAAAATACTAGCTAAATGCAAAATCTAAAAATAAAATAAAAAAACATTGTAATATCAAGCTATCGACAGTTCCAACTAACAATCAGATTAAAACGACACTGTAAAATGTACTATAATTACACATAGTGTGTAATTATAGTAACAGACTTAACAATGTTATTCTATAAACTTAAAATGTTATTCTGTAGGAGTTTTTGCTGTATATTTACAGTATTCAGGAATAATCCTGTTCAGTTCAGTTCAGTGTTGCCACTACTATTATATTACAGTAAATCATTGCACGTTTCTCTGTGACATCATATTTAAATTCTACAATTACCTTTTGACTTGACAGCAGATTCCACCAGTAATAGTAAAATATAATAACATACTGTAATTTCAAATTCAAGATAGTGCTGTAAATATTTACTTTAAAGATTATAGCATTTGTTCTTTGCAATTTTTTGGGGTGTGGGACAGATAGTATATTTCAGAATCTTCAGCTATAAAATATCACAATATTTTTAACAATATAAATTATAACAAATTATATAACAAGCAGAAATATTTATGAAAGACATAAAAATGAATTCACTCATCTTGCTTATAAAGTAATGATGGTTAGGGAGAATTATGTGTTAAAGATAGGGTGTACAATGTGGTCAGAACAAACTTGACTTAGACTTCCTCTTGATGTGGGTAAACTTACAAAAACAGAAGTAGTGTTCCTTATAGTCAGGTTTTTATCAGGGTAACAACATGAAGATCATGCAGCTTCAACTATGTGAGTTTATTACGTGCTTTTTAAACAATGTTGATGTTCATGGTTCACCTGGTTTTAAAGGTGACATTTAAATTATTAAAAATGTGTTTTTTATTTCATAGATCTTTTAATATGGTGTCAAGCTGCAGAGACTTTAACAGATCAACTGACAGATTTGGGACAGAATGTGACTATAAACTGTGATCTTGATGGAGAGGTTTTTTGGATATTACTGAAACTTCCAGATCCTCCAGTTATGATATTACGCACTTTGTCAAATACATTTTTACGCTTCAATAAAACATTCAGACACAAATATTCAGTGCAATCTAACCGTCATCTGTTTATAAATAATGTCACCATTGATGATTTGGGAGTTTATTACTGTATGAAGAGAGAAACAATACCTCCAGAATTCAGCAATGGCATCAGACTCAGATTCATTGGTAAATGCTCCTGCAGTCATCAATGTGTGTTTGTATTCAGTTTTCAGACACAATCATTTTATTAATATGCTTTAATGGAGTAGACTGACAATCATAATACTGTAACAAATTGCACACTTACGTTTCTTTACAGAACCAACAACAGAGATCACATCAGTGTCGTGTACTGAACAGAATCAGACAGAAGTGAAAGACGTTCATCAGAATCAGCCGTGGCAGACTCTAACCATCATATTTGCTCTGTTAACTGGTGTTCTGCTCATTGTGCTCATAGGTGAGTGCTTTGTTTTATTAATTAAGGCTCTTTAACTCTTTAACAGTAAAAATATTGGCATTGTTCTATAGAGCATTGATAGGTCAGTAAAGTTTTCAAAGTTTGGCAGTTAGTCTTTCCCTGATATGATTGTTTTGGAAATTGAAATCCATTATCTTCAGTAATGTTGAATCTGATTTCGCTCCATCATTCTTAGTACTACTAAAGGTATTTGTTGTTGGAAACAAAAGATCAGGAGTACAATCTCAACATCTGGATAATACTGATCTACAACCGAGACAAGTCATAGAACAGCCTCAAGACCCAAACCAATTACAGGTAAAATATGTAAAGTTTAAAAATGAGAAGTTAAATTATGTAATAATTAGTCATTTATTACTGAAATGTCAGCCATTTACTGGAGATTCTTGTGCTATTATTCCAGCAAATTCAAGCACTTTTGTATTATGAAACATCTGCGCTGAATATGCGAATAAAGTTTTTCCCCATTGCTCTTTCAGTTTACTGAGGTGAACTTTTCTAAGGTCCGTAAAAAACATCGATCCAGCCAAGTCAACAGCACCTATGCTGCTCTACAGCTGCCCAAATAATGTACACACGAGTATGACCGACCTCATTCATATCTCAAAGTGCCTGAGTTAGTTGTTAATTATGCATTAGATGGCTTGACCTATTTATGAAAATTATTTTGGTATTACACAATGTCATACCGGCAATCCTAGCACAATTATTCAATCATAGTGGGTCACTTTAAAAGATTAATTAATTAAAATTCACCAAATGCATTAATGTCTTCATGGATATTGTCTTGTGATCTTTGTAAACTCTTGAACAATTTTTCTATGGATGTACTCTAAAATTCCTTAGATGCTTAA
The DNA here is from genome assembly GCA_032164185.1 of Moxostoma hubbsi. Taxonomy (NCBI): domain Eukaryota; kingdom Metazoa; phylum Chordata; class Actinopteri; order Cypriniformes; family Catostomidae; genus Moxostoma; species Moxostoma hubbsi. The sequence goes on along the minus strand of JAVLUX010000163.1, from coordinate 985,381 downwards.
CATTAAATATTCTTCAGATGATATAACTCTTGTTTTGCGGTAACAACATGCTTAGAAATGACTGGTTGAAATATTTTTCCTTCTCTGGTCAATGAGTATAAGATAATTAAATTAATATCGAAGTATAAATTAAAAAAAAACAACATCAGTGAAATGACTGCAGATTGATAATGTCTGTCTTGATTATGTCTGCTGTTTTTAGTCAATAAGCACCTGAAATATAGATGCACCTTAGCATACTTTTGACTTCAGTTCACACATACATGATGTGCGGTGTGTGTGCGTGCTTGTGTGTGTGTGTTTGTGTGTTCTAGACATATTATTGGGACAAATATGGGCTCAAAATATGTGTGTGTTGACAGTATGATGAATTTGTGTATATATATATATGTGTGCGACACAACAATGCAAGAGTCTTACAATGCAAGCATTGGGAGCAAAAGTATGCAGTGAACATTTAAAAGTGTGCATTGCACACACTGTGGTTTTTAAAACATTTTTAAATATATTGAATGTACATGTATCGTGCTCTCATTGATGTGACCTAATTTTAACTTGTACTCATGAAATGCTTAAATGCTTTGCAGTAGTTTTATTTCAAAGGCTATGAGGAGATCAAGTGAAACATTTTATTTTAATCAAAAACAAGTATTTTCATTGTATTATATAGAATCAACTGCAAGATCACACAGCTTGAGCTCTGTGAGGATATAACATAAAATAGCCTGTGGGTTATCATGTACAGTACTGTAGATAATATACTTCATACTATTTGTAATAACTACATTCTAACATTTGTTGTTTTAGAGTGTCATGAATCTATATTTAGAGATTATCCTAAATTCTTTGGGTATTTTTGTTTGTTGAATTCATAGATCTATCGATTTGGTGTCACCTCCTTGATCATTGATTGCTCATCATTACTAATCTTGCTTATTCAATGTCTTTTTTCTTCATTTCACACAATAGCAATGCAACTATTATTTATTTTAACGTTACTATTGATGAATTAGGAAAGGTATATGAAAAAGCATCATTATCAGATATCAATTATTGGATAGTTCTTGGTCTCATTTTATTATGATAACATGTATCATGTAAAATTACATTTGGACCTATTCTAACTTAACTGAAAAATGTCTTGAGTTCCTGTAAAATGGTCTGGCCTGGTGTAAATGTTTAGTAAGACGGTGTGCAGGGCGGTGATGCTACACACCCGGTCCCATATCAGGCTAATCAAGCCTCCGAGAGGGATAAAGGCCGACTGTGGAAGATGGTGCGGGAAAGAGAGGTTGTTTACGGACATGTCCGTCATGTGTGTGTTTTTGTCTTTTGTTTAAGTTTCTCATTAAACTATTATTTATATCGTCAAGCCGGTTCTCGCCTCCTCCTTTCCATTTAAATCCTTTTTACAGACGGCATGTCTGTTTTTCAGAGACAAAACTGCATTATACTGCAGACAGAAAAGCATTGCTTCAATTTAACAGAGGAATATTAAAAGAAAATACATTTTACTTTCTGATTTTTTTGGTATTGCCCTTTATACCGAAATTAGTAAAATATTGCATTTTCATTTATTTATTAAGCAGACACTTGTATCCATATTGACTTACAAATGAGTAATTTGTTTCACATAAGTAAATAAATACAAAAACTTTTAACTTCAAAACCAAAACCAGAAAAGTTTAAAAAAGTATAAAAAAAAAAAAACTTTTATACCAAAACCAGAAAAGTTCCACTGGTTTGGTCATTTGGCAACCAATGATGAACAGAGTTTCACCTTTGTCTAGACTGAAGGTTTAACCATAAACCAAGTGCAGAGTTTTTCTCATGCCTTTATACATTTATGTATCTCAGTTCTCATCATTTTCCAAACCACAAATGGAAAGTGGCATTGCAGTTTGTCTGCTCTGCAATGATACTCTTTGTTTGTGGGGGGTTTTTTTGTTTGTTTTTTTGTAGATCTAAATGAGGGGTCGGCAACCTCAGGGTTGTGTACCACCATTAGCACGTGGAAGGGTTCTAATTTTCACACGAACAATAACGAGAGATGAATACAATAAAGACATATTTATTTGTGTAGTATAGAAATGTTTCCTTGCACCTGCATGCCAATCTAACTTGCAGTAATCACTTTTCATAGTTACATAGCCCATGGGCTCACGTGTTTGTAAATTGCACACTCACTCATAACTCAATTTTGACTTTTGCAGCAAAGCTGCCTCTGCATATTAAACTGGAATAAGAGAAATCAGTGAATTTTCTGACATGACTTTTCCATAGGAAATACTACAGAGGAAATTAAACATCAACACCTGTTCTTGATTAAGTATTTTTTTCACTGCATATACTGTATTTTAGACATAGTTATCCATTTGAATTTGGTTGCTTGGTATATCTTTTAAACCTTGACTTGTAGATTAAAAAAAAAAAAATACTGGATGTTTTTTGTTTTTGGAACCATTCTAAGTTACAGAAATACTCAAACCAGCCCATCTGGCACCAACAATCATGTCACAGTCAAAATCACTCAAATCAAATTTTTTTCCCCATTCTGATTGTTGATGTGGACACATATCTGCATGATTTTATGCACTGCACTACTGCCACATGATTGGCTGATTAGATAATTGCATGGATGATTGTTGGTGCCAGATGGGCTGGTTTGAGTATTTCTCTATCTGCTGATCTCCTGGAATTTTCATACACAACAGTCTCTAGATTTATCTCAGAATGTTGCTAAAAAAACATCCAGTGAGCGGCAGTTTTGTGGACGGAAATGCCTTGTTGATGAGAGAGGTCAACGGAGAATGGTCAGACTGGTTCAAACTGACAAAGTCTACAGTAACTCAGAAAACCGCTCTACAATTGTGGTGAGATGAACATCATCTCAGAATGCTATTCTGAGATGATATTCTGAGATTCTGAGATGCGGTTTGGCGCTGTTTTGGCCGCACGGGGAGACCTACACAATATTAGGCAGGTAGTTTTAATATTGTGGGTGATCAGTGAATATATACATACATATATACACACACACACACACACACACACACACACATATATACTGATAAGGAGGAGGATGTGGCAGAGAAGATGCATGACCGGCGCTGAGCTGCCCAATCAACGGGAGAGGGATAAAAGGAGGGGCTGGGGGCACCAGAGAGAGAGAGAGACACACAGCCACTCTATTTGTGTTGTGCTGGAGAGCAGTTTTATGTTGTGTTTTGTTCATTTGTTTATTAAAAGTTTATGTTGACTGCTCAGTCGGTTCCCACCTCCTTCTTCCCCATCGTGTAAATCACACACACACACACACACACACACACACATATATACATAAGGAATAATTGATGAAGGACCATTGAATTATTGAAAAATAATGCACACCCGAGGTGGTAATGCGGTCTCAACATGCAGCGGAGTGACCGTTACACAACAGGTATGCATTATTTTTCAACAATTTAACAGGCCAGAGTCAATTATTCCACTTATACCATGGTTACCACACTTAAGACATTGTTCAGGGTTTTAGCTAAAAAAAATTCTGGTTTTCATCCCTAAAATGCTCGTGAGTGGAACTTCTTTCTTCTGCCACAGATTCAGAGTCTTGCTCTGATACAGCTCAAGCCTTTGTTACTAATTTGAAAATGTCACTTCAGAACTAGCAACGGAGGCTTGCTCTGCTTTACTCGAGGACTTACTGGAGTAAGGTAGTGTGTTTGTGCGCACGTGTGTGTGTGAGTTAGTGCGTTTGTGCATGTGTGTGTGAGATTGCCTTTTTTGTTGCAGCTTTCGTCAGAAGTAACATCGCTTCGAAATCGCCAAGATGAGTGTCGCCATATTCCCATTATAAAACTTTATTTTCATCCCCACTGAGATGCAGGAGTGCACTGACAAGATGACTCTGTTTTTCTCTCACGAGTATGTTTGGACCTTATGTGTGTGCGTTACGCATATAATGTGTGTTTAATTAGGTGGGAGTGTATAAAGAGAGGGGGATTGTGAGGGTTTTCCCCAGATACATTTCAGATAATATAGAAACTGTTGTATTGATCATGTGTATCTAGCTTTGATACAGCTAAGCATTTGTTGCTAATTTGAAAATGTAATTTTAGAACTAGCAGCGAAGAATGCTGATTAGGGCAAAATACACTGAAACATTAAAAGTTGTTGACAAGAATAAAAAAAAAGTTGATGAGAGAGTGCAAGGGTTCTTTTTGACTGAAATTTAAATAAATATAGGATATTTAAGACATTGTTTGACGTTCTAAACCAATTTACTTTTTCCGGAGTGTTTTAAATGGTTAATTAAATGGTTATTTTGGCCAAGTGATATGGAACCGTTATGCGGTCAAGACCTGGACCTTTCTTTCATCACGTTCCCAGTGGGTCAGAAGTTTACACACTTTGTTAGTTTTTGGTAGCATTGCATTTAAATTGTTTAACTTGGGTAAATATTTTGGGTGCCTTCCACAAACTTCTCACAATAAGTTGTTGGAATTTTGGCCCATTTCTACCAGACAGAACTGGTGTAACTGAGTCAGGTTTGTAGGCCTCCTTGCTCACACATGCTTTTTCAGTACTGCCCAAAAAATTTCTACCAGATTGAGGTCAGGGCTTTGTGATAGCCACTCCAATACCTTAATTATGTTGTCATTAAGCCATTTTGCCAAAACTTTGGAGGTATGCTTGATGTCATTGTCCATTTGGAAGTCCTATTTGTGACCGAGCTTTAACTTCATGGCTGATGTCTTAAGATGTTGCTCAAAATATATCCACATAAATTTCCTTCCTCATAATTCCATCTATTTTGTTAAGTGCACCAGTCCCTTCTGCAGCAAAGCATCTCCACAACATGATGCTGCCACTCCATTCTTCACAGTTGGGATGGTGTTCTTCGGCTTGCAGGCCTCACCCTTTTTCCTCCAAACATATCGATGATCATTATGGCCAAAAAGTTTAATTTTTTGCTTCATCATACCAGAGGAAATTTCACAAAAAAGTATCTTTGTCCCCATGTGCACTTCCAAACTGTAGTCTGGCTTTTTTATGGCAGTTTTAGAGCAGTGGTTCTTTCTGGCTGAGCATCCTTTCAGGTTATGTCTATATAGGACTAATTTTACTGTGTTATATAGATACTGATATAGATACTTGTCTACCTGTTTCCATCAGTATCTTCACAAGGTCCTTTGATGTTGTTCTGGGATTGATTTGCACTTTTCAACACAAAACTACATTCATCTCTAGGAGACAGAATGTGTCTCCTTCCTGAGCAGTATGATGGCTGTGTGGTCCCATGGTGTTTATACTTGCGTACAGGCATTTGGAAATTGCTTCAATGGATTAACCAGACTTATGGAGGTACACAGTTTTTTTTCTGAGGTCTTGGCTGATTTGTTTTGATTTTTCCGTGATGTCAAGCAAAGAGGCACTGAGTTTGAAGGTAGGCCTTACACCTCCAATTCAGTACACATCCAATCAGAAGCTAATTGGCTAATTGTCTAAAGGCTTGACATCATTTTCTGGAAATTTCAAAACTGCTTAAAGGCTTTCAAACTTAGTGTATGTAAACTTCTATCCCATTGGAATTGTGATCAGTTTCAACACACGTTGGGACTGTGTTTTGGACCATTGCTACTCTCCCTTCCGGGATGGCTACAAATCCCTCCCCCGCCAACCATTTGGCAAATCAGACCACTCTTACGTTCTGCTTCTGCCCGCTTACAGGCAGAAAGTGAAACACCCACCCTCAGAATGATCCAGTGCTGGTCGGACCAATCAGATTCTATGTTACAAGACTGTTTTGATCATGTGGATTGGGAGACGTTCTGGTCCACCTCTGATGACGACATCGAGGTCTACGCTGATACGTGTTTCATCAGGAAGTGCATAGATGATGTAGTGCCGACCAAATTGGATGAGCTAATTAGCTTTTATGCTTGTTTTCAGGGAAATAACATCGCTTTCATGGAGAGAGCTCTCGCAGCCGAAGCTACAGAGGATAGTTCACTCTCCATCGATGGGTGAATATTCATAAAGCCACGGGTCCAGAAGGCATTCTGGACCGCATCATCAGAGCGTGCGTGAACCAATTGGCTGGTGTTTTATGGACATTTTCAACCTTTTCCTCTTCTTGTCTGTGGTGCTCACATGCTTTAAAATGTCCGCCATTGTGACTGTACCAAAGCAATCCAAAATCACTTGCATCAACGGTTCATGAATAACCCGATCGACACAGATAGATTTTTGCCCATTGCGCTGAATTTGCATGCCATGTAATCACTTTACCCGGTGTTCTTACTGGGATGTACAGTGTGCACATGTTGAACATATGCCTCTTTAAAGTTTAACGTCTAAAGCAGAGAATAGCGGGATTATTTCAATGTCACGTAAACGTGGATTTCTTGCCTTGTCAGATTTTTTTTAAATAAGCTGATTTTAGAGAGTAATTAGTATATTGGAGTGTATGTGAACAAGCTCATTATTACTGAAAACAAAGCAGCTTTCTTTCCCTTTGAATGGATGTGATGTGAAAGGCACAGCCTAATTTTTGGAAACATTTAAGCTTACATTACTCCTAATAATATACTCAGTTTACAAACTGAGGGACAAGACAATTATTTTCCATGCTAAGTGCAAGCATTTTTTGCATTAATGTAGAAACAGCCTACAGAGAGGAGGTGCACACTCTGACATGCTGGTGTCAGGAGCATAACCTCTCCCTCAACGTCTTGTGGTGGACTTCAGGAGAAAAGACAGAGAACACAGCCCCATCACCATCAATGGAGTACTGGTGGAGAGAGTCAGCAGATTCATGTTACTTGGTGTCTCTATCACTGAGAAACTCCCATGGACCGTCCACACTGAGGCCGTTGTGAAGAAGGCTCACCAGCGCCTCTTCTTCCTGAGACGTCTGAGGAAGTTTGAAATGAACCACCGCATCCTCACACGGTTCTACACCAGCACTGTAGAGAGCATCCTGATTGGCTGCATCACTGCCTGGTACAGCAACAGTACCACCCTCATCCACAAAGCCCTGCAAAGTGTGGTGCAAACTGCCAGACACATCATCAGAGGTGAGCTTCCCTCCCTCCGTGATATCTATTCTAGGTATTTGAAAAAAGCTTGGAGGATCATCAGAGATTCCAGCCACCCGAGCCATGGGCTGTTCTCACTGCTACCATCAGGCAGGCAGTACAGCTGACTTCATGACAGCTTCTTCCCCCAAGCAATCAGACTTTTGAACTCTTGATCGTTCACAATACATATATCAGCACCGCAATTTATTAGCCTCATACTGGACCCACATTTTATGCTTCACTTAATAACACACTGGCAACTATCAACCGACAGCTGAATGTCAACACATCATATTTATTTCCACTGATTACATGGGGGGTGGGTGGTGGTACAGTGTATTTTTATTTGTATTTCTATTGTATATTGTGTTGTGTAAGAAATTAGGAATAAAATTGGTTGAAACAGTCATTGAGTTTATTTATTTTGTTTGTGTAATGTGTAAACTAATATATATATATATATAATCAGATCCCTATATATATATATATATATATATATATATATATAAATAACATTTCAAATGAACAAATTCCATTTTTGCTTCAGGAGTTCATGATTTTTCTGTGAATGTTTTAGTTGGTTCAAATTTCTTTGGTAAATGTACAAATACATTTATATTCAATGCTATTGTTGACTCATGATTTCAGTGTGAAAACATCTGCACACTGGTATGCACAGTTTTATGCACCGTTAGTAAATAAGGCCCAAAAAGAGTTTATGTTGCAGACTGATCAGCGAGAGGTTGTCGAATGATCCGCCCGTGCTTAAGCGAGATGATTAACGCAGTAACACAGAAGCTAAACAGATAGCATTCTTCTACAGAGTAGCAGAACTGCATTAATCCCACTACATTTGCTCAAATTGTATTTAGCAAAAATGTGTGGTTGGTTGCTGCACGTCAGTCGGATGGTCTCTTCATGTCTAAGCAGGTGGTTCTTTGAATATAGAATATGCTGAAATGTGGACAAAACCTTTTGACATTTGGTCAAAGGTTTGGCTACCCTCTGAAGCAATGATGTGAAGGTTTATATATATATATATATATATATATATATATATATATATATAAACAAAAACTTTTTTAGAGCATGTGTGTCACGAGCCAGACTTCAATTTAAATTTATGGTGCAGGAGTGGAACTGACTTTCCACTGAGCAATTGAGTAGACCCAGAAAAGGAGACAGCACAAACATTAAACCAAAAGGTTTAATGAAAAATTAAAATGTTCCAAGAAACGTAGTCAACAAAATCACAAAGGAATATCCAAAGTAGAGAACAAAAAGCAAATGTTTATCATATAATCCACAAGGGAAGAAAATACCTAAAAATCTACAGACTCAAACAGAAACTCATAATACAAACCACATAGAAACAAGAGAAGCAAAAGAGCACCACTAGGCACTGAAGGCTAGCACATTCAAAAACCAAGTATCAAGCAAGAGAATTGTGGTAATTTAAATACACAGTACATAACAAGACACAGGTGACACAAATTACATGATTAGCAGAAATGGCGCGAAAACGAGACACAAAGGGAAAGAAATGAGAACTAGGGACATCTAGTGGACAATACTGGAATTACATGTATACATAATGTGGTCAAACTTTTTTCCTAAGCATTGGAGTTCAATGCTGTTTGGAGGGATTAATTATCAACACTTTTTTACATCTACAATATGAAGATTATATATAGATTTTTAGTATTTAATCTATAGCCTATATTGCTTTACAATGTTAAACAGTTGTTTCAGATTCTCCTGTTATGATATTATATGTGTATATATATGGTCTTTCTCAATCTCAAAAATTCCTTATCACTACAAGGAAAGTTTAAGACACAAATATTCAGTGCACAACAAACAATATATTTTTTTTATAAAAACATCACCATTGATGAGTTAGGAGTTTTTACTTTATGAACACAGACACACTAACAAAATTCAGCAAAAGCATACATTTATGGATTTGGAAGACGCTTTTATCAAAAGTGACTTACAATGCATTGATTACAAGGACAATCTCCCCGGAGAAACGTGCCTTGCTCAAGGACACAATGGTGGTGGCTATGGGGATCAAACCAGCGAGCTTCTGATTGACAATTATGTGCTTTAGCCCACTACACCACCACTACTCACCAAAAATACAAGACTACACATCATTGGTAAGTGTCCGTTCCGTGATCAAGTCATATTGTATTGATTAGTCTGAGTCTTCAAAAACTGAAGCAGTCATAAATAAAGTCATTATTCATTTAAATCTACATCTGTTCTTTGAAAATATACAGTCAATTCAGTAAATGTAGTAGACTAACACTAGTAGGCCTAATACTTTCAATTAGTAACTGTACAATCATTCTTTCTTTACAACTCAACTAAGTGAGGTCATAAAAACCATATACAGTATATTAAACATAATAAGACAGTAGTGAGATATATTCAGAAGAATCAGACACCATGGCTGACTCTTACCCTCATATCTGCTCTGCTGAATGGTGTTCTACTCATTTTGGTCATTGGTGAGATCATGTCTTGAGCTTAAACTTTAATATACAGGTGTATGCCATCTGTAAAAATCTGAAAATTATGCTGTTTTCTGTAAGGGATATTGTTTTGCTTGGAATTATATAAAGATTCATTAGCCATACCAACCACACACGTAACCATGACATTAATGGAGTCAGGAAATAATGTTGAATTGTTCCATACTTGGTACTATTAAACATTTTTGTTGTTGTAAATAATAGATCTGCAGAACACTTGCAACAACTTCGTGATATAGATCTACAGCAGACATCTACAGAAGTTTTAGAAGAGCTTCAAGGCTCAAACAAATTACAGGTAAAATTTGTGAATCCATGACTTCCATCCATCCATCCATCCACATATCCATCCATCCACCTGTGCATCCATCCATCCATCTACTTATCCACCTGTCCATCCATCTTGTTAATAATTTTGGTGCAACTTAAATGCTAACTGTATCTTAAATGCTAATACTAGTTTCCCCATTGCTCTTTCAGTACACTGAGGTGGACTTTTCCAACACTTACTTAGTTTAATAATTTAAAACCACGACTTGCACTACACATAAGTAATATTGGCATTATATTCATGATGTTAGCCAGAGGGGAACTGGCCCCCACAGTGAGTCTGGTTTTTCCCAAGGTTATTTTTCTCCATTAACCAACATCTTATGGAGTTTTGTGTTCCTTGCCACAGTCACCTTCGGGTTGCTCACTGGGGTTATAAATACTATTATTATTTAATGACTTATTTTTAAACACAATTCACAATCGTATTTTATCAAACTACACAATGATGACTAAGACATAGTTTATTGTAGATATTACAGTTTTATCTTCTGTAATACCTGATCTTCTGTAAAGCTGCTTTGAAACGATATGTGTTGTGAAAAGTGCTATACACATAAAAATTAAAAGGTTGCCAGCTCACTAGGGTTGGTAACAGAGCCAATGTTTACCTTGCATAAAGATGGTAAATGAAGAAGTTCTATAGGCTACTAAATGATTTTAAGACATGATTTACATTAATCAGCTAATATATTTGAAGGGCTTAGACTTGTTCACACATAATAAATACCTTTTAAGGTGGTAAATCTCAGCCTCTGTGGACAGCTATGAGGTCTTGAAGGATATTTTGCAGCGTTTAATTCGCAAGTGAGGTCATTACAGTTTCACACTACCGATTTTTGTGTAATTGGCTAGTTGGTTCAAACCCTTTCGTATGTAATTGCTCAAGTATGCACATTCAAACTCTCTTATGTCTAACCAACACATGAACACACGCAAACCACACTCTCACACCACAATGGTTTTGTTAGCCTGCGCCTGTACTCTGTCATAATGGAGGCTGGAGAAGTGCAGTTCCATTATGGACGACACTTCTACTTTGCTCGTTGACTTTTAACCTCCTGAGTTCGACTTTACCTTTTTTTGGTTCCCTTTCTGAAGTGTGGAGAAAGAATTTTCGTTCAGGATTTCAAATCAAGATTTGACTGGTTAGCTACAATATATTTATATATTTATATATAGTAACCCAATTCATGCCAATCAAGCTTTTGGGAGTTCCAGCTCGATTTGTCTAAGGTTTAGTTATGTTCACCATCTATATGCCTGACCTTCAGTCGTTATGGTTTTAATTTTCATTGCACAATGAAAATAAACAAAATCCGCCTCTCTTTAAATTACAAAAGAGAGAAAGAAGGATATTAAGAAAGACTGTCTATTGTTGTTCGCACCCGTCTCCCTCTAGTATTCCCTAAATCTGTCTCTCATTTCGTCCACATGGCCAACTTTGGGTGGGCCCACCATCTGATATTGAGAAACACCTGAATCATATTGCCTTAATCAACCTCAAACGTCCCCACCCTACAAGTCGAAAATTTCTCTCATGGGTGTTCTCAGTTCAGAATTTAGAGCAAATGTTGCTTTAAAAATGACGATCCAAACCTAGAAGCCTCTTGTAGATGAAGATAATTTGTTTTACTTGATTGATTGGCATCGTTTTAAAGTGACTTTGAGACAAAGCTCAAGAGGCGAAAGTTTCAGTCAAGAATGCTTCAAACAAAATGTTGCTTTTCAAAAGACATTCAAAACCTAAAACCTTCTCATACCATGGTACCACAACTACTTTGATCACCTGTGATCAAAAAGAACATGAAACACTGAAGGTTGTGTCCAGCTTTGATAAACAATTCAAACAGTTTTGACAATGGTAAAGATGTCAAAAGTATTTAAATTAAGATTGGTAAACAAATGCTAATTAGAAACTCTAAAATGATGAGTCAAAATTTATGTTTGGCTTCAAAGTATATTCGAATGAAGAATTTCCTAATTTTTAACACACAGAGGCACATCAAGAGTTGCTCTCGCTTCAAGTCTATAATTAAGTTAAAACCCAACATTTTGCAAAGGTCCTTATAAACCTTGATGCCTCATCTTATTTATTTACCCATCACACGAAGGAACGTGAAAAAAATGAAGGTGCGTCAAACAACGCTGCCAAAGTAATTCTGCAAATTTTAAAAATGATGAAAGAATTTGATTGAACATCTACTTAATGGTCGAATTCGAACCTCCACAGTCAGACTGAACAAACCTAGGCTTGAAAAGATATATGCATATATGCATACATGAAGGTAAGTTGATGAGTCAAAATTAGTTTTGCTTGGCTATTCAGCAAGGTCTCAAGGTTTCTTCAAAGAATTCCGAGACGAATTCTTGAACACACAAAGGTTTTATCCGTTAACTGATCATCACTGATCCCCTCAGAGATCTGCTGCTCTCGCAAGCTTCCAGACATGTCATTGACCTCATTTTCTCCCTCGTCATCACTGGACAACACGACTGAAGGGGAGAAAGACATATACTTAGACGTTTAATAATTTCGGTCTCCATTATCTCATCATCAAATGTGTTTAATGGCTGATAAGGATATCTAGATAGTAGGGTTGACAATGGCCAACATAATGCAGATATATTATACAATTTAACGATCGCAATTAAGATATCCACAAAATTGCAGAGTTTAAGATAACACTTATTTCACCAATATATGTACTATTTGAAAAACAGAAATTGATTATTTTCCATTAACAAGTCTATCATTAGATTTTGGACACTAGGCCGAATGACCATTTCTTTTACTTGGCCAATCGGGTATAGTAAATAGCTGATGCTGATAAATATGGACCATTTAATAGGCCTGGTTGATCGATATAGCCTTATTAGCATTAATATATGCAGTATTAAATAAAAAACAAAAAAACAAAAAACAAACTCCATTATCCATGTAACACTGGTGGACTGGTACATCTGACTCTTTTATGTTAAACCAACAGGCAAGACCATATTCTATATTCTATATTCTATCTGGTCTATTAGTGCACCCAGTAGGGAATTAAAACACTCTCTGTTCTCCATCCAGAGTCCAAAATTAACTTTTTGCCACACCTGATTATGGGCGAGTGAATCTGAAAAATGTATCGGCCATAAAACTGTATTTTTTCCTTTTAATTAATACAAAAATAAATAATCTTCATCAATCGGTGAAACTACACTTGTCACGAAAACAGAAACACCCTTAATTTTATTTCTCTTATTTTAAAGAAAGGAATATTTCGCATTTATGTTGCCACAAGAAGTTCTGGAGAAAACAAACAAACGAGGCAACCTAGATAAACTTCTGATGGTAAATTTTCCACTGAGGTTAAATTTGTAAGATGCAGAAATTGTGACATATGTTTTCTTTAGAAAGCGGTTTGTATGTCTGTGATAAGAATAGCACACGTGACTTGCATCATTGGGGGTCAAATTATATGTTTCCTAATCAGCCATGATGGAAAATGTCCAGCGAGCGGGATTTCGGATTATAGTCAATAAAAACCAAAGAAACCAAACGATCAACACAATGTTCTCAAAAATGTCAAATTTTTCTTTAATTTGTTGAATCTTAATTTTGAACCCAGTCTTTCTCTCTTTCTCTCTGTGTACTAGAAGCCTCTCTTGGCTGGGTACCATAATAGACTTTGAAGGAGACACAGGGACAAGGGTAATCCTCTCTCTTTTTTACTCTATTTTGTCATTCCTTCACCCCCTTACTTCCTTGTCAGATGGAGTCCTCTCCTCCATCGGAAGACAACAACATATTTAATGATGCCTGCACTATTCTTGCTACAACAAAAAATATTCGAAGGAAGGTGTGTGCCGAGGAGTTAATGTTAACTACAGAGTTGTAATGGGCTTTACTCAGAGCTTGAGGTCAGGATTGCAATAATCTAGATTGTGAGGGGTAAACACTGCAATCCTGAACTCCACACACCTAAATACAATAATCTTTATAAGGTCATTCTTCATCCAACGGCATCTCAGAATAGATCCTGCCTCAATGTGACCAGACTGGGAGTCTCAGAACCAGTTTTTCTTACGTCTGCAGGTAAATTCAGTTTCACTTTCCACATTTACTCAATCTGCATTTATTAATCTACAGTAGAATTAACTTAAAAAAAAATGGAAATAAAACATCCCCTAGATTTATATTGAATGAGGGACATACGCAATATCTAGGGACCAGAATATCATACAGTATGATTACGTGCACTTTACCAATTCGATTTAAGTCGGACTAAAACTACAATTCATTTATGCAAAGTCGAACTAACAGACCAACATAATGCAATTGAAGCTTGGCATCCAGTATGTATACACATTAATCAGACTACAACGGGCTTCACTGTTGTGGGCATGGATGCTCTGAAAGACAGGTGATGTGCATCATACATTAAACCCACCATATTTGACATCCTTCCTTCAAATATTGTGTCATGTATGCTTAAACACATGCATGAAGATTGTAGATCGACTTCGCAAAAACCAGCTGTAGCATAATTTTCATCTACTAATTGCACATGTAAACGTACTTATTGACGATTGAGGGTGAGCTCTTTTGACTTGGTTTAGTAAGCAACCATCTAGATACTACCAAGATGGCAATGTCTTCATAAGCATTTCCAAGTACAAAGCCAGGCTAAACCAGGCTTCTGCCTATATATGTGTTTAACATATCCATATACCACTAAAGTCAAAGAGAGAAAGTTCACTTTTTGTAAGCATTTATGGGGATAGTTAGCACACAGGGCAGGTAAAGATTGTTAAACGCACTGTCCAACCACACTGGAGTGTAAGAAAGTTTAAATTAGGAAAGAGAATTCTCAAAGCATTGCTTTCCAGAGAGGTTTTAGGAGTGGTGGAAAGGTAGAATGAAAGAGAGAGAAACAGCAAACGAATGAACGAAAAAATTAACAAAAAGAGCAAAAGAAAGAGCGAAGGACCAAACTAACAAAAGAGTGAGCAGCGGAGCAAATGAAGCACAGAGCAAGCAAGCAAAAGAAAGAAAGAAAGATACAGCGAACAAACAAAAGAAAGGAGCGAAACAAAGAAAGAAAGTAAATGCAAATGAATGTAACAACATGCAAAAGAAAAAAAGAATGAACATACAATCAACTGCAAGAGAGCAAGCGGACAAAAGACACAGTGAGCAAAGACTGAACAAAAGAGCGAAAGAAAGAGTGAAGGACCAAATGAACAAAAAGAGTGAGCACTCGAGCAAATGAAAGACAGAGCAAGCAAGAGAACAAACAAACAAATTAAGCAAAGAAAGCAAGAAGAAAGAAAAATGAACGAATGAAAGGCAAGCCAG
Organism: Moxostoma hubbsi; assembly: GCA_032164185.1. Classification (NCBI taxonomy): domain Eukaryota; kingdom Metazoa; phylum Chordata; class Actinopteri; order Cypriniformes; family Catostomidae; genus Moxostoma; species Moxostoma hubbsi. The sequence continues at coordinate 970,082 of JAVLUX010000163.1, read as the reverse complement.
CGAAAGAAAGAGCAAGTGAGCAAAGAAAGAACAAACTAATATAAAGTGAGCGAACGAACGACAGAGCGAGAAAGCGAGCTAGTCCACAAACGAATGTAAAAAATAAAAAACTAAAGAATGAAAAAAAAAAGACAGAGAGAGCCAGACAGCCAGCGAAATAAAGTCCAGCTGGAAAAACATCTTAAACCAGTCTAAGTTGGTTTGTTGATCTTAACTGGTTTAAGCTGTTCTAGCTGGTCTCTAAGCCCAAACAAGATGGTCTAACTGATCTGACCTGGCTCGGAGACCAATTAAGATCAGCAAACCATTTTAGGGGGTTTTTTCGAGCAGGGAGCGGAAAGTCAAACATACTGGGCTCTGTGGAGGTGGACTTAGTTCTCTTGCAGGTCCTATAGTAAAGATGAGGTTTCTTATTGAATATGCTGTTGTAGGATTTAAAGGGCTCTTTGCTCTTGGCCTCTGGAGGGGAAGTCACAGGGTCACTTCTGACCGGCACAGAGGGGGCAGCTCTCTCTCCAAAAGGTCCTCAGACGCTCAGCGGGTGCTGCCTCTTCTTGAACCTAATGGCCTGAGCGAGACTTGATCTCATCATTGGATGTTGTGCAAACAGACTCTTCTTTCAACACAGCTTCGTTCTTGTCTTAGAATGAAGGCTCCTTTTGAAATATCTGTCACTGTCTACAAAAAGCATTGCAGAGTGACTGAATGTAAATTCGGTAGCACTGTAGCTACTTGTATCTACTAAATGTGTATGTAAACGTACTGATAGACAATTGGGGGTGCTCCAGACAAGTGAGTCAGAATTACCTAATTAATATTCCATGAGCTAAAACTTTGGCAAAGTCGTTTGACCTCATAAATATTTACAAGTTCTCCTATGAAGGCTAAGATAATGGAAATTAATCAGGTACCATGATCCAGCTAGGTTACAGTATGTAGCAACACCAGTATGACCTAATTAATATTAATGAGCCAACATTTCAGAATTGTAGGATTTTTAATTTTGCCATCTATGTACTAAATTCCAAACATAGTGAAGACTCAGTTCAAGAATATGAATTAGGTAACATGATCAGTACCTTTAGGAAGTTTACAAAACAATGTAACCATTATCCAATTAATATTCATGAGTAAAGACATAATTTCTCCTCCAGTGTACTGGTACTGGTATCATCTAATTAACATTTACAAATCCAACTATGGCAAGGGATCAGTTCATGAATATTAAAGCTACCTCAGTATGACCTTATTAATATTCATGAACTAAGGCTTAGCTAGGCCTATTTGGTCATTGGTAATTTCCCTACAAATGAAGAATTGTTTAATCTAATTATTTAATCATAATTATTCATAATAACACTGAAGCAATAATCCACTTAATGCTGTGCATTACAGTGAATATATGACAGGCAAACTGGTATCATGTTTTTTTTTTTTTTTTGACTTGGTACCAAAGTAATAATACATCCCAACATGGTTAAAATAAAACCAAAACTATATACTATACAATATAACTATCTCCAAACAACTGTTTTCTCTCTTTATACAGGCCGCAGTACATTTAAAATGGCCTTACTGACCAAATACCATTCCTCTAGGAGGTTAAAGGTCACGATGGACCCTTTTCACAGACCTGTTATGACGTGTTTACGCCTTCTTTAACAACGTAAATGTACGTTGTTAAAAAAAACGCAAACTTTTTTTTACATCCAATTTTACAAATATTTAGTGTAAAGTTATACCATTGTTACCCTGGAATATGTTTTGAAAAGAAGAAGTCTGTGTACCTACATAACGACCCAATTAATATTTACAAGTCTTAAAATGATAAAGGCTCAGCTCATGAATATTAATTAGCTAACATGACTGGATCCAGGAAGGTTATGAAGCAAGATCGATATGACTGTGAAAAAACTGGCATTCTAAAAAATTTTGGCACTTTTGTTATCAGCTTGCATTCAAAGCAACAAAAACTCCCAAGTCTATTCTTTATCATAAAACAAGATGGAATGGTGAAGAACTTAGTTTAAAAATAAAAATGGGGGATTTTACAAGCAGCACACAACCTTCTGCTAACAACTGCTTATTTATTTTTATGCAGTCCCCAGTACATATAAAACAGTCTTATTGACCGAATATCATTCCTCTACCAGGGTGGAGGTCACATAAGTTATGAAACAGGGCTAAATAGTTGCATTCCCTGTAGACGTGGAATTTGACTGAGTACAAGATAGAAAGCCAGAGAGAGTTTTTGAGAAATAGACCAGCATGACTATTTTAACAGATTCATAAATTTAAGCATTTGTTTATTTATCAGCAAACCGAAGCCAGGAAAACTTTGATGCCGTCCAATACAATGAAGAGCAGGGAGTAAAGGAGGGTCACAGTGAAGAAGACAGCTGTGTGATGTTAAACATACTGCTTGAAGCATGATGAAGGGGGGGGGGGGGGTAGAAAGAAGAAAGAGACAAAGCAAATAATGTAGTGAACAACTCTTGCCTATTAAGAGGAAAACTGATCATTAAAGCGCACATATTATGCTCATTTAAAGGTTCATAAGTTTACTTTGGGGGTCTACTAGAATAGCTTTACATGTTTTTATGTTCACAAAACGCATTACTTTTATCATAATATACATTGCTGCAGCACCTCTTTTAACCCTCTCTCTGAAATGCTCTGCTGTAGCTCCAGTCTCTTTAAAGCCCTCCTTTCCAAAAAGCCCAGTCTGCTCTGATTGGACAGCTGGACCAGTTGTTGTGATTGGTCAAACGCTTAGACTGTGTCGGAAATGTAGCGTCCTTACCATAACCGAGTTTCAGCTCCCGAGCCTTCCTGAGCAGCACAGTCCTGAGGCAGGCATTATGCAAATGTGTTACAAAGTGACTTAGCTTGTTTTCTGTGGGAAAGAGTAACTCACTTTGGTGTGGACTTTGTACTTTGTAACTTTGCAAACCTTTTACATGCACAAACAGCTATATTACACACTAAAGGAAAGGTAAAATCCCAAAAAGCATAATAGGGCCTCTTTAAACATACTTATAGACTGAGGCCTAAAAACTGGGATGGCTTTTTCCCTCATTAGCTTCTTGATAATCTACAGGTACATCAGATATCCCAGCCAAAGTTTACATTTACATTTATGCATTTGGCAGACGCTTTTATCCAAAGCGACCTACAGAGCCCTTATTACAGGGACAATTCCTCTGGAGCAACCTGGAGTTAAGTGTCTTGCTCAAGGACAAAATTGTGGTGGCTGTGGGGATCGAACTGACAACCTTCTGCTAAACAGTTTAGTGCTTTCTCAGCAAGTGATAACTAGATTTCTTTTTATTTCTAAAGAAAATGTGAGTGGTGCTTGCCTGTGCAATACTCACCACCATGATGCTTACATGTTCTGGGTGGTTGCTAGGGCTTTGCTTAATGGCCCAAGCGAAAAGACCCCACCAAAATCTCTATAGCTATGCTTCCATCCAAGTAGCTAATGTAATTTATGTGCAAATCGTGTTTAAGAAAACAAAATAGTATTTTCTAGTGAAATTGGCGCAAAATAGAAATAAAAATGGAAGTTGAAGCCACTGTGGCTCTTTTATTAAATGTAATACATACATAAATTCCACTTTAGAGCACGCAGACAAAACGTTCTGACCAAATTAAAGTTTTTTTAGCATTCAGCGGCAGATGCCTTATGTCTGGGAACAGGCTTTGGCATCAGAATAACTAGAGCAACAAATCAGATATTAAGCAATAATATAGCTGCAAGCAGTGATGACGGGCCCAAGCATCTTGGGTCCATAACTACCCGATGGCTTTCGGAAAACAATGAAAGGTGGACACATGCATTTGGCATTATTCTAAACAAATTTGAAGCAATTTGGGCAAATATAAGAGGACTATTTTAAAGTCTGTTGTAAGAGCCACACTTCCTGCTGCCAGGTGGTGGCGCTATGACCGTGACCCAAAATAGTAATATCCATGTGATTATCCCCCAAGGCTAAACATACATCTCAATTTTGATCTAAATCACACATTGCACACAGAAGATATGAGACACTTCCTGTTTCCTATTTTTCACCATTAATTTAATACCTCGCCATGGTAACACCATTTGATAAATAAAAATGTGTTCACAACTAAGCATCTTCATGTCTTGGCATAATATTTTCTAAATGTGGTGACAGTCTCATGAATCCCCTAGGAGTATTTAAAAGTTCAGAGACTGCAATATTTAAATATGTTTTTTTGCTGTTGTAGGCTTAACATTCGACATGTGCATTCTGAGATGCTATTCTGCTCACTACATTTGTACAGAGTGGTTATCTGATTTACCAAAGCCTTTCTTTAAGCTCAAACCAGTTTAGCCATTCTCCACTGACATTTTTCATCAACAAGGGGTTTCCACCTGCAGAACTGACATTCACTGGATGTTTTTTGTTTTTGCACAATGCAGAGTAATCTCTAGAGATTGTTGTGCGTGAAAATCCCAGGAGAACAACAAAATAATCAAACCAGCCTGTCTGGCACCAACAATCATGCCACGTCGAAATCAATGAGATCACATATTTCCCCATTCTGATGGTTGATGTGAATATTAACTGAAGCTCCTGACCTGTATCTGATGATTTTATGCAATGCTCTGCTGCCACATGATTGGCTGATTAAATAGTCACATTAATAGGTAGGTGTACAGGTGTTCCTAATAAAAGTGCTCATTGAGTGTACATGCGTATATAAAATTCTATAGGAATATATTAGGTAAATGTGTTTTCATCGTAGTTTGTGGGCATGCCGTCTTATCAAATAAAACATTTATTCACCTCAAGCGAGCATACAAGTCTTTTGTGTGCACTCTGGAATCTTCAATATAACATACCAAAATTCACCTAAAAACATGGAAGAATGGTTTACGATATTCTGATCCCTAGATATGGCTCTGGTTTCTCCTTCAAAATAAGTTTATTGAATTTTTGTTGACCTTTTTTATTGTCCAACAGGCAAACATGAATATCGTAAGTCTGGTCACTAAGGCCACATCCACACTAATCCATTTTCAATTTACTACATTGTTTTCCTACGTATGTGGTTATGGAGAACCATTTTGAAACATTACTTTTTTGGTGACAGAAAACACTGCTGTAGTGTGGGTGGGCATAAAAGTTGTGAAATGAATGTGTTTTTTTTAACTAAAGTGTATTATTGTGGACGCTGTACTGCAAATTTCCGGAATACAATGGAAATCCGGAGCTCTGATCCACCAGCAAAGACATAGGGAGCCTCTAAACTTACCCTTTCCCTAAACCTGAGAGTTTGTGGAAGTAACGCCCCATTTTGGAGTAGGCGCAACCCCTTTTGGATATTCTGCCCCATTTGGAGATCTCCGGCCTGCAGCTATACCTACTTGGAAAAAGAGGCTGATCTGCAAGTAGATTTTATGAGCTTCACTTGCGCTTTATTACTGCCCACACCTTTTTCACCTGAGAAATTATGTTGCACAAAGGTAAATTTTACTCTGCCTTTAGCCAACTTCACTAACTACAAAACAAAAACAATCTATGCAAGGGTAATCATTTTTAAAACATTGTTTCAGCCAATGAATTGCTTTTAGAGTGGCTGGTAAATAAACAAAGATGTATGAGCTCATGTTCAAGTCACTATCAGACCCAATAGAGCGTAACAGTTTTTGAAAGATGAATTGATTTTCAACGATGAATTATTAACCTTAACAGACAGACCTACCAAGAGCTCCAAGGTTAATAATCTATGGTATGTGATTCTGTTGAAGCCACCAGTCCTCGTTATTTCAACTTCATTGTTTAAAAACCATCTTTAATAGCGGAATTCCTGGTGAACAACTAAACTACACATAGTCCAGCAGAGAGATCAACCAATCAGAGAACAGCAGCCAACAAAGCCCACCAAACTAGTCCAGCAGCAATGTGTGAATTGCACTGTGAATGACGCAATCAAGTCGGTCTTCCAACATTCTCAAACTGCATATATATTTGTATACATATCTGAATATTTTGCAGTAAACTTAAAATACATTGTTTCTTCACTTATAATCAACAACCTAAAATCAAAAGTTTTATTTATTTCCATAGGTTTTTATTCAGTTATGTCATTCGCAATGCTTCATGGGATTGTAGTTTGTCAAAGACAAGGTAAGTACATGGTCTTGTACCTTTGTCTTTTTATCCAATTTTCAAAAAAGTTTTTTTCTTCAAATCAAAGCTGTTTTGAAATGTTATGAATCACCTTGGAGCTAGTTGGTTTGTTCATGGCTTACAACTCTTCTCTGAAAAGCCTATGAAAAAAAATTAAAGGGGCAGGTTGTAAGATTCAGAAACACTTCTTATTAATGACACTTGTGGCCGTTAAGTAAACTGCAGCCAGCTGCTTCCACCTGAAACACACACACATGCCCATGAACATACATGTTATAAAACTATATCAAAACACATGCGAGCATGTGCTAAACTGAGAAGTGTTATATCCAGTGAATTTTTTCCCTATGGTGGGAGTTTCCACATACTAACAGGGCTGATATTTATTGCCTTTTTGATCAGTTTAAAGCTTATTTATTTCACATATGGCTCCTCTGAGTGTTGTCTGAGCAGGTGTGTGACATGGCTTGATGTGCATGAGTCAGGTGAAAGATCCCGTCTGTCACCACTGCGATATCGGAATGAATCTGGAGCTCTGATGGGTCTGCAATGGAAATAAGACCCTTATTAAAATATAATGTGTGATAATTTAATCATTAATGATTTATAGTACTGTGGCTGAATTGGAAATGTTTGTCATGACTGGTTGATGTCAACAAATGTGTTTGAATTACAGAACTCATCCATTCATATTCACACATTAGTGTCTACATAGGTAAACCCATAAGGCCATACTAAAGCTATCCTAAGAGTACTAAGTCTCTATTAAGCTTAAGATTCAACTTTATTGTCATTGTGCAGAGTACAGAGCCAATGAAATGCATTTTTTTCGCATATCCCCACTAAGTTGGGGTCAGAGCGCAGGGTCAGTCATGAAACAGCACCCCTGGAGCAGATAGGGTCAAGGGCCTTGCTCAAGGGCCCAACAGTGGTGTGTTGACAGTGCTGGGGCTTGAACCCCCGACCTTTCTGTAGGTTTCTGTAACCCAGAGCCTTAAACGCTGAGCTACCACTGGCCCTAAAATCAGTGCAAGTCTATGGGATCTGCCAAGAAACAATGGCAAGTCTGATTACTTAGAAAAGTATTAGCACCTCTCCTCTTCTGAAATCCCAAACACTAAGTTTGAGCAATAGTAATAGTGATGCATGTCTTAGCAAGAGCCACTCATTACAACCTGATTAAATAGCTCCATCTAGAGGTGGTTTTAAAACCAGCCTACAAAGCAGGCAATGCTATTGTCAAAGCTTAGAAACTCAACTATTTGACACAGAATAGTGTAGGTCCACTTACAATAGCAACTGAAGTCTTACCTTATAGTTTCAGCCCTTTGGCTGTGATTTGACAGCATATTTCCATTGCTCAGTCTGGATTTATGAGCCGTTCTTCCGTTAAGAGTTAAAGAACCCCATTGTGTCTGTAAATGGATGGATCAAAAAATCTAATGGACTATAGAGGTGTATTAAACAGATTTGATGGACATAACAGATCATGTGCAGCCTTTTACCTTCTGTGAGCTGTTGTCCTGTAGTTGAGAAAGAGGAGACTGCATATCAAGAAAAATATGAAACAGTGGTGTTCAAAAGTTTTAGACCATTTTGGCTGTAAATAAACAGAGTTTTAGGATTTAAAAATAACAAAAATAAAACAAAGAAACTTTATGATGTAAAATGTATTAGAAACATTAAGGATCCTTCACTTTTATAATCTTGTTGTGTGTTTTAGAGACACATAGTCAGCCATATACATATATTAAATAATGCAACTGGATCATTCCATGTCAACTCAAACAGAGGTCCCCAGCTCAGAATTTGGATTTTGATCATTATTTTTCTGGTGAAAGAAATACATAAATGAAGATGAGAGCCAAAATATTAAATGCTATGGATGAATATTCACTATTTTGTAGAGGGGGGGTCAAAATGTCAATTTGAAATATGATTTTGGAGCAAAAACACAGATCAAAAAAATAAACTAAGAAAGGTGGCAGCATCATTATTTTATTTTGACAGATATTGTTAGGTTTGTTAATAAAATCAGTTGAATTTAGCAATCATTGTTATATTATATGCCAATGGTGACAGTTCATACATGGGAAAAAAGCCATTTTCGTGTTCTTTTTCCAAAGTTGGCATGCCTGTAACTCAGGAAGTATTAAAGATATCTTAATATCCTTGTAGATTCTGGTTCATAACAAACTTTTCTATTGATATCTTTTTTTATTTTAACGCCCTAAATGGTCCATTCCCAGAGATATGGCTCAATGTGGCTCTATGTGCAAATTGTTGAATTTTACCCATTTTCAATGATCAAAAACCAAATGTGGGTCACTTCGAATACAGCTGATACTTTCTATCTTTTAAAGAGGAATATCTGTGCATATATACAGTGAAATGTATTTGTTTTCACATATCCCAGCTAAGCTGGGGTCAGCCATGATATGGCACCCCTGGAGCAGATAGGGTCAAGGGACTTGCTCAAGGGCCCAACAGTGGCATCTTGGCGGTGCTGTGGCTTGAACCCCCAACCTTCTGGTCAGTCCCCTAGAGCCTCAACCGCTGAGCCACCACTGCCCCTACCAATACCAATACCAAAACCAGAATCTAAAAGGATATTAAGATATATTTAATACTTGTTGAGTTACAGCCACGCCAACTTTGGAAAAAAAGCTATTTTTCCCATAGATGTACTGTCACCATTGGCATATAATGCAACAAGTAAAGTTAACTGATTTTAGTAGCAGACCTACCAATCTATGTGTAGATATAAAAAGATAATGCCTTTTTTTAATCTGTGGTTTTTTTTTACAAATTCATAGGTGAATGTTGACATTTTGACCCCCCTCTACAAAATAGTGGATTACTCAGTACATGTTCATCCATAAGATTTTATATTTTTATCATAATTTATGTATTTCTTTCAGCAGGAAAAAAATATTTATATAAAAATCTAAATTTTGAGCTGGGGACCTCTGGTTGAGTTGACACGGAATGACCTAACTAGTGATTCTCAACCAGGCAAATTCACACCCCAACAAGGATTTTGAGTTTAAATTGAGAATGAACTAATATCTATAAACATACTTATTTAGAACAGTTTGATAGATTAGATTGGCCAAAACTGTGTGAAACACATCAGAATAATTCAGTACAGTTAAATTGGGCATCCATATCTAATCTAGCTATATAGGTTTATGATTTCGAAGGCTATTTAAATGTTTACATGACAATCATAATTACTACAATCATCAATGTCTGATCAATAACAATCACTGATGTCAAACATACAGTACTAGCCAATCAGTCAGATGAATACATAAACACCATGCATGAGCTATAACCTATTATCAAAATAACTATTTTAATGCCTCCAGATATTTCATTTGCACAGTCAGATCTCTTAATGTCGGAATGTTTAATCAGTATTGTCTGTTGCACAAATCTGACCTGCTGTTTGTCTTATAAGCCTCATAAACGACATACACAGCACACCTGTCTGAGACTCGCTTTATAAGAATCAGGCATTGGCTTTGCACGGGTAAAGGCACAGATAAATCAATCTGTTCAGCAAACTATGAATAAGTGCGATTTGAAGTGAGCATCTCTGTTTATGTGACAAATGTCTTGCCTCATTCTCTTCTTCTGCTGCAGACTGTTGCAGCACGTAAATAATCAAGTCCGTTGTAGCGCCTCTAGTGGTTTTCAATTTAAGTGTGCGATTGCATGAGAATGAAAACGTCCATTTTAAAGTTGCGCTCAGTATTTTTTTTTTCCTTCTTGGCAAACGGTTTGCTCATAAATAAATGAATAGTAATTTTGAAACATAGGTATAAAATCATGAGCACTCACATGAGATGAAGACCTCAGTCATATCAGTAACCTTATAAAAGCTGTTTTATTCTACATGGGGAGAGTCCCCTCATGGAGCGGCCATGTTTGGATCACATGGTCAGCCGAATACTACTCTCAGTAACCGCCCTGTTATTGGACACGTTCACTCAATAAGTAAATTAGTCATGGCTGACTGTGACTAGAACTTGTCAACAATGACATTTGTAACTGAAAACTATTATATTTGTATGATGCAGCATCTACATCACTAGGTGTCAGTGTAAGTCCAAGACATCATGCATAAAAATACTGAGCGCACCTTTAAGTATCAAAATAATATCCTAATAAGAATTTTAATAACCTCATATTGGTCTATATTTATACACTATTTATAACACTATCTAAAGTGAAGATGATAAGTAGCTTACTTCAAATTTAAACTTGTAAAGTTTATGATTATAAGAAACCTCTGAATATCTTAGGAATTCTTTCATAATTAAAAAGGTTTTACTCCAAAATAAATTAATTGTGATTTTGAAATATATATGTATAAAATCATGACTACTCACATGAGATGTGGACTATATATTAGTAACCTTATAAAAGCTCTTTTATTCTAGATGGAGAGGGTCTCCTCATGGGGGCTGCCATGTTATAATCACATGACCAGTCAAACACTACTCACTTAATCTCAGTATTCGCCCTGTCATCTGACACTTTCACTCATGGATTAAATCATGGCTAACTGTGAATAGTGAATGTATACAATGGCATCTGTAAATGAATATTATTGTGTTTGAATAACGCTGCATCCATACCATCTGGTGTCAATAACTCAGTTACTGAGTGCACCTTTAATTTCAGGTCTCATGAATTATATTTGTATTCTTTCTGAAGAAATACAATCAGAAATTTGCTAATAACCCAATTATTTGATGAAAAAGACTATTCAGTTGCTGGCCCATTTTAGGGAACCATCAGCTAAAAGGACATTTATATTGCATTAAAAGTTTTCAAATAATACTGAAATAATCTACATTCAACCTAGGATGTATCATTTTTGATTATGCGCTTTTGTTGCATCCAAAGTGTGGTAAGAGGATTCTGTGGGTAAATTGACCCACCCCCTGTATCTGAGTAACTGTACATATTTTTGTCATGTGACCTAGAAGAGACGATTGTTCATCTTTTTTTAGTGAATGTCTTTGTGTTAAATCCTTCTGGAACGAGATATGTACCTATCTCAGAAAAAACAAATGTCAAAATATGTTTTAACACTTCTAATATTATTTTTCTTTATAACAATGCAAATTCACTTATATCTCTTTATTATACTTGGTAAAATTTGTATACACAAATGCAAATTTTTGGGTAAGAATCCGCTATTGTCAATTTTTCTGGTTGACTGTAACTTCTATATTATGTCTTTGATGGGCATAAAAAAATAAAAATCATTGAAAAGTCAAAAAAATGCTTTCATTGTTTAACCTTATATAGATTTATTTATTTATTTTTCTCCCTCTGGCTTTTGTTTTGTTTTGTTTTGTTTTGTTTTTTTATTTAATAATTGTTGTATATGTGTCTTTTTTGCTGTTCTTGTTCTGCAATTTTGGACACAATTTTATGTAAGACCTTTGGCATGAATAAAAAAAAAAGAAAACATATTTTTGTCACGTGGCATTGTAAGCATTAAGTATCTTTCATTTCTATCTGGCTGTGAAAAGGAGAAGAAGAGGTAAGAATGTTTTATACCAAAAAATAAATAAATAAATAAATTGCTGTTCAAATATATGTTTTTGCATCTGCGGTTTACTGGCTAAGCCTATTTATTAAGATACAAAATGTGTGTGTGTGTGTGTGTGTGTGTGTGTGTGTGTGTGTGTGTGTGTGTGTGTGTGTGTCTCATTTGGAAGGATGCGTCCTCCGGAGTTCGCATTTGTCATTGAGGCTGTAGGTTAACAACAAAATAAGGTTAACAATTGTATAAATATAAGTGCATATGCATAAAAAGTAATTGACAACAGATAAAAAAGAAAGACAAAAAATAAATAATAAAAATTATAATAATGAAAAGATACAGTCTCGATGACGTATGCGACCGAGAAATGCGACCTTCGGAGGATGCATACTTCCAAATGTGAAACATCCGAATGCGACCTTCTGACGGGAATTCGGAGGATGCATGAGGTTTATCCTTCGTGGGCACTCACAACCCACAATTCTTTGCTTAAACGGAAATGCTTAAAAAATATGGCGCCAATTTGCCCGTAAATATTATGTTCAAACGCAAGTTTTGTTAATTCCCAAGTTGAAGTACCTTAGTAGATGGGTGCAGAGTATATAATATGTATAATTATATTAATATATTATTAAAATAAAGTATTAGACTAAAGCTACACCTGTAAAATCTTTTTTCTTTTCTCTTTACATCATTATAACTCTCCTAACATTAACGTCATACATTCCCTTCCAGAGGAACTTTGTCACACAAAGCGTTCGCGCTTGTTAACGAGAGACGTGGTGTCATAGCAACCAGGTTACGTTCCGTTTCCGTTTGTCCTACGAAGGCCGAGGCTTGTTTAAAGGTGGACACTCGATATACTGCAGCGTTCTACCTAGCCTGCAGCCTTCCAAACGTGACACTGCTAAAGCGCTAAACGCTAAGCGCATGCGCAGTGGGGATGCAAATAATGTTTTAAAGGAATTAATGAGACCCGTTTCACTAAAAGCTGATATTTCAGCTTAATTTCTGCTACAGATTTAACCATTTGCATGATTATAAATACGTACATCATGGTCAGAAGGTATGTTTTTGTCAAATGTTCGTGAAATAACAGCAGACGCCTTTATTCTCATGGTCAGAGGACAAAGACGCAGTTAGCTAGCTACAAAAGCCTTTCTGCTAGCTGCGCTTTTACTTTCACTATATTGATCGTTCTATCATACATATGGTGCCGTAAATATACCTTGATATTTATAAATATAATGTATTGAAAAATAGAGGTTCTCTTCGCGGCGATGTTTCCCCGTTATTTTATTTATAGTAGCGTATTAATATATTAGCAGGTTGTCAGACCAGAGACATAAAAACAAACGTTGTTTATGGAAAATGAAATTAAACTAATCTAATTTTTTATAGCGCGCAGTACATACTTCATATGTGTATTACATAGCCTATATATGAAGTCTCTACACAAAAACACCTGTTGCATACTGTAAAAGTGGCAACATGCAATTGCTAGCTAACTTAAGGAGCTATTTCTAACTGATCTAACTCTTTAAATGGCTTTTGTTGATGTAACCAACTGTTGATTTAGACATGTTAAATAATGTCTTTAAAAAATATATATTTTTCCATTGTATTATACTTATATAATCTATATTTGTAAATATGCATTGGACTAATCAGAGGTTTCATCATCCATTTCCATCACTGTAAATTATGTAATTTTGACTTCTGTGCCTCAGTACAGTACCTGTTATTACAGTCTGCCAGTCCCATCTGGAACAGATGCATCTCAGAAACAAAACTAACTAGTACCTTGAGCCATATCTTTAAGGGGAATATTGGTTTATCACAAGGTTACTGGTTTTATTGTCGGTGTATACCAATTTCTTGTGTTTTGTATTTGCAGCATCTGCGTTTCTTTCATCTGTTTGCTTGTGGGTTTTATAGATGAAGGTAAGCACATTCAGTTACAGATAACATATCTGAAAGTAAAACTTGTGCAACACAAAATGGGTTTACTTTTTAAAGTCAGCATGAATTCAAAAAGGACACTTTTTACTTTCTTAATGCACGTTTCTGGCCTTACGCGCATTGTCCAATAGTTTGTCTTCATCTTTCATCTGACATCACCATCTTATTTTTAACCCCTCCAACCACCTGTCGTATGTATTAAGACCACTTTTCCAATTATCCAATTGCAAAATGTAAAGATTGGGCAGGGAGGAGGAGGGACTGGCTGAAGAGTCAACATAAAGTTTTAATATCAAACTTAAAACCAACATGAACAAACATGCAGCATGGCCACGTGCGTCTCTCTCTCCCTCTCCGGCGTCTCCGGCTGCCTCTTATCTCGCTCTACCACTGATTCAGTGCCGGACTTGGTCCATCACGGCCCGGCCATGCCCTCCTCCTCGTCACAATCCTGCCCTTCCGGACGTTCTTTCAGCCGTTGGTCCGCCCCACCTCCTGGGAACCTGGGGGAGATATAAGTGATGAGAGGGAAAGGGTGAGTGGAGAAAGAGAAGTACTCCCCTTCTCGGCAGATGACTGCGGTTCCTCCAGCTCTTGGCGGCCGGCAGCGATCCCTCCGTCCCCAGCCTGATGGCCGCGGATGGCACTGGCAAGGACTCCTCGATAGTGCATCCTTCCTCCCTCCCGGGTTTCGGCACCACTGTTACACATAAAGGACGGGCAAGGAGGAGGCGGGAACCAGCTGAACAGTAAACAAAATTTAATGATAAACTGACAACCAACATAAATGTGCAGCGCGGCCACGTGCATCTATCTCTCTCTCTTGAACCGGTGCCTTTGGCCACCCCCTTATCTCACTCTCCCACTGATCAGCTGATTCAGCACCAGCCACACCCTCCTCCTCGTCACACCAATCAATTTCTGATGGGTAAAATTAATTCCTGCCCTACATTTTTTTTCTCAAGGAACATACCATTTTCCCTGGAAATTATGCAAGATAAATGGGTTGGCAATGCAATTTCATTTTGATCTAACTTATTTCTCTTTGTCAGTTACTCTGCAAAAAACAGTTGAGGGTTTCACTGGAAGTTCTGCAGTTTTGCCGTGCCATTCTGGTAACAAGCGACTTCAGGTCATTACAGCATTCTGGAGATACAAAGACATCAAGAACGTTTACGACATACAAGATGGCAAAGGGTCAGTAAAGGAACAGGACCTAGCATTCAAGAGCAGAACTGCAACATTTCCTACGGAGTATATGAACGGCAACTTGTCGCTCTCACTCGGGAATCTTCGACAGACTGATGCTGGGACGTACTGCTGCTTCATCCCTGATATTGATCACCACCAATGTACACAGCTACAAATTAAAGGTGTGATGAAACTGCAGTGCATCTATGCTTTAATTGTGATTTATGAGTGAATATGAATTACAAGTGAAGTGTGTATTTTAACATTAAAATACTTTATCCTTTCCCAGTTTAATGCGGAGATAACAATCAGCAAGCTACAGTATCCATAGGTTGACTTCCAGAAGACTGCAAATACTTTGGCTCTGTGCTGCTATTAAAAATATATATATATATATATATATATATATATATATTAATAAAAAAAATTCCAGTTTAGAAAACAAAATAATAAAGTAGAAACCCAATTGACTAGTTGTTTATCATTGTTGATGAGGGGCGGGGCAGTTGGAGTGTTGGGAAAACCTGTTTGGAAATGGTCATATTTTCTTGCATTCTATTTAGTGGTGAACAAATGGCACACATCCCCTTTAAAGTCTGAGTGCATTTGCTAATGATAGCACATACTGTGAAGTTCAGTGATTCTGTACTAGCCTATATGCTATTCTTTTTATTAATCATTTGTCTTATTTTCTGTTTTTGTGTGTTTTAGAGAGACCAAGGGAACTCCAAAATCAAGACAAACCAAGCTCAAGAAACAATGGAGCTGAAGCAAAAGCAGAGAAGATTGTGTCTCTGTTGATTCCTTTCTTCTCAATTACTATTATGCGCTGTATTTGAGACGTGTCTGCACTTAGTTATTGCAGCTCTTCAATAGCAGAGCTGCAATAAGCCTGTCTCTGCTGTTATGAATAAATGTCAAACATCTACCTAGAATCAAAACCTTTTGAATTGGGACTTCCCTGTTTTCTACTGCGTGTTCACTCAACCACAGTAGGAACAGCAATATTACATTTTATGTTGTTTATCTTGTCCAAAATGTGACAACATTTGGACGCACACATGACAGTGTCCTTAACATTTCTGACCTGTTATGGATCTGTGGGTAGATGGCATATTTAATCTAATGTGAATGAAATGTTGAGTACAGTCTGTTCAATTGGCTGTACTGAAAAAGAAAGAAGAAAACAAAAATAGACGTGACCTAAAATAATAAGACAATGCAATTATCAGTTAATACATACAAAAATATGCAATTGAATGGATTTGACATATATCAGCCTCATTTTCATGAAATTAAATGTGCCGTCTACCCTGACGTCCATTTAGATTTTTCTGGAATCCTGATGTTTTGACGAGATGCCTTGCTAATGCTTTTGTTATATGATAATGAATTGTTTAGTAAGCTGTTTACAGGTTATAAAGAGCTCTCCTGTTTTACACACTTTAGTTGCACTGAAACTAACTCACAAGATTTATGCATTTATTTTATCTATTTAATTTATCAATTTAATTTATTAATGTAACAGAGAAATATGTACAAGAGTTGTTAAAGATAAGCTAATGTTCATTTCTTTTTCTTGACTGACACAAAAATTAATTACCTATCTTTTTATGTATTTATTTAATTTAACTTAACATGAAAAACTGCTAAAGTGAAACGTTATATTTATTTTATTTATTTAATTTAACATGACAAATGGCTAAAGTGAAACATGTTATATTTATTTTATTTATTTAATTTAACATGAAAAATGGCTAAAGTGAAACGTGTTACATTTATTTGTTTTATGTATTTATTTAATTTAACTTAACATATGAAAAATTGTTAAAGTGAAACATGTTATCTCTGGTGTGTAACTGCTATGCTGACTTGAGTAGTCTAAGTTTAAGATACTAGTGCAAGTAAATTTTGGTTCACAACTTCTGTCTGAAGACCCTTTTTTTTTTTTTTTTGTACTGTTTTGACAAAATGAGATGCACAGAAGTAATGCATTCCATCAAAGTCCCTTTAAGGCGAGTTCGATCACTAAAACAACCATGTTTGTAACACCTCAGGGCAACTATTTTCTATGGATGCATGTACACCCATGGACCACTTTATTAAGTAAAGCTACTTATTCATGCAATTATCTAATCAGCCAATCATGTGGCAGCAGTGAAATGCATAAAATCACGCAGATACTGGTCAGGAGCTTCAGTTAATGTTCACATCAACCTTCAGAATGGGGAAACAATTCATCTCAGTGATTTTGACCGTGGCAAGATTTTTGTGCCAGGTTTTTACAGGCAAAATGGCCTTTCTGCTTAAGCTGCTCAGCAGGTTTCCATTCCCTCTGGCCATTTTCTCTTCTGAACCATTTAGCCATAAACTTTGGCACCATTCTTTACAACCTTGCAAGCCGGGATTTCCTGTAAGGAATGCAAATCTATTATCACATTTGAAATGTCAACATCATCGTGGCAGTGAGTTTTGCGTCACTCGTGTTTTTCTTTTGAAAATTAAAAAATCTTGTACCTTTTTTGACAAAACACTAATGCCTGGTTTGAGGTGCATGTAGGTTATATTTTGCAGCAGGGGCTTTTTCTCTGTCCCAGGCATTTACAATATGATTAAAAAAAAGCATTTAACTTAACTACCCAAAACCCTTGTGGAATATCTCTCTGCCTTTTTTGTTTGTTAAGTTTTACTGTTATTCCACCATCCAAACTTTTGGCATGTTGAGTATTTAGCTGAGGTGTTTGAGTCACACTACAGATTAGACATTCAATACAGTGGTTGCTATGTGCAGTATTTGCTTAGATGTCAACATTACATAGATTTGATTTGCAAATGAAAAGATCCCCAGGGGAAGAGAACATATGTACATCAACATTACCTCTCTTTGTTCTATCAGTTCTCTGACATCATTAACAGAAAGATAAATATATCCTCATTTTCATTTTGTGGAATGGTGTTTGGTCAGTCTGGGTCTCTGTAACAACACATAGATGTAGTCAACAGAACTGTGTTTTGCACATCTCACATCAGTATACAGATGTTTTACTGTATATCTTGTGTTCAGCATATCAGCATAACCCTTTAATTCAGTGAATGTCATTTAGATGTATTTTTAAAAGCTAATTTTTTTTCCTCTTTATTGTCAGTAAGCCCATTTAATACAACATTTTAAGTCGGGGCACAAGCTGAATAGTCAGTTTAGAGCTAATGATTAATCGTTACAATAATCGCAGAATAGTCTAATAATCATTCTAATAATCGTTAGATTAAACGAATATCAAAATAATCGTTAGTTGCAGCCCTAGTCAAAAAAACATGTATATAGTGCTGATACTTCACAATGTTGCGAGAACTGTTTTTATTTTTTTTTTACAGTGCCTCACCTGAGTGTGTAGGTGACATAAAGCAATGGTTCGAGGTTAGTTACGCTGATATCATTATACTTTAAGTGGTTATGACAGCCAACAGCTGCACAAGTTGAGCCTGAAATTCATTCCTCAAAAAAAAGGTTCTCCCTCTGGATCACTCGTTTCGGTAGGTTTTTTTTCATTGTGTCTGGAGAACAGAAAACAAAAACAGGCAATTAGTATCATCAAGGCGCCACGCAGTGTTGCTCAGTTTAAACTGGATAATTAGGATTCGTCCCGTATTTAAGAGGGAAAATTGCATTCAGTATGAAATCCATATGGGACGATGTTTGTCACATACTTTAACGTCACAGAGCCAAATTACTGAGAATATTTCACAAATCTAGTGAAATGGACCTGAAACATGTAAGTTATGTTTGTGTTTCGTGTCATCTACATACTCAGATGAGGCACTGTAAAAAAAAACAAAAAAAAAACAGCATGTTCAGCGCTACAGAAGCTCAATTTACTGTATCATTGTTTTCAGATTTTACTGCTTATTTTAAATATGTTCTTTGTTCGTAATCTTGTCCAACCTCTTTGGATATATCAATCGATAGGAGCTGTACTTTTATGCTGCTTGTTTACATTGATAATAGCTGCCCAGCCTGCCCATTGCATTGCTGGTCACCATCTTATGTTGTGTTTTGGGTACTGGACCCCCAGCATGGTATGCTGGTGAACCCACCAGGCTTTTAAACTAGCTTAACCTGCTCCATCAACTGATCAACCAGCTTCACCAGCTAGGTGTTGCAGGTGTAAAGCTTTCTGTGCTGTTTCACCAGCTAGACCAGCACCAAACCAGCACTAACCAGCATAAACCAGCATGGGAATTGCATGATGGATGAGCTGTCCACTTCAGCAGGGCGGGAGCATTCCAAAGATGGCCGCCAAGTGAATTGAATTTCCTTGTTTGGAAAGCACCTAAAACTGACAGTAATTCTTGCTCCATAGTAACGTTCTGTTTCCTGTTTACTGTCAGGTACTATATGTGCATCCCAAAGCGCACACTTCTGCACTATTCTACTCCATTTTGCAATGTAAGTAGTGTATGCTAACACTGAAAATGCAACCAAAAAAAGCGTACTATGAGTACCCAGATGATGCATTTCTCTAAGCGCCTTTACCAGTGGTTCTCAGCCTTTTTTTTGATGAATGCCCCCCTACTTCATTCCCTTAAAATGTGAAGACTGAAACTAATAATAAAATTGATATTGTTAATATATTTATATTATTTATTATATCATTAATTATTTCTTTTGATAATTTTAACAGTGGTATTTGTAACAAGACCGTAGTAAACACATGGAAGCATGGATCTTCTTCACTACCATGATTCTTATAAAACAAACTATGGCATTTTTGTAATTATGAACAGTAGACCAACTATAAACAAATGTAAAAACATCAAATACAAAATATTAAAATGTATATGTTGTAACAAAAATAAAAAAAAATTCCCTCACTCCCCTACTGTAGCCTATGACAAATTTAATAGAGTTCAAGTAGTGATATGATTATATTGATTTTTCTCCCTAAAGTACAGTTAGTGTAACTGTAGAAAATTCAATGGTGGTGATGTAGAATTCTGTGCCGAATACAAATGGTTTACACTTTTCGCACCTTGCTTTTAACTGATTCTCATAAAACTGCTGGTTTAAGAGCTTGAGCTTTAAGAGCTTTGCGCTCGCGCTGCTCTGTCCATTGGGCCGTATACATCTACAGAGCCATACAGGTGCATTAGCCGAGGTTGTGTCTCCGCCTGCGTATTTGACGCTTCTAAACCAGATACTTCAGATGCGTCCCTAGACTTCAAAATCAGATTTAGCGGTACAAATGCATACCAACCAATATAATTGAGAACCAACTGATATACTTCAAGTCTAGATAAATGGTTTAATGTGAAGAGGAACTTGATAGATTTGATCAGGACGATACATTTGATTTGTTGAGGCCAAGGTTGATGTGCGGCGAGGGGAGTGGGGGGTGCTCTGTCCTTTTCTGCATATCGTGGCGCTGTTTTGAGGTCCGTTCTACATAACGCGACGGCTCATTTTAGCTTATCGCAGCCGATTCGGCCCATTTTGCAGTCAACCCACCAGCCCGCTCGGTTCTCCTGATGGCCAGTCTGCCCCTGTTCGGCGCCAAAGTGTGTAGGCACACCAGGAAAATGCCCGGTATGACAGATTACCAGTCCAGCCCTGGATTTGATTATTATGACTGATAAATGCCCCCCATTTGTAAACTAACGATGTTAGTCTTTACTAATTTGCTCTCAGCACACCCTGGTATCCTTTGAACGCCCCCTGGTCTACATGGAGTGTAAAGCGTTGGACACTTGCAATCAGTGCTCACGGCTTGCCGTACATATTGAAAGGAGTGGAGTAACCTGGCTACGATGCTGGTCTGACAAAACAATTGTAAATAATGAGAATGTGGAGAACTAGCGAAACTTCAGTGAAGACAGCACTTTATAAGTGTGAGTTTAATGATTTACCAACTGTGTGAATATGTGTTGTTTGATATGTAAGTGTTGAACTGAGGTTGGCTAATGCACTAAATATTGAGGCAACACATGCATTTGAAATGTCAATTCCATCAGCTGTTAAACCGCAAGTGCTTCCATGTAGTAAAAAACAATTGTGGTCATTTGGTCGTTTTATTGTAAATTCTGTTTGCAATGACACTACAGCTTGGCTACCATTATTATTCTCCCATTGAAAAGCCCTGTGAAGGCACCATGTAAGCCAAAATCCCCTAGAGTAGATTATATTAACAGAATATACATTTTAAATGATCTAAGAGGTTTTGAATGTTCTTGATTTCAAACTTCATAGGTCAAAACTTACACATAAGCCCTTCAATCTGCTTTAAGAGACTTTCTTTCTTTCTCTGACTGTAAGACCTGTAAAACTTTCTAACATCAAGCATTTAAAAATACTTTAACTTTCAGACAAGATTTTGTCAAACAAATTTTATATTTTGTCTCGACAAACTTTACATTTCTAGGTCAGTACTTTTGTACCACACAAAATAACATATCAATATATTTTTTCCTAACCACCTAAGCCCATTTTATTGATTTTGTAACGTTGGGGAGAAATACAGTTATAGCTATGAATAGTATAATAAATGTTTTTATTTGACAGCATGTTTTATACAAAGCATAAAGCTTAACCCTATAAAGGCTATATGAAATAATAGTCAGAAAATTCAGATTTCAAATTTTTAATGAGTGGCTAAAAAAAACTAAATAAATCAATTAGAATCATGAAGGCAAAAGGGACCTATAAGCTGACTGGGGGCCCTCATAGTCACAGGGCAACTATTGAGAGGGCCTTGTGTAAGCTGACAGCTGTGAGGGCCACATATTCAAGCTTATAGAAATATTTGTTTTCAAAGCTGATGGGCAGCCAGACCAACGATTATACACAATAAGTATACAATCCAATTTGGTTTCCCATGGTCCCCGGTTCCTCTTGGGATATCTGTAAGACAAGAAAACAACAACATTGGACAACCAACAAAAAGTTTGCAACATTAGTGGTTTGTCAGTCAATAACAATTTTATTCTGTATTTTAATGTTTTAAATCTTCAGATTTTACACACCTTTGATAATAAGCTTTATGCTTTTGGAATCTTGTAGGCTTATAGGCTCTGTGATATGGTAGATGTAATTCCCTTCATCAGTTAATTGAAGATTGTTGATTTTGATGGAGCAATTCCCATTCACATATTCCTCAGGGAAAGTTTCAACTCTATTCTTGTACTTCAAATCTTGTCCTGCAACTGATTCTTTGCTCTTATTTATGGCATATACAACCATTTCTACCTTGGAATACCTTGAAATATTATTGTATCTCCAGTCTACAGTTAAATTTTTTTGAAGATGAATATCATGGAGCACTAAACATGGCAAGACCACCGAGCCACCAATAACACCCTCAACTGTGGACTGCTGAGAAACTGGAGAAGAGAGAGACAGAGAATCCATTAAGAGCACATTTAAAGTGCCATTAGTTTAATCTAAAAATTGATTATTAATGGCTCACCGTTGATCATAGAAATACAAAGATGATGAAGTTCCAACTGTGAAAAAAGTAGATAAATACATGAACAAGTTTGTAACCAACTTTTTACTTTTCTAAGTTTCAGAAATATATTTTCCCACATATTCTCCATCATCCACAGTTATTGGCAATGCCCCGTGCTATTAAAAGACTTCTCTATGATTTATTCTCTATTACATTATACAGTATATGCCATTTCTTATCATGCTCACCACAGATTGCATATCTGTCCTTTCTTGAAAATGATCTTACTAAGCCCATCGGATGTCAGTGGTGGAACAAAAATACACGCATTTTGATTAAAATGATCAATTGATTGATAGCTCAACACCACTGACATTTGAAAATCATGAGGTTTAATAAAATTAAAATATACAAACACAAGATTGCACTAAAATAAAGCATGAGCCACAACATGAAACCCAATACATATACATATATCAGCCTTGTACGTACAAAGTAAATTCACAGAATTAGAGATTTTGCTGTAAAATGTTGCTTTGTCGTAAAGTCTAAACAAGGACACTAGTACACAAAATTCTGCAAAAAGCAACAATTCTTGAATATTCTGACTAAACGCTCTCTCTGTGGCTTGCGTTAGCACCTAATGCTAAATGTACACTCAAACCTCGTGTCCAACAGAATGGTGTACCAAACTAAGCTTTCTTTATCTACAATTCAAAATTCATTAAAGCATAACTAGGCCTACCTGTTGCCCATGGTGCTTAAATTATAATCTGTATCATCCAAATGATGAGATTTAACAAACGGTTGTAACCTCAAATGCACGTTTATCTTTGAATAACATGAAAATCAAAATGGCCTCCATGATCTACTTAATGATGACGCTGCTTGCATACGCAGCCGATATTTAACATACATTATATGTTTCAACAATAAAAGTCTAAGCTTAATGAAATTGTCTTTTTTATTAGAAGTGTCTAGGATGGGACAAAGGTATTTTGTGAAAATGTTAATGATTACTGAATAATAAATAGGATAGAACAAAAAACAGACCATTAGCCTAACAAAGTTAGTTTTAATATTAGTCTATAGGATTATTTATGTTTTAGATGTACCATATTACTCAATTAGATAACAGTAAATAGTGAAGTTAAAATTGCAGTTTGTTCTACCATTAAAAAGTTTGTTTTTACACACCTTTGTGCTCTTGTGTTGGACTGGTGAAGTTGAAATATGCCCCTCTTGATTCTGAAGTTGATTCTTAGTGGGAAATGTTCTTTATCTCACATTATTCCTTATACATGACACCTGTAATCAGTTACACAGTATGAAGTCCTTCTCCTGCTTGTCCACTTTCTTTTGACATTCTCGCCCGTCAATTGTTGTTTCGAGGAAACCCTCAACTCTCTCAATAGTGAGACATAAAGATGAAACTTTCTGTAGAGAAAATGAAAAGAAAGGATAAGGAGAAAGAACTTGCCTGTCAAAAAGTCTTTGTCAACCAGATGTTGAAAACTGAGATTTTCCAAAATAATTGTTATCTGCACACACACACAAACACAAACACACACACATACAAAAAGATACAAATTAAATTGAGACACATTGAGATAACTTACCTTTTGTGTTTGCCACAATCCAGAAATATCCAGGACAAAAATACCTCACAGTGACAATTCTCTTGCTCTCTCATTCTTCTTCTTGGAGCTGTAACATACAAGACAGTTGTTTCTTGGAAACACAGAGCACAATATGTGTGCAATTTAAAAGGAGGAACAAAAGTCACAAGGTGAAACAACGTAATTAATTACACACATCTGAATAGGAAAATAGAATAATGCCAAGCTATTGCGTTGGTCTCTGAATGTAGTATTTGCTTAGTCTGTTCAACTCCTTTGATTTAAATCACACAATAGTTTAACACAATATTTAAATAGTGGAGGGAGAACCCATTGGAAAGACTCAGCTGGGGGAGCCCATTCTCATCTGGCTTTACAATAATTGAAATTCCAAACGTAGGTTCAGGAGGAGCTTGTTCATTATTTCCCAAGGATATATCGCCTACTGTAGGGAAATATAATAATGATTATAGTCTTTGATGCCAATAAAAGCAGTGCTCACTGCTCAGTAAAATGTCTTTGGCTTTCTGGCTGGTACAGGCTGTAGTTAGGCAACACCAAGCAATGCTGTCTACTGTTTGTTTGTTTTTTTATTGTTTCTAATCTAAACTTTTTCATTCGGTCAAAACATGCTATTTTCAAAAGAGATATTTTACTTAAAATTTGACAATGTCACTTTAGCACAAGCGCTATGAAAGAATTCAACTTGAATCTGGATCACCACTGAGAAAACCACTTTAAATTGTA
The DNA here is from genome assembly GCA_032164185.1 of Moxostoma hubbsi. Classification (NCBI taxonomy): domain Eukaryota; kingdom Metazoa; phylum Chordata; class Actinopteri; order Cypriniformes; family Catostomidae; genus Moxostoma; species Moxostoma hubbsi. The sequence goes on along the minus strand of JAVLUX010000163.1, from coordinate 945,394 downwards.
CAGCTTTTTCCTGTAAAAATGGAAGTTGAACACAATAGCAGTTTGTGTCACTAAAGTTCCTTAAACAGTGGTGAAATGCATGACATGAAATCCAAACTACAAATTTTTATTTTTATTTTTAAATAAAAAAATAAAAAAAGGCGAAGCAAAGCAGGCAATGGGATAATAGGGTAAGGCAACACAATATAAGCAAGAAATTATAAACAATGTGAACAAAGATTCTCTGTATACTCAAGCACATATAATAATCCAACAAAAGCTGTGGGATTGGTAGGGGAAAGGTAGGAGTGCCACTGAATTTTCTTTTAAAAATAAAAATGCAAATAAATTAATCACTTTCACTTGACAAATATATAGACATGAAATTAAAAAGTATGTATTATTTATAGAAATCATTTTTGTTTAACATTTAAATTGCATATGAAAAAGCATTTAAGCGTTACTTTTCTTACAGTAACTCATTTGCCTGTTTCTTTTCCTTTTGATCAATTAGCCAAATGCTTTTATCCATTCAGAAATCAAGTTAAATAATGCAACTGGACAGTTCACATGTAGAAGTGACCGATAAGTTTAGTTGACTTGATGTCCACAGAGTGCCCACCATCCTTGCACACATCTACAGACATGCATCAAAACTCCAAGTGAACTGGTCACTGTGGAAAATTCCAACACCGGTACACTGTACTGTAGGCAGGTCTCTGATATGGTACAGAAAACCAGATTTGAATGAATCGAGAAAGAGAGGTGAGACTGGTTCTGTTTCTGAATACGGCTACAATGAAGCTATAAACAAACATGTGTACAGACCCAAGATGGTTTAGGTGTGTAAAGAGTGTAACATTAAAACTTTATGAAAATTGTTTGTGTGCTGGACAAAAGACAAACAAATTTTAAGATACTCTTCAATAATAACGTGCTGTATTGTATACAATGTGCAAAGTCAATATCTTCAGCATCCAGGGCACCCTCACAAATCTACTCTCTCACAAACCAAACATCAACGCCTCATCAACGCTGCTATAAAAATGCAGAGTGCGCCTTTCCTCCGGAAGCCGGCTTCTATCTCCATGTGTGCACACATTAGCATCCTCAAATGTCCAGGAAGAGGGCAGGGAGGGTACAGGCCATGATAGATGCATGCTGTGGGATTGGAGCACGTGTTGTGGCCAGTGGGCATGGATGCCAGGTTGCCCTTTCCCTCACACATTCCACGGCCCTTGGGAACACAGGCAGTCACTGAATCCGCCGCCCCTCACATGGATAAATGAGCACATTGTGGCCGATGGACCACGGGCATGTCCTGAACCATTGGACACTCCCCTTCCTACACAATGTCCCCTTTCACTGCGAGGATGTCAGATTCCTCTTTATTTTGACCACCATTACCCATTGAAACATTTATTCCTGTTTTTGGAAATGTTTCTGTTTATTATATTTCCAATGAATGGCCTGACGCTACACCCAATGTGTCTGCCTTTTACTCAGCCCACCTCAAGTGCCATTAGATATCACACCTGTCTCTGTAAAATCCCTAGGCTTGGTAAACAGTGTGGTCAAATTTGTCCACAATGCTCTGGTAATTTTACACTCATTCGTGAACAAAATGAATCAGCCATCTCATTTGTGAATGAGGATCTGCTGACTGGCTGAACAGAGGAGGCATATCATTCATTCATTTAGGCAATCTTGTTGAAAAAAGGGGTCAATATATATTATGAAGAAAAGTTACTGAAGACCACACGATATAATAACATAAAGACGATATTAAATAATTTTTAAGCTAGTGTTGTTGCAATTTTTGTATAGCTTGATAAAAAGGCATGCTCAGTAGTTCACAAAATAGTACTTGTTGTCATTTGTGGGAAAAAACTTACGATACTTAAAAACTCTGGAAAAGTTTCTTAGTAAATGTAGACATGCAAATTTTAATACATTATAATTAGACTTGTTTCGGTCGTGAATTATTCGTTGGGTGCTTTAGTTCGATGCAATGACTCAAAACATAAAAGATGCAAATTTGTCACAATCTGCTGGTGCAAAAGCATAACTAGCAGAAATGGTCACTGAACGAATCAGTGAACAAATTTTTAGTGAATGAATTCAAAAGACCCTGGGATGAATCGAAATCCCCACCACTATTAGGCTATGTATAATTTGTTTTAAACCAATGATTTGGAGTGCTGTCCAGGTCATGTGATTTCAACAAATGAGGAATCGTTACATCATACTATTTCGAAACATTTCAAAATGTTTTGCGGTTGGACGTTAGGGTGTTTGATCCCACAGTGGAACCCTGAACCCAGTTTATCAATAGCTTAGGATTAATAAAATCATAAAAGGCCCTATTTTAACTAGCTAAACATGCTAATTCAAGGCACCAAGAGAGAGGAGATTGACAGAGCAGAAAGATAGAGAGAGAAGAGGGCTCGTCTGACCCAAATATGCAGCCAAGCGGTCCTCAGCCAGCTGGACTACCTCCGTCAGCGACGCCGGGTGATGGCACTGGACCCACCTAGCTGTCCTTTTCAGTCACCAGCTGATTAACCACTCCAGTACCACTAGATCGGGCCACACCTCGCCGTTGCAATCTTCAGCCAGCGGCGAGGGCTCCATGACAGCTCATCATTCCTCCTCCAATATCCTTTGTTTCGGCACCAATGTGGCAGCCCTCTGAAATTGCAAACGTAAGACATTTATTGTACATACACTTTTCAGTGTCACACATAATGGGGTTCTTTTCAGCACCACATAAAATACATGCACTGCTTTTCAGCAGTCATGTCAAACATATGTGTAGTGGGTTTGTAGTGCGTTCGTTTATTTATTTTTTAGGGGACGTTACGGCAAAACGTGTATCACGTAATTTCTGCCCAAATGAGTTAATGGGTGTAAGGCGCGATGCTGTGTGAGACACACATATGGTTGTTTGTCATTTAGCTTTCTGCTAGGTTTGTTGGAGCCTTTGCCTTTGGAGAATTGTCACTTACACTGTGATTTGATTATCTTCTGCCTTTCTGCTTGTAACTCAGGGGAGGTTGGAAGTACCTGTCGTAAATGTAGGTACTCAGGATCGATGGATTTGGCCTAAGGTAGTTCTTGGAGAAATTCATCTAGTTTCATTGCAGCCAACAACACAAGTAGAGTTCAATTCACATAGATCCACTTGAGAGCTTGAAGATATAGATCAAGCTGTGGCAGTAGAAGAATTCCCTTCAGTGGATTTTTCACAGTTAATTTGGCCTAATTTGTCTTCACAGGAAGAATTGGAGGCCCGTAATCTTCTGGAGAGGTATAGTGACATCTTTAGTCATGGGGAAGGTGATTTGGGGTGTATTACTTTGGTCGAGCATACAATAACTTTGCTGGATGAGACTGGATGAGTTATTGTAGGTTAACTCCTTCTCAGTACGATCAGGTAAAGATGCATATTCAAGAGCTGGTAGATCAAGGGGTAGTTAAGCAAATTTGCAGTCCATATGCTTCTCCAATTGTTGTTATGCAAAAGAAGGATGATTCGATTAATCATCTGATGTGTAGACTATCGACAGCTGAATTTGAGAACTTGTAAGTATGCTTTTCCTCTCCCACAGATTGAGGAATCCTTGGTTGCTTTGGATGGGGTTAGGTTGTTCAGCACCTTAGATCTAACTAGTGGATACAACCAGGTTCCCGTAGCCAGTCAAGATCAGGAGAAGACAGTGTTTTGCTCTCCCTTTGGGCTCTTTGAGTTTACTAGGATCCCCTTTGGGTTGTGCAATGCACCAGGTACCTTTCAGCACCTTATGGATAGGACATTTGGCAATCAACGATTTCATGCTTTGCTTTTATATCTTGACGATGTAGTGGTCTTTTCAACTTCCTTTCAGCAGCATTTGGAGAGGTTAGAAATGGTGTTGGGATGTCTCCAGCAATACCACTTGAAATGTAAGCTACAAAAATGCCATCTATTCCAGACTGAGCTGAAATATCTGGGGCACATTATTTCGGCAGAGGGGGTACCTACTGACCCTGAAAAGGTTAGTGCCGTTGCCCAGTGTCAAAGGCCTAGTAATGTGACGGAATTGTGTTCATTTTTAGGTTTTTCTTCATATTATCATCGATTCGTTGAAGGGTTTGCTTCAGTTGCCATGCCCTTGCATAATTTGGAGGGAGCTTTACAAGGTGGTAGGAAACCTGTTCATAGAACTCCAGGCTTCTTTGAACAACATTGGACTGATAATTGTGAGAGAGCCTTTGTGACCCTTAAAGAGAAGTTGGTGCATACCCCGGTGTTGGGGTACTGCCCTATTGGTTATAGACGGGTGGGTATACATATACCCCGGTTACACATAGACACACACATACACACACAGACAGAACATTTTTAAAAAGCCTTTATTAAGTCATTCCTATTGGTTTAAAACATACCACAAACCAACTTTGTGTCTTACAAAGCCTTCATTCATGGAAGTGTTGTGATTCCCAAGGAGGCCTATAATACCTGGATAAAGCTATCTGTTAGCATCCCCATTAATTTCAATGACAGTCCATCATTTATCTCAAAACATAAAGGCTATCTCAAGATAAGTTCCTGATGTTAGTGTTACAGAGCTCTTCTGTGTAGAGAATTTCCATAGAGGTGCTACACCACTTCCAGTTTTAAGACCAACTCACCTATAGGTTCAACTTTTTATTGAGTGTCGTCTGATACAACAGTATACAGTAAGAGGTGTGTGTGTATTTAAGCAATTGTCCTAAATGGTGTGTTGTTTGAACAAAAACAAGGAACAAGACAGACTGCAAATATGGATTGCTATCTAATTAGGTTCACACATTTAACTTACGTTTACACTTTTCCACTTACGTGTGTCTTCACAAAAAAATATATAAATCTGCTGAATTCAATGGAGCTTACTTCCATTATGATGTTTATGTCAGATTTATGTCACTTTTGCAAAATCTTTTGATACATTATTTAATATTTGATTTAGAGTTTCTGTTTGTGTGCATGTGTGTGTGTGTTTGTGTAGTTAGGGACAAATTTATCCCCAGAGGTTACAGTAGCTAAATATGACCAAACCTCCATTTGGGGACATTTGGGGACATTTGGGGACTTCCTCATTTGGATAAATTATAAATTATAATAAAAAATAAAAAAAAAGATTTTATTTTAAGGTTAGGGTTAGTCTATAATTATCTGTCTGGCCTATCTTGTAAGACAAAACTAGTAAAAACAAAAGGGTACATTACCCACATTCCCACTATCGGGCCAAATGAGGGTGTGCTAGTGCGTGCCAGGGCCAGTTGCATTCCCACTGTCTTCCAAGGCTGTGTTACACTTCAAATTTGTATGCCCTTCCCTTGCTAACTTCCCTAATGGACTTAGATGTTCGTCATTGCTTACGCTGCACAAGTGTTAACTACTGGACAAAAGCCGAGCAGTGGATTTAACTGAAACTAAGCCCTTAATCACTGATGCTGATGTCAATTTGTAGGATTATTTAGTGAATTTTGCACCTGAGAAGACTATGTTCGGAGACTGATGCAGTCAAAGATTCAGGTAAATTTAGTTGTAATTTAAAAGGCTTATGTATAAAACTTTATGTATAAAGTCTGTAAAGAATGTATTTTTTATTGGAATTAAATGTTAGAAAGGATTAATCATGTTTTACCAATTGAAAAGTTAACATTAAAGAGAACACACCAGGTATGGCTGTGAAGTATTATATATATCTTTTCTAAACTACATTACTGAAATAACCTCACTTCCATCAAACACTAAAGTTGTGTTGTTTTAGTGTTTCTTTTGTCTAAAGAATCCGATCTGACTGTTCAGACTGAGACGCATGAACAAAAATACGATTTTAATTGGATTCCAAACCACCTACCAATGTGGTTTGGATTAGGCTTGTAAAAATGTAATATAATGTGTTTTTGTCCTGCTCAGACTACAAAAATCTAAAATGATTTGAGTGACAGCATCCAAAAAAATCTGATTTTTCTGCCTGTGTGAATTATATCTACAAATAATAATGAGATCAGACTGTGTACGTCTAATCAGGCTGCACAAACCACTTACTTATTCGATACTGGATCAGGCATTAATTAAATGGTAAATCATTTGAAATAAAAATGCCTCATTTAAAGTGTCTTACGACACAGTCGCTCTTGACAACACATAATTATTTGGTTTATATCAGCACTGAAGAAAAACTGTGAAAAAAAGTTGAACAGGCTTGTAGTGGGGGGAAAAAATTAAACACTTCAACCCCAGCCCCAAACTATTTTAACTTTAGCTCACTTTACACTCCAAAGGCAGAACAAAAACCACATACATAGCATTTAAAGGTGTGCTCCCACAGAACTTTTAATGCAACACAGAGGCAGCTATGAAAAACATTTATACAGGAATCACAATCAAAGGAAACAATGTATCATGCTCTTAAAATTGGATTACACAACACAGTGCACAATGACTGACATTGAAAGCGAAGGTTCAATCAACAAGAAATTGTTTTTTAAGGTCAGATTTGGAAAAAAAAAAAGTGTTTAAAAGTTATAAGAAGAAGAATAGTCAAACGGAGAAGGATTTAACTGATGGTGTTAATAGATGATTTGACAGGGGAGACCCTAAATAAGGCCAGGACACAATTCAAATCCTCCAAATTAGTGCACTAACTGGCTTGCTTGATGGATCGGCTGGATTACAATATTTGTTGAATTAATTTTATTTCTATCTTCACTTTGAAACTGGGAGATATTGGCATATTTTTCTGAAATATAGCTGGGGTCAAAAGAAAAGTACGATTTGTAATGTAGTGAAATAAAATTTAATGAAAATACTCTATAAATAAAATACTAATAAAACACAGATACCTGTAAAAATGGTTGCAGAATAGAAGCATGTTGTTGGTGAATACCATTGGCTGATTGTCAGTAACTTAATGGAACTGCACATTACACTGGAAACGCAACATGACTTCAGTCAACGAACACACCTTTTCTATTTTGACATGGTGCAAAACTACTCCAGCCACTTTATTTTCTACTTCTGTCTGAAATAATACAGTGCATGTTTTCTAAGACAAAACAGACCGTCTGAGCTCAACCATTGATATAACTGCTTAGGATATTACACAGAAATAAGGCAAAATGACAGATAAGCTAAAACAACAAACAATAAACACAATCCATGGTGTCTCATGGGTCCCTTTTCCTCTTGGTCCATCTGTAGGACAAAACAATTGGGGAGACAAGAACAGTTTGCAATGTTAGTTTGGGTTTGGTCAGTAACTACCAATTTCATTCAGAACTTAAAATCATCACATTTTTCAAATACAATCTTCTTCACATTTAACTCACCTTTGATGACAAGCTTTATTGTTTTAGCATTCTGCACATCCAGTGGCTCTGTGATATGACAGGTGTACATTCCTGAATCCGTTTCATCAAGATTGTTAAGTTTGAGGGAGAAGTTGCCTCTCCCGTACTCCTCAGGGCAAGTTTCAGTTCTTTTCTTGTATGATGGGTCTTGATCTGCAACGTTTACTTTGCCTTTAATTACGTCATACACAACCTTGCCGTTCTCGTGTCTCCAGTGTCCCTTTATTTCTTGAGATCTGTTTTGAAGCTCAATGTCATTGAATGAACATGGCAAGATAACTGAGCCTCCAGTAAACCCCACAACTACTGTGACCTTAGAAGAAACTTGAAAAGAGAACAAAAACTTTTTAAAAGGTTTGGCATTTTGCATGTGGCATAGAACTGCATTTATTTACAAATTGATGGTTGTCTTTGTTAATTGCTCACCTTCAATAATCAGCAGAAACACACAAATGATGCACCAACTGTACAAACATAAGACAAAATACTATTTATACTTCCATAGTTCACAGAGTTTGAGAAAGAGCTTTCCCACCATTCACATTCAAAAAAATACCCAACAAAGATATAATAAATATAGTCTTAAATAAAGCAATGGCACTAACAAGAAACCCACCAAACTGTATATACAAGCCTTTACTTAGAATGTACAATTGACAGATTTAAACAGAAATTAGAAATATATAGGCTATACTGTGTGTGTCTGTGTGTATATTGTGTGTAAAATGTAGTTTTGTTGTAAATATCAGTATATACTAGGAAATTAAGGGCAAAAAGCAACACGTTTTCAATGATTTTGACTCTCCCTGGCCTGCTAAAGCTAAAGCTAACTAGAAAAAGCCTCATTACAAACAAAAACAAAAAATGGTATTCCAAATTTAACCATCTTTTATCGAAAAAACAACAGTCAATTTCATGGTCTTTGTTTGTACACTATTATATTGTTATATATTATATATTCTATTCTAGCAAACAAAACAGCTCTATGGTTGCATGGTTGATTACGACTTACGTGTTACCATGTGCTACCATGCTTTCATCTATAATGGTTACTTTTAATTACATTAAAACATAACATACCTAATGTTGCCCATGATGCTCAGATTTGTCATAGATATCACCCAAATTATGAGATTTAACAATTAAAACAATTTCTCGATGCCAAGTTAATGTAGCGTAACCTGTTCACGCAATCCATAAATGGTCCATGTGACTGCAACGTAGCAACTATGTAACGATGACGCTGCCCGCACACGCAGACAATATTTTCAGCTGTCAGGAAAACTATAAACTAAATTATAATAAATAATAAAATTTACTCTGCATTATATTTACTCTTAATTTGGATCTACACCCCTTCCCACCCCTCTTAATATTATGTTGTTGCTTTATTAAAAGTGCCTTTAGTGTGGGCAATTTCAATTAAATAACAGTTTATATCTAACGTTATCATGTTTTACACACCTTTGTGACTCTGTGTAGGTCCTGTGTTAGACTGGTGAAGATGTCCCAGAAAATCTCCCCCTCCTTGAGTTAATTTTTAAGAAGAAATTCTTTCTGTTTCACATTATTCCTTATAGAGTGCATTACACTTGTTTTGTAATCAGTGCAGAATGTAGTCCAGCCAATCAGGTTTGTTGTTTCAAGAATGCCGAGATTCCAGTATGCCTCTCAGTAGTAACCTGCAAGCATTTCAAAATTATGAAGAGAATATTAAAAGAAAATATAAAGAGAAAGAACTTAAAAGAACTGGATTCACAACCTTTTCTGTATGGATTAGCCTTCAAATTAATAATGTAGCAAATTGAGATTAAGATTTTTAATTAATTAACAAATACATTTTGTGTTATCTGCAAAAAACAAACAAAACAATTATGAAAAAAGATTTTACAAAAATATACAGTATGACTTAAATTGAGACACATTGACATAACTCACTTTTTGTGACCCAGAAAGATCTGCCTCACAGTGACAATCATTTTTCTCTCTCATCCTCATTGTTGAAGCTGCACCTGCTGCTCTGACGTACTGTACAGGTGAGGAAACACAAGAACATTTATACTGTATGCAGGAATAGGAGGAGCACACACGTCACCTAATGAAACAAACCTAAATGGCATAAAGTCAAGCAGTAAAGGTCTCTTATGACGGAGCTTGATCAGCATGCCTGCTCTTCTAAAATGTCCAGCAAAGCATCCGAATATTCAAAAACTGGGAAAAGATTGTCTAGTATATTTTCTACATCAGTCCAACTCATAGATATGAATGTTTGTGATTCTATTTCATGTGAATGAAAATCTCTCAGCCAAGCTTTTAAAGCTTGTTAGCAAGTGTAATGGGCATTTCCTTTGTCTCGTTTCATGAGAAAATCTGTTTGAAAAACAATGTTTCTCTTAATAAATCTCCAGGTCCTTGGTGGCTGGTTTTGGTATCAAACCTACAGTTGTGTTCACAGTTTAAACATAACCCCTACACTTTTTGTTTTTATTTTTGGGAGAAAACAAATACCCATGTATTGACACTGTGGGTGTCACTTATAGACAGATGATAATGCTGATGTCACATGAGGAGTTTAGTGCATTATGTGTGTTTGACTGTGGCTGTGAGTTGGACTTCCTCTTGCAGTGATGTTTGAATAGTTTCCCTTTCTTTTTTCCAACCTCTAAAATACATTTGCATCCAGCTTCTAATCTGTAAGTGTTTGATTTATATCTCATAGATCTACTTATATGTGTCACGGATCCACCGGATTCCATCTCTAACGCCACACTCTGCTCCCTCTCCCTCACTGCACATAGCGCTCACTCTCCCCTGAGTTGATCACACGCACCTGCACATCATCAGTGATTAAACAAGGACTGCATAAGAACCCCACAATCATTGTCTGTTCTCATTGTTAGTGTTTCCCCGGAGACTACAGACTCCCTAGTTTGTTTAGACTTACCTGTAATTATATACTTACCTTTTATTGTTCCCCTCATCAGAGTTTCGTGTTAGATCATCCTCCGTTTGTTCCCCAGTGTTTGGATTCTCCTGTTTCGTTTAAGTTTCCTGTAAAGACCATAAGATTTTGTGAGTTTTCCCTTCAACTGCATATTGTTAGATTTCCCTGTTTGGAGTTTATTCACCTGCTGTTCGTATCATACCTGTGTCTGGATCGCCTCACCTGTTTGTTACTCCTCTTGCCATTCCCTCTGTCAATAAACACCGCGATTGAGTCCTTCCCTCTGCCTCTGTGAGTTTCTCCATGACAATATGGTGTCTAGCTGCAAAGACTTTAACAGATCAACTAACAGATTTGGGACAAAATGTGATCATAAACTGTGATCTCAATGAAAATTATGATTATTGGTTATTATCAAATTTACAAGGTTCTTGAGTGATGATACTATGCTCTTTCTCAACTTCAACTCCTTATTACTAAAATAAAAGATTCAGACAAAAATATTCACTGCAATCTAAACATATATTTATAAATTATGTAACGACTGATGAATTAGGAGTTTATTACTGTATGAACACAAACATTCCTCCAAAATTTGGCAATAGCACAAAACTACACATAATTGGTATGTGTTCCTTCAGTCATACAGTACAGATTTTCAGTGCCATTTATCATGCTTTCATTCATTCTAAGACTGCTCTTTCAATATACTGAGGTGTTTTTTTCCACACAGTGTGAAGGGTATAAACACAGTTGAGTCAACAGATTCTGGGATTTTCCAAAAAGTGATGCATGCATACTTGATTTTCAGTTTTTCCTTTGCCCATATCAATATAAACCAGCTGAAAATCATGTATACCTATCAATATATTATTTTGATTTTTAATCAAATTAATTACAAGATGTCCCGATTCATTAATCGTAATTAGTTGCATATACAAATATTTGCTGAGAAAGCCCCTCATATAACAATAATAATAATAATAATGATAAAATCATAAACATCAAATATTTTTAGATCACTGTCAAGTTAAATATAGTTTAATACTTAGAACACATCTTGAGATCTTAGTTTGAATTTGTGCTCCATCAAGTGTTTTAAACGCAAGAACGTAAGGTAATGTTTGTGTTGTGTGTCTGCTGAAGTGTTGTTTTCTTCACTGTATAAACTGTGCGTTGCTCATACAGCTGAAGTTGAACTTACTGCCCTCTGGAGTAAACAGTTGGTACTACAAGCTTGCATTTCTCAGGAATCTTCCTCGAATTGTGATAAATTGCATATTTTGTAATAAAATTAATCGCACTTAATTAACACATTAAATCAACAACCCTAATTCTTTTTCTTCTAGCTTGTGTTATTGTGCAGACAAATTTGATTAGGGGGTGTTGTGCTTAGCGGTATTAAGAGGCACAGTCTGTGTTCAGGTTAATACAACTGGTAATGTATCACAACAGAGCATGTATGCATTAAAAATTACTACAGAATTCATGAACAAAATTTTATTCATACATGACAGAATGCCATTTTCCAATAACAAACATATACTGTACAGTAGGTATGACTAATTATTAACAGATTAGTAGCTAATTCAACAACAATTAAATCTTTCCAAATCAAACTTTCAGGACATTCATAACTACATTCATGTATTTTCAGTTTTAACTGTCTTAAGTATTAAGCATTGAATAATGCAATTATACTTAATGGGTTATTCATTAAAGTTATACAATGTTAATATATTTTATATTACATAAACTACCAGAAAGTTGCAATTCTGCATCTGTATATGCTGTTACTTTTATTGTTTTTCTGTGAAAAGCCAGATCAGTGGTCCCCAAACTTTTTACCTTGAAGCCCACTCCACTGATAAACTCCATGTCTACACATACAGCATATGCATATCATAATTGTACGTTTCTCATGCCATGGATCTGCTCATGTGCGCATGTGAGAGTGTACTGTCATCGATGGCCGTGAGAAATGAAAACTGATGATTATAAAACAATGATTTTTGGGAACATGCTTTGCCATGGATTTTGCATAAGCACGATAGACACGATACTTGATACATTTCTAGGGGTTGACATTTCTACTGGTCTATTATTATGGTCACTCTATGTGCATGACAGGAAGAGAGGGAGGGAGAGGACAGAGCTCAAAGCCATGTGACAGTGAAAAAATGTGCTTTTAACACAAAAATAACTAACGCACCTCATTTAACAGTATTTGGTATATATGAGGGAAGACACATTAGGGAGATTTAATTCTGATGGTAGGCTGCAGTAATAAGTTTCATTTAAGTTAACTTTGGCCATTAGATCACCTGTTACTCATGATCATTTTCTCTCTTTACAAGCAGTCATTTTCACACGCTAATGCGAGTAAAACGCTAGCACTGTAGAGCCATGATCATTGTAAATAATTCACTAAATTTACAGTATCCTAACTTTGTAAATTATTTGTCATTATTATTATTATTATTATTATTATTATTAATAATAATAAAAAACAAATATTTGGGAACCTTCATTTCTTATGGGGGGTCCCTAATGCCTTATTGTTGTTGAACAAATTCTGAAGACAATGATGAAACTAAGACAGAACTTTGTTATAGCTGATTTGGCAAGATGCTGTAACATGATCAGGTCAAACACTGAAATTTCTGATAGATGTTATGCCAAGGATTTTATTCAATGGCTGCCCTGGGAAACCATAAAGCCACTTTTCCACAGACTTTTAAAGACGATTTCCCAAATACTACTTTTGCGACACTACTACACCAGTAATACTCTGAAGTATCTAGTATCAACCTCTCCATCTGGAATAGGGATTTTCATTTCAGAAACGTATGGTGACAAATGCAGTGACAGGTACATTACGTCTGGATTTCTGGACTATTTGCATGCTGGAGATGAAGTGATGGTGGACCAAGGCTTCACCATTAGTGACCTGCTGGAGGAATGTAAGGTGAGGTTAGTCATGCCAGCTTTTACAAATGACTAATGAGGAGGTCACCGTCACACAACGCATTGCACATGCCCATGTCCATGTTGAGCGAGCAATAAGGCGTCTATAGGTCTACAAGATTCTCTCACAAACTGTCCCTATTAATCTGGTCCCAAAATTTGATAAAATATTACAAATTTGTGCTGCTCTTGTAAATCCAAGAGGAGAGCTTATTTCAGGAAAGGAAATACCCAACATCCAACACATTTAACATTACTCATTCAAATAGTATAATCTGTTCAAACATAAGCATGAATTTAATATTAATACACTGCTGTATATTTTATTCATTTGCTGCTAGGTCTGTATTTGCCATAAATACACTGCAATATGTATATAAATGATGCATATGCTGCTGTTCTTGTCTGAATATTTATAACTGTATATGTATGTTTTTATTGTATCTGTAATGTATTAAAATGTCATTTTTGGGTTAACTATCCCTTTAACATATAAGATGTGACAACAAATAACAAACAAACAAATACTTGCGCACAAGCTGCAGGTACTTATAGCAGAGCTTCATCTTATTTTCTGCAAAATCAACTAATTTGGGCAGCATGTGTAAAAAGTAAAAATCAGCATAGTCTTTGTCGAATGGAATGCCCATTTCAAGGTGTACAGATGGAGTCCAGATGACCAGCTTGCAGCTATATAGACCCAGACACATCATGATCAGTTGGATCAAAAAGGAAGATAAAATTACCCTGCACAAAAATTTGATCAATATGACTTTTTAACACACCTGAAGGTAGTATTCATCCTTTCCATTGGGAAGAGTGACGTACTGCCCATCTGCATGTGATATCACTGTGTGGGCGACTCAGAAACTCTCTGAGTGACACAGAGCTCTTGAAGGGAATCTTGACTTCTAGGAGCTGTGTTGAGTCAAGAATCCCATCTGGGCTGGCTCCCAGCCAAGGATGATCAGGGTGCACCACCAGGTCTTTCCTCTTTACAGCATGCCCTTGGCTCTCCATGTGTTTGATGACATTATTCTAGTTTTCTTGTCCATACTTTGTTGCACTAGGTCGACTAACGCTGGGTAAAAATGTTCATTCGGGAATTGTCTTGGGTTAGTAGTACTCCGTTTGGGGACTTTATTTGCTCTTCTGGCAGTTAGACGCAGCTTCCTGGCATCATGTTATAACTGTGAAGCTCTTTGAACCCTGGTTTCTTTCATCAGCAAAGCTGCTTGGATGGGATATAATGTAGGCTTCATCAAACATATTGCACTCCTACAACTTTGCATTATGCTGTGTTCAGTATGGGATACCTCTCAATCCTGTTGGATTAGAGCTGACTTTCTGTCCACATCTGCTCTAAAACTTTGCAGACGAAGACCATCTGTCTGTAGCTGAAATAGTTGGGCCATCGCAGATGAATTTACATGACTAATACAATCTGTATGTGTCCTAAAAATGTTGGGGAAGTTTGTGATATCTGGAAATGATATTGATGGTCCTGGATAGGTGTGGCGTTGTCTGTAGTGTTTAAAGCCTATATGCTTTGCTTTCCTTAGCCTTACAGTCTTGCTCACACCTGAATTCCAGAATGATAATAAAAGTAATAACACAAAGAACACTAAAAATAACAATCATCATCTTTTTTATCATTACTTTACTTACCTTCCACATTATTGCAGCTGTGTGACTACATAAGCACCCCGGTCCTGCGATACGTGAACATCCCGCTGTCTCGATGACACGTCATTTTGTGACTAAAACCCAAGCCTTGTGATGTGACATGTTCAGGCTTTGACTCGGCTCTATGTCTGCTTTTAAGTACACAAGGTAATTTCCCACATCCTTAAAAACACACAACCAACTTTATTAATGTGAAGATATTGATAAGCTTCCAAGCTATTCAAATGGCTCAGTTCCTCTATCACAAGCAATGGAATCACAAAAGTAGCTAAATATGCTACTGTATGTTACCCGAGGTCACTTCTTTAAATCGTCCTCCCAACCCTCTATTAAGGAATGAATGGGTGCCCAAATACTGTCCTTTTTAAGTTCCGATAGGTTGTGCTCCCATGCACATCTCAAAAACCGAAAGTCTGACAGGACATACGCCGCAACTACAACAGTTTACTTCTTCACGGAAGCAGAGATGGAAGTACCTCCCGCATTTCGTGCAAAGCACCACAGGGCATGGGAAAAAAAGGTAGATAAAGGGGTTGTTGAGTGTTTTTAATGGTTCTTGTAACATCTATGTAAAAGGTAATATCCAATCAAATTCAAAAGGTCACTCATATCTAAACCAAAGTGCACTAATACGAGTTTAACAAAGGTTTGCCAAGAGATGTATTACATCTGAGTGATTTTGAATATTTAATGTGAAAATTTCTACCTGTTGAAAGGCGTGAGGTAAATTTACACTTTAACTGAGGTCTGATGTCATCTTATTGAAATGTGAGCTTGAACTGTTGTGCAGTTTCAACACTTAAAGGTCTTTTTAAGAGTGAATAAGGAATAAGTAAATGGGTTTCAAACAAAAAGTGTATATTTTGTGCATTTAAAAAAAGAGCATACCTTATAGATATACATATCTTAAAGACAACCAATTGATATATTTATTGTATGTTATTTTACAAATTAAGCAAGACTTTGTGTTTTCTACTTTCTACTGTTGTTGTGAATATTTCATATTAGAGGGAATCGAGTTACTCACACATATACAGAAACAAGAGTACATTTATTAACATACTCATATTAGTACATTTATAGAACTTAGGGGCGAGTCACTTTTCTGCATATCGCGGCACGTTTTGTGGTCTGTTCTGCATAATGTGGCGGCTCATTTTAGCTTATCGCTGCCCATTCGTCCCACTTCAAGGCCGACCCACCGGCCCGCTTGGTTCTGCCGAAGGCCAGTCCACACCTGAGCGGCCCTAAATGCGTTGGCACACCGGGAAAATGCCCGGTATGCCAGATTACCAGTCCAGAGGTCCAACTTTAAAAGAACCCAGGGCCCATTACGCTTAATTTTGGGGAATAGGGCACCACATAGGTAAATTAATTTGTATTTCTAAATAAAAAAGATAACAAATCATACAGGGGAAGTATCATATTATAGTAAATAATACCTACATCCACATACTAGATGATGGTCAGCCAAGCCTTTGTCTTTAGTTTGTGATTTGTCAAAAAAAATAAAATAAATGTTTCCACATATAAACTGTGAATCAGGTGGTTTGACCTGTAAGTCACCCCCCTCCCCTGCCCCTTAAACCACATGTTGTCAAAGGTGCTACCTTGGGAGTTTGGTTTAAAACTTGTATTGAGCAAAACCACATTGCCATCCTTTTAGCCACTGTGTGATGCAGTGAACTGAAGAATTGTACTAGCTGCAGTTTAGTACAATACAGTTTTGAAAAAGAAATCATATGTACACAAACACAATCTGTTAAAACGTACAATACATATATGCAGCATTGACTACAGAAAAACATTGTGAAATTTGAAACGCAGTTTATAAAGCTAATGAAGTACTTTGTAAAACATAATAAACTCAAAGAGCAGAAGATTAATGATACTTGTGTTACCTCCTAGATAAAAATCAATAATCATTTATATAACATAATTTAATTAAATAATTCACTACTAACAGGAAGTCATCCTGGCACTTGACCACATTGTAAACACTTTTTTGAACACTGAGAGTCAAGTGAAAGGGCCACAACAGTACAAACCATCAAAATGCATTTAAACAGTTGGCCAGTCTGTTAAAGTGCTCCTCTCAAAGGTCAACCTCTCTTCCATTACTATTGTGTAATACCATTACTGACCACTAGGAGGAAGCATGGACAGCGAAAGATTGATTTAACAGCAGTGCCTTGAAAAACAATTCCACCCCCAACCATTATTTCACTCAAATGAGTAGCACAAAATGAGTAATTATTTTGTTGTTGTTTGTTGTTATTGTGTGGGGTTTTTTTCTTCTTTTTTTCTTTGTGAAACACTGAAAACTCAGCAACAGTGCAGCCCCAAAAATTAAAACTACAATTAAGCATTAAATAATCATTAAAAAAAAAACAATAACCGAAATGTCAAGAATTAATAAGTATTCAGCCCGCTACTTTAAAACTTGGTTGAACTACCTTTTGCAGCTATAACAGCCATCAGTCTTTTGTATAAGTCTCAACCAACTATACACAATGTGATGGAGCAATATTAGCCCATTCCTACTTGCAAAATTGCTCAAGCTGTACCAAGTTTGTTGGGGATTGGCAAATGACAGCAATTTTTATGTCTCTCCACAGATGTTCAATAGAGTTTATGTCAGGACTCTGACTGGGCCAATCAAGCACATACATTTTCTTCATTCAAAGGCACTCCAGTGTTGCTCTGGCTTTGTGCTTTGGGTTTTTTGGATCACCTGCCAAAAAACGTAAAGTTGCGTGAACAAATGATACCGTTATCGCTGTTGCTAACTTTAAAACCAGTGGGTTGATGTCATTTGTCGGAAATCCAGTGATGCTGGTAGTGATGACTCTCCTTGACCAATCAGTAATCTGCAGGATTTTGATGGTACTTAAAAGTTACAGGTACAAGGTACTATCCACAGTGGAAAACCCCCAAAAAGCGAGCAGAGTCGAATTGTACCGTGCAGTTGAAAAGCCCCATTAGAGAATTTGCACTGGCCCAGGAACTAGCCCCCGAAACATGTCGGTGGAAAAGGGCTATTTGATGGACTGCACTGAGCTCTGATGTGTGTTCATTGCCTTTGAAATGGCCTTTTATTCTCCCCCTGATTTGTGCTCCTCCATAATTATATCCCTCACTTGCTTTGAATGCTCTTTTGTCTTCATTTTTATTTGTTCAAAGGAAAATCCAAACACACAGATTGATCTTATGTAGAGGGAAGGTATGTACGCTCATGAAGTAATTGAAAGCAGCTGATCCACTAATTTCAACACTAGTGGAGACTAGCGCTGCGTCCCAATTCGGATACTATCCGTCCTAAATAGTATTCGAAAGTAGAATTAGTACGTCCCAAATCGTAGTATGTTGAAATGAGTGTTCCAAAGATACCCGGATGGTCTACTATTTCCGGTCAGAATCCGAAGTGCAGATCGATGCACACTCTAACGGCTAATATTGCCCACAACCCATTGCGTGCGGGAGGGAGGAGCTTTGAAATGATGCAAACATGGCGGCCGGATGCGGCAGCGGAGATTTTTAAGTGTAAGAACTTAAACGTTTAGCGCTAATTAAAGTTATATTTTATTGTCTCATAATATTAATGGATTTGTGTTGTGCAAAAAAAGTACCGTGTTTATCTTGTAGGGTCCGATGAAGACACTGAGCGCCTCATTAACTGGCGCATTGCCAACGACGCCCTTTTCACAGTGAAGAGAAACGCTACTAATTATATTGGACATATAAGAATGAATGGAATGTAGAATGTTTGTTTAACTGTCGCGGTGTGCGTAACTAACCACGTTCTCTTCCATTGCATGACGTCTTCGTAGTATGTCCCAGAACGTGCATACTCTTTTGCTACACACTCAAAAGTATGTACTTTTTCTTCAAAAAAAGAGTACATACTTTTAGGTCGTAGTATAAGTAGGCGAATTGGGACGCAGCGCCGATCAACTGGACCTGTTTATAAGATAATATCATGCACCTGAGCAAAGCTAACCAAGTAATTATGCATGAAAGATCGGGCAGAACTCTCAAAACAGCCAAGATGGAGAGAAAAAAGGGAAAGAGTCTGATTTCACCAGTCACACCAGTTAGTATGAGTGTAAAACCCAAACACTGACTGTGTGAAGAGAGCTGTTTAGTAGTCTCTCTCTGCTGGAAAATTCTGTTTACAGGGGCATTGTTGGGTGCGTTTTTACCAGGGTCATGGCATTGTTCCAGTGTGCTGACATCGAGTAATTTATATGAATGTGTTACGTTAGACCGGCTGATAACATTATCTACTGGGAAACATATGGAAAGGTTACACTAACAATTTTGTCAAAGATTTGATACAGGTTTTTGGCCAAAAGAGGGCACTATACAACAGAGAGACAAATGAACTATGAACCTGCATGTTCTCAATCTGACGTCACAGTAAAATATTGCTAATGAAAGTTAGAAATAAATAATCAGCTGAAAAAAGAAAAAACAATTGATTACATTATTATTATTTTTTAAACAAAAATGGCATCATTGAAAAAAAAAAAAAAAAAAAAAACTCCAACCCAGTTGTATATGCTAAAAACTATAATCTGCAAAGTGATAACAGCCAATCTCAAGCATATGTTTGAGGGGAAGTAGTTTTGTTCTTTCAAAAGAAAAATGCTGGCTCAAAAGAACTAAAATAGCGATTGGTTTTAAATAATAATAGTTCACATTTTACTCCAAATTACTCAATTCTATAGTACGTATTTCATTATAATAGGGTGTCTGGTGTAGTTGTGTACCTAGAAGTGGTTTATATTGTCTATTTTCTCAACTATAGAGCAAGATAACATCAGAAGAAACAACAAAAATAAAGACATACAGTAAAGAACACGTGATTCTTTGTTAACTCCAAGTGTGACGTGTGTAATTTTTCGGATGTAAAAATGAAAAGAAAAAAATTAACTTTAATACTAATGTAAGGGGGTAAAAGAGAAAGGAGGAGGCGAGAACCAGCTTAACAATATAAATAATATTTTACTAATTAAATAAAAAAGACACACACACAAACAGATATAAGGAAGCGTCCCGTAATTCTCTCTCTCTCTGGAACTGTCGTCACCGGCCGCCTTTAACCCTCGCGCGCCCCATCAGGCTGATTGGGGATCGGGCGTGCGTCATTCCAGCCCGGCCCCGCCCTCCTCCGCTCAACAACAAACTAATGCACATTTGTAATTATTAAAATGTACTGTAAATAAACATTCTGTACAGTACTCCACTATAAATCAAACTGTCCATCCATTAAAATAAACAGTCTATTATTTTTTTACTCTAATTTTACAGGAAGTTATTTAAGAATCTAAACCCAAGTACTGTAACAATAATGTAATAAATTCAGTCAGCTGGTTATTTGAAGAGATGATTGTGATGGGGTATTAAGAGTAAATAGCAAGTGTATTGTGGTCAGTGCAAACTCAACTTCCTCTTGTCGTTGTGGCTAAACGGTATCCTACTACACACATACTAAAACAGCAGCAGATTTAATTGTAGTCATGCGTTTTAATTAAGGCAACAACATGAGGATCATTCTGCTTCAACTCCGTGAGTTTATTACATGTTAAGAGCATATTTTAATATTTTATTTTTAATTTGCCTAGTAAACCATGTCATAAATAGTTTTTGATGTTATTGATTACCAGTGTATTGATTAGAGGAGCAATATGTATTATTAAATGTGAGATTTTTTATTATTATTTCATAGATCTTTTAATATGGTGTCAAGCTGCAGAGACTTTAACAGATCAACTGACAGATTTGGGACAGAGTGTGACTATAAACTGTGATCTTGATGGAGAGATTTTTTGGATATTACTGAAACTTCCAGATCCTCCAGTTATGATATTACGCACTTTGTCAAATACATTTTTACGCTTCAATAAAACATTCAGACACAAATATTCAGTGCAATCTCACCGTCATCTGTTTATAAATAATGTCACCATTGATGATTTGGGAGTTTATTACTGTATGAAGAGAGAAACAATACCTCCAGAATTCAGCAATGGCATCAGACTCAGATTCATTGGTAAGTACTCCTGGAGTCATCACAACATTGATATTCTGTTTTATGATTGTAAACATTTTGTTGAATCACTACTTCTTTAAATGATCACTATTTTCATCTTTAAGTTGTAATGAAAATTAAAAATTAAGCCCCTATATGACTCATATTATTCATTTAATATGCTTAAATATGTAAATAGACTAAAATTATGGTCAATTCTGTAGTAGATTATTGACAGAGTGCAGGGTCAGCCATGAAACAGCGCTCCTGGAGCAGATAGGGTCAAGAGCCTTGCTCAAGGGCCCAACAGTGGTATCTTGACAGTGCTGGGGCTTGAACCCCTGACCTTTCGGTAAGTAACCCAGAGCCTTAACCGCTGAGCTGGCCCCTTAAATTATCATCTCATTCTTTCCTTTCAGAACCATCTCAACCAACTGAGTTAACTGAGAGCCGGACACATACAGTAGTGCAGTATATTGAGCAGAGTGAGACACAATGGCATATTATTATCATCCTCATATCTGCTCTGCTGAATGGTGTTCTGATCATTTTGGTCACTGGTGAGTAAACTTAGATACATTGAAATGTGCAGTATTTGTGGCTTCATCTGTAATATTAACATAACTCTCTTCTCTGGTAGGTTGTTTAAGTTATTACTTTGGAAAAAGTGGAAAACTTCAAGGTACACAATTACAGACTAAATGTATTGCTCTAGAACAATCTCAAGAGCTGAGCCAAGTACAGGTAAATTATGCAACATTTTAATTAGTCATTAACATTTGTATAAATCACTGCATTAATTCATAGGTTTATTGCTAATCTTTATAGCTGTTATTCCAGACTATAATAAAATATACAGTAGCATTGATTGGATCATAGCTCAGATGTAATGTGCTAATACTGGTTCCCCCATTTAATTCCAGTATACTGAGGTGGAATTTTCCACACTTTGTGAAGAGTTTGGACAAAGATGAAGTAAATTCAAAGTTTTCATTATTGTTTTTTTGGAACTCTATGGTCCCGATAAAGTTCCCGACATGCTCTTCTGCTGTTGTAGCCCATTCGTCTCAAGGTTCGACATGTTGTGCATTTTGAGATGCTATTCTGCTCATGAATGCAATAAGATCTATGGAAAATGAGGAGTCTTTTATGTGTTATGTGTATGATTGTATTGTAATGTTTGGACCATTGAACATTTAAAGTCTTTTCAGTGTTATTTTTAGTCTGATATTTTATTAATTTTAAAAGTGAGAATGCTTTATAAATTGAACTCAGGGTTCTGTGATCTGTAAACTGTTAAAAATCTATCTATCTATCCATCCATCCATCCATCCATCCATCCGTCCCTCCGTCCATCCATCCATCCCAAGTAGAAATCCCATGAGTAGGCGATGGTCCGAATTGGCAACACCAGAACAAACTTCAGCAGCCATGCCCACCAAAAACAATCCAGCCAGAACTCCCACAATAAAGTCACTATGGAGTTAATAATGACTAAGTTTAATATACTGTATATATATATATATATATATATATATATACACAGTTGTTGTTTTATTATCAAGTGATGGCCTGTAGCAAGTACTGTAGCTCATAAACAGGACAGAAATTATTGAGGTCTACGTGTATTTTCTATACAAATTGTATAATGATATATAATGTTGTACAACCTTTCACTGAGACTGCTTTGTTGCATGCAGTCTGTTTTTGTTCTATTATTGATCATTCAGATTTAACCACCCCCTAAAAAGGCTCTTAAGCAGTTCTTGAAAGCACCATATTTTGAGGACAGAGCACTCTTCTTTAGAGCCCTGTTGAGTAGGATTGTGAGGTGGTTATATACTTTTGTTCTTTTAAGATTAAATAAAGATTTTGATGTTACATTATTGGTTCTTCAAATCAACAAATTGGATGTGTATAATTTTTTCACAGACTAATAGTAAAGCCATCCCAAGTTCTCTGACTGTAATATCTTTATGATTTACTTTAGTTGCTGGAACAACATGACAGGAATGCAGATCTTCCTGTTGTTCCATCAATCATGACCACAAAAGAATGTGAAAGGAAGAGAACATACACTAAGGAATCTTTTATTTTGTATTATTTGCATAATGAATTTTCTTTCATTTTTAATAAAGTTAGCTTCAGCAGCACTAACAAGTTGCTTTTATTCAGTGTCAATATTGATAGGGTAATTTAGGACTTTCCTTCACAACCCACGGTAACTATAAGGTTCCTTCCACTTTTGTGCTTAGCACCAGGGCCGTTCTATTAAACAAGTGCCATCTGTTTCCCTTCATTTAAAAAAGTAAAAATGGTAACACTTCACAATAAGATTTTATGAAATATTTCGAGAATATCAAAGAATTCTGGATTGTAAAGGAATTATCACATTGAGATGTCAATCAAAGCACCATGAAATGTACAGCAATTTGCATAATTTATTAAATTACCAATAATACAACTTTTTCACAGATAAATCACTGTAGATGTTATAATTAATGGGACATCAGATTGTTATTGTTGTGCTGTTGTTGATGATGATATTGTTGATCTTCTAAAATACAGTTAATGCAAATACAAATAAATGCATGAATGAATACATTTATATCATAATTACTTATATATGATTGGCCAGATAATTAGGCTTCACCAAAGAAAGTGCAACAAAGATTACAAATAATATTATCCAGTACTAGGGAAACAAACATCAATCACACTGCTACCTCAATGACAAAAGACAACATTACAAGCAATCAAAGGACATGATTTACATTTCATACATGCAACAAGACACCAAAAATGAAGGTCCCAATTTGGAGGAAAAAAGCTGATGCCATGCTCAAACTAGTAGTGTGTTGGGCTTTAGTTAGAGCAGAGTCATTATGATTTTCTTCATACCCACCCCCAAATAAGCATAAATATTTGTACATTTGTAACAATTCCTTCTATTGAGGTGAAGCAAGGGCTGCCAGTGTTCCTGGCCACGTAGGCTGTTCCCCAGTCACTGCCAGTGTTCCTGGCCACATAGGCTGTTCCCCAGTCGCTGCCAGTGTTCCTGGCCACGTAGGCTGTTCCCCAGTCACTGCCAGTGTTCCTGGCCACATAGGCTGTTCCCCAGTCGCTGCCAGTGTTCCTGGCCACGTAGGCTGTTCCCCAGTCACTGCCAGTGTTCCTGGCCACATAGGCTGTTCCCCAGTCGCTGCCAGTGTTCCTGGCCACGTAGGCTGTTCCCCAGTCGCTGCCAGTGTTCCTAGCCAAGGAGGCTGTTCCCCAGTCGCTGCCAGTGTTCCTGGCCACGTAGGCTGTTCCCCAGTCGCTGCCAGTGTTCCTAGCCAAGGAGGCTGTTCCCCAGTCGCTGCCAGTGTTCCTAGCCATGGAGGCTGTTCCCCAGTCGCTGCCAGTGTTCCTAGCCACGTAGGCTGTTCCCCAGTCTCTGCCAGTGTTCCTGGCCACGTAGGCTGTTCCCCAGTCGCTGCCAGTGTTCCTGGCCACGTAGGCTGTTCCCCAGTCGCTGCCAGTGTTCCTAGCCAAGGAGGCTGTTCCCCAGTCGCTGCCAGTGTTCCTAGCCATGGAGGCTATTCCCCAGTCGCTGCCAGTGTTCCTAGCCAAGGAGGCTGTTCCCCAGTCACTGCCAGTGTTCCTAGCCATGGAGGCTGTTCCCCAGTCGCTGCCAGTGTTCCTAGCCATGGAGGCTGTTCCCCAGTCGCTGCCATTGTCCCTAGCCATGGAGGCTGTTCCCCAGTCCCTGCCAGTGTTCCTAGCCATGGAGGCTGTTCCCCAGTCGCTGCCAGTGTTTCTAGCCTTGGAGGTCATTTCCCAGTTGCTGCCAGCGCTCCCGAACACAGCCTGTCCAGTCCCTGTGGTCATTGAGTCTGTCCAGTTTCCTGAGGCTATTGACAAGCCTGACCTGTTCCCTATGGCTGTCAATTAGCCTGTCCTGTAGCCATCGATGAGCCTGTCCAGTTTCCTGTTTTCAATGTGTTGATTTCTATTTTGTGTTGAGCGTATGGCTCTGTGTTTTTCATCTGACCACTCTTTGTGTAATAGAGTAGTTAGAATTTGAAAGTGAATTTAGAGTTCTGTAAATATATCAGCGCATGTTCCCAAACCAAAACCAACCGCTGCTGCATAGCGGTGCAGGAAACACTGATGCACATCTTAAGACGATATATCACTACTTTGTCTGATTAATCCCCAACCAAGAGCAACAAACTGTCCCATCACATAAATACCTGTGAGAAAAGGTCAATAATTCAGAGCTAAGCTATAATGCATACATCTCCAAGATGTCTGTTTAATAGCATTTCATCTGGAAAGCATCACAATCTACTTAACATCTGCTAAACATCTTAAAAAGATAATATTTACGAACATTCTAAATCATAAACATCTCAAAGACATCTGCTGCATGTCTTATTGACATCCAAAACATAATTATTGACATGCATCTGACAGACAAATTGCAGATGGCAGCTTTTGTGGCGAAATCTGACTCCACGCCAGATTCTTACTCCCCTCTAACTGATTGGTCCTTATCCCTAAAGCTCACCCCTTCCCCTAACAATAGTAGGGAGTCATTGGTCTCTATCTCTAAAGTACAACCCTACAACCACCCTTAAATATATAAGGATGCTAGGGAGTGAAAAATTGGCATGACACCGACTGCTGTGTGCATGCCACCTGATGTCAAAAGCAGAGAATAGCAATTATATCAAATGTCATGTAAAAAAAAATTAAAATAAGGTTTTGGGATTTCCGGGAGTTATCTGCGTATATTGTTGTGGATGTAAATGGCCTTGTTGCTATGTCAGGCTGGTTGGAATGCTTAAACAGAGCAATGTTTTTAAACACCACATTGTTTACACTTACAAATCAACCTATGATTGGCTTATTTGTCTTGTCATATTAAATAGTGACTGGACAAAGTACTTCAACAAAAAAATTACACACTTCACCTCTAAAAACTGAGGCAAATGTAACTGTAATTAATTCTATTTTGTATTAAGTAAGTCCCATGAAAGCATATCTTTGTGTAGGCCTCATGCAAGAGTTCAGGCTCTCTGAACTATAATTATTATTGCAGGAAAATACCATGATTAGATCATTTGGATATAATATTTGATATAATCCTGCTTCCCACATAAGTCAACAATAGAGAAAAACAACAATTTTCAGTGAATCAATCTGAACCAAAAAGTTAAAGTTACAGATGCCGTAACTCTCTCTCTGTCGCACCGCCTGTGTCAAACAGGCACAAGCACAATACACACTCACTGTTACATTGAGGGAGGTCACAGGAGCAGGATCTAAGCGCAGTTTAATGTATTCAATAACATAAACAAAGTACAGATTAACGGGGTAAATACAGGAACAAAAGAAACATCCATGAATGGAAAAACACAGGAACAGAGTAAACATGAATGATGGGAACGGGTGGAGAACAGGAGGTCAAAACACATAACAGACAACACTCGCTCTCTCTCCTTTTAGAGCAGCAGCAGCAGGGTGTGTGATGTGTTGCCAGGTTTGCGCTAAATCTGGCTAATTTGAACACACAATTGTAGGTTAAAATCATAGAATTGCGGGTTGTGATTTTGGGATACTTTATAAATGGACCCCAGTCACCAAAATATGTGGTTTATACATGAGGCTAGTTCAGTGTAACGCATAGTATAACATACAGGCCTTTTAATATATCTCACTTTTAAAAAAACATCATACGAAGTGATTCACTAAAATATATAACAACAATAAAATACAAAAAGTGTAAAAGAATCAAAAGCGCCCAAAAATCAAAGTGTTGCTAGTGAAAGAGAGAGAAAATAAAAACAATAAATATGTCTTAATATAGAAATATGCATGCAAGACTAGTTAAAATCATTCATTTACTACATTGTTATCACATGACCTCACTATTTTATTTAATTTGTGCACATGGCATCCAGTTATCATCTCGAAAAGAAATATGGTTTATTTGCATTTGTGATCTAATTTTATATTATTCTTTGTCAGTTCAATCAAATAATGAGTTAAGAAAAATATTAAAATGTTGTTAAAATATTAAAATATTGTAGTTGGCCACAAACTGTTTTCTGTTTTTCTTCTATCTTCCAAAAACAAACATTAGTGTCCACATCTAATTTAAAGAACAAGTTATTCAGATTCACTTCGATTAGTTAAAAGTGCAGATGCAGCAGTTCAGAAAAGATAATACTGACATATCACATGTAATTCTTCCAATTGTGTGTTGCCTTTATAAAGATGTATTCTAAAAGTATTCTGAATATGTTTTTATGTGACATATTAAGAATACTTTACTGAAAACATTTTAAAAACAGTATTTAGTTTTCAGCCCAGAGTACTTTCATGAAGTAATCCGCACAACCCTGGGAGCTGAAAATAGCGTGAACAGTGTGGTCAAAGCAAACTTGACTTAGACTTCCTCTAGTTGATGTGGGGAAACTTTTCCTCTGCTTGCAAGATCAGATTGTAGAGTTCATTAGTCAAGTGTTTTAATCAAGACAACAGCATGAAGATCATACAGCTGCAACTCAACTATGTGAGTTTATTACATTGTTTCATAAATATTACATGTTTTTGATGTCACTGTTTCACAGCTGATTAGCAAATATTAATCTGTTTTTAATCTCACAGATCTTTTAATATGGTGTCAAGCTGCAGAGACTTTAACAGATCAACTGACAGATTTGGGACAGAATGTGACTATAAACTGTGATCTTGATGGAGGGATTTATTGGTTATTACTGAAACTTCCAGATCCTCCAGTTATGATATTACGCACTTTGTCAAATAACTTTTTATGCTTCAATAAAACATTCAGACACAAATATTCAGTGCAATCTCACCGTCATCTGTTTATAAATAATGTCACCATTGATGATTTGGGAGTTTATTACTGTATGAAGAAAGATACGGTACCTCCAGAATTCAGCAATGGCATCAGACTCAGATTCATTGGTAAATGCTCCTGCAGTCATCAATGTGTGTTTGTATTCAGTTTTCAGACACAATCATTTTATTAATATGCTTTAATGGAGTAGACTGACAATCATAATACTGTAACAAATTGCACACTTACGTTTCTTTACAGAACCAACAACAGAGATCACATCAGTGTCGTGTACTGAACAGAATCAGACAGAAGTGAAAGACGTTCATCAGAATCAGCCGTGGCAGACTCTAACCATCATATTTGCTCTGTTAACTGGTGTTCTGCTCATTGTGCTCATAGGTGAGTGCTTTTTATTATTATTATTATTATTAATATTGAGGCATTTAACAGTAGAAATATATATTTTTTATATTGGTACAGAATTGGTAGGTCGGTAAATTTGTCATAATTTGTCAGTTTGTCTTTCCGCTAATTAATATGATTATTTTTTCAATTAAAATCCATAATCTTTAGTCGTGTTAAATTTTAATTCATTGTTTATTTAATTAGTTTTTGTTGTTGGAAATAAAAGATCTGGAGAGCAATCACATCTTCATAATACCAATCTACAACAGACAGGAGTTATAGATTACAGGCAATTACAGGTGAATTATTCATTATTTGAATTATGTGATAATTGATCATTTGATACTGAAATATCAGATATTTATTGGAGATTCTTGCGCTATTATTCAAATAGCATTTATGTATTATGAAACATCTGCGCTGAATATGTGAATAAAGTTTTCCCCCATTGCTCTTTCAGTTTACTGAGGTGAACTTTTCTCAGATGCATAAAAAATATTGATCCAGTCGAGTCAGCAGCACATATATACTGCTCTACAGCTGCCCAAATAATGTACACATGAGTATGACCGACCTGATGACCTCTCATATGTCATACTGGCAATCTTTGCTCTTTGTTGTTGTTGTTGTTTTTAAAACAAACTTTTAATCTTAGTGAGTCACGTTTTTGATCATTTATGAATTTAAAAGATCAATTAATCAAAATGTATCAAAAACATCATCTAAATGTTTAAATGTCTTTTGTCTCATGATCTTTGTACAGTAAATCATTTGAGCTCTTAAACAACAGTTGTATGATGACAATGCTCTTATTGTTCATGTTTTCTGTTGATGTACTCTAAAGACGCTTTACATTCAGTATTCTTCATATGGTATATGTATGTATGTATTTTAAATGATTAGTTCACCCAAAAATGTAAATTCAGTCATTGTTTACTCACGCTTGTGTTGTCATAACCTCGTATGCAAAGAACTCATGAACGCGTACAGGAGAATAACGGTTAATGAACATTTTTACTACAAAATACATTAAATTTCAGTGGAAGCCTGTTTCTCTAAAACTCTTCTGTTTTCAATAATCATTTACTTTGAAATGACTGAAACTGTTCTGTGACTGTTGACATGAGAATGTCTTTCCTTCTCTGGTCATTGTGAATAACTGCGTATCAGTGTTTCAGTGTCTTTCCAGGCAAACAATATCAGTGAAATGACAATAGATTAATAATATCTGCTAGTTTTTTACTCAATAAGCAACAGAAATACTTTTGTTTACAGTTCACGTGTGTGGCTTTGGCCTCTTTCAATAATGTTTTAACAAACTTAAATGTGTGAAGTGCTGCGTTGCATGATGAGTTTTAAAATGTTGTGTGTGTGTGTGTGTGTGTGTGTGTATGTGTGTGTGTTCTGGTTTTTACATGCATTGTGGGGACATAAATACCATCATAATGTCATAAATCCTGACATTTGTTAAACTCTGAGGACACCCCGACTGTCCCTGTATATTAAATCACTTAGAAAAGTTACATTAAATAAAAATGTAAAAATACATGTTGTGGGTTCAATTTCCCATGTTGGAAAGTTCAGCAATGCTGTTCAACAGTTTTTGTGTGTTGTGTGTTGGGTGCTGGTTCCCCTTATCTCTAGAGCAAGTCAAATGTGAGAGACAGAACACATCTTGATCCTCTACTGCAAGCATAGAGAGAAAAATAAATTACATTTCTGTAGTTATTTAAACATATTTTATATATGAAAATGAACTGTGAGAGGTACTCGATGCACATGTAACTTCCTCTCATTGATGTGACTCAATTTTAACTGATACTCATGAAATACTTGAAATCTTTGCAGTAGTTTAATTTCAGAGGTAATGAGAAGGGAAGCAAGTGACCTAATAAGTATATTGTAATTATATAAAAATATTTGAAGTGTAAAATGTTTCACATCAGAAAGAAAGAAGTTTAACTTAAACTCAAGCAGAAAGTTTTCCATTGGTTTGGTCACTCGGCAACCAATGAGTTTTACCTTTGTCTAGACTGAAGGTTTAACCATAAACCAAGTGCAGAGTTATTCTCATGCCTTTATACATTTATGTATCTCAGTTCTCACCATTTTCCAAACCACAAATAGAAAGTGGCATTGCAGTTTGTCTGCTCTGCATTGATACTCTTTGTTTGTGGTCTTTTGCGGTTTTGTTTAGATCTAAATGTGGGGTTGGCAACCTCGGGCATGTGCCACCATCAGCACATGGATGAGTAATCATTGGCAAACGAGAAATAATGAGAGCGAGAAAAACTATAAAAGCCGACGAACAGTCTGTCTGATCATGTCAACAGTTAAACCCAAATGGTCAACATCAGAAGTCCAAATACACTTTACTGCACATAGAAAAATCTTTACAAACTACAAAATATTTCACAACATCATTAACTGAACATTTCCATGAAACTGAAAGGCTTCTAAGCAAAAATAATTTCTGTGATAAAAATGTTCAAACAATCATACTGTATGACCAGTGGTCGATTTGTACGCAAAGATCGCCGGTGGCCTTGCAGTCTGTATTGTTTTCATGTAATGTATGTTATTGACTACATTCCTTATTAAATCGTGACAACATATACATCATAAGCAAGGTGCACTCCGGCTTTGATAATTCACCACAGTTTTACTATGTAAATATTACAGGGAATTCTGCATGCCATGACGTACTATCCTTGTAACTTATGTTTAAAGCATAAAAATATCATATTGACTGATGGAGATGTAGAAATGTAGAGAATAAATTCATGATTACAGCAATATTTGGGTTGTTCTATATTTTCCAAACAGTCTGTTGTTTATTTAATATGTTTACTATGAGAAAAGACAAAGATGTCACTTCAGCTGTCATTTTACCATGCTGCATATAAAGAACCTGCTTTCTGCCTCATTCATTGAATTGAATCCACATGAGATCAGTAAAAGTAACTTTTGTAACCACTTGATGATGATGATTGAAAGTTTATATACTGTGTGCAGTAGATTATGTGTAATTTGTAATGTTTACATTCTGCATCAATGGCAGGGGGCTACATTCTTGGCGCTAAAGCTTATTTGTGGCCATAATATGCCACTTTTACCCTCTATTATTGTGTTTTATGTTGAATTTTGTGTAAAAAAAAAATCCACATCAAGTTCATAAAATGTTTTTCTCTCAAACGCTCGCTCACAGTCACACACGCATCTTTTCCACTCTAATAACTGAAAAAGTAAATGATGTTCGGGCTGTTTCTATGAAAGATGCTCAAACGGTGGTCTAAGAAAGTTGTTCTACACCCAAAAACGTTTTAAGGGTGAAAACTTCCAAAATTATTTTAGTTGTATATGTTGTAACTTTTCTCTATAGTAATAACTTACCTTCTATTCTCTTCTTTTTAAAGAAAGTCTAAAGATTCTCTATGTTTGATAAACATACTTCAAAGAACGGTGATTAGCTTGATCACAATTATATTTCATCATATTTGGGGTTTCCAGATAAATCTTAACACATTCACAGTTTGGAAATATTCTTCCAGTGTTTTGGCGCTGGTGTTCTGAAAACACCAGCAATCAGGTATGTTGGACTTTAGCGATGGAGTGAAGTGTATTTCCCAGTGTTCACTCGAAACTTACACCTCTGAAGGTAATGAACATTTTCAGCAGTTTTGATCACTTTCAAAAATGGCCAAGAGAACAGTTCAAGGAAATTAAAATATTTTACTTGCATGATTAGTTCTATGTAATACATACACAATTGATCTAAAGGGGATGGTAAGGGGGGTGGTGGGTTTACAAAGGGGATGGTTATTATAACAAGTGGGATGGCATCCCCTAACACCCCCCTACTCAGGCCCTGTATAACCTCCTTCAGTGGCAGCTGGTCCATAGGGGACCACCTTTCAGGTCACCAAACCTGAAAAAATGTGAATTAAACATAAGCTTATCAAACAAAGTTTTGAATCAAACATGACCATATAGATATATTTCTTGTATGTTCCAAGAAAAACTATATCCATTTCCAAAAACCACCCATTTCAGATTTTTGTGACATTCAAAAGGACATTGATGAGGGATAAGCGGACATGATCATTAAGGATTTACAGCCATTTTCAGTGGTGGAGGATGAGTGATTCAGAGCATTTGTCAATAAGTTTGACCCAACATAGTGCTTCCTACAAGGCTGTGACTATGTAAATAGCATCTGCCACATTGTAAAGTTGGTATGGATTTTTATCATGTGGACGACCCGGGCACAATTCCCCTATTTGTCCCACATTTTCCCATACTGTTTCCTGTCTCCACAACTTTATGATACTTCTTAATATATAAATATATAAAATAAAAAATAAAATTTATATAAAAGGTTCAAAGCCAGGTCTCTAACATGAAATTACAGTAGTCTTATCCCCCGAGATACAGGAAACACTTGTAGACAAAACGTTGGAGACAATGTAATGTTCAAAAGGCTGTCTTTACTGAGCACAAAATTTAATTTCAAGAGGAGATACAAGGCCCAAAAAGTATATAATCTACATGGAGAGGCACCAAAATAAGGGAAAAATTCAAAAAGTCCAAATATACATACATACATACATATATACATACATATAAATATATACATACATACATACATACATACATTATATATATATATATATATAATAAAAAAAGCACAAGAACATACAGGCATAAAGCACAGGGAAAGAACTGAGGCTGATTTAATTCAAGAGAAGACTGAGTAAATAATGATTGAAAAGACTGGGTTTAAATACAGATGACAAAACTAGGCAAAGGTGAACTTGGTCGTCAGTCAAACAGAGTGGAGAGAGCTCAAAAGGTTCATTGCTCCCCCTAGTGGCCAAAGCATAATAGCTAAACGCAGTCACACCTTATTTTGAGCAAACAGAGAGAAAAAGTGAACAAGACTAGGGGAACATTCAAGATAAACCAGGTCAAGGCCTGGAGGAAGTCTGTTGCATCTAAGAAGGTCTGACTTGTGGAAGTAGGTTATGAAAAGGATGGCTGGTTACACTGTATAGAAGGTTGGACTGCAGAAAAAACAGTAAAATTACTTGGGGGGGTACTGACTTGATTTGGCTGCCATGCACAGCTGACTGGATGGCTATTATACACTAAAAGTGGTGCAGGTGACTGACTGGTCATATCATGGGCCTGAAAAATGGCCAAAACAGGCAACTGACTACCAGGCTGGTTGACTTGATTTGCAGAGTGTGACTTGCTACTTGAAGCCTGACTCAAGACTGGAAGGTATTGGTTATTGGAGTCAGATAACCATGCTGGCCTGCAGGAAAACATAATGTGATTGTTGGGGAATGGAGAGACCTGGCATAGTCCTGAATCCTGGGAATTACACTTGATGCATGGATTGAATATGCATCATCAATGGTTGTGCTTCAAAACTAGGCATAGAGTATCATACCTGATGGCTGGTGCTTCATTTCAGACTACATGTTTGGAACAGGTTGGGAGATGGGTTGGTTAACTGATAGAAGTAGCTCTTCATTGAATAGAAGTGAGGAATAGCTCTCTGGCTAATGAAGAGACTCTGGGTCATTGATGGTTGCTTCAAAATGGAAGGACATTATCTGTGAATTAGTTTACCCCACATGAAGGTGCTTTATTATCTGAGAAACTTAACTTTGAACTCAATAGGCTGTTCAGCTGAGATTGAGGGGTTGGCACCACAAACGGAGGAAGTGGTTGTAGGGAAGACTGTCTACTCTGACCTGGCAACTTCTGGTTAATTGGCAGCTAACTTAGCTTGGCACTCACAGACATAATGATGTAGCACCTGGGCTGACAATGCTATAGGCTCATTCATAGGAACTTACATTAGGCAAGGTAGGCACAGTCAGGGCCAACGCTGGCCAAATTGATGCCCTATACAGAGCTCTATACGGCCCTATACACCCTATACAGATGATCGTGTGATGCGTGGTGAAAGGCGATCCGCGGCTGCTTTCGGGTCCTTGAATAACGTGCCAGTAAGGGCAGCCGGTGGAGTTTCTGGGAGTTGGAGTTGATGCCGTATGCAGACTGCGTAATATGAGTAAAGAGAACGGCAGTACTGGTCGATATACAGTGAGGAAAATAAGTATTTGAACACCCTGCTATTTTGCAAGTTCTCCCATTTGGAAATCATGGAGGGGTCTGAAATTGTCATCGTAGGTGCATGTCCACGGTGAGAGACATAATCTAAAAAAAAAAAAATCCAGAAATCACAATGTATGATTTTTTAACTATTTATTTGTATGATACAGCTGCAAATAAGTATTTGAACACCTGTCTATCAGCTAGAATTCTGACCCTCAAAGACCTGTTAGTCTGCCTTTAAAATGTCCACCTCCACTCCATTTATTATCCTAAATTAGATGGACCTGTTTGAGGTCGTTAGCTGCATAAAGACACCTGTCCACCCCATACAATCAGTAAGAATCCAACTACTAACATGGCCAAGACCAAAGAGCTGTCCAAAGACACTAGAGACAAAATTGTACACCTCCACAAGGCTGGAAAGGGCTACGGGGAAATTGCCAAGCAGCTTGGTGAAAAAAGGTCCACTGTTGGAGCAATCATTAGAAAATGGAAGAAGCTAAACATGACAGTCAATCTCCCTCGGACTGGGGCTACATGCAAGATCTCACCTCGTGGGGTCTCAATGATCCTAAGAAAGGTGAGAAATCAGCCCAGAACTACACGGGAGGAGCTGGTCAATGACCTGAAAAGAGCTGGGACCACCGTTTCCAAGGTTACTGTTGGTAATACACTAAGACGTCATGGTTTGAAATCATGCATGGCACGGAAGGTTCCCCTGCTTAAACCAGCACATGTCAAGGTCCGTCTTAAGTTTGCCAATGACTATTTGGATGATCCAGAGGAGTCATGGGAGAATGTCATGTGGTCAGATGAGACCAAAATAGAACTTTTTGGTCATAATTCCACTAACTGTGTTTGGAGGAAGAAGAATGATGAGTACCATCCCAAGAACACCATCCCTACTGTGAAGCATGGGGGTGGTAGCATCATGCTTTGGGGGTGTTTTTCTGCACATGGGACAGGGCGACTGCACTGTATTAAGGAGAGGATGACCGGGGCCATGTATTGCGAGATTTTGGGGAACAACCTCCTTCCCTCAGTTAGAGCATTGAAGATGGGTCGAGGCGGGGTCTTCCAACATGACAATGACCCGAAGCACACAGCCAGGATAACCAAGGAGTGGCTCTGTAAGAAGCATATGAAGGTTCTGGCGTGGCCTAGCCAGTCTCCAGACCTAAACCCAATAGAGAATCTTTGGAGGGAGCTCAAACTCCGTGTTTCTCAGCGACAGCCCAGAAACCTGACTGATCTAGAGAAGATCTGTGTGGAGGAGTGGGCCAAAATCCCTCCTGCAGTGTGTGCATACCTGGTGAAAAACTACAGGAAACGTTTGACCTCTGTAATTGCAAACAAAGACTACTGTACCAAATATTAACATTGATTTTCTCAGGTGTTCAAATACTTATTTGCAGCTGTATCATACAAATAAATAGTTAAAAAATCATACATTGTGATTTCTGGATTTTTTTTTTTAGATTATGTCTCTCACAGTGGACATGCACCTACGATGACAATTTCAGACCCCTCCATGATTTCTAAGTGGGAGAACTTGCAAAATAGCAGGGTGTTCAAATACTTATTTTCCTCACTGTAACTATATAACAAATAACTGTCAACTGCTCAGTGTTGAGGTCTGAATCTTTTCTGAATAGCACATCTGGTGGCACATCTGGTTAACCCTATTACTGAGCTGCTTCAAACTTTGATCCAATTCTAAAACAAACTCCTTTAGCTGCCTCAGCTTTTCCATCATTCTGTTATTGGCTCTGGACTGGCAAGGGTTAAACACAGGGGCATGATCTTAACTGCACTGGACTGGAGCTACGGATTTGGTGGATCTATGGGATTACATAGAACGTGCAGGATTCATTTTAAAATCTTTAAGATAGACTTGAAGACAGTGTGTGAAATAATACTTGGAATTGGTCATTCCAGCTCAAAGGACAGTGTAAAATATGTTGGGGATGCAAAGGATTTTTTTTTTTTTTTTTTATCGTGCAGGGATTAATCGCAATGGGGTGTCAGTCAAAATACCATGAGCTATATTGCAGAATTTATTAAATTACCAAAGCTGATACACTTTGAGAGAAAAATCACTGTAGATGTTTACAGATGGGACATCAGATTGTTATTTTTGTATTTTTGATGATATTGTTGTTCTTCTAAAATGTAATTAGTGCAAATACAAATAATTGTTTGTATTAGTAAATATTTACATAATAATTACACAATTAGTCATCACTGTAAAACAAGCTACATAGATTGCATACAATATCATCCAATACAATGGAAACATACATAAATATTACCTCATCGACAAAAGACAATAGGTGTATTCAAGTTCAACTGCGCCTCGACTTATCCGGGAGGCGTGGAAAAAGAGACTTAAATCCGAACACTTTGTACGTCTCATAGTGTGATGAACCCACATCATTCAGAGCAAACTGCACAATGTTTGTGCTTGAATTTGACATATAATAACCAGACACACTGTTCATTTTAATAGCTTATGTGCTGCTAAATACAGTTCTTGTGTGTACAAGAAGAAAGTCCAATATAAGACAACTGTAATGTATGGTGTTCTACCATACTACTATTTCTGCCATAGACTGATATGGCAGAATTATTATAAGAATGGTAGTATGCCATTACAAAGCTTGTGCAGCCATTTTGGAGAAACTGCACTGGCTGTTTTTTTTTTTTTTTGACTGTACATTATTCCTTTCTTAGCATATAGAATACAACATTATTGTTAAGTGTTGATGAAACTGTCTACTAAATGTCTACTTTAATTGTTATGTTTTCTTAAAATATTTTTCCCTTTTTTATCCTGAAGATGCCCTTATTCTGGCCTCTGTGTTTCCAGCTTCTTCCTACTCAATTTGCAAATATGCACATTTTGTTGAAAGTCAAATAAATTGGAATAAAAGATTTAGTATTCATTCTTTCTCTCTCTACTGTATATATTTTTAGAATTTAAATAATGTACTATTTAAAATACATTAACTCTTCAATGACAAGCTAATGTCTGTTATGTTTTATAAATGTAACTCACAACTGTTTTATAACTGTTTTATATCTTTAATAGTCAATCGAGATTGTTTATCTGACAATGGGCAATCATGACTGATCATGGGTAAAATATAGGCAAACAATGATCTGTAAAAGATGGTGAACAAACTTTCAATACAGCAGAATCATAGCATCTTTAGAGAAAGCAGGAGTTAGTTGTCACATGTTTTACTATGTTTCACATAATTCACATGTTTTAATTTGGGTTTATGGGTTTATTTAAAAAATATATATGTTTTTACATTTTTGTATTGCCACACACCTTAATGTCTTAGCTATATAAAGAAACAAACATTGAAACGGTTATAGCTCAAATTATAAAATACAAAAACTGTTGTACAAAACTAAAAGAGTATATTCTAAACTGTTTCAGAGGCTCCTGGGGCATATGGCATACTCAGCAGTGGCCAGACCACTCGGAATGATGCATATGAGAACGCTTCAGCACTGGGCATGTCGCCGTGGGACTCAACGCATGGCCATCACGCCGGTCTGTCGCCACCTCTTCAGCCCTTGGACTGACCTCGCATTTCAATGGGCAGGTGTTCCCATAGAGCTGGTCTCCAGCATGTCATGGTTACGATGGATGCCTCCTGGACGGGCCCGTGGCTACGTCGGCGAATCAATTGCCTTGAGTTGTTGGCAATACTGCTCGCCCTACGGAGGTTCCGGCCCTTGATCCAGGGCAAGCATGTGTTGGCTCAGACAGACAACATGACAACGATATCCTACATCAAACTTCAAGGCAGTTTACGCTCCCGTTGTTTGTCACAACTCGCCTCAAGTCGCTGTGAGCCACTCACAACCCGGGCAACCTCAACATTACAGCAGACGCGCTGCCACGAGGTTGAGTGGAGACTCCACCCTCAGGTGGTCCAGCTTATTTGGAGTTGATTCGGGCAGGCACAGGTAGACCTGTTCGCTTCCCCAGAATCCTCCCACTGCTCGCTTTGGTACGCCCTGACAGAGGCAGCCCTCGGTATATATGTGCTGGCACACAGCTGGCTCCCTGGACTGTACAAATATGTGTTCCTCCAGTGAGCCTAAGGTCAGGGAGGATGAGGAGCAGGTCATCCTAGTACCACCCTTCTTGCCCGCCCAGACTTGGTTCTCGGACCTCACACTCCTCGCGTCAGCCAAACCCCCCCCCCCCTCCTCCCCCCCAGCCCACCTGGAAGATTCCCCGGGGCACCATCTGGCACCGCGAACAGACCTCTGTAATCTCCGTGTCTGGCCCCTGGACAGGAGAAGACATAAGTGGCCTACTGGCCTGCCATGGTAGACACAATCACTCAGGCTAGATCTTCAGTGTCTATGGGGAGCCCCCTTTGAGCCTTTGGAGTCATCTGAGCTTAAGGTACTCCCTTTAAAGACTGCCCTCCTGACTGTGTTCACTTCCATCAAGAGGGTAGGTGACTTGCAAGCGTTCTCTGTCAGCGAAACGTGCCTGGAGTTCGGTCCGGGCTACCCGCACATTATCTTGAGACCCCGAACGGGCTATGTGCCCAAGGTTCCCACAACCCCATTTTGGGATCAGGTGGTGAACCTGCAAGCGCTGCCCCAGGAGGAAGCAGACCCAGCCTTGATATTGCTGTGTCCGGTGTGTGCTCTATGCATCTATTTGGATCGCATGCAGAGCTTCAGAGTCTCTGAGCAGCTCTTTGTCTGCTTTGGTGGACAGCGGAAAGGAAGCACTGTCTCCAAGCAGAGGATCGCCCACTGGATCATTGGCACCATAGGAATCCATAGTATCATCCCCAGCACGTGCCGCCTCCCGCAGGGCTATGAGCCCATTCTACCAGGAGTGTGGTGGCCTCATGTGCCCTGACCCGTGGTGCCTCTCTAACAGACATTTAGCCCTAGCCCTGTGGCAGACGAATTTGTGAAGAAACTCGCTGCTGGCTCAGTACAGGTGCTTAATAAGCCCTGTACTGGGGTATGTGCTCCACATGTGCTGGTTCCCTGTAGATAACCCCATGTGACGTACATCTCCCGCTAAATCATTTCCCTGTTGGTAAACTGCGTCTTCCTTGGGCAGAGGCCCCTCTACAAACCATGTTTGTAGAAACTCCTCCCCCACTGGGTAGGACCTACCATGGTACCTCATAGTGTTTCCACACTATTTAATTTTTTATATATATTTTTCCATCTTAACCATGTGTTGTACACTTGAGACATTTTTTTCCTCAGTTAAAGATGCCTCTATGACCTAAACTTAAATGCCAAAATTATTCAGAAATGAACACAATGCATGACATGTTCATCTGTGACCGCAGAGACTTAAATATATACAAATATAAAAATATATATATTTTTTAATTATGTATTTTTTGAAATATTATAGATCAATACCTTTCACCCTTCAGTTGATATTTATATTTATTAATTTGTTTTATTTTTTTAAACACTTTGTATGGCAGTTTGACATTTTGAAATCTTGCTTAAGACAATTTACAGTGCTTCCAGGAATAGAGCATGCTTTTAAAAAACAATTCTAATGAAATTATTTACAAGTAATAAATGTGTATGAGTAAACACATTTCCTTTAGATTCAACTTTTGCAGTATTTTAATATATTTTTTTACATAAAGAGGACTTTTGTATATAGGACATGTTTTGTCCCTGTGAATTATTATAATTTATTAAACAAATAAGACAACCTGCCCCGAACTGACATTTATGGATGAAACAGTTCAATACAGTATTTTCATTATCATACTCTTGTCTGACTGTATCTGTTACGAACACTCAGGCTGGTTGGGATCCATAAGCGGTTTATTGGAGTAAGCAGTCTCAGGTAAATACAGGCAATGTTCAATAATCAGGCAAACAGGGATATCACAGATATCGTAGTCAGACAGGCAAATGATCAGGGCAGGCAGCAAACAGTTCAGAGACAGGCGGAAAACGGACGTAAACGAAGATACAAGGCAGGGTCAATACACAGTGGGTCAGTAAACATAGACTTAAACGCTCAGTAATGTAGCCGAGGCAAAACAAGACTTCGCAATGAATGAACAGTCAGAGGTGGTTTAAATGGAGTGACTGTGATTTGACACAGCTGTGGAGTAATCGGGCCTGGTATGTGGGCTTATGGGAAATGTAGTTAAACAGTCAATACTCGGGTGAATCAGATCTCCGGTGACCGATTGAGGAGGCGTCATTACCGGCGTTCATGACTGTATCCAAACGCAGTTTTATTGTGTTTAGTTGTTTACCAAACAGCTATTACAAACATATAATGACATTTTAATTTGGAGGATAAAGTTCACAAAACATTATTCTAACTGAAGTTTGAACTGGATGTGTTTAGTCAACATGCAAAATCATAGAGAAAACTAGAATTTTGCACTCAAAACTTTATTATCTAGAGCAATTAAAAATGGAAAACTTTATAAAAACTCAATTAAAAACGTCGTTATTGAATAATGATACTTTCACTGTCCTGAAGCTGCTGGAGGGAGGAGACGAGCACCGCACCTCTCCTGACATCAATGCAAAGACGAAAGAAGAAATAAAAGCTTGTCAAATCTCTGCGGACATAAACGAGCAGTTGTGAGATAAGAAGCGAATGAAGAACAGAGGAAAGAAGGTAAATAACACGTATTTTCTACATAATATATGCTGTATAAATATATATAAAGTGTTTTATGAGTTGTTATTCAGATGTGGAATATAAAATCATTCCAAACAAGGAAATGGATTTTGTCTTTCTATCTGGACGAAACATTCCCAGTATTCTTTTCCAAAGCAAAACTTACTGAGATACAATTCTTTATTCCAAATTAATTCCCCAGTCTGACTAACATCACGTTATAAATCTCAAACTACTTTCTTAAGAAAGTTTATCATATATTTACAGAATTATTTATTATAAGCAAATCTATTTGGCAAAGTCATGAAATACAAACCAAACATAAAAGTGACTGTCTGATCTGACTTATATACATGAATTAATGTAATAGATTTACAATTTACAATATAATAATAGACTAATAACTATAATTGAACTGTACTACTGACATTTCACTTAATTGTAATTAAAATAGATTAAGAAACTTATCTAATAAACTGATCTATTTAATTGTCTGCCACAATACAAGTAATACTAACATGCAGATTTATGACTTGAATTATTCACGTCATGAAGGATTAAAAAAAAAAATAGAGCAGATTTTCAACCACTGTACTTCTAAATACAACATCTGAATAATTGAAAATATATATATATATATATATATATATATATATATATATATATATATATATATATATATGCTTGTAATTTACAAAGCAACAGGCAATATTTTGCAAGGGCCATCAGTATGACAAAGCAGACCGGTTCATATGTCCTGTGCAATGTTGACATGTGTATTCAAAATAATGCTTTAATGATTTTAATGTCAGTCCTTCTCTATCAGGATCTCAAATGTGAATAAAGTAAAAGTCTTGTACTATAAGATGCTGTTGTGTCTAAAGAGAGATTATGAGAGTTTAACTAGAACATTATCACATCAACAGTCATGTATAAGAATATGTGACTGAACAGTGTCATTGTTGGAATAGTTGTCAGACTAGTTTTAAAGCTCTGTCTTGTGTTTGTTGTAGAAATAGTTTCTATGGTCCGTCACTTTCAGAATGTCAGAGATCAGAGGATCAGGGTGTTCATCAATTTGCAACAAGACTATTAAATGAATCAAATAATAGATTCATAAAATACAGATATTATTACACTGAAAACATGATAACTTTATTCAAAAGTGCTTTATGTGGTAACAGGTGAATGAACTGGTCTGATCAGCTAGAAATAGTTTTTTACAGAGTAATCAGGAAACAAAGTAAAACTGAAAGCAGGGTCAAAACCGGGGAGTCAACCTCAAATAATAAACAAATACGAATCAGAGAGTCAAATAAAGATAGGGTGAAAGGTCAACAAATATAATGGCAAGAGTGCTTTGAAATTCAGTTGAATAGTCATCCTTTATATTATAGCAAGCAGGAAATGATACACACACGAGATCAGTGAGTAAGCAAAGCAGTCTAGGGGTTTGGATTTACATACTGTT
Organism: Moxostoma hubbsi; assembly: GCA_032164185.1. Taxonomy (NCBI): domain Eukaryota; kingdom Metazoa; phylum Chordata; class Actinopteri; order Cypriniformes; family Catostomidae; genus Moxostoma; species Moxostoma hubbsi. The sequence goes on along the minus strand of JAVLUX010000163.1, from coordinate 902,870 downwards.
TAAAGGAGTATGCATACATGGTAGGAAAAAATCCAGTGAATACATTTACCAAAAGTTACAGTATTGAACCAGAATACACTGCATGAAACAGAACTACTGTCAAATGGTATATATTTAAACTTTACAATTGAATTAAAAGTGTAATATAACTGATGATGTTAATTCTTAGCAGTCAAAAAAGTGAAGAATGCGACATTAAAATTCCCGACTGACATTATACTTCTGGTCCATTCATCACACTGGAAATGGAAGGGAATGTCAAGCGCATTGCATTGATGGTTTCTGTGCACTGTGATCTGGTTGAATAATGAACCTTTTCTGAAAATGTAGCAGGTCATCTTGGTTTTCCATGCAAACAGAAAATTTGCATACTGCTGAAGTAGTATGGTAGTTTCTACTCCAAATATAGCCGGAATTTTTTGTCCACAACTGCTGTATTTTCATTTAAGAAACATCCAAAGTGAAATGCAACTTTAACAGAGATCCAATATATACCAGCATGATACAAATGGAAACAAAACTCGCCAGAATATTCAGTTTACATATTTGACATTTAAGAGCAGTTAAATCAATAGGGCAAACACTCGTGCTGTACTAAGAACATTGAAGAAAACAAGAGACAACTGGGAATAATCGATCTAGACATGAAACACACTAGTGTCAGAAATCACAAAAGACACAACCCCAAAATAAAAGTACATATTCAAATCTACACATGCAAGAAAGAGTCCTGAAACTGTTAAAGTGACAGTCTTTAACTTTAATAATTGATAATCAGTTATGATTTATGAGTTTTATTTTTACATTCATGTTTACATATTTGATAGTGCAGTGAGGGACAGAGGGACAAAAAGTTTGTTATGTGGATGAATCTTGCAGAGCTTGATCAATTGTCTTATTAGTCTTCAATCTAACCAGCAATAATAATGTGGATGTAACAATGTTCTCGTTGATATTATGGGAATGTTCATACAGACTTGACAATGCATTCCTGAACAGGTTCTGTAAGTCACAGTCATTTGACTTGATGTTACTAGAAACAGAAAAGGTTGCTGAGCCCATCTAACAATTGAGGTGTACCACGTCATATCTAATGTCAGTGATATAAATATCAATTGTTACAAAAATAAAGTTCAAGTAGAAGCCATAGTAAGAGAAATGATCAATTCTATAGTACAGCGGTGCCACCACTAGATCACAATCATTATTCTCATCAGTCAATCACAAGATCGTTCGGCGAAAATATAAAAGGGGCTATAACCTACACTTTTAATAGTTTTTTCTCGCTGAGATCCACTAATGATGTTAGTGAATGTTGTTTTGGAGCTAAACAGTTGAATTTAATGTTTGGATAGTTTTCACCCGGTCTCTGAAACTAGCAGCTGACTTAGAACTGGTGCATTTCTGACACGGTTTTCTACGCTCAATATTTTGCCAGAAGCCCTCCCGCATGACATCATATCCTGGTCTGTTATGTTGTCCGAAACAAATGAGCATGCTCAAAGCTTAGTGTCATCGCCCCTTTGAAAAATCTCTGTCGCTGCAAATCTCTGGCGGTTTGAACACACGAGAGGCGGTCCAGCACAAACACACTGATGCCCCCAAAAAATGCTTCAGCTCAACACAAGAGAGTAAAAACATGCATCTCTAAATGATGCTATTACTCTAAATAAATGTTATTCCATGTTGTATGCCAGATAGTTAGCAAAACTAACAAAATAAAATGACATTTATTTCTCCAAAATTTATTTTAATCACAAATTGAACTAAATAAAAGAGATTGGTGTGCAGAAATGTGCTGACTCTATAGCAGATTCCACATAGAGTATATAGGAAAAGACAAAATATTTATATCTTGCATGGTGCGTGCAGCATTGTATGGGGAAAAAAATTATGACTGTGTGTTTCTTCTTTATATAAAATTATTATAATAAAAAAGTAAAATAGGAATCATGATATTCCTGTTATTTCCATGGCCTGTTTTCGCACATTAGAGTTTTAAACTAAGGATGTGTAAAGGAGTTAATGAAAAAATAGATTGCATAAAATAAAATGATGGGGACCGCTGCTATTGAATATGTCACTTCTCACTACTTAATATAAATAAAAAGCACAAATAATAATAATAATAATAATATCACAATCTCTGGTCTTGTTTTTGTTCCTTGATTTCTCTGGTCAGTTATTGTTCTCTCTGTAAAACAAAATAATAATAATAATTATAATAAATCTTGAGTCAAAACAATTGAAATGATGAACATTTTGTGGTAAAGACAACAGCATCCTTTAATAATGTCTGTAGAGCATCATGCATGGCATAAAAACTCAATTTGATCAACATCTGCCACATTCACATTTTAAATCATAAACTTCAAAATCAAGAACTTTGAGTTAATCAGATCTTACACACCTTTAACTGTGAGATTTACATTCACATGATGGTCTGCGGGAGTTATGAAGCAAGAGTACAGGCCGGCATCAGTGAGTTTAAGATTGCTGATCTTGATGGAGTAATTTCCGTTTACATACTCATCAGGGAAAGATTCAGCTCTAATGTTGTGCTTTACACCTTTTGAATTATTGCCGGGACTAAAGTCATAAACATGATTTTTGTCATTGTGTATCCATTGCACTTCGTGAACTTCACTTTTATCTCCAGTGTAAGAACATGGCAAGACAGCATAGTCTCCAATGAACTGTTCAACTGTGACCATGTTGCCTAGAGTCACTGAAAATCAAGAGAAATTTAAAATAAGGAAACCCAGTTCTGCTTGAATTTGCCATTATTTAAATAAATGTAGTTTGTTTGTTCGTTTCTTACCTTTATGAGTGATAAATGCCAACAGAGAGATCAAGCAATAACTGTAGAAAGAGAAAGACACAATTTATTATTAACTTCAGCAACAGGACATCACGTAGATGTTAACACACTTTGGGGGGATTACAATTTATAATAATGAAACATCTTTTTTTTTTAACAAATAAATCTCAGCTAATCTCACTGCTTAACCTCTGTTTTTATTATTATCACTTCATGAGTACAAGTCAATACTCAACTGTTAAAAATGTCAGTTTAATGTTGACAAAATTAATTTAAACTTTTAACAAATGAAATCTTGATTTAAACTTGCTTATACAATATGTATATAAATGATAGATTGATATGATTTTCTTATTATGTAGACTATATTATTAATATTACATTATTAATATCACTATATTATTATTTTTCATGTGCATTTCATATTTATTAAAGCTGCTCTAGTGAGATGAGAGATGTGGCCTAACAGCTGTTTAACTGTTTCTCTTCACCTGCAGCGGAGCAGTTCTGGTTGCATACAAGCATTATTTATTTATTAATTTATTTCAGCCTTTCTTTGTGCTGTATTTTTATGTTGGAGCACCACAATATGAAAGTCGGCAATACTAGATCGCCCCAATGTCTCTTGCAGTGTTGACAGCTTTATTGATTATAAACAGGAGTGACAGGTGATAGTTTTAACACATCGCTCGATTACAGAGAGGTCGTACAATTTAAGTAAATATGCGCTTCATCACTGCGCAGGCTCACACTGAACTCAACATGTGTTTAATGAGATGCCGAAAGCTGCACATGAGAGAGACGCAGATGAGCTGAATCATTCGTCCAGATTGTGGAATTACAATGATTTGATTTGTTCATCTGTATGGATTGGTTTACAACATGTTAAAATGAATAAAAGAGTGTGGAATTTCCCCGTATTATGAACATGGAACATGCAGAATTTATTCCATTTCTGCACAATTCCCACAATCCCACACCGAATTTCAAGCCCTGATAATAATAATAATAATTATTATTATTATAGGGAGGATAAAGTCACATGGGGTAACCTCCTTGTGGTTGCGATTAGGGGTTCTCTCAATGAGAAGCGTGGTAAGTTGTGCGTGATTTGCGGAGAATAGCATGAGCCTCCACTGTGTCATGCACAATGAGCCACGTGATAAGATGCGCGGATTGACTATCTTAGAAGCGGAGGCAACTGAGACTTGTCCTCCACCACCCGGATTGAGGTGAGTAGCCACCCACCAGGAGGACCTACTAAGTAGTGGGAATAGGGCATTCCAAACTGGGAGAAAAGGGGATAAAAAAAATTATAATAATAAATAAAATAATATTGGTTATTATAACTAATTATAAATTACAGAAATATATTAGGCCTACAATTGTATTATAATAAGTAATATTAACTATATTAATATCATTATTATACTCAATTAATATTTCTCTAATAATTTAATAAACGCTACTTTGATATGCATGGTATGTGACAGGTGGCTAGCTTAATATGCTTTAATCTCATCTCCTCTTCTGTCCACAAAAACCTGGAGGACAGTGCTATGAGTGTGCGCTCGGTGTCTGCACGTTCTTGTTCTTGTGCGTGCACGCGACTGCCTTGGTGCGTCCAGTATATTAGGCATTTGTGCATCTTTGCGAGATTAATTTACTCGCGCTTGCTCCTCGGTTTACTCCATGTAATTGTTGTGCTCTCTCGCTTGTTGTTGCTTGCACTAATGTTATAAATGCAGCACTGGCCCGATCGGGCAAGTGACAGTTCTATCAACTAGCCCGAATCTTTCTCACATTGGCCCCGGGCCATCGGGCAGTCCTTATTGTCGAGCCCTGCAATATAATTACCATCTGGTAAACATCTTAAAAAGATCATATTTACAAACATTCTAAACCATAAACATCTCCAAGACGTCTTCTGAATGTCTTACTGATGGCAGCTTTTGTGGCGAAATCTGACTCCACGCCAGATTCTTACTCCCCTCTAACTGATTGGTCCTTATCCCTAAAGCTCAACACTCCCCCTAACAATAGTAGGGAGTCATTGGTCTCTATCTCTAAAGTACAACCACCCTTAAACATAAGGATGCTAGGGAGTGAAAATTTGGCAGGACACCGGCTTATCCAATGTGCGCACATGCTTTGTGCATGCCACCTGATGTCAAAAGCAGAGAATAGCGATTATTTCAAATGTCGTATAAATAATAATAATGTTTAAAATAAGACTTTGGGATTTTTGGGAGTTATCTGCGTATATTGATGTGGATGTAAATGGGCTTATTGCTATGTCAGGCTGGTTGGGATGCTTAAACAGAGCAATGTTTTTAAACACCACATTTTTTTTTTTACACTTTTCAGTAAATCAACATCCGATTGTCTTATTTGTCTCTTTGTATTAAATGGTGACTGGACAAAGTACTTAATCAAAAAATTGTACACATTTCACATCTAAAATTGACGCAAATGTCTCTGTAATTAATTCCAAATTGTATTAAGGAAGTCCAGTGATCAACTGCTTGTTTCGATAGTATGTGAAAAAACGATTCGTTTGCTGTGTAGTATGTGCACTACTACAAGACAACAGATTACAAGAATATCTTTGTGTAGGCCTCATGTAAGAGTTTATAATTTTACCTAAGTATATTTGTCATGTGAACATTCAGAATGGCAAAGTCCCTTTATTTCTCAAATCTTCTGGTTTGGCTCTCTGAACTATAATAATTATTACTGAAGGAAACTACCATGATTAGATACTTTTGATACAGGCATTTTTCACAGTCACCTGCTGCCCACATAAGTCAACAATAGATAAAAAACAACTATTTTCAGTGAACCAATCGGCCTAATATTTGAAACGTATGTCGACAGCATTTAACTTACCTGATAATCATGGTGAATTAATATTCTGAATATAAAATAAACTTGAATATAAAAATGTGGCTAAAATTCACGTTAACAAGCTTTGTTTTGAAAAGGCGGCATCAAATTCTGGTTTCCGCATTGAAGTCCTGCACCTACGTCATGAGAACTTACCGTACTGGAACTAGTAAAATTCCCTCATATGGACAAACTTCAAGTTACAAGATAATATCTCGTAATTTTCTGTAAGCTCTGGTGCGATCGTCGTGTCCTCATTTAAAAAAAAGAAAAGTAACATAACGAAAAGAAAGAAAGAATCAATATGACATTGGCCTCAAAAGTTAAGGGTAGTCAGGTCAGAGCCCGTCTGAAGGGGGAGCCTATAATCTTAGCATAGAATAGCGTGGCGGTTCAATTGCGAGGAGACAAGAGGCCGGTCTTTTTGAATGGATGCCTATAGAGGAGATGCTTCCCGATGCTGGATAAACTGCTTTTGCAGAAAAAAGCTAAGCACTTAATATATTTACAGAGTTTCCGTCAATATTCAACAAAAATCCTCTCGGGAGTGAACTATGCGTGGAGTTTACTATATTAAAACTGCTGTTCTATAAGGAAGTCACGGATGATTTTGCGACAGGCAGTTGTCAGTTTACGGCTCTCCACATTGATTTGTATTATATCCGCAAACTGAGACACGCTGTCGTAACATGCTAGTTGACGATACGCTCGGTATGTTATGGTAAAAATGATGTGATTTATACAGTAAATAACATCTCTGGTCAGAGGTAACTCGCTATAATATTATAGATTAGGAGCGCTGCTAGTTCTTAAAGCTACACTATGTAACTTTTTTGTTCAAATGTTATTAATGAGAGAGTGAAAGAAAACAAATTCCATCTTCCAAACCATGTGTTTACTTTACCCAAATACACTTTGATAAACCTAAAATAATGATTTATATTTTAGAGGTATCAGGATGAATTTTGTGGGAAATTGCAAAGATACGTCATATCCGTACACAGAGAAAATAAACTCAGGCTACTGTAGCGCGTGTATGGTGTGGGAGTAGCGTGAAGCTGAAAGTTTGTTGTTCACAACGAACGAGAAAAATTTACTTATTAATTATTAAAGGCTGCGATGGACTGGCGATCTGTCCAGGGTGTACCCCGCCTTTTGCCCAATGTTAGCTGGGATAGGCTCCAGCCCCCCGCAACCCTGTACACAGGATAAGCGGTTGATGATGGATGGATGAATTATTAAAGGATTTAAGTACCTACTCCTGCGTCTCCTATCCTCATCACCCAAACGTTACAGAAGCGTTACAACTACTCTCATAACAAACACAAGGCAGATGTGAATGAAAATTATTGTCAATCAAGTAAAAAACAGTTTTTTCTGAAAAGCACACTGAACAATCGCTCTCTCTTCTTTTAGAGCAGCAGCTTCAGGGTGTGTGATGTGTTGCCAGGTTTGTACTAAATTAGGCTAATTTGAAAAAAACTAATGCAGGTTAAAATCATGCGTTGTGTTTTTGGGATACTTTATAAATGGACCCCGGTCACCAAAATCTGATGACACTAAGGCACTAAGAATGGAAATGCAATGTCTTCATGTTTAATGATTCCTGGATTGAACTGCACAGCACACCTTAATCAGTGCAGCCAGCTGTGCAGTCAATGCAGTCGGCAATGTTATTTCCACAAATATAATTCACGCGCATGATGTTTCCCACGATTGTTGTTGTGTAAATACATATGGCTCTCAATAAGCATTTGGTAAGTCACGTCCACATCAGAAACCTGCCAAATAAAGAACTGTTGAGAAATAGCAGCTATTAATACTATGAACAGGTAAAATATGTGAGAAAGTACTGCAAAGACTGAAAGAGGGGGGAAAAAGGACTTGAAGTAGATCAGAGGTGTTCCAAACGATGACAGAAAACCTTGTGTAAATAACTTCTAAATGTGTGGTTTATAACTGAGGCTAGTTCAGTGTGACACATAGTGTAACATACCGGCCTTTTAATATATCTCACTTTTAAAAAAAACATCATACGAAGTGATTCACTAAAATATATAACAAAATTAAAAATCAAAAAGAGTAAAAGAATCAATAGCACCCAAAAATAAAAGTGTTGGTAGTGAAAGAGAGAGAAAATAAAAACAATAAATAGGCCTTAATATGGAAATATGCAAGCAAGCCTAGTTCAAATCATTAATTTACTACATTGTTATCACATGACCTCACTATTTTATTTGTGCACATGGCATCCAGTTATCATCTCGAAAATAAATATGGTTTATTTGCATTTCTGACCTAATTTTGTGTTTTAAATAGTTGGGCCTCATGTATTCAGATACAAGACAAAGGCAGGCCTAACAGTCATAAAGCCTGACTGAGGCCTACAAACACTTATAGTAAATCTTACTGAATTAAACTGTGCCAAAATCAAAAAAAGGGAGTACAAAACAGACAACAAATCCCATGAAGCCTTGCTCACTTTACACCTCTGTGTGAAATTCCAAAGGATCAACTCTCATCTCCTATTGGATCAGGTGCTCAACCGAACACCCCTCAACAACGATGTCATCGGGAATAGAAATACCTCTGAGATCCTTCTGGGCATTGCTTCCAGCAACTTTGCCTGCTGTGCATAGACGCAGCTCATCGCTGCTCTCGGGTGTAGCCTCGTTGCATAAGGAAGTAGCGTACGTCTTGAAACTGTGTTCTAACAATCCCTATCTCGCTGGATGAGTTGCGATTTCTCTATGTTTCACCAAACATCCGAAGGAAATCGTCAAGCAATCCGCATCTTCATCCGTTTGCCTGCAGAAGGGAAGAAAGATGATTTCTCTTCCCTCTTCAACCATGTCGACGTAACTGATTTCTTCACTAGCCCGCTGAGAATCAGCAGCCGTACCGCCCGTCAACAGAGTGAGGAAACGGCCTCCTATCATCACCCGATCCTCGGGGAACTGAGTTGGAGTTAAAGGATGGATGAACATACATTCTACCTGTTTCATCACGTGATCCAAATAAGAGGTTTATGTCTGGGCAGAGATAGAATATTATAGTGTTTTATTCTTGTGTATCAAGGTTATTGCTTGTACATTTTACGGACTGCCAAGTCCGTTCATTGCTGCTAAATAATACTCAAGGTATTAATGTAACATACTGTTATCACAAATTCGATTTTGCTGTGTTGTAATCCAAACACGTTGGATTGTTGTGTATTTACACCATTGCGGATGAGACCGGCACACTGAGTTTATCCATTAAAGAATGAAAGACCACAGGATGGTTTACAAGCCGTTCACCACATCTCTGTGTGATAAACTAATAGCTGCCTGCCCTCCCACGATTGCAAAACCGGTTGCAACATTATTCTCTCTCTCTGTCGTTCTAACCGCACACACACACACACACACACACACACACACACACATGACCCTCACAAACATTTGGCTAGTAGATAACTTGGTTATAAAGCTCAGCTTTGTCCCCAAGTTGTCGTACAAGTGGAGACACGTGGTAAACGGGCAGCCGCCATTAACCGGCTTCTCTCCGGCCACATTCGCGGCACATTCACAACCATATTCTCTGGCTGGAAATCTCACGTGACGTACTCTCCACGAGAGTCATGTCCGCCATTTTGTGCGCGTCACTCCTTACACACACACACACACACACACACACACACACACACACACACACACACACACACACACACCTTCCTCTCATGTGTTATAGGCTTATTTTGGTTACCATATATAATCATGTCACTGTTTAGTTTGTAGTTGTAAGATTATTAGTTATTAGACCCTGATTCCAGGGTGGTGCCTTGGCGATATTAATACTTATTTATATTCTATTGATTTTGATAATTGATCATTATCTTTGAAGATTTTTGAATTCAATAGGATCAATAAGCTAGTGTTAATTGTAATCAATGTTCCATTGATTTGAATAATGAATGATTATCTTTGATAATAATTAATATCCTATTGAATTTGATAATTGATGGTTATCTTTGGTGATTGTTGATTTAAAGGATTAAAAAGCTAACATTGATTCCAATCAATGTTCTATGATTTTAATAATTGATAATTATCTTGATAATTATTAATTGCTAATAACCAAACCTGCTCCTGAATGTAGTGCACTACAAAATGTATTATTCTTTGTCAGTCCAAACAAGAGTTATGAAAAAGATTCAAATGTTGTTAAAATATTAAAATATTGTAGTTGGCCACAAACTGTTTTCTGTTTTTCTTCTATCTTCCAAAAACAAACATTAGTGTCCACATCTAATTTAAAGAACAAGTTATTCAGATTCACTTCGATTAGTTAAAAGTGCAGATGCAGCAGTTCAGAAAAGATAATACTGACATATCACATGTAATTCTTCCAATTGTGTGTTGCCTTTATAAAGATGTATTCTAAAAGTATTCTTGTATTCTGAATATGTTTTTATGTGACAAATTCAGAATATTTAACTGAAAACATTTTAAAAACAGTATTTAGTTTTCAGCCCAGAGTACTTTCATGAAGTAATCCGCACAACCCTGGGAGCTGAAAATAGCGTGAACAGTGTGGTCAAAGCAAACTTGACTTCGACTTCCTCTAGTTGATGTGCTTAAACTTTTCCTCTGCTTGCAAGATCAGCAGTCGAGTTCATTAGTCAAGTGTTTTAATCAAGACAACAGCATGAAGATCATACAGCTGCAACTATGTGAGTTTATTACATTGTTTCATAAATATTAAATGTGTTTGATGTCACTGGTTCACAGCTGATTAGCAAATCTGAATCTGTTTTTTAATCTCACAGATCTATTTATATGCTGTCAAGCTGAAACAGATCAACTGACAGATTTGGGACAGAGTGTGACTATAAACTGTGATCTTGATGGAGAGATTTATTGGTTATTATTGAAACTTCCAGATCCTCCAGTTATGATATTACGCACTTTGTCAAATACATTTTTACGCTTCAATAAAACATTCAGACACAAATATTCAGTGCAATCTAACCGTCATCTGTTCATAAATAATGTCAACATTGATGATTTGGGAGTTTATTACTGTATGAAGAAAGATACGGTACCTCCAGAATTCAGCAATGGCATCAGACTCAGATTCATTGGTAAATGCTCCTGCAGTCATCAATGTGTGTTTGTATTCAGTTTTCAGACACAATCATTTTATTAATATGCTTTAATGGAGTAGACTGACAATCATAATACTGTAACAAATTGCACACTTACGTTTCTTTACAGAACCAACAACAGAGATCACATCAGTGTCGTGTACTGAACAGAATCAGACAGAAGTGAAAGACGTTCATCAGAATCAGCCGTGGCAGACTCTAACCATCATATTTGCTCTGTTAACTGGTGTTCTGCTCATTGTGCTCATAGGTGAGTGCTTTTTATTATTATTGTTAATTGAGGCTCTATAACAGTAGAAATATTAATATATTGTTCTATTGGCATGGCATTGTTAGGTCGGTAAAGTTTAAATGCGTGAAAACATTTCTACAGTTGGCATAAGGGAAGCATTTAGTCTTTTCCCTAATATGATTGTTTTGGAATTGTTGAATCTGATTTCACTGTGTCATTCTTAGGACTAATAATGGTATTTGTTGTTGGAAACAAAAGATCTGGAGAGCAACTTCACAATATTGATCTACAGCAAACACAAGTTATAGAACAGCCTCAAGACCCAAACCAATTACAGGTAAAATATTTAGAGCTTGTTTATGTGAAACTATATTATGTAATAATTAGTCATATATTACTGAAAAGTCTACATTAATCGGAGAGTATTATGAAACATCTGTGGTGAATATGCTAATACAGTTTTCCCCCATTGCTGTTTCAGTACGCTGAGGTGAACTTTTCTAAGCTGCGTAAAAAGTATAGATCCAGCGAAGTCAACAGCACCTATGCTGCTCTACACCTGCCCAAATAATGTACACATGAGTATGACCGACCAAATATATTTTTATGGTGCCAAAGATTGTTGATTGAGAGGCATTTATGGCATTACTTTTTTATTAAAATAATTTTGATACTACGCAATGCCATACCGGAAATCATAGCACTTTGTCGTTTTTTTATTACAAGAAATGATTCAATCATAATGGGTAACTTATTTTAATAAATTAATAATTTAAATGAAGCAAAAACGTAATCTAAATGGGCATTGTCTTATGAGCTACAACAGATACCAATATTCCAATATCAACCAATATTCAGTTGGCAGGTATGACATTAGTATGATGACAATGTTCTTTATCTGTTTAGGATTCTGTGTATGTCTTTTATTGATGTGCTATAAAATTCCATAGATACCTAACATTCAGTATTCTTCAGATAATATATTTATGTACTGTAGTTTAAGAAGCCCTTTGTATACTGAGAAGCCTGTTTGTCTTTAACTTCCCCATTGGAAGATGTTATGCAATAACCATTGTGCTACTGTTGACATAAGTATCTTTCTTTCTTGGCTTATTGTGTATATTTAAACCAGTATCTATCTTTAAAAAACAACATCCAATGACTATAGATTAATAATGTATATTATGATTTATTTCAATAAACAAGTCAAATATGGTGACATTTGCAAACAGTTCACACATATAGTATGTGTGGCTGGCACTTGTCTGTGGTTTGGTTGGCTTCAATAAAGTGTTATAACAAGTTTAAATTGTAAAGTGCTGCATTGCGTTCTAGCTGGTGTGTGTGTGTGTTGCGAGTATGATGATCCGTGTGTGTATATATTTTTGCATTTAGAATTAAGCACAAGAAAACACATTTTACAACAATGAAGACCAAATTTAGAACATCTTACATATAGAACAAAAAAACATCCTTAATGCAATGAGATCTGTTTAATAGTTTAATTTTGTAGTGCATCTGTGAGGACTATCGTAGTCTTACAAGAACACTGAGAGGTGAAAGTGGATTGGGTAGTGCACATTTTACTTTAAACATGCTATGATCATTAAGACATTTTTACTCAGGAAAACATTCTGTGAGAGTAACTGAATGTGCATTTAACTTCCTCTCATTGCTGTGACAACTTGTGCTCATGAAACGATCAGCTTAACATTTAATTTCAGCATTTTAATGAAAAGTAGTTTAAAATGATTTAAAGCAGCAACATCAGGATGCCACCACTTCCTGAATCTATAACATAAAATATCATGTGGCTTATCATGTAGTTAATATATTTCATAGTTCACACCACAAGTTGCTTTACAGTGTAATTAATCTATATTTAGAGATTTTCTTTGTGTTTATTTATGTGAATTCATGCAGTATCTACTGATTTGGAGTTACCATTGAAAAATCAATGCATTTATTTTTATTTCAATGCCCACAAAATATTCAGTGCAATTTAAATATAATTTAACAATACAATTAATGAATTAGAAATTGTATGTGTATGAACACATTAAGCTTCATTATCAGATATCAATTCTTGGGTAGCATGTAAAGTTACATTTGTACCCGATTCAAATATCACTGGAAAAATTAAAAAAAGACTTGTGATTCCTTTAAAATAGACATAACCTGGTGAAAAACTTTAATAAAATGGCTAGTCTGTTTTCCAGAGAGAAAACTACAATATACTGTCAAACCAAACGCAGCACTGATGTATAACAGAGGGGCTTGAAATGGGTGTAAGGGTGCACAGTATGGTTTAACTTAAACCAAAACCAGAGAGTGTTCCACAGGTTTGGTCAGTCGGCAACCAATGACGAATAGAGTTTCACCCTTGTATAGACTGGAGGTTTAACCTGAAAATGATTGCAGAGTTTTTCTCTGCCTTTATACATTTATGTATCTCAGTTCTCACCGTTTTTCTAACCACAAATAGAAAGTGGCATTGCAGTTTGTCTGCTCTGCATTGATACTCTTTGTGGTCTTTTGATCTTTTGTTTAGATCTAAATGTGGGGTCGTCAACGTCAGGCATGTGTGCCACCATTTGCATGTGATGGGGTAATAATTGACACAAGCAATAATGAGAGTTGAATACAATGAAGGCCTGTTTCTTTGTGTATTTTAGAATGGTTTCCTCGGACCTGTATGCCAATCTACCTTGCAGTAATCCCTTTTCATATTCACTTTTCCTATTTTATATAGTCATGTACAGAGCCAAGGGCAATTTAGGAGAAATGTTTTTGAGAACCCATAATCTCTGCTCACAAATTTGTAATCTGCACTCCCACTCGTAACTCAATTTTGAATTTGCAGCTATGTCGTCTCTGCATATTATGCTAGAATAAGCGAGATCAGTGAATGGGAAGACATGACTTGCTTTTCTGCATTAAATACTGTGGTGGAAATGAATCATGAACACCTGTTCTTTATTTAGAATTTTTGTTCATTGCATATATGCCTCCAGTTTTTCTCGGTCTTTGTCTGAATATGTCAACAGCACCCCAAATGGTCAACATCGGAATTACCAATGCACTTACAAAAAAATTAAAGCTTTACAAAGGACAAATAGAAAGATATTACATAATACTATAAATGGAATATTTGTATAAAATGGACACATTTTCATTATAGTTTTTATAAAATATTTAAATATTTATACATCTTCCTAATTCAACTTCTGTTGGCTGTATAAGAGAGAATGTGCACATGGTGTGGCAAAGCCAACAAACAAAAATGAACTACTAAGCATCTTCAGAATATTAACAGAGAAATGATAGGAACAGCCAATAAACATAAATGTCAAGTCATTTGATAATAATCCATGTGAAATCATAATTTCTGGTGCAAGCTGATAGGTCCTTTGAAAGTGTCATCTGCTAGCCAAAAGACTCACACATTTCATGTCCCAATCTGTCTTTGACATCATAAAAATCAGCTAGCATACTCCTTTATTGTCAAGCATTTAAATAGCCTCAGTTGTTAATAGGTAGCCGGCCTGACTGCAGCACACCATTTGAGTTCCCTTTCAAGTTGGTCTCTCGACATTAAGCCGTTACACGGATGTGCCTGTCGAGTACACATCCTTTAAGAAGTTTTGTGTTAAACAAAAAATATAAAAAATACAAAAAATACTTGAATATACGACATCTTTCATTTTTAAGATGGATCTTAAGTGCCTTCCACCTTGTGAGAAGAGCATTCCTCCATTTGACAAGTGTGAACGCTGTCTTTCTCGCAGGGGCCCCACTCATGCCGAGGAGGTGCGAGTGCCTGAGCCTGAAAACGCTGCACTCTCGCTTAGTTTTCGTTTCAAAGAAAGCCACTACGTCGACAGCCTCTCATGTTTCCCCATCTGCCATGTATAAAGATTCATTCTGTGATGTCATTGCCTGTGGTGGTAAGACTTTACTTGGAATAGCATGTTTGTAGTGAGTTCACCCTGTCCACATGAGGTAAAAGAAACTCAGGTATCCAGTGCAGGAGTGGAACTGACTTTCCATGAGCCAATTAATCCAAAGGTTTAATGAAAAATGCAAATATTCCAAAAAAGAGAGTCAGCAAAATCACAAAGGAAAATCCAAAGTAGAGAACAAAAATCAAATGTTCAGGGTATAATCCACAAGGGAAGGAAATATCCCAAAATTTATTAAATCCAACAGAACTCGGAATAAAGTCTACATAGAAACAAGGCAGGCAAAAGAGCAACACTAGGAACTGAAGGCTGGCACATTCAAAAACCAAGTAACAAACAAGGAAACTGTGGTAACTTAGGGGCCGTTTACACAACAACGTTTTCAACTAAAAACGGAAAACTTTTTATGCATGTTAGTTAACACAACAATGCGTTTTGGGGCCTGAAAATGCAAACTTTTGAAAATGGATTTCAAAGTGCAAGTTTTTGAAAACTATGCCATTATCGTCTCATTTGTGTAAACATACAAAAACGCAAATTTGTGAAACGATGATGTCATGTGCACGCGTATTACGTGTTCAGTCTATAGGCATGAACTTCGAGAACGTCGTCCTTACCTCCAGGGCGAACAAACCAAGATGAGATCACCAGTTGGAGTCCTTAAAAAGGTGGCATGCTTTATAGTCCAAGGTCACATGTATTAATAAAGCAACCTCATCGTCCATCCAGACAAAATTGCTCAATGCTTTTGCCATCTTCATTGTTTGTATTTACCGCTCTGTGGAAGAAATCTTATTTGCGCAGGTGCGTAGTGTTTCTTTAAAAAGTGACATCGCCAACTACTGGCCCGGCATGCATGATACAACTTTTTTGTCATTTTCGCGGAGTCATTTTGACAACGTTGATGTCTGTATGCGAAACTTTTCAAAACCGCAAAGAAAAAACATATAAATTTTTAGTACATTGCTGTTGTGTAAACGTACCCTAAAATACACAGTACATACAAGACACAGGTGACACAAATGACATGATTGGCGGGAAAATAAGACACAAAGGGAAAAAAATTTAACTAGGGTCATCTAGTGGACAACACTGGAATTACAGGTAAATCAATGACAATGTGGACAAACTTTTTCCTTTCTCTGCTTAGCAGTAGAGTTCAATGTTGTTTAAAGGGACTTAATTATCAACACTTCTTTTTACAGCTACAACATGAATATGATATAACTTCAGATCTGTGAGCAGCTTTTCATGTGCTTTGTCAAATATTTTTTGTATTTAATCTGTAGCCTATATTGCTTTACAATGTTATACAGTTGTTTCACAATGGCACCATGATGGTTTCAGGAAGGTACTTTGGATATTTTTCTGCTCATATTGTGTCCAGCTGCAGAGACTAACAGGACAAAATTGTCAAAATGTAACCATAAACTGTGATCTCAATTAAACTGTGAAACTCAATTAAAATGAAAAGTGATCTCAGGGATCACTACAAGGAAATAATGTCGAATTGTTCCATTCTTAGTACCATTAAATGTTTTTTTGGTAAATAATAGAGCTGCAGAACACTCACAAAAACTTTTTGATATAGATCTACAGCAGACACAAGTTTTAGAAGAGCTTCAAGACTCAAACAAATTACAGGTAAAATTTTTGAATCCATGATTGACATCATCCATCCATCCATCCATCCATCCACCTGTGCATGCATCCATCTACTTATCCACCTGTCCATCCATCCATCCATCCATCTTGTTAATCATTTTGGTGCATCTTAAATGCTAACTGCATCTTAAATGCTAATGCTAGTTTCCCCATTGCTCTTTCAGTACACTGAGGTGGACTTTTCCATGCTGCATAAAAACATTTGTCCTTGCCAAGCCAACAGCACCTATGCTGCTCTTCAGCTGCCTACATCTCAAACCTAAGGATACAACTTATCAAGTGTACAACTGATCTCTTAGTGTTTAATAGAACAAAGAACTGAAACTTTGTGGCTCTCCAAGTGCCTTGTAATGTTTACAAGTGGGTGATAGTTGTGCAATGTGGCATGGTTTGCTTAAGATGAAGTGACAAGCTTGAAGTGTCCCTGTTTACAAGAGAAAAATGTGTTGCATCAGAGGGTTTAAACTTCAACCCAGAGAAGAATTTTTGTCATAATTTCCTAGGACTCATGTTGTCCTATGTAACTTTCTTCTTCAGAATACAAAAGGTTTGGGGGGGGCACTATGGAGCAATGTAGGAGGTAGACGTGTTTGCCATCTCCTCCACAACCAAGTCGATAAAACTGCAATCTAAATGTCTCTAATCTACTTTTAAATTGGCTGAAAGTCTAGCTTGACAACCATAGCACTTCACTTGAACCTTAAACTTTGTCGATGCCATCAAAAAAGTAGCCCCAGGGCATTAAACCCTCTCAGCTGCAGCCTGAGACTTCTGACAACATGGCGATGGCTGACCAAACGGCAGGCCTCGCGCTGGAAGAAAAAGACATGTCACGAATGATGGAGAAGATTTCGGAAAAGATCATCAGTGCCTTTGATGAGAGATTTGATAAACTAGAAGCGACTCTTCGAACCATACAAACAACACAACGAGAGTTAAGTGAGAGAGTCGAGATGGTAGAGGAACAGGCCAGTGATCATGAAACTCGTATCCTCTCTCTGGAAACTTGCCTGGATACCTTAAGTAAAGAGAACAAGATGCTTAAGTCCAAGCCTAACAATCTCGAGGGCCGATCGCGCCGTAATAACATCCGAATTGTCGGTATCCCAGAAGGAGCTGAAAAAGGAAGACCAACTGAGTTCGTGGCGGAGCTGATCAAGCAACTTTTCGAAGACTTTTCCCGACCCCCCCAATCATTGATCGTGCACACCGAGTACCGCAGCCAAAACCCCCGGAAGGAGCCAAGTCGCGCGCAATAATCGCACGAATCCATTACTTTCAAGACCAAGAGTGCATCCTACGCCTTCGGCAGGGCCGTCAGCTTGAATACCAGGGGCGTAAGGTGCTGTTTTTTCCGGATTACACGGCTGAGGTAATGGAACAACGCCGGAGCTTCAGTGAGGCGATGCAAAAGTTAAGAGAGCTTAATGTGCGTCATACTCTGCCAAGCTTTGCATCACCTATAATGGAAATACTGGAATGTTTACGTCTCCCACGGACGCAAAGCTATACATAGACAAAGAACTGAGACAAGTCGCTGGGATGGATCAAGAATAAATTCTGATAAGTAGTGCTATGGAGTTTATAGAGACTGTAAGTGCTTATTATATTTTTTAGATAAGATTTGGTTGTGGAGTTGCATTTTTTGTTTTGTTTTATACTTCGTTCTTTTCTACTAGCCCGTTTTACTTAGCTTAGTTGTGAGTGTTAGTGTAATTTAATACTTTGCTTCAAGTATCGCGTTCTTTAGTCACTAGGGGGAGCCATAATGCTTCGTTTGGGGAAGTCATTTGAGGCATTGGGATGGGTTGGGATGGGGGGGCTTAAAGTTCGAGGCTTAAGTTGTTGTTGGTTTTTTTTTTTTTTGGAGGGGGAATATTATTGTGGTTTTACTTTGTGTAAATGAAAGGGAACGATGAAACTAATAGAGGAAATGCTACCTTAACTTTGGCATCTTGGAACGTTAAAGGGCTTGGCCACCCCATTAAAAGAGGCAAAGTGTTTACCTATCTCAAGTCCTTGAAAGCAGACATCTTATTTCTACAGGAAACGCATTTAGCTTTCGGACAAGAACATAAACTTAGAGCAAATTGGATATCTCAGGTATATCAGGCACCTTTCAGCAGTAAGGCCAGGGGGGTAGCAATTTTACTTCGTAAGGGTGTCTCATTTCAGCTTGACTCGATGACTACTGACTCTCATGGCAGATATGTCATGATTTCAGGAAAACTTAGTTCCTTGCACATTACAATGTTAAATATATATGGTCCTAATATTGATGACCCTCAATTTTTTAAAAGGGTTTTTGATCTAATACCATCTGGGTGTGTAAATGTCATTATCGGCGGTGACTTCAATTGTTATTTAGATTCGATTTTAGACCGATCATCCTCAAAGCCACCTCCTAGTATAACCTCAGTACAGATCCTCAATAGGTTGATTGAGGAAAGGAACATGGTAGATATTTGGAGGTTGCATCACCCAACAGAAAGGGAATACTCATTTTACTCGCAGGTTCATAAATCTTACACTAGGATTGACCGTTTTTTGGTTACTTCTGAACTGATACACAGAATAACTGATACACGGTACCATAACATGCTGATATCAGACCATAGTCCTGTCTCAATTCAGATTAATAAAATCCTGCCACGTCAAGGTTATCATTGGTGATTCAACCCTTACCTACTTAAAGACCCAGCTTTTGAAAGCTACATTAACGCTAAACTGGATGATTTCTTTATGAATAATGACAATGGCCAAGTCTCTGATTCAATCTTATGGGATACTCTTAAGGCAGTCATAAGGGGTCATATTATTGCTTTTGAAACTGCCAGCAAGAGAAATAGCAATAACAGGCTTTTGAGAATTGAAAATTTACTCACAACATTAGAACAGGCATACAGAATCTCCGGATTACAACAAGATTATAATAAGATACTGAATTTAAAATATGAATATAATTCGATCTTGGGCAAAAGAATTGAGAATCTCTTACTTAAACTGAAACAAAAACACTTTGAATTAGGTGATAAGCCAGAAACTTTATTAGCGAGACAGTTAAGGGGTGAGCAAGCAAAGCAAACAATTCATCAAATAAAGTCAAACACAGCTGAGATTGTAACCAATCCAGAAGAAATTAATGAATCCTTTAGGGATTTTTACTCTGATCTGTATTCCTCAAAATGCAATGTCAGCCAAGAGGATTATGAATCTTTTTTTGATAGTCTTAATCTCCCCCAGTTAGATAAAATTGCAAAAGAAGATCTAGAACGTGCATTTTCTGAAGCGGACATCTTAGAGGCCATCAAGTCTTTCCCGTCGGGCAAAGCACCAGGCCCAGACGGCTTTGGATGTGAATTTTATAAAGCCTTCTCTTTAAAACTAGCCCCTTACTTATTGAGAATGATCAATGACTCATTTGAAAATGTCAGACTCCCCAATTCATTATATGAGGCCAATATCTGTGTTCTATTAAAGAAAGGCAAAGACGACACGGATCCGGCCAATTATAGACCTCTATCGCTTCTTAACTTTGATCAGAAGGTGATAACAAAAGTGTTAGCAAACAGACTTGGAAAGCATATCTCAACAATAATACATCCAGACCAAACTGGGTTTATACCAGGTCGTTTCTCCTTTTGCAATGTTCGTCTCCTTCTTAATATTCTTTATAAGGAGCGTGGTAAGGAAGCCTCAGGAGCGATCATCTCACTAGATGCCCAAAAGGCGTTTGATCAAATAGAGTGGCCTTTTATGCTAAAAGCGCTTGAGCACTTTGGGTCTGGGAGTCGTTTTATCAAGTGGGTAAAAATTCTATATTTATGTCCTCGTTCATCCATCCTGACAAACTCTAACAAATCTAACCCTTTTGAGTTGCATCGAGGAGTTAGACAAGGAGATCCTCTTTCCCCTCTTCTTTTTGATATTGCGTTGGAACCGCTAGCTGTAGGGATTAGAAGTCACCCACATATACATGGAATAAAGATGGGAAAGGATGAAGCTTTGGTTAGTCTATATGCTGATGATCTATTAATATATCTTTCTGATCCAGCCAAATCAGTTCCCTATTTGCTTGATTATATTAATGATTTCGGTAAAATCTCCGGATATACCATTAACTGGTCCAAAAGTGAGTTTATGTCACTTGCTAGACACACAAATTCCAGCCAGGTTGGTCCCTCGGTGTAACGTTCTATGTTGTCTCTTGTTTATGTATTTTCACTCTTAAGTTTCTGGCACTTGTCTCACTCCATATTGCACTCTTATTTTGAAACCATTCTTATGTTCCTGTTAACCAGTCTTGTCATGTCCTGTTTCCCCTCCTTGTTCATGTGTCTGTTTTTCATTGGTTCATTGTTTGATTGCTTGTTTATCAGTTCTAGTTTTGTCATTGGCTTTAGTTAATCACCTTATTAAGTCCTGTTTGTCCATTGGCTGTTGTTTCCCCTGTTGATGTATTTAAGTCCTCATGTTTCCCTTGTACCTTTGTCAAGTATTGTGTTCCTGTAACCTTGATCCCTGCCAGATGTTACCCTGATGTTTATGAGTCCAAGCCATAGTCTATTTTATGTTCCAAGTTCCTGTCTTGTTCCCGTTTCACCACTATCTTCAATAAAGCTGCACTTGGGTCCTACTCCTCGCTTTCATCCTTGCCTTGACTGCCTCCCGATCGTTACACTCGGCCTCGCCTTTCAAAATAGTCGAAGACCACTTTACATATCTTGGCATTGTGATACCAAAGAACCCCGAGCAATTATTTAAATTAAACTTTTTGGCTAAGATTGACAAATTAAAAGATATAAAAATATCGAGCGATGGAGGCTCCTTCCACTATCTATGATTGGCAAAATTAATGCAATTAAAATGGTCACTCTACCACAGTTCCTCTACCTCTTTCAAAATGTGCCTACTTGTATACCTGTATCTTTTTTCAAGCTTTTGGATTCAGTTATCATACCGTTTATTTGGGCTTACAAGACTCCCCGAATAGCAAAAGTGCACTTACAGAAACCCACTCGGACGGGAGGCCTAGGGCTCCCAGTGTTTAAATACTACTATTGGGCAGCGAATGCCAGGGCTTTATCTTATTGGCAGAGGGGTATTAGTGAAACTTTCTCTATGGCTGACCCTCTATGGCTTAAGATAGAGACATTTTCTCTTTCAAAATCTTGTCTCCCTGATTTACTTTTCTCAAAAGCCTCTCCCTCAACAAAACTAATTGGTACTAATTTAATAGTTAAAAATTCATTACGAATATTAAATCAGATAAGGAAACATCTTAAATCACCTGACGTCTCCGTTTGATTGCATTATTCTAAAATGAAATTGAGTAAAATATACAATTCTATTTCTCCAATTTGCGACAGATGTAAAACTGAGGAAGGGTCTTTGTCACACATGTTTTGGTTTTGTCACAAACTGTTTAACTTTTGGACTGCTATATTTGATTTTTTTTCAAAAGTTTTTCAAAAAGAGGTTAAGCCAGACCATGGTCTTGCAATTCTCGGATCCTCTGAGACATTGAATACTCTCCCAAGATCTGAGCAACGACCTCTATTGATGGGCATGACTCTTGCGAAAAAAAACAATACTTTTAAACTGGAAATCTTCAGACTCTCCATCGTTCAAAGCTTGGTTATGTGAACTGTTTCATGTCATACAGCTAGAAAGGATACGTTCCTTGGAATCCAAATCTCATCGCCAATTTCAAACTGTATGGCAGCCCTTCGTGGATTTCCTCAAGTCTGAATAGTGTATAATTATTGTTCTCACTGTAATTAATCTATGACTAGGTCTTGTTTATGTTAGTCCAACCCCCCTTGTTTTGTTTTTTGTTTTGTTATGGTTGTAGTGTCTAGTTTTCCCTTTATTTAAAAATTTGTACACTATGCTAAAAATTGAAAATAAAATATTAAAAAAAAAAAAAAAAAAAAAAGAATACAAAAGGTTTGAATGTTGAATGATAGTCTTAGTCACCATACACATTCATTGCAACTTTTTTCCATACAATGAAAATTAATGGTGACGGATTTATATTTAAATTTTTTGGGTGAACTATACCTTTGAGCATCAGAGTTTTTATATGAGTATTATAAGAAGGCCACAAATAATTTAATTAAAGGACAGAAAAACACATTACCTTACTGCAAGACTCTTCTGCTTTGTGGCTTACGGTAAATATATGGAGTATATGAGAAGTATGTTTTTTTTTTTTTTACATCTACACTGAAATGTAATCTGATGTAAAAATGCAATTTATAAATTTGCAGAAAGGAAGATGTGGAGGTGGGGGCAGCCACTGAAATGTCCAGACACTTCTAGATTGTTATTCTGTGGAGTTACAGTGCTATCATACCTCCCAGAAATGCATGTATCATATTCAAAATGGACAATATAGGCCCTTTAAAAAATTAAAAAGCTTTCATTACAATCCACACATACAGGCACTCCATTTGTATATACATATTGTACTGCAAAAATAAATGTCGAGTTTGGATTGGCTAATTCTTCCCTAGTGGGGTCTTTATCTTCTACAGAAGCATGTAATATTACAAATGTAAATGTCATAATTTTCTATTCAGGTCTATACAGTTGGTTAAGCATGGCTTTAATACCTCTGAGGACAATACTAACCTGTAGCTGTCAGATATCTGTATTTGTTGTCTCAGATGTAGGTGTTCGGAAATGTGAATCTAATATGAAATATCTTTTTTTATGAAAACACTGAACATGGCAAAAATACTTCCTACAACTGCAAAACAGATGAGCACTCACAAGTGAAGAGAATAACACTGATTATCTCCTAACAAGGCCACATGTCAAGGTCTGTGTAGATTAGATGGAAAGCGAACAATCAGTTCTTGTATTCAATGTGTTGAATACAGGAGAAATGGGCAGGAGTAAAGACCTGAGCAACTTTGACAAGGGCCAAATTGATATGGTCAGATGACTGGGTCAGAGCATCTCTGAAACGGCAAGGCTTATGGGGTGGTCCTGGTCAGCAGTGGTGAGTACCTACCGACAGTGGTCCAAGGAGGGACAAACCATCGACAGGGTGTTGGGCGCCCAAGGCTCATCAATGGACAATCTGGTTCAAACCAACAGAAGGTCTGCTGTGGCACAAGACAGAAAATTTTAATGATAGTTACAGGAGGAATGTGTCACAACACAGTGCATTGCACCCTGCTGCATATGTGGCTTGTAGCTGCAAACGAACAAACCATATGGAATGGTCATGAATTGGTGTAATCCGAAAGGTGTGGAAAAGACCTTTCGGTCTTTTCATGGGACATGGGAGTGAAGTGGATCTGCCAATATCTCGTATCCAGTGTTGAATAAAAGAGAACCGTGCCTAACCGATCGAGCAGTTCATCATTCCGAGGCATCGGGTATGCATCAAACTTAGACATCGCATTGACTATAATCTATAATCTACACAGAAACGGACTGAGCCATCACTATTAGGAACCAGAACCATCAGGCTGGCCCAGTCACTATGCGATTCTTCTATTAACCCCATTTCTAGCATAGGCTTTTTTGTGTTCGAGTAGTCAGTAGGGACGACTGCGTACCACTGTCCCTGTGGTCATTTTGATTTGGTGCTCTATGAGATTCGTACGACTGGGGAGAGACGTGAACACGTTGGAAAACTCTCCTTGCAATCTGACGACATCCGTGACTTGGGATGGTGAGAAGTGGTCTCCACAAGTGACCGAGTGACTCGATCAGTGGCTTTTAAGTTCACCTCAAGCCCAAGCTCCTCTGGAAACCTCCTCTCTCTATGGTTTTAGGAGGCTGAGGTGGTAAAACTGACGTGCTCTGCCTCTATCTGTTCGTTTCACCTCATAATCGTTTTCTCCAACTTGCCATGTGACCTCAAAGGGCTCTTGCCACTTGGCAAGTAATTTAGAGCTCAATGTGTGGAGCAATATAAGGACTTTATCTCCTGGTGTAAATTCTCATAGTCGAGTGCCCCTATTATACAGCCGGCTTTGACGTTCTTGAACCCGGAGCAAATTGTCCTGTGTTAATTGCCCCAGTGTATGGACTTAAATCTATCTATCTATCTATCTATCTATCTATCTATCTATCTGTCCATCCGTCGTCCGTACATCTGTCTATCCCATCCTCGCTCCCAATAGTTGTTAATTGCACATGATATGGAGCATAATAAGGCCTCATAGTACCTAACAACCGAGTGATAACCAAAAAACATGTTAATGTGTTATCTAATTAGAATTGTTTACACTATTTATGGAAAACACTGTGGCAGTACAACATAGCACACTTACTAGTTTGACATACAGTGATATGACTACTACAATTTCCATTCAACCCCAGTTGAGAAAGTGGAATTCTTGCAGCTGTAAAGGAAATTATATAGACACAACCTCACAGTAAATATGATCAATACATTATTGACTTTAATACTATTTAACACATAAATGTATAAAAGATTATGCTGTACATACAATAAACACAAATCTCAGGCACTAAATATTAAGAAGCAAAGTTACACTGTTGTACTTTTAAGTTGTAATCACAAATTTGTCACTGTTAACAAAACAATACTGCCAACATAAATAAAAACTTAAAACTTAAAAATGTTATCATACATTTAGAAATAATTGCTGGGATTTAAAATACGTATATGATAAATGCAAGCTTCAAAGTTTGCTGCATGTTGATACACAATCCAAGTACTGTACATAATTCAGCTTTGACAACTGATTGTGAACGCCAGATGAAAATGGCCAACTGTGATGCACAGCTGACTTCAACATCCTGTCTCTTTAAAACCGTATTGTTCAATCTCAGATAAATAACTAATATCTGTAAGATTTTGTCCATCTTGACCACAAATGAAAAGGAAAGTGTGTTCTCTGCTTAGCTTGAAATAGCTGTTCATATATATATATATATATATATATATATATATATATATATATATATATATATGTTTATTAAATCTAAAAGGAATTAAAATGTACTTCATGTATCAAAATACCTTCACAGATTAAAGATTTGCTTGTGCGCTTAGTAAAAGCAGTAAAAAATGGTACTTCCATTAGCTGTATTTTTAAAATATATTTTGAATACATACAATAAAAAAACAAACATGTTCAGGTCAAATTTCACACAAAAATCACAAAGAAAAAAAATTAGAAATACTTCTTTGCATATAAAGTGAAAGACGCTTTTTGGAGCTGTGAGATTGTTTCTCATTAATGTTGTATAATATATATTTTTTTATTTGTATTACAGAAACAATATATTGTAATGTAGGATTTTTACATTAAAATAACCATGAACTAAATGCAGTACAAAAAAATACATCCTTGATGTATAAATATATTATAATTGAAAGAATATAATTATTTTTGGCATTACGGTAATGAGAATGTTTGGAGAAAATTAAAATAACATAAGTCCTAAAGTAGGCTTGTTTTCTGTATGCAAAATATTATTTTCTACTTTGTTCTTTTTGTTCTTTTAGTTTTAGGGTTAAATACAACCTGCAAATGTTTTTGACAGGTTTTGGATTCTGATTTATTGAGAAAAAAAAATCTGTTAAACAATCAATACACTACAACATGCTGAATAAAACGTTCTACTTTTGTAAATCTAACTGGTAATTTCAGATTTAACCATGACGCAATGACACAACTTTCTGATCAGTTGTGATTGAGAAAAATAAAGGCAGCAGAAATCTGGAAGACATTTTCATGGCCAATGAAGTTAACTTCCAAAGCCTGCTGTATGATCTGTGAGAGCTATTTTCTACTTATCTTTTCCAGATGCATGGACACATACACATACATAAGCCATACTGTACACACCACACAGTTAAAGCTGCTAACTGTATTCAGATGGGTTTCATTTGCATTTCTTTAGAGTATTTCATGCGAATGTGTCATAAAAGCAACAATATACACTACCGGTCAAAAGATTTTAAACACTTACTCATTCGTTATTATAATTTTTTGTTTCACCTTTTAGAATAATAGAAAAGTCATCAGAAATATGGAATACAATTAATGGAACTATGGGAATTATGTTTGGGATAATTATGGGAATTAGGAATGCTTTTTAAACAGTATTGAAGGAGTTCCCATCTATGTTGGGCACTTATTGGCTAATTTTCTTTATTATTTGGTCCATGTCATCAATTTCAAAAACTAGTTTTTTTTTTAATTACATTTTAGTTTTATAATGAAATAAATTAATATGGTGGCACAATTATATTTTTGTCTACAAAACTAATTTCAAACATTTAAGCATACACCTTCAGATCAAAAGATTTTTAAGATCATGAGAAACATTTCAGTCAAGTGTTTCAAAAGTTTTGACCGGTAGTGTATACACTCAAATATGTTTGCAGGAAAGAGGAGAAGAGATTGTTCTTGGAGAGGTAGGAAACATATGGAGGGTACATCCTGGGTTGTGTAAGTGAATGGCAAGGCAAACGTCCTCTGAACATGGAGGAACCTGCTGTTGTCATAACAGAAGTTCAAGATAAATGTGTTGATTAAGCAAAAAATCACAGCAAACATTTCTGAAAGCAATACAAAGAATTATGAATTAGCCCAACAATTTAGTATGACTGAAATAACTTAAACGCAATTCACATTACAATTATGACTTCCAAACTCATAGGAACTAAAGAGGACTTGAAGGCAGCAATAATAAACAACAGCAACAGATTGATAATATTTCAGAAAATGTAGGCTAATAGTCCAATGCCACAGTACACAAATTCATTCCAGCTGCACAGCTAGAGGCTGAGCAAATGTTTATAATACATTAAAGAGCTAAATCAGGCTAATGCTAACAAGATCTCTGATGCCACAAATAAGACTTTGTTAAAATACTTGAGAAGACTGAATGGAGATTTAAAGAAAAACAGAGTTCTTATTGTCTGTATCCCTTTGTTGTTTTGCTAACAGTAGATTTTGCTAGCTGCAACTACTGTAGCTGAAAGGTAGCCTTAGCCATTTAGCAATACACATCAAAAGTCTGCTGTATCACCTCAATCAAGAGGCTTGTAAGGTGGACTTTGTCAGCGAACTCTTGCTTTCCCGTTTTCGGACACTTGCTTCCACTTTAGTGTACGAAGTTTTTGCTGTCGTCGTTTTTCCCGGTACCAAAGCTGCTCACAGTAGTCGTCTACCGTTAGCCTGCTAATTCCCATATTATGGAGTTCTTTGTAGCTTTGTGGTGAGGCTGCATAATTTATGACAGCTCCGGAGTCTGTAGTACGAATGTTCTGCACACTTGGTATGTGGTTCTGTGGGATGACATTTAGTTTGTAACGGGCTAATGTGCGGGAGAATGAGTGTTCGTAGGACACACAGAGGTACAGGGCAGCATTAGCGGATGTTAAGTGCTGAAGGAGGAGCCCACGTTGCATGTGGATGAGGTTTTCTTCACCTGGTACCAACTGAAAGACATTAAGGGGTTAGCATAAGAATAGAAGTGAAGGGTCTCTCTGGAATACTTCGTTCTGATTGGTCAAATTCTAGCAGCCTGATATTTCTGAATATCTGAAGGGAATAGAACTGGAGGTGGAATTCAGCTGTTTCTGGAGACTCTGTGGTCTCTTTCTTCTCACATAATAATAACATAATAACACTTCTCACATAATCAATGCAAATCAACATTTCACATCCATCTAATTATTTATTGTGCTGCAGTGTAATGAGAGGTATGATGTACAGTCATTAAAGCCAAAAAAAAATAGATTTTTTTTTTTTTGCTTTAACCAGAGAATGAGGCCTATTTTTCTAAAGGAACAGGATCTGGACAAACCTGTTTGCTGCTCTGGCTTTTATTTGTCTGAATAATCCACTTGATCGTTGCCTGTGGTGAGCTTGGAACACATTCCAGGAAGGTTGTGTTCCCCTCCACACCGTATACCGTCTTCAGCTCAGCATGCTCTAAACCTGTGAGAGAGGAACAAAGAGTGACTTTCAAAACAGCATCCTAAACTTCAGGCAAGATGCTGGCATATATATATATATATATAATCAAAGTTACAAACAAAATTGGCGAAGTCAAACTCAACTAAACTCACAAATTCTATGCACATTATTTGAATTCAACATGAAACAGTTTGGACTTCAAATAACTTCCATTACAATGTGGTGAATTTCTAAGTAAATACGATATTCAACAAGAAAAGATGTGGGCCAGGAAAAGTGGTTTCAATATAACAAATAGTTTAAGAGGGTTTAGTGATGCCAGCCAAAAAGAAAGGTTGTTTAGGAAGGGGAACAAGTTGTTACATTTTAATAAAAGATTCAAAAGACTTAATGTAACTTATAACTGTTGTATGCCAAAGTATGTGTTGCAATCCATTCTGTACACTAGAGGGAGTAGTGTGCATTGTATTTCAGGTCTGGGGTTTATCATATAAAACCTGAAGGAGAAGAGTTGCAAGGTAAACAGCAAGTGATTCATTACCATCTCCCATGTCCTGACACTGGCTCCAGGGGTCTCCATACCTCACATCCTGTCTCCGGGCACGCCTGTGGACCACAAGAGGATGTTACCCTTCTGCAGAACAGACCCTCATACACGTTATTTGAGAGTGTGAGAAATTAGGTACAGCAATTTACTTGCATTGTTTTGCTGAATGTGTTTGGAAATTATAAAAGGTGATACTGTATGTGTCATTTAATACAAGGGAGGTTAAACCTTTTGTTGCTGGGGAAGTAGTTAGTACAGGAGAAGCCGTCCCAGGCGCAGTATGGGTCTCGAGCTAGACAGCAGTCTACACATGCTTTACCGTACAGCTCACATCTCTGTACAGGTAACTGGACGACACCCTCATCGCTGCTTACGAACAATACTTGCTGGAAAAACAAATGCAATATGAAAACATCTACCATATTACAAATTAATGATAATGTCAAATCCAACCTCTAAAACTATCTAACCTACATTTAAAGATTGTAAAAACAAACAAAAATCGTATCTACAGTCAAGGCACTCTGGAGAGCTTAAAAGAGTCTAAATTGTCCTTTTAGCGGGACCACTTTTATAGGCAGATGAACGTCAAGTTATGTGTAACAAATGTGATTCCTGGGGGTGGAGTTTAAGCTATTTAAACAGTACTTTCCAGATAGATACGCACACACCTTTAATGTATCCGTTCGCACGTCATGTGAAGATTCTACGTTTAGCGACTTTACAATGTTCAAGACATGAGCTGAAAGATTACATATAACTTTGATTAGACAAGGTTAGTGAGTGATTTTTTTCACACTTATTTCACTCAATATCATGGGTGATTTCCACGAAACCTGTCAAGAAAATTTCCTAACCCTATTTTACCTCAAAATGAAAATAAAAAAAAATAAAAAGTAAATTTTGTATATAATAAATGGAGCCAATTTTTTGTGCCATTAACCCTTTCGCACGTACGATCAAACCGGTGTGATCTGCATTTTGTGCTTCTGTTTACCAGCAAAGAGGGACTGAAGCAGTTTTCATAATGAACCAGTTGCACATATAGTCTTTTCAACATCACAATATCTTTAGATTTTTATACAAACATTCAAACAATCGCTAAATAAAAGTTTAAAACTGTTACCTTCAATGCAGATTGTTTTGATGCAGCGATGCAACCATGTTTTCTGAAGTCAAACAAAAAATTTAGAAACTATATAGAAGTCCTCTCATTCTCACCACTTACAGTGCCAAAAAAGTGGAAGGGCTGGTTTTTAGAACTTTCTATGCTTGATGAATTCAGAATCCCACGTTGCATTGCGATGTAAACAATATGGTGGCGCACATAGCTGGCAATCGCGTTTGTGTTCGCGGTCGCATCTTATTTATCATATTCAATCATTATAAACATGTAAAAATAACATTGTATGTTTGATAATATATAATCCGTACTCCAGTGGATCTGATGTGAAGCGTAAGGTAAGATTGTTTTTAATTACAGCGCATTAAAGAACATTAGATTTTTTACATTGTGACATTATTTCATGACAGTTACGCACATTTTATATCCCAATTCTCATACCGCAATGAGAAAAAAGAGATTCATCATTAGAGGTTGACTGATAGTGGAGTTTGATTTGTGGCCACAAGAGTCCAAAATTAATAAAATTCCAAAAGCAGTTTATTGTGTAACCAAAATTCCAACAATAACCAAAAAATTAAGATTTGGTGCATGGGGCCTGGGGCCTGGGTTGCTCAGCGAGTATGGACGCTGACTACCAGATTGGCCCACTTGTTAGTGAGGTTAGTGTCACATGGGGTAACCTCCTCATGGTCGCTATAAGTGGTTCTCGCTCTCAGTGGGGCGTGTGGTAAGTTGAGCATGGATTGAAGAGTGTAGCATGAGCCTCCATATATAGTCTCTGTGGTGTCATGCAAAACCGGTATATCAGTCTACCTCTAGTTTTCATGACTTTCCCAGTGATTATACTAGTGCTCTCAGTCAAATAAATGTTTTTAAAATGTTTAAATGTTTAAGTTACATTTTTATGTCGCAATTAATCCATTAATACTTTTTTGTAGTTAATTGTGATTAATTACAGATTTTGAAAGTGCTGAAATTTGACATTATTTACAATTCCTTTTTTGTCAAAATGTATTTATTTCCATTTTAGGAAGAAAACTAAATATTATGTTGCAGTATAATGCTTTATTAACATTTTCCAAACAAAGAATTCCACAATATAAACATAGAAATGCACTGAGATATAACCAATTCAAGTCACATCAAACATTTCCCAAAGTCTAAGAAGTAGGTTGACTAATTGAAAGAACTAGTCCCCACATAGGTTGCATATTCATTGCAATGGGCATTAAATCTCTTAAAATCTCATCCTCCAAAATATTAATCTGCCAGTATACTGTGGCTATCCACTTTGTTACAGCAATCATGAAGCTGCATTCATGATTCACGTCAAGGTGACAACACCAGCGTTGCGCACCGCTTCGAACTCACCATGTGCCTTACATAGGCTGATAGTCCCATCTGGGCTTGTTTTGTACATTATATAGTGTCAGAGATTCTTTTATTTAATTAGATAACAACCTCCACAGCTCTATCATTGGAGAAAGCGTATTGGTCAACGTTAACATGTTAAGACAGTTCCGTCTATTGAATGTCTGTGGGACCGCCGCATATGCTGAGTTTATAGGCAGTCCTTGGTAGAAGGGCTCTGGTGCTGTGGCGTGTGCATCAGTGTAATGACAACGGGCGGACACATTACAACGGTTCCGCCTTTCACACCTGTGTTTATGCTGTATTAATGATAAATGCGTTAATCGTGATTAAGAAAAATTAACGCGTTAAACATTTTAAATTCATCACATACGTTAATTCTGACAGCTCTAGTTTATACTTTATAGTAGTACTCCCTTGGTACTGCTTTTCATTTCTTTTTTTAATTGTCAATTTAAAAGTAAAAAGTCTGAATGCATTATGGTAATAAGATTATGGTAAAAATTTGCTCAAGTTCCCTGAAAATAATGTCACAATGCAAAAATCATAATTTATTTAGTATTTATTTGGGAATAAATATGACCAGGACATTTTCCCAGTGTAAAGCCTTGCCTCGTATTTTTCCATTCTAAGTGCATTTGTGTAAACACAAGTTTTGTATGTTTTTACAAACTAAGGATAAGTCTAAATGCTTTTCTGTAGTTATCAACATGTCAACAAATACAGTGGCTTAACATTTATTTAACACAGATCATTTCTTTAATAATTTTTTTTATATATATATATATAATTCTGTGCAGTGACAAACACTGATGAGCTAAGACATTATGACCACCTGCCTAATATGTTGTTGGTCCTCCACGTGCCGCCAAAACAGAGTCGACCCACCATGGGCATGGACTCTACAATATCTCTGAATGTGTCCTGTGGTATCTGGCACCAAGACATTAGCAGCAGATCCTTCAAGTCCTATAAGGAGCCACCGTGGATCAGACTTGGTCCAGCACATCCCACAGATGCTCAATCGGATTGAGATCTGAGGAATTTGGAGGCCTAGTCAACACCTTGAACTCTTCATTATGTTCCTAAAACCATTTACAAACAATACGTGCAGTGTGACAGGGTGCATTATCCTGCTGAAAGAGGCCACTGCCATCAGAGAATACCATTACCATGAAGGGGTGTACCTGGTCTATAACAACCTGGTAGGTGGCATGTATCAAATTGATGTCCACATGAATGTCTAGACCAGGATTTCCCAGCAGAACCTTGCCCAGAGCATCACAATCCCTTGACTGGCTTGTCATCTTCCCACAGTGCATCGTTGTGCCTTCATTTCCACAGGTAAACAGCACACATCCAGGTGATGTAAAATAAAATGGGAAACACCAGACCATGCAACCTCCTTCCACTGCTCCAAGGTCAATTTCCGATGCTCGCATGCCCATTGATAACATTTTCTACTTAAAAATTTTCTTTGACTTGTGCCATAGTAGACCTTCTGTCAGTTCGGAACGGATGGGATAGCCTTCGTTGCCCTTTCACATCAATGAGCCTTGTGGTTTGTACCTCCTCTGACCACTGTTGGTAGGTACTCACCCAGGCTGACTGGGAGCACCCCACAAGCCTTGTCGTTTCGGAGATGCTCTGACTCAGTCGTCTGACCATAATAATTTGGCCCTTGTCAAAGTTACAGTCTTTAGTTCTGCCCATTTCTCTTGCATACAACACATTGAATATGAGAACTGATTGTTCGCTTACCATCTAATCTACCCAGACCTTAACATGTGGACTTGTTAGGAGCTGATCAACATTATTTGCTTCACCTGTGAATGGTCATAATGTTTTGGCTCATCTGTGTATACATTTAGACAAACTGTTACACTGTTTCTACATATGCTTTTTAATTTAATTACTGAAATGAAAAGTCTTTCAACACTGTTTAATGTTTTCTCCTAGTGGCCACACATTAAACAGGTGCACTTACCCTTTTGGTGGACAGCTCCATGCTTAAAACTGGGGTTTGAGTCTACAGAATGAAAAAAGAGAGGGTAAAATGTGTCAACACATGAAATGAATCATCTCCTGAACAAAGTGGGGGTAGGACACACATTGTTGGTTCTGAATAAGAGCAGCTCATCATAAGAGGCCCTTCTGAAATGTTTAAAGCTTTCTGCTCCATTGGTTCATTTCTCCTTCATAACACAGACAGCAAATGGGCCTTGACTCTTAAAATGACTCTCTTTCTTCAATTGGCTGGGGGATGATGTTGGGCGATGGCTACTATCATATGTCTCCTGGTAGCTTAAAGGGGCAAGAAGCTTATCCTTGGTGTTATGAAATACAGTCTTAGGGGTTGATAGACCTGTACTGCCCTGTGATACACAGAATAATGTTGAAATTCTCTACAGCAAACTCACAGGAAATTCTCTAAGATCACATATTAACCTTTATGACTTGCGTTTGTTTAGCATTCCTTCAATCTCCAAGCAAAACAGACACGTTCCTCACAGTCTAAATCTTTTGACAAATGAGCTCTTCTTTTCTTTGGACAAACAAAATATTCCTGGTGTAACGTTGCCTCTCCTGTCCCTGGGTTTTTTCACTTGAGTGGAGAACTCTGGGAAATCTAAGAGCAATCTGTTTTTCCTCTTGAGGAGTTATTTCTGTTTTGGAAGTGCTTGACATGGAAACAACAACCAATAAGAGCCCATGGTCAAAGGTCATGTGGGAGTCCAGCAGATGGTATTAAAAACTAGCAGTAGAAAGAGAGAAGACATTGAAATTATAAGACATTACCTTGAAGACATTCAGCTCCTCCAGAACAATTCCTTCTGTTTCCCAGTTCTCTTTAGGCACAGAGACCACCTTCAATACCTTGCCATCATCTGGAGATAGAGCAGATTATATAGTACAGTTATTTATATAGATTATATAGTACTATATTTACCACTTGGTTTGATATTTTGTTATATAAAGACTAATATAAGCACCTGCTCAACATCTTAAAAATATACAATTTATAAACGTTCTAAATCATAAACGTCTCAAAGACATCTGCTGAATGTCTTATTGACATCCTAGAGGAAACGTCGTTGAAGATGAGCAAACAACCTATAAACCATTTCTTCCAGATGTAAACACACACATCAAATTGATGTCTGGGTGATGTACCTGTGCTATTAGTGATGCATCCATGGGTTCCTGACAAGCACCATCCCCATTGAGCCGAAAGTATGTTTAGCTTTTCCTGTGGCGCTACTAATAGCATGTTGCGTAAAAAACCTCTGAGACACTAGATCTGTTCCCATGGAAATCAGGTAGTAATTGGTTTTATGTAAACAATGGCGAGCGTGATTAAGAGGTTGCATTTTCCTGCTAAAATTTCCTTTTGGCTCCACTGACATTTAGGTTCAGGGTTGGGGTTTGGGGGAGTTAATAAAATAAATATTCATGTTGACTGTATTACATCATTTACAACTAAAAACTCACTTTTGGGTCCACTCTGTGGACATTTCACCCGGAAACTGGAGCTCACACCGGCCCATACGTTCAACAACACTTCCAGCTTCGGCCACTGGGGGGCAGTGATTAAAATTTCGATAAGCACAGACCAATTTTAGCTGAAGAACTTTTGACCTACTGTCACTGAATTCACAGTGTGACCTGCCTGCCTGTCTTCACTTAACAACCATCCTGTTAAAAAGACTGCTGAAACTAATTTGTAGCAGTCTTTTCACCATAACATGATTCTTAACATTATATAGCTTTTAGAATTTCATATTTACTCTTAAAATGAACCATTCCGATCAGTTTATCACATTTAAATATTTGACATAATGCACAGTAACTTAGTTACCATGGTGAGTGGGCAACTCCATTTGGCTTCCACCACCCAGCTTATCTAGCAACTTGAGGGCTTACAGCTGTTGCACTATACAAATTCAAGTATGCTCTCTGTACACACAGGTTAAGTGTATTTGTCCTGAACAGAGTATCTGTTTGCCCAAAATGATTCACTTAAATGTGGCAGAGTTCAAGCACACAGAGCAAATGTTGGCCAGGAAAAAAAAACATAAGCTCCTTGGAATGTCAGTTTGATCCCAGGCAACAGGACCAGTGACCGGCGTGGGAACACAGGTTGGATTTGATAGAGTTTACTCATTCCAGATTAACAAAGTATTCTTGTTTTCACCAAGCACTATTGAAACAAAGTTCAATGTTACACAATATTCGAAGAATGTGGAAGTAGTATTGATGGAAGATGGAACTGGTTGACAAAGCACCTGCTGTAATTTGTTGATAAAGAAAATAAATATATTTTTAAGCATATCTTGTACCTTGTTAATGGAAAGTGACATATACTGTAATATATCACATTCCTAAGCCCCTTTTTGAAGCAAAGCAATCTGATTTCTAATTGCTATATATACTGTATATATAGCCAAAGTCCATTTGACACAGCATACACATTTGTGGACATGTATATAGCTTCACTATATGCAACGTATAATTTAAATTCATTTAAATTGACTGATCTCAGTTCAGAAGACTCTGAGCTGTCAGTAAAGGTTTAAACTTTTGGGTTATGTGACAAAACAACATGGCTCCGACCACAGCGGAGTTTGTTTTTGGGAGAAACACCAACAAGACTACATCTGATAAAAAAAGCTAATAACGTTTTTACATTAAAACCTGTTTGAGTCAAAAGACTAGAGTCTCTAGTTTAATCCGATATGACATTTTTAAGATGTGAGCTATTTATCGCGAAACACCACGCTGACAAACACAACATACACTTAAATGTTTTCCTTAGAAATCCTATATTTACTGTGTATTATCATATTGAAAATCAATAAGATCACCCAAAAGCTGAAAAATTTTGCTTTAAATGAAGTTAGGATGACAATAAGGAGCATTTCGAACTGTTCTGAGACCAGTGCAGACAGACAGCACACTGGAGGTTAAGTCATTCACTAAATAGGGTGCAAGGGAGTATCCTGTAGCTCTCTATGCAGCTAAGTGGATACAATCCAAACTCCCCATCAAAAGTTCAGTTACAAGCTGCAGATGATGTTTGGATCACTCAATATGTTTGGCAGACATGGGTAAATGGTAATCAGTAAATAGATTCAGAATTTATAATGTATCATTTTATTTTTACATAGTTGGCAGTGATTGGACGATGCTGGTCATTACTTTGAATCAGAATTAATTATGCTAATTTCTTATGTTATGTAATGTCTCAAAAACATGAATAACACTCCTGGAAATAAAATAAACAATTAGATTTTTATAGCTTGGTATTATTTTAAAGTTCACAACTTGGTCCCCTACATATGTTTCAATTATTTTTTAGGAAAACTATTTGCTCTAGATATTTTTTTTTTTTTTTTGCATATTTATTAGTTGCTACTAGTTATAAATCAAAAGGGAAATGGAAAATGCACACGCAGTCACACTGTACAGTCTTTGATGCATCTTTTGGGTTCTGCTTTCCAACCTACCTGTGCCCAGGTGCAAGACATCATACTGGCCGTCTTCTGCATCAACTCTGTCAACTACCAGCTTCTTCAGCCTGTAGGGGGTGTTGATGCGGGTGAAGACCGGGTGTCTGTGGATGGGCACCACTGGTTCCCACAGCAGCTGATGGGACCGCATGAAACTAACAACCTCGTCGGGGAAATCACGGGTGGACTTGTGCAGAGGGTCGTAGGTCTCGCTAGGACACTAAAAGGACATGAGAGGACAGTAAGTTTGGTCTCTGGACACATATATTCTGAGAGCCAGATTCATTTGTTACTGCTTTAACTTAACAGTCCCCAGAGTAAGATAAAAAACAAAAACTAAAAATGACAATATTCTTGCAGATGTGGATTTCGGCCACTGTATCATAATTCTTGTTTTTCCGAATAAATTTAATGCCCTTTAGCTGTAACCAGGCATTAACACAGTACACGTTTTTGTGTTAAAAACAGCTAGACAAAGTTTAAGAAAACTGAAAAGAGGGTGCGTTTCTTTGATTTGGATAAACACTCTATATGTTTATCTTGCCCCCAGATTTAACGAGACTTGTGTCTCTGCTGAACAAAGATGGGTGTTTCCCAATCAGTGGGCATTTTCAAATGCGGATGGGTGTTTTTAACCACTTTACATGTTATACCTACTACATTGAGATTCTCTGCTTTCATTGGATAGTTGAGAAACGCCAATCCTGGATTGAAAACGCCCTCTGATTACTACACTGATTTTCCCTACTTTCATTGGATAGTTAAAAACACTTCAGCCACTTCACAAACCGCCTTGTCGTGTGACTCCCACAGTGCCTGCCGACATTTTTACTAGCTTGAGAAGTGACTGTTAACATGATTTCAATTTTGTCCCACCACATCTGCAGTTAAGAACCAGGAAGTGTGGTGTAGTGGCTAACTACCGTAGCTCACAACTCTCATTTGGACTTGAATACAAGATATTCAAATTTGTTGCGTCACGATCGGTCATGAGACACATAAGAGAGAATGAGATTTGAGAGTGGAGGGGAATCTCTCTAGAAAATAACGATCTGAATTTTAGGCTCTTTTCAATTAGAGTGATTAGAGTGTTCCTTTAGCTCAATTAGGGTTGCCACCCATCCAGGATCGTCTCAGTTTTTGGCCATCTGTCCTGGAAAAATTACATTCTGTTCCGCAATGAAAAATGTCCTGGAATTTCATTATTCACACATATGAACCCTTTTTATATGCACATTATGCAAGGAGGATAATCAAATGCATTCTTATATAAATGATAAGAAAGTCAGATTAAATTTTTGTGAAATAGTTTGTTCGGATGATTGAGATTTTAACTTTTTTGTTAACAATCCTTTAAGCTTTAATCTGCTTACTATAATGCTTTAATGTTCTAGAAAACATGTCCAAAAAAGAAACATCCTTCCTTTTACTGTAAGATCTCATAATGCCCAGCCAAAAAAAAAAGACTACTTTTAAGATTTACGCATTCAATTTCAAAACAAATAACAAATGAATTTTGTGATACATTTAACAAAATAAATATAATTTGTATTTTTTTAAAAGATTATTCAACTCAATTTAATGGATTTTTTTAATTAAATTGAACCACGTCAATATTTAATGCTAACTTTATTATTTACCCATACTGTACATATTTCTACATTTTAAAACATTTAATTGTTCAGTGTGAACCATGAACTCAAGAAACCTGCTTAGGGCCAGAATAAGTAAATAATATGTTAAACCTGTACACACACACACACACACACACACACAAACAACAACAACAACAAAAAGAAATACACACACACACAAAAAAAAAAAAAAAAAAAAAAAATATATAAATATATAAAAATATAAAATATATATATATATATATATATATATATATATATATATATATATATATATATATATATATATATATACATATATATATATGAGTATATATTACTCATATATATATATGAGTAATCTTTAACCAAATAAAATAAAAAAAACTTTATATTCTAAGTTATATTTAAATTTGTTCAAAAATTCACAATTAATTTTTATGATATCTTAAAACATTTTTATTGAGTGTATTGATATTATTGTTTAATTGAAATATATGCAATAAATGCAGTAATTTACATATCAAAAAAAGGAGTAAAAAATCATAAATAATTTGTTTTATTTCTTGTGTGATGGCCAGCAATGTGTTTTTTGTTCTTTGATCTGGTGTCCAGTAATTTCACAAGTCCAAGGGGGCAACCCTAAGTTCAACTGGTAGATCATAGTGTCAGGACAAAGTTTATTGATGAACAGAGAAAAATCGTGTAAGTCGTAAAGCACTGTATCCACAGTTCAGGGTAAAATGGAGCTGATGGACATACTAAGGGCAGAAGACATCAGGAACTAAGTGGAGGGCCCACGGTGATGGATGTTCCTTAACGTCAGCGAGTTCTGGCTCAGGTAAACACAGGTGTGGGCAGAGGCCATAGAATCCACAGGTTCTGGAGGAGGCAGTCAGATGCACATACACCGTTGTTATTGGAGAATTCTTCAGAACTGCACTAATGGTTGTTGATGTTCACAGGACAGAAGGAACGATATACTGGAAGAAAGAGGTATGGATAAATTCTAGAAGCAGGTGGAGTTCTAGAACCACCAGCAAAATAAAAAGGCAGGCAGAAACCAACACGCATAGAACAGAATTTATTCCAACTAAATGGTGGCTGGCTGAGATGTGTAACACACATGAAAAACCAATGAAGACTGAATTAAAAGACAGGAACTAAATAAGGGAAACCAAACAAGACACCTGCTTCTAGAATTTATCCATACCTCTTTCTTCCAGTATATCGTTCCTTCTGTCCTGTGAGCATTAACAACCATTAGTGCAGTTCTGAAGAATTCTCCAATAACAACAGTGTGTGTTCATCTAACTGCCTCCTCCAGAACCTGTGGATTCTATGGCCTCTGCCCACACCGGTGCAATCAATGACAGCCACTTGGCTGTGGTAATCATCAATCATCTACAACACGTGTGAGCTGTCACCCAGCACACCAAAACAAAAGCATGTAAAACTGAGAGCACCATGAAAGCATGCGGTGACGACAACCAACACAAACCCATGCAAGCAGACACGGACGCTATGGGGAGGATTGACACTTGTTGCTGATGGAATGCATCAATGAGGGAGCTATCTAGAATGTCATGAGCTGGGACACATCATCTCTCCTCCAGACTGTATACCTCCCAGTCTAACAGGTACTGATACACCCGGCCCAGTCGCCTACCGTCCAACAACCATTTGACCACGAAGGCTGGCATGCCATCAATAAGGCACAAAGGAGGAGGATTGGGACAGTAGCAATCTGAAGAGGAGGATGTGAAAGAAAGGTTGAAAGCATCTCATGGCATGAGGATACTTCAAACAGACACACAACAGACTGAGCACCACCTTGGGGAACAGCCCAATATATCTGGGTGCCAATTTGTGGGAAGTAATCCTCAGGGGAATATCTTGGGAAGCTTGCCAAACCTTCTGGCCAACAACATAGTGGGGAAGAGCAGTCCGGCGCTGGTCCACTGAAGTTTTAATTGTTCTTCCTGCCTTCAGCATAGCCTGCCTTGCCAGCCCTCATGTCTGCTAATAATGCTGTACGAAGGCATGCGCAAACGAAGTTGGTACCCGAGGCAGCACTGGAAAGGGGAGAGATGCGTAGATGACGCCGGTTGAGAGTTGAAAGCATACTCGACCCACGGGGGCCACTCGCTCCATGAAGAGGTATACTGTGCGACCACACAATGGAGGATTCCCTACAAACTTTGTTTGGCCCATTCTGTCTGGCCATTGATCTGGGGGTGGAACCCAGATGACAAAATAACAGAAGCCTCCAGCTGTTTACAACACTCTGTCCAGAACCAAGACACAAACTAGGGACCCCTGTCAGAGACCACATTCACCGGAATGCCGTGAATCCGGAAGATTTTTTCCATGACAACGGTTCCGGTTTCACAAGCTTAGGGGAGCTTCAGGAGCAGAATAAATTGAGCAGCCCTCAAGAACTGGTCGACCACTGTCATAATGACTTTATTGCTGTGACTGGAGAAGTCCTGTGACTAAGTCAAGGCCTATGTGCGCCAGGGTCTCAAGGGCACAGGCAGAGGTTGTAACAACCCAGCCAGGGGATGGTGAAGTCTTACCTCTAGCACAGACTGAACAGGCCACAAAAAACTGTTTAACTTCCCGCCCCATCGATGGCCACCAGAAGCGATGCCGAATAACGGCTAGGGTGGGCCCCCGAATGACATGCAACCCTGGAAGAGTGCCCCCACTGCAGGACTGCAGGTCGAACTGACCTAGGAGCAAAGAGTAGACACGTTAGAACTCCCCAAAGTGTCCTCCACATCTTCGCCTCAACCTCATAAGGCACTGCAGTGATAATTCACTGGGGGGGGGGGGGGGGGGGGGGGGTCAATGGTGTTGGGGGAGCTGGAGGCCTCAGAAACCTAATGGAAGTGGAAGAGCAAGAGGTTTGATGATTTTGGACCTCGGTCGGCAGGAGAGGATAAAATTTAATCTACCAATCAAACACGCCCAGCAAGCCTGCCTAGAATTCAGGCATTTAAATGTCCTGATATTTTCCAGGTTTTTATGATTGGTCCAAACCACAAAGGGCGTGGCCGCCCCTCCAACCAGTGGCACCACTCCTACAGGGCAAGCTTGACTGCAAGCAGCTCTCGGTTACTGAAGTCATACGGTGCAAATAACGCGCAGAAGGTTGCATCCTGCCATTGCGGTGTGAGTGCTGGGAGAGGACCGCTCCCACACCCTCAAAAGACATGATGTACCCCAGGAATAGAACTGACTACATGTAGAAGTCACACTTCTCCACCTTTAAAAAAGCCTGTTTTCTAAATGTGGCTGCAACACTCATCTGACATGCCCAATGTGTTTCTGGAGAGTTTTGGAAAAGATCAGATTGTCATCCAGGTACACAAACACAAAATGGTTGACCATATCATGGAGCATGTCATTGATGAGTGTTTGGAAGATGGCGGGGGCATAAGTATGTCCGAATGGCATAACCAAATATTCAAAGTGCCGGTGGGAGTATTTAACGCCTTCTTCTACTCATCCCCCTCCCTCATCCTCACCAAATGGTAGGCGTTGAGGAGTTCCAACTTTTGAAGATGGTTGCCCACTGCACCAATTCGAAGTCAGAGGATATCAACGGCAAAAGAAAAAGGTTCTTGATGTCATTTAGCTCCCGATAGTTGATGCAGGGACACAAGGACCCACCCATCTTCCCCACGAAGAAGAACCCCACGCTGGCCAGGGATGAGGAAGGATGAATGAGGCCGGCTCTGAGTGACTCCTGGATGTACTTGTCCATTGCCTCCCACTCCACAGCAGACAGAGAGTTGAGCCGCCCGCATGGTGGAGAAGTGCCTTGGAAGAGATCAATGGTGCAGTCATATGGGCAGTGCGGAGGAAGAGATGTGGCCGAGACCGGCTGAGCACTGCCCCCAGGTCATGATATTCTGCCAGAACCCTTGACAGACCGACCGAGAAACAGAAAAGCAGAGGAGCACACAGGAGACAGAGTCAAACCAAGACAATGAGAAGAGCAATAAAAGCTCCAAGAAATAACAATATTATTAGCCCAATTAATGTGTGGGTTATGCTTCCTAAACCATGGCCGGCACAGGACCAGAGGGTTTCTGGGGGACAGGAGAATAAAAAATATTTTTTCAGGCATGATTGCCTGAAACATCCAGACTTACTGGGACTGTGGCTTGACTCCCCTGTCAGAGAGAAGGTGGGACTGGAGGGTTCCAAGGAGCTCAGCTGGATAACCCATGCAGTGGCTGCTTCCAGATCCATAATGTTCCCTTCGTCTCCAGAGTCAATGTGGGTTAAAACGTGGTATACCAACCCACTCCAGGTGATGGTGACTAGGAGGCCTGCATCCTTGGTGGAGGACCTAGTGTGGTTAGTTGCACTCATCTGCAGTCCTCATTTTGCCTAAGAATGCCGTCCTTTTAATGTACCCCTTGATAACAAGTGACCTGCTTCTCCACAGTACAGGCTCAGTCCCTGAAGCATTCTCCTCTCGCTCTCCTTCCTGGACAAGTGGGTGCGGTTAAATTGCATGGACTCCTCCTCCGGAGTCATACTGACAGGAGTAGGAGGAGCATGAGAAAAGCAATAAGCGCTCCATTCCTGAGCAGCTTTTCGGGATTGCCGTCACTGATCCACTCTGATGGCGAGATTGACCAGAGCATTGTATGTCTTAGGTAAATCCAGAGCATAAATTTCATCAAGTACCTCCTCAGATAACCTGCTGAAGAGGCCATCCCATATGGCATGCTTGTTCCACCCACACAAATTAGTCAGGGTGTGGAACTCAATGGCGTAATCAGCAGCTGCCCTGTTACCTTAGTGTAGCTCCGACAGTAGATGAGCTGCCTCCCTCCCCTGACGGACCGGTCAAAAACCTTACACATCTCTGCGGAAAAGGACTGAGGTGCAAAAGGGCAGCTTGCTCTTCCAAGTGGCCGTTCTCCAGTCACGGGCCCTCTCAGCAAGCAGCATAATGACAAAAGCTACTTTGGTTTCCTCTGAGAGATAGTATGTTTTTCATTTTGTGAGTTTTGATTTTTAGTAGTAGAGGTATATTTAAGTAATTGTTTTGTGTGAATTGTATTTTAGAGTATTTTGGAATAACTCAATAGATTTGGATCAAAAAAACAAATAAGAATTAGTTTTGATATTAGTGTGTAA
Source organism: Moxostoma hubbsi (assembly GCA_032164185.1). Taxonomy (NCBI): domain Eukaryota; kingdom Metazoa; phylum Chordata; class Actinopteri; order Cypriniformes; family Catostomidae; genus Moxostoma; species Moxostoma hubbsi. The sequence goes on along the minus strand of JAVLUX010000163.1, from coordinate 858,901 downwards.
TGTTCAGTAATAATGTACAAATGTAAAATTGCTTTCTGTTACCACTTTCATTGAGTTGCTTATAAAACCTCAGATCTAAAACATAGAGCACAAAGACAGTGAGCATCCCTCTACAAGACAAATTTTTACTTCTACCCAACCACCCATCATAATTCCTCCCTGTTGAGAACTCACCGTCCCCGGCCGTGGATAAGGAATCCTCCCCTTGTACTCCATCCAGCGATAATCTGGCCCCTCCTTATGTGCGAAGGGCCCATTGAAGGCGGCTCGAATGGAGGCCATGGAGTAAACGCACACAGCCGAGCCTCTGAAGACGGAGCTTTTGAGAAGAGAAACGAAAAGAAAGTGTATTAGTCTACTGCTGGGTTAGAATAACAGAGTTTCTCAAGCTTGGTGACCTTTGACACTCCTGTATGGCCTTAGGCTATCCATTCCCCAGGTGGGAGAATCAAGACGGATTGTTCTACATAGATTGGGTGGACAGGAGACACTCTTATGACCAGACTGTTGATTTTAGGGGCGTTTTGATACTGATTTCAGTTCCAGGATAAATTGAGATAATCAGATTTAGGTTGTTGGAACAAACAAACGTGGTCTGAGAACCTGTAAGAGTTAGTTAAATGGAAATGAGTGTGACGGATTGCTAAATTTTGATGGAGCCAATGATAAAGTGGGACTAATGAAGTAAACAAATAACTTGGACTGGAATGTGGTTTCCAAATATCACTAATGTGAAAGTAATAGTTCACCCAAAAATGAAAACTCCAAACCTGTTGAAGACAGAAATGACATGAGGGTAAGTAAATAATGACAGAATTAAAATTTTTGGGTGAACATTTCCTTTAAGGAGGATTATGGACTGGTGACCTAAGGATTAAAGAGTTAGTGTTTTGTGAGACTTACATAATGACCACATAATGTTCCTACCTAGAAGTGGAAAAGACGCCGTATATGACTGGATTTTGTGGATCTTTGGTCTCCAAGAGAAAAATGTCCTCTAAAATTAACAAAAAGGGAAAAATAGTTGAGTGTGATTAAAAAAAACATACTTGCTATGACTGATGCATCTTTAATTGTGCTTTAACTGATCGATCTCCCTCTAAGAAGGGTGACTGGTATGTGATTAGAGTCTGTAAACTTACGCAGTTCATCAAAGTGTGTGTCCATGCCTCCAGGGCCTGATACTGAACACACCAGTCTGGCCTTCAGAAAGGTGCTCCAGCGATTAATCAAGCTTCTCTTCCCTCCAATGTCATTCTGATAAAACCACCAAGAACATGAAAGCAAACATGAAAAATATTTACTATGGTAAATATTAAAGTACCATGGTATAACCATCTGAAACCATCACTTTACCATAGTACCCTCACAGTACTTCTTTGTTAGGTTTTTGTGGCCTAGTTCCCCATTGTGTTTTGAGTGTAAAAAAACATATATTATATACATATACATAAAATATTATATACAAAACTTTGCTTTCACTCCTCTCAAACAAACACTTCTTTCATCAATTCTAAGATACATGACGCTACTAATACTGTGCAAGTGATGATACTGAGGCTTGCAAAAAATTAATTAATGTGTACAAAAGACACATTGATTCCGGACATGAAGCAAAGGTCTTCGCAGGGCTAGGTGCTCACCTTGCAGACACGGGCCACTCGACTATAAATTCGCTTGTCAAGTTGGTTGGACTCCACCGCGGTCTCTTTAAAGAAGAAGTAGACCTTATCATCATCCAAGCTGTGCGTGTCAGGGATGGAATATGATCCTACAAACTCTGGCTCTGATAAAGGAAAGTGACATCAGAGTAAGGTTAGAAGAAGACACAAAATGCAATTATGTAGCACTGGTCCCTCTAAAACAGAGGTTCTCAAACTGTTCCGACCGCTCATTCTGTAAGCTTGAGCAATTAAAAAAAAAAAGTTGCGACTGTTTGATGACAGATGTGTTCATTGCTAGTAGGACTGTTGTTGTACAGTTTTCCTAGATCAATTCGATTCACAAATTCTCGATTCGATTCCAGCCGGAGGAAAGCTGGCTCCCCCAGCTGAGCATGGTTTCACCAATGGGTTTTTTCTCCACTAACATTTTATGGAGCTTTTGTTTCTTGACACAGTTGCGTTTGGCTTGCTCAATGGGGCCTTAAAGACTTTTTTTTTTTCATGTTTTTACATGAAGGCATGATTTTAATGATTTTCAAACGCTGTTTCACTGGGAACTTTAATATTGCAATATGATTTTCCGTATTATCATTCATCATTTGTTTTGTTTTTTGGTCACATTTTTGTTTTTTAAAATGTACAAATTCCATGTATTCCATCAATAAATGTGATGTATTGGGGGGCCTGGGTAGCTCAGCGAATATTGACACTGACTACCAGTCATGAGTCATGAGTTAGAATCCAGGGTGTGCTGAGTGACTCCAGCCAGGTCTCCTAAACAACCAAATTGGCCCAGTTGCTAGGGAGGGTAGAGTCACATGAGGTAACCTCCTCGTGGTCGCGACTAATGGCTCTCGCTCTCAATGGGGTGCGTGGTAAGTTGTGCGTGGATCGTGGAGAGAGCATGAGCCTCCACATGCTATGAGTCTCTGTGGTGTCATGCACAGCAAGCCACGTGATAAGATGCGCAGATTGACTATCTTAGAAGCGGAGGCAACTGAGACTTATCCTCAGTCACCTGGATTGAAGTGAGTAACTGCGCCACTACAAGGACCTAATAAGCAGTGAGAATTGGGCATTCCAAATTGGGGAGAAAAGGGGATAAAATTAAAAACAAATGAATAAATAACATATGAAATTGCAAATACTGTATATGAGGTTAATACTGTATCTAACCTCATGTCTTGTGCTCCCCTAGGGGATGCACCCCAGTTTGGGAACTGCTACCTTCGAACAAGACCATGCTGTCTTTCACACACTATGAAAAAAATGAAACAAAGAAGGTTTCTCACCATTGAGCCAGTGGTCCTGGTAAGCTTCAGTGCGGATATAATGTTGATTGCTGCCGTGCACAGATGTGCGAAAAATAGCGACATTAGTTCCCATGAAGTCTACTGACGTCCCGGCATACAGGTCGCCATCTAAGGCAAGCAGAAGGATTCATATAAGGAAAGCACTTCCTGAATAACTTAGAATGACTAATGATTTTGTATAATCTCATGTTTTTTAATGAATCTACCCTTTGACTCTTAAAAGACTTTTGTTTTTACAGCAGCATATGTGAATATGAAGTTTCAATTATTCCAGATACACAAAGGCATCATTATATTATAAAAAGTGTCTCTGGTCACAGTAATAGCCTTTAATTAGGTAGCATATGGTAAATGCATTATGGTTCTCTGGGGTGTATGGAGTAAAATAATTTCACGGCTGGGTTTAATTTCCTAACCAGTACAGTGTAGCAGCACCTGGGCATTTTTTTTTTACATTTTATACATTAAGTTGAAGAAATATTGTACTATTCTGTCATTATTTACTCACTCTGACATTCTAAACCTTAATTTCTTCTATGGGACACAAAAGGGGAATTTTTAAAGAATATCCTCTCCACTCTTTTCTATATAATGAAAGTAAATTAAACATTCTAGCACCAAAAAAAAAAAAAAAAACACCATAAAAGTAGTCCATTTGACTTGTGACCTATATTCCAAGTCTTCTGAAGTCATACAATAGCTATGTGTGAGAAACAGTCCGAAATGTAATAATAAATGTTGTTATTTACTGATAATCTTCTCGGATAAGTCTGATTCATTTAACAATCATTCAGAACAGTTATGTGAACCGTATCAAACAAGAGATTTGTTCACAAAATGGACAATGTTTTTTCTATCATTATAGCTCATGAACATGGCAAGTAGATTTGGGCATACTGATTTTCAGTGAATAACAGTTAAAATTTCAATCTGTTATACAACTTTAAAACACTTCAATTGTAGCACAAAAGTTGAAAAGACTACTTTTGTGATATTTTTATGGTGCTTTTTTTTGCCGCAGTCCTCATTCACTATCATTATATGGAAAAGATTGGATATTCTTCAAAAATTCATCTTGAATTTTCATTTTTGAGTATGTAAACTGTGCAATAAGTGTACAGTGGAGACAAATGCAGCCAAATAAGGGTGAGGAACCTGCTGACTTTAGGAACTTCCAAATTGCCCCATGTAAAACTAACTGGGGTTAGCCTCACCCATTCATCAGTGACAATGGGCAGTTTTCGTGCATGTTTCCTCAGTATTTCTTGCTGCAAATGGCAGTTGTTGAGGACAGTATGGGCGAAATTATGTGTTTGGGAGTCTGGGTTCATTTTAACCTCAGAACCTGGAGAGAAATCACCAGGATATGTTTATTCTGAGCGAAAAAAAAGCAGAGTATTGGTAGCCTCACCCTATGAGTGTGTGTGTGTGTGTGTGTGTAAAAATATACTGCAAATATGTGTAAATTATGATTGCTCAGTACAAGTACATGAAGTACAGTGGCAAGAAAAAGTATGTGAACCTTTTGGAATTACCTGAATTTATGTATAAATTTGTATTAAAAGCTGGTTTGATCTTCATCGAAGTTACAATAATTAACAAACACAATCTGTATTAACTAATAACACACACAGTATTGTATTGCTCTTGAACATATTTAATACATTATTCAAACATTCACAGTGAAGGTTGGAAAATGTATGTGAACCTCTAGTATATTGATATCAACAAAAATTAATGCTAATTAGAATCAGGAGTTGGCAAAGCTGGCCTCCAATTAATGAAACAAGATTGTAGGTGTGGGCTAGAGCTAATTTGACGTATAAAAAGAACTAAAATATTTTGAGTTTGCAATTCTCAAAACCTGAGAATCTGCTGACGTGGACCGTGCCTCTAAAAAAAGAGATTTCGGAAGACCTCTTATCAAGAATTGTTGCTTTGAATAAAGCTGAAAAGGGTTACAAAGTTATCTTGAAGAGCATAGATAATAATATGTAAAACAAATTGTCTATAAGTAGAGACGATTTAGTACTGTGGCTACTCTCCATAGAAATTACTGTCCAGCCAAGATGTCTCAAAGGGCACACAGCAGAAGCACAATGAGCTAAAAAAAAAAAGTGACAGCTAAATACATGAAGGAATCATTGGAACTGGTTAACATCTCTGTTCATGAGTCTGCTACACAGAAAACATTAAACAGGCATGGTGTCCATGGCAGGACATGACGAAGGAAGCTGCTGCTTTCCAACAAAACTTTGCTGCGTGCCTGAATTTGCCAAATACCACCTTGACACTCCACAATGTTACTGGAATAATGTTTTGTGGACTGATGAAAATAAGTTTGAATAGTTTAGGAAGAACATGCAGCACTATATATGGCATATATACATATACCAACATGAAAATATCATCCCAGCGGTGAAGGCTGCTTGTTTGTTGTAAGCACATTGTTGTTTGTCTATACTTGTGACTTTGATGAAGATGAGATCACATGTATGAGCAATACATTCCAAAGGGTTCACATACCTTTTCTTGCCAATGTACATGGTATAAAAATCATCACATATATGAAAAATTACAGTTGGAAATAAATCTAACTTGACAGACAGACAGATATATATATATATATATATATATATATAGAAACTCACCTGTCAGTCGAGCAGTGAAAGTTTCTTGTGGACTGAAAGGACATTTTCCTCTCCCGGATTCCACAGCATGGCTTAAGAGCTGGAATGTGGGTTTCTAGGTGGCATACACACGATTGTCACCCTCTTTGCACCATTACTCTCATTATTAGTTCAGCTTTAGAGACTTTAAATCTCAGCAGGTGCTGTAGGATCCTATTTAGCCTGGTGGGTGATCATATATATATATATATATTCACAATAACAAGCTTAAGGTGTCCTTTAAAAGTCCTGTTTACTGTATTTTACAATTCTTGTGGGCCTCGCAAAAAACGACACCTGATATTAACATAGCTTAGGGTGATCTGAAGTGGTCAGGTGAGAGACATTACCATTTACACCTGGTATTTACATGCAACTCAAATGCAGATTTCTTACTATCTCAGACAGTAGTTGAAAATACTACAAGTTTTCAGTGCATACTGTACATTATCATGACAACTCACATCAAGATTGTGTCCCAGGTCAATGTAGGTGCATTGCGGGTGAAACGCACCAGTTCCGCACACATACACGTGAGTTTTATTGAAAGGCTGAAGAAGTCTCACGTAATTGGCGCAATCCATCTGAAAGATACATGCGGTATTTGTTTAAAAGGATGATTTGAAAGAGTAATGGTAAGTATCAGAAGATGTACAGCATTTTAAATCACCCAGTAATGCACCTAATGAAGTTCTGCTAATTTGTTTAGCTATTATAGCAGGGGAGCTGTTGCTAGAATTCAGGCAAAGAGATGGCAATTCCTCTTTTTCAACTTGAATTATCCCCCAGAGAGCTCTACATATCATATTGTAAGGCTTTATTCTTATCTAAGACTATGAGAACTGATAAAAATGCACATATATACAACCAGATGGGCTCTTGAAAGCTTTTTTCGACTATATTTACCTTTGAGCTCTTTAAAGCACAAAGGTAAATATTTTTAAGTTCAAGCTACTTACCGAAATATTCTTTCCTGCATATTTGCAGCGTTCAATGTGTTCCTGTCCAGCTGGCCAATGAATCTGAAAATAATACAGTTTTCACAGTCAATTGAAGAAAAAAACTTTGCACAACTACACTTTTTACAGTTGTAAACCAACATGCTTAAACACTCTCCAGTAAAACCATCATTTAACAATGTCATAGCTTGTAATTGATCTATTAACAGAACTGAAACTGAAAAATAACTGAACGAAATACCTGAACTGATTTTTCTTTGAATATTTATAGACTACTTGTCAGAAGTCTGGACAACTTGAAAACTTTTTGATCTAAATCAGGAGTCTTCAACATTTTTCAGTCCACCCCTTATTGGATCGCGAGATTAAGCAGAAACCCCCAATCAGGGCTGGATTGGTAATCTGACATTCCGGGCATTTTCCTGGTTGGCCGACGCACTTTGGGGCCAATCAGTGTGCAAAACTGGCCTAATGGGCTATGATAAACTGAAATGAGCCACCGCTTTATGCAGAACGGGCCACAAAATGCCACTACGATATGCCGAAGGGGGCAGCGATATGCAGAAAAGGACAAGGAACACCCACCAAAGTTGGTGATGTGAAGTGAATCCGTCAGTCATTGTTTACATACAACAGTGCTCCGTGTTCACTCGAATTCTACTACATGACTACTGCTCGAAAATAGCTTTAAACGGCTTTAAACTAACAACTTCATCATCACAGCTGAGAGACACAACAGACAGATTAATTACACAACTCAAGGCGCTCAGTATGTGTGTCCACATTTTTTATTGGTATCATATATGATCACATTTGTTCCTCGAAGAAAATGTGTACTATGAGTCACAAGTTGATTTACAGGGACCCTCCTTGCTGTAATTCCATAATTACTCAAATAGCTACATGCCTTACAAATATGGAAATTGTTTGCAGGTATTGACCTAATCGTTAGTTGGCAATCAGTACACTGTACATAATAATGTAATAGGGAGAATGAGAATAACTCATGTTTTTATAACTGTGCAATGACCTCATTATTAACCTCATCATTTGTTCTGGGTATTTTATTATTAAAAAGACATGGAATCTAATTTTATATTGAGCCAAATGTAACTCTAAGGGAGTGAATTAAACTCTTGTTTAATTATCAGTAATGATGATGTGCGGTAGAAAACTTCGGTCAGAACAAACTTAGGAGTTAATCAACAGCAGACCACCAATGCATTCTATAGAGTTTCATTTGACACAGAATATTCCTTTAACTTCAGAGAGGCCACGATGATGATATTAGACACGTATTGATGCATTTGAACATACATTTTTTGGCCATTGAACATTATTTGTAGTCTGTTTTCCCTTTAGTAAATTTCCTCCTCTCTGCCTGCAAATGAATTAACATATTTCACTGATAGTTAAAATGATAGAGCTGTGGGGTGGTTGTGCACTCTGACCTTGCGTGCCGGTTGTGAAAGGCTTTCAGAGTTCAGCATGTAGATATGGTCTCGTCCTCCGACCAGCAGCCAGCCACGGTCTTCATCCAGCAGTAAGGCCTGGAACGCTCCACCCTCTCCACCATCCCAGAACACAGCAGAGCTTTTCCTTGACCGCAGGTCTGACAGAAATACGTTTTTCAGACATTTCAGTTTAATGAAAAGCAGGAAACAGACAGACAGACAGACAGACAGATAGACAGACAGATAGATAGATAGACAGACAGACAGACAGACAGATAGATAGATAGATAGATAGATAGATAGATAGATAGATAGATAGATAGATAGATAGATAGATAGATAGATAGATAGATAGATAGATAGTGTTACTTGGTGGTTGCTAGGGTGTACTGGGTGGATGCTACCGTGTTACTACATAGTTGCTAGAGTGTTGCTTGGTGCTTGCTAGAGCATTCTGGGGGGGGGGGGGGGGGGGGGGTGTTTGCCTTTTTGCTAGACCGTTTCTAGGGTGTTACTAGGAGGTTGTTAGGGTGTTGCTAGTCAGTTGTTGGGTGTTGGGATGCTTCATATGCCATTGTCTGAACTTTGGATTTAGGATGAACCCCACCGAACCTCACCAAAATTACCAGCCAGGTTGAACTGCGATGCACCTCACTGATCTCTACCTGCATCACCTCGGACTTTTGATGGACTACACTCTTATAATGAAATACATAGACTATCAATTGCCAACAAAAGCCTTCATCATCCAACTAACAAGGACAATTGCATCTATGTGAACTTCTGCAGTTAATCCAGGATGGACTTCAAAGACATTAGTCATTAATCTTACAGTTCATACAAAATGTTTGTTTAAACACTGACACAACACTTACTTAGTTTAATAATTTAAAACCACGACTTGCACTACACATAAGTAATATTGGCATTATATTCACAAATAATGTACAAATAAAAATGACATGACTTGACTTGTTGCTAGTTGTTTGCTAGTGGATTAAAAGGGATTTCTGGGTGGACGCAAGAGTGTTGCTAGGGTGTTGCTAGGTTGGTACAAGGTAGTTGCTAGAGTGTTGCTATGTGGTTGCTAGGGTGTTAGTAAGTGGTTTCTAGGGTGTTGATAGTTGGTTGCTAGGAGATTGATAGGGTGTTCTGGATGAACGCAAGAGTATTGCTAGGGTGTTTCTTGGGTGTTACTAAGTAGTTGCTAGAGTTTTTCAATGTGGTTGCTAAGGTGTTAGTAAGTGGTTATTAAGGTGTTGCAAGGTGTTTGCTGGGGGTTGTTAGGGTGCTCGTTGGGGACGCAAGACAGTTGCTACGAGGTTACTAAAGCTTTGAAAGGTGGTTGCTAGAGTGTTACTTGGTGGTTGAAATAGTGTTGCAACACTGTTGCTAGGTGGTTGCTTGGGTATTCTTTGTGGTTTCTAAGGTGGTGCTAAGTGGTTGCTAGAGCTTGCTACATGGTTTTAGGGTGTTGGGGTGTTGCTGGGGGTTTGCTGGGGGTTTGCTGGGGTTTTTTAGTGTGTTCTGGGTGGACACAAGTCTTGCTACAAAGTTGATAGTGTTGCTACATGGTCATTAGGGTGTTCTGGATGGTTGCTAGAGTGTTGCTAATTGTTTTCTAGGTGGTTGCTAGGGTGTTATGGGTGGTTGGCAGGGCTTGCTGCAATGAGGTTGCTAGAGTGATGCTAGGGTGTTTAGATGGTTTCTAGAAATGTGTTACCTGGTTGCTAGGGTATTGCTTTAGTGCTGTGGCTGCAACATTTGCACAGACAAAAACTACTCACACTTTCGTCAGAAAAAGGAAAAATGCTTAATTAAAATTTCCATGAAAGACGAGAAATAAGCATTTGTACACTGCATGTTATAAACCTCAGATTTACAGTACAACCCACTCTTTAACCCTATAACAGGCAGGGGACGTTGTTGTTACAACAGAATTATTTTTGAAAAGATTGTGTTACAATTTAAAGCTTGTGAGACTCAGGATCGCGTAGCATCAGTCAATTTGGCTTCTGTCACTCAAAGTCATTCATAACGAGGTAATTGTGCAGCGGGTCTGATCTTTGATAGACATGTAAAATAATTACATATATCATGCAACATACGAAATGGTTTATCGTTAATCAGGTAACAAAGATTAACACTCCCCCACTGCAGCCTGCACATGGAGGTGAAATTATACATGAAAGTTGCACAAATGCAATGCTAATACAAACACATACAGACACGTCCACATCTCCCAAAAATTTGTTTTAGCTGGTGTTTTAGCAGGAAGAAAACTCTCCCAATTAGGGCCAATTAACCCTAAACACTGTTCCTTGACAGCTGCACTTCTGCTACTCTATTCTAGGGGTACAGGTCTCTGACAGCTGTCCCACAGCGGCCTACATATTTGGCATATTTGCAGGGCAAAGCAAAGAGTCCATGATTACACATCAACAGGCAATTTAACTCATGGAACTTCCAACATTTGGTGGTGTCAGGCATGCTAGATTGCGGTGAGGGGAGGATTGGGGTAATAAACTTTGACATGTGTTTTCTTAGCCTTATGCCCTGCCTCGATATCGACAAATCAGCTCTAGAGAATGAGAATGCTCTAGAGAAAAGTTCTAGAGAATGCATTTTTGCTCTTTGGCCAGGTCACCTCGAGATGAAGATTACATGATGCACCTGTGAATGTTGCCATCATGTTTTTCATCATTTCTTGTGCATTTGTGCATACTCAAGATACAGATTTGCGATATAAATTACAAAGTAATAATGTGTTATAAACTTATGTGTACTTTTAGTATCACTGAGTATACTGCAAATAATTATTTTCTTGCTCAGTATTTTTGTCTAGTTTTCAAGTAAAAACATATATCTAAACATTGTTAAAACAACATACCTTTACTTTGCAAGCAAATTGACATTAACTCTGGGGCCCTTTTTAATGAGCACTAGTACTATGTGATAATTCATACGTGCAAAGTCAGTGGGCATGGCCATGAAGTTTTTGTATTTTAGTGCAAGTATTCACTAAGTCTAGGCACAAGTCGGTGTGTTGAAATTGCACTTGCAAAGCACTAATGGGCTGGGTCAAGTGCAATTTAATTATGAAATTCTTCTTCGGTTATTAAACCATCTGCGTCCTATTATATATTCCATTCCCTGTCAAGCACCAGCGATATAAACAAATAGAGCACAAGCATATGTATTTGATAATGTACACTGCCATTAAAAAGACTGGGGTCACTTACTCATTCTTTATTGTAATTTTTTTGTTCTTTCACATTGTAGAATAATAGTAAAGTCATCAAAAGTATGGAATAACAGAAATGGAACTATGGGAATTATTTTTTGATCAGTATAAATGGGCTGCATGCAATGAAGTAGAAGAATAGAATTGTGGACTTATATTCTGTAGTGAATTAACGGCATCCTTTTTGAATATCAGCCATATTTCTATGACAGTGACATGCTCCTTTTATTCACATGGAAAATTATTTGGATATAGGCTCCATTAAATTATACAGAATTAAAGTATAATTAATCATATTGATCAAGTGACACACAAATCATAGCTAGTATTAATAGTGAATGTTAGGATAGGCTGTAGAATTTTGCACGCACATTACTTCTACTCATCAATTTTGCTTTAAAAAATTGTATTCATTTATTGAAAAAGAGTTTGAACAAGAACTTTATTAATACCAGCTGGTGGAATCTCCAAACTGCAAATGCAGGGTTTGAGTTTAGACTTTGCACTGAGAATAGACCTGCTTTTGAAATGTTATAGCACTATGACAAATTTCTCGGTAAGTTAGCAAATTGGGCTTTGCGCTGCTTCAGTAACATATAATACACACAAAGTTTAAGCACATACACCCACAGATAGCGCAAACATTCTCACCCACTCCCATTTGTGCATTATTCTACACCTATTCTATTGCTCTTAGAATTAGCGCTCTGTTGTTGCGCTCTGCCTGATGTAGCCTATGTTTCTGTCTCTTTTCTTTTCTGCCTTTATTTCATGTTAAGAGAAGATCCCTTGTTGCCTCTTGAGTCACCTTGAGTTGGCATTGACTGATGGAGATTAATGAAGTGTGTTTGTGCATGCGTGTGTGTTAACTGTCTTTAAGAGGCCATGATAAAGAGTCCTCTTGCTGTCAACTTCATGACATAAATGTGCATTCCAAGCCCGTAAGATGGAATTGCAGAGCTTTTTAATGAGGCTGTAGAGATTTGGACATTTGGAAATATAAAGCTCCTATATGCAATAAAAATGCATTCAACAATTGGATTTCAAATAGTGAACCCAAAATTGGGTTGCAGATCTTTTCTGATAAAGTCATGTACAGCAGGGGTAAAACAATGCTAAATACAAATAATAAAATGCAACTAACCATATAATCATACATAGCTAGAATATCAAAATAAATAGGCTTATCATCTTTTAAAAATAAGGAAAAAATTCTTCCCATATATTTAATTGTTGATATCAAAGGCCAATCAAACTCAGTATATTGGCTCAAATTCATCTGTCACTTGGTAATATGACTAATACTAATGCATAATTTAGCCCAATGTCTGTTTCGTGTGTTATATTGGTATATCACACTTTTTATTTATACATTTACAAAACTGTCAATTTTCCTAATCAGCAACGGTGTCATGTAAATCATTCTGCATATTATTGGGTCTATGCAGTTCATGGTAATTATAATATATTGAAATAGTTGCTTGCATATTTGCAAACATATGCTTGCGTTGGTAAGTATGCTAACCATTTATTACTGTGTTGTGTCACCACTTGATTTCTAAAGTAAAATCTGGGTCCTGAAGTAAAACCAGATGAGAACCACTGCAATTAAAAATGAAAAATCTCCTTGAATGTGATCCATTAAAATACATAATTACTGAGTTAATTACTAAATCTGCAGTATGTAATCAAAGTTCAATTTAGAATGCAATTAGGATCTATGATTAATGCAAAAAACAAACAAAAAAAAAACACCTTGATCATATTTCACATATCGTCCTGCTTCAGTTTGCCTTTCTTAGCGTTCATAGACCATTAAAGCTACACACTGCGTGACTCGCCATTAAAGGAATTTTCAGATGCCACAAGGTGATTTCTCACTGACAAGTACAAATAAATCTCATAATTAGGGTATGTTGATGCTATCCATCATGAAACTCATTCAGCACAAAGGCCAACATACAAGTCATGGAACCTGCTGGAATCCTTTTCCTTGGAGCTTCCAGCTCTTAGTTATAACCTTTCCACAGAGCAGCCGTTCTTTGGAACTTTGAGACCCTTTGATATAGAGGATTCAGCAACAGTCAACCCCATAATTTGATAGTTTGTTTTTTTTTTTTTTTCACTTTACAAACGGACATCTGCCACTGGGACTATGGGTGTTTTCAATCTTGAGTTCTTCTTAAAAGTTAAAAAGATAAAAAAAAACATTTCAGTAGCTCAATTGATAGACCATGGACCTTGAAATGCCAAGGTAATAGATTCTATCAATGGACTGGTAAAAAAATGTGTACCCCAAATGCACTTGGATAAAGTGTCTGCCAAATGTATGTATATATATATATATATATATATATATATATATATATATATATATATATATATATATATATATTTATAATTAAAACAAAATATGTGTAAATGTGCTTAAGGCCAATGCCCACACTAATTTGTTTTGTCTCGTTTTCATTTACACCACTCATCCACAATAAAACAACGTTTTCTTCCACTAAAAACTGAGACATTTTCGATAACGCTATTTCATTTGGAAATCGATGACATTAAGAAACTGAAAACAGGATTTACAGCATCATTATGTCTTCATGGCAATGAAGTTGCAATATTGGAAATAACTTTATACAGATCAGGTCAGTAAAATCATGTTAACAGATGAAATGTATACATATTGTAGCTACTTTTGAAACTGTGTGTATTTTAAAGTCGCAAGAAACATACTCTACGCAAGTACATGAGCTCAACAAGTGATTGCGAGTGGCTGAATATGCTTAACGTGCATTTTTACATTACCATGACAAAACATCAGTACTTAAGTTTTGACAGAGTTACTTTCAAAAGTCTCTAAATGGCGGCCCAGTGAGAAAAAAATATTATTAAAGCATTACTATCTACAGCCTTGACCTACAACAAAATAACTACTTTACAATGCTTTTAGGCATTATGACCAAAACTGAACAAGTGTTTTGAAATTGGCAGACAAACCATAAGTGCATTGCACATATTATTGTAATCGGTAAAAAAATTCGAACTGATCAAAAAGCCATGTGACATATATCATTGGAAAGCTCTCAAAGAGTAGAATACAACCATCCTTTATTTTACCCGTGGATACAAATATATAGAGTAATAGCTAAGTATATGTCTTTGACATAAATGTTAACAGGTATTGCTTATTTGCCGTGTTTTTGCTTTTGTTTCCGCTTATAACTTCACAAAAAATAAAAAGAACATAAAATATCACATACTATTGCTTAGTGAGGTGATTATCTTTAACACAACATAATTGAGTGCATAGATCATTAGTTAACCTACTGTGCTATCTTGCTAAAACACGTTAGCTTAGTATTCATGAAGCGTTAAACCAATCGTATTAGGATTAAGATCGTGGTGGGATTCGTTCAAATATGGGCAGAGAGGATTGTTCACTGTAATTACATATGACCACCTCTAGATGGTGCCAAGTACATGACACAAATTCAGCGATGACTAAAATGACACAGAATGGAACTCAATGAGATCTCGTTACTCATGCTGCATGGTTGGAGAGAGCATACCTTTAGTCATTGTTGTATTTTTGTTGCATGTGCAATTAATTCTTATGTACAATTAGTATGTTTTATTTGTTTGGAGATGTTTTTTTGATTGAAATTTTGATTGCTTTGTCGAGTCAACACAGAATGACAGATACACAAATAATGATACTCACATAGAGGTGACATGATTGGGAGAAAAAATGTTGAGCTTGTGGCATACCCAAATTTAAAGGCCTTTATCTTCACCAAAAAAATATTGCATTAATTGTAAAGACAATTTAAATATAGAGAGAGAGATAGAAATATATGATTTATGATAAATTATAAGAAACTGCCTAAGAAACTGCTGAAAATTCACAAAACAAACTTGAGCCAAAAATTAACTTTTTGACATTATATATCTGAGTGTACATGAGGGTTAAACTGGTTAAACTGGTTGTGTTATTATTCTGATAAGTTGGTATGAATATATTGACTTCAATTTACTTGCTCAGCATTATTCTCTTCGAACTGTTGCTCTGCCATGACAGTAAAGTATGAAAAGACATATATAACATCACCATTTTTATGTCGACAAAGGAAACAATCTTTCAATGAGATTGTAGCCATTGAGAGTCCTGCGTGTGTTGCTCGCGTGTCATGCTGAAATATTTCCCCACACCTTTGTTTTTCATCCAGACTTCTGATAAATGAGAAAAAAAATCCCCTTTCCCACCCACTTCCTAAAGACACTCTAAGTTCTCATTATGCAAGTCTTAAAAACAAGAACGGCCATAGAAGATTCATAGAAGACACATCTGGTACTCCACCCTGTCCACTGGTCTCTGTTATCAACAAGATGGACAGACTGTTCTTGGCTATTGTAGATGTCATGCCACAGTGTGCATATCAAGCAACTCAAAAGCTTGAAACAAATTGTCCCCATTCTGAAGTTGTATTCATTTAAGATTGTTTTTTCAAAGATTATGTGAAGCTTAGCCAAACTCTCAGAGGAAATGGTTTGCTTTAATGTGTCCTAACCATATTAGATCCAAGCACTGTACTGGAGCCAATTACTTTTGCCCATAATGTGATGACAGTGTGAATGTGAATAATCATGGCAGAAATTTCAATTTAGTTTGAACTATTCCTTAAAAGCTCTGCTTCAACAACTGAATGAATAACATGCTAATGGACGTTTTAGACCCATGATTGATGAAATTTGAGGTCTGCAAAACTGAGGGGGGTATGGCATTCAGCACTGATCAAGACTGACATGGTACATCTGGTCAACAAGATACAGCTGTGATCAATCAAAGATTGCCAACTCTGAACAAAGAGCTCTTGAATCTGGCACGTTCCATTCAATAAATGTCGAAAAAACTAACCTGTTATGTACAGTAATGTAAAATAATGCTTTTCATTGTTTCTTGATTTGGAGTATTGCTGAGTTGTTTATTTGCAAGATGTTTAGCAATTTGTGTCCAGACGTATTACATCAACCACACCAATAAACACTTTATTTTCTTCAGTAAATATATTTTCTTTTTTCTATATATTGAAGGCTTTGCAAAACTTTCACCAAAATTTGGGATGTATAAACACTAGTGCTGTTGATTTAACATGTTTATTTATTTAACTACAAGAAAACGTATGTGAACCCTTTGGCGTTAGCTGGTTTTCTGAATAAATTGGTCATAAAATGTGATCTCATCTTCATGAAAGTCACAAGTATAGACGAAAACAATGAGCTTAAGCTGACAACACATAATTAAAAAAAATCTAATCCAATAAACAATCACAGTGCTGAGGAAAAAGTTTGTGAACCCTTGGATTAAATAACTGGTAGATCCGCCACTGGCAGCAATCAACCAAGCGTTTCCGGTAGCTGCGGATTAGACCTGCACGACGTTCAGAAGGAATTTTGGACCATTCTTCATTACAGAACTGCTCCAGCTCAGTCATATTCTTTGGATGTCTGGTGTGAACGGCTCTCTTGAGGTCGTTTCACAGCATCTCTATTGGGTTAAGGCCTGAGCTCTGACTGGGCCACTCCAAAAGGTGGATTTTCTTTTTTTGAAGCCATTCTGTAGAGGATTTACTTTGATGTTTAGAGTCATTGTCCTGCCGCATCCCTCAAATTCTACTGACCTTCAGCTGGAGCACAGCCACCTTATCCTGTAGGTTATCTTGATAAACTTGGGAATTAATTTTACCCTTGACCATGGCAAATGATCCAAGCCCCGAAGCAGCAAAACATTGCCAAATCATGATGCTCCTTCCACCATAATTCACCGTTTTCATGTTGGTATGCAGTGCGCTTTTTACGCCATACGTAGTGCTGCGTGTTCTTCCCAAACAATTCAACCTTAATTTCATCAGTCCAAAAAACATTTTCCCAGTAGTGTTATAGAGTGTCAAGGTGGTCTTTGGCAAACTTCAGGCATGTAGCAATGTTTTGTTGGAAAGCAGCAGCTTCCTTCGTGGTTCTTCCATGGACACCATGCCTGTTTAATGTTTTCATACAGTAGACTCGTGAACAGAGATGTTAACCAGTTCCAATGATTCCTTCAAGTCTTAAGCTGTCACTCTATGTTTCTTTTTTACCTCATTGGGCATTCTGTGGTGGGCCATTTGAGTCATCATGGCTGGATGGCCACTTCTGGGAGAGTAGCCACAGTACTAAATAAACTCCATGTACAGACAATTTGTCTAACTGTGGACAGAAGAATATCAAAGCTCTTCAAGATAACATTGTAAACCTTTCCAACTTTGTGCAAAGCAAAAATTCTTGATTGTAGGTCTTCTGAGATGGAGGTTGGAGATGCAAGGTTTGGTCGACGTCAGCAGATGCACGTTGATAGTTTGCTGCCTCCTGACTTTTCCATTGCCAAGAAATCACGAACCAGTCACAATTATCTTCACTAACGGGGCCTTTCTCAGCAGATGTTTATATATGTGTTTTATTGCGATTAGTTAGATATAATAATCGGTATGTTGTGTAATTAATTCAATTACAAAATGTAATCAATTAAAAGCCCTACTAAATACTGTTTAAAACCATGATGTGTGTAATCATTTGTTATATAAAATTGATATAAAAATGAAATCAATATCAATAAAGAGAAAAGTGCCATTATGCCATGACCAGGGCTGGACTGGTAATCTGGCATACTGGGCATTTTCCCTTGGTTAAATGATTGAGCTTGCCAAATGCAGTCAACAGTACAATTTCTTTAAAAACAGAAAATGGAATGAGATTATTTACTTGTCTCTCTGCCAAACTGTAAAAAGGGTAAAAAAATTATGGATGTCATAATTTTAAGGAATGTTCCAATTCCAAGTGTTTGAAAGCTAATACTTGCATTGTTATTTTTGTGTTTAATGGTTTCTCACTATAAAGAACATTAATTTTGTGCTTTAAAAAAAAGGTTACCAATTTGTACCCTATTCATGAAAAGTGCCAGATGCTGGTCTGTCTTCATCCAATGTCACACTTCAATTGACATTCAGTACATCAGCTATGCAGCCATTGATGTGCCAGGACATCTTTCATTCAGTCTCAACACAGTGTTTCAAAAGCCAAGATGTAAGGGGTGAGAGGTGATATCTTTGATTACCATTTCTCTATACAAACTGACATTTATGTATTAGGCTTGGAAATGGATTAGGCCACCCAAAATTCTTTCTGGCATTGAGCTTTTACATCCAAATGTCTTTTGATAAAGTATCTTTTTAAATCCAATATTATTCTAAATGAAATCCTGATCATCAAATCCAGAGTTGTTTCCCTCCCTGTACTCTTGTAATGGGGCACTGGTTAGTTCACTTTGTTAAGAGATCATAAACACAAGAGATCTGGTGTCTGACTTGACTCAATTGGGAACATTGGTTTGTGATCCTCAGACACATCAAACGCTGGAGAAGTATGCTGGGACTTTGCCAAACACCTGAAACAATCCCTTGCTTATCGGTTGGATGACAAAGGAAATGAAGAAAAAACTAAATCCTTTCAATACAGGAAATTCAGAGACATTAGGAGGTGTGTCTGTAATGGAACACAGACACAGCTTGATTTTAACAGCTTATGAACCGTACGAGTGATTGGCATGTATGAATGGTTTTAATCAGTGTTTTCTACACTATTTTCAACAAAAGCTTTGATTTAATAGCTAAACATGTCAAGTGGTGTAGCCATAAAGTAAAAAGTAAGTCTTTCACAACCTGGTCTCACAGAATCCCGTTACTTTACCTACATTTTTGCGGAGTAATTTTTACATGGCTCGTCGTACACATCACAGCAGTTTCCTGGTGAAATGAACTCTAGATGCGCTACAACAACAATGACTTTTGTTCACTTTCACTAAAATTACATATAAAAGGTCTAGGTTACGTATGTAACCACCGTTCCCTGATGGAGGGAATGAGATGTTGTGTCGAAGAAGCGACACTAGGGGTCTCTCTTGAGCGCTGAATACCTCTCATCTATGAAAAAAGGCCAATGAGAAGTTGGCGGACAGAATTTGCATGTCCTGCCCCCGGACATACGGGTATAAAGGCGGGGAAATGCGTGTTTCATTCAGGATTTTCTGAGGAAAAATCCTGAATTTTCTGAGGTCCGGCCACAACAGTGGCTCGGCTCAGCGACGTGGCCAGGAGGACACAACGTCTCGTTCCCTCTATCAGGAACCTAGACGTTCCCCGTCTGTCGCTCACTTCGACTTTGTGTCAAAGAAGCGACACTAGGGGTCCAATTTAAATAACGCCATGCGCTGGCCGTGTACGTGTACTGCTGACACAAGAGCGGGCAGGTACTTGACGTGCCAAAATGACCAGCTGTATCAGACTGCACGTACCCTTCCCCAATGCCCCATAAAGTCGTCGGAATCCTTATAGTTACCCTAGGCAGGGGAACAAGGCGACGCTTGCCAACGGGCCGAGCCTAGCCAGCCCTCTTTTCTCTCTATGTTTCTCGCATAGAGTCAACGGCTGGGGCCCTTACACGCACCGGGGAAGGGGGTCTTACCCAGTTTCAGGGAAAAGACCCTGCGGAGACCATACCTGCCCAGAGAGGGGGAGGTAAGAGGGACTGTCGCAAGGAGTACGAGGTCTGAGAACCAAGCCCGGGTGGGCCAATAGGGAGCCACTAGAGTGACTTGTTCCTCATCCTCCCTGACCTTGCACAGCACCTGTGCAAGAAGGCTCACTGGGGGAAGTGCGTACTTGCGCAGCCCCGTGGGCCAACTGTGTGCCAGTGTTTCTGCCTCTGCTCGGGCATACCACAGCGGGCAGTGGGATGTCTCTCGGGAGGCGAACAGGTCTACCTGAGCCTTGCCGAACCATTCCCAAATCAGCTGGAATTTGGAGGCATTGGCCATGACAGGACGTGTCGGGACACCTGCTGCAAGGGTACTCCTGCCCGCAGAAAGCAGAGGTCTGTCCAGGTCTGTTGATTGTTTGGTGGCAGGCGGGGGTGACCATCACACAGTGTGTGCCGCTGCACCATGCTCGTCTCGGGACTCGAGTGTGGAGCCAGTGCTGAAGCGTTCTCATATGCATCAACCCCAGCAGTACGACTGCCGCGGAGGACGCCACATGCCCCAGGAGCCTCTGGAAAAGTTTTAAAGGGACTGCAGTGCCTGGCCTGAAGGCGGCGAGGCATTCCAGCACTGACTGCATGCGCTTGTTGGTGAGGCGCGCTGACATTGAGACTGAGTCTAACTCCATGCTGAGAAAAGAGATGCTCTGAACCGGGGCAAGCTTGCTCTTTTCCCAGTTGACCTGAAGCCCTAAGCGGCTGAGGTGCCTGAGCACCTGGTCCCTGTGGGTGCATAGTAACTCTCGGGAATGGTAGTCGTTGAGGTAGTTCAGTATGCAGATGCCGGCTTCTAGGAGCAGGGCAAGGGCTGCCTCTGCGACATTTGTAAAGACGCAAGGGGACAGGGACATGCTGAAGGGGAAGACCTTGTACTGAACGTTCGAATGCGAACCGTAGAAAGGGTCGATGTCGAGGCAATATTGAGACGTGGAAGTACACGTTCTTCAGGTCTACCGCTGCGAACCAATCTAGATGCCAGACGCAGGTTAAGATGTGTTTTTTGCATGAGCATTTTGAACGGGAGTTTGTGCAAAGCCCGGTTGAAAACTTGCAAGTCCAAGATCGGTTGTAAGCCGCCGCCTTTCTTGGGTACGGTGAAGTAAGGGCTGTAGAAACCCTTCTTCATCTCGGTTGGAGGGACAGGCTCTATCGCATCTTTGAGTAAGAGGGTCGTGATTTCCGCGCGCAGAGATTTCGCATGCTCACAGTGTACTGCGGTAAAGTGGACGGGGGGGGGGCTTGGGGGGGAAGCTGGCAAACTGAATTGCGTAACTGAGTCAGATGGTCCTGCCATGCATCCAAGCTCCGCGCTAGGGGCACTAACGGGGCGATTATTTTTGACGTACCCGGTGGGGCTTCGCAGCAGGGCAGATCAGGTAGTACAGCATTGGGAGGCAAAGGTGCGTCCCAAGGCTCTGGTGCTGAGAAAAGACTCGAGGCACTTCATTTGCTCCGCACACCCGGCAGGGGGCGGGTTAGTGACTTAGGAGAAGGTCCGGCGGAGGCATCCTGTAGACTCGTCAGAACCAACCGGCCAGGGAACAGTCGTGGGGCTGAAGGCGGGGAGTCCGCATCCATCATGCCAGGAGTGAGAGTGCCGTGAAAATGGCATTTGCATGCCAGGTGATCCAGAGACTAAGGAAATCGCTCTTTTATTGAGATTGGGGGAAATAAATTCAAATAAGGATTCTCCTCCTGGCCCCAGCTCCAGAGCAAATGTCTCGGTCTCTGGGTCGATCGTCTCAGGAGCGCCTGGGAGCCTTCCGGATCCTCGAGGGGGTCCGTGAGATGGGGGCGTGTGCTTCTTGTGGGGCGTTCGACACTGGGCTGAAAATTAGGCCTGGGTTGATGCGGAGCTGCACGTTTTCTAGACGCAGGAGGACGCCCTCGGCAAGCAGACAGGGTTTGGCCCATGGCGGCAGGATTGCGGCGGGGCAAGATGTGTGAAATGGCTTCTGTCTGCTTTTATACCGAGGAGAACTAATGGGAAAAGTCCTCGACGGTGAAGAGGCCTAACTGGGAGACAGGGGCGTCGAGGAAGCGTGTGTTGTCCGTCTCGTGCATCTCGACCAAGTTCAGCCACAGATGACGTTCCTGGACCACAAGTGTGGCCATCATCTGCCCGAGTGACTGCGCTGTGGCCTTCGTGGCCCTGAGGGCAAGGTCAGTCACTGAGCACAGTTCCTGCAGCACGTCGGTATCAGGTCTACCCTTGTGCAAATCTTTAAGTGCCTTGCCCTGGTGGACTTGCAGGAGGGCCATGGCATGCAGGGTGGAAGCGGCCTGTCCGGTGGCACTGTGGTCCTACAGGCCTTGGAGGGGAGCACAGGGCGACCCCGCCAGGTGGCAGCGTTCTCGGGGCATAGGTGTATCGCAACCGCCCTATCCAACTGGGGAATTGCCGTGTACCCGTGGGCTGCTCCGCCGGCGAGGGTAGTGAGAGCAGATGAGCGAGGGGCTTTGTGACGAGTGGAGAGGGGTGCTCTCAGCTCATCATTCACCTGCAGGAAGAAAGGGACCAATCATCCAACCGCAATGGCTGTGGGGAGGATGGAGGGTTCCAGTCCATCCCCACGCTGGCGGCGGCCCGGGCAAGCATGTCGGATATCTGGCCGTCAGCCTCAGCCTGGGCGTGCTGGCCTGAAGGCGGCAGCCCAGACGAGTCATCCGCGTCAGATGCCGGACCACTCTCTGATGCAGAGGAGAGCTCATCCAGCTTGGGGGGCTCCAGAGGATAGGCAGGCTGGCTGTGAGGCGAGCCGCTGTTGCCTCGAGCCCGGACGGAAGTCAACGAGCGTGCTGGGGGGCGGGAGGCAGGAGCCCGCTGCCATCCACAGATCGCCTCCATCGTCAGCCGCGTCATCCTCAATCCCGTGGGAAGAAGGAGCGACGCAGGGGGTGAGCCCGCTGCCATCCCCAGATCGCCTCCATTGCCAGCCACGTCGTCCTCAATCCCGTGGGAAGAAGGAGCGACTCGGGGGGTGGCTGGAGTGGTGTTCCTTCGGATGAAGGAAAGCCGCGACTGCAACGTTGCCATGGTCATGTTCTCGCAGTGAGAACATTTACCATCCACAAATGCTGCCTCGGTGTGATCGCAGCCCAGACACACGAGACAGCACATGTGGCCATCTGAAGTGGAGAGCACTCCAGGAACTACACAGGGGCGGAAAGGCATCTTTATAAAGACGCGTGCTGAAAAGGTCATTCAACACCACTGTGTATTGCTCTTTTAGAGGGAATTACTCTTTTAGAGAAAATCACTCTTTTATAAACTCTTTTAAGTTTTGCGCTGTCGAAGCGCCCAGGGGCAAACTGCACTGCCGAGCAGAGAAGGAGAAAGCTGCTGAAGTGCGCCGTAGATCCAACAGCATTATCGCTCAGAGTTAGAGGAACAGGTGTCTGACACGCAGCTCGCTGAATACACGACCATCGGCTCCGAAGAAAATTTCTGAACGAAACAGACACATTTCCCTGCCTTTATACCCAGACATGCAAATTCTGTCCATCAACTTCTCATTGGCCTTTTTTCATAGATCAGAGGTATATTCGGTGCTCAAGAGAGACCCCTAGTGTCGCTTCTTCGACACAATGTCGAAGTGAGCGACAGACGGGGAACTGAAGATTTTCTGTTAATAAATGCTTTGCTTTTGTCTCTCTGATTCTCACACTTCTAAACACTTTTAGTATAGTGCATGACTTGTAAGGCTTTACATTTTAGCATTTGCATTTCAAAACCAATGCTTTTACAAGCTTGTTCGAGTGCGCTCAAATTGTACGGTAGCTTAACTAATAGTATGTTTGCAATGCAAAGGTACGAGTACGAGTCCTTAAGAGCATGCAAGTCGACACGTGAGCTGAAAATGTTACAGAATCACCACAAAATGATGTGGTTGCTTCAGAAATGTCATTTTCATCTCACATTTGCTTTTTATTACACCATCGCTTAGGTTTAGGTTCAAGGTTTTGGGTAGGGAGATTGGTTTTGTTGATTTAAAACTCGCTAGAGCATTAACCTTAAAAACCTCATCTGTTCGGAAAACGTTTAACTCAATTTTAGCACCAAACAGTGAACATTTCACCGTAATGAGGAATTTGTCTACAAACAATTCACAATTCACATAGGCCAACAAAGATAGCAAAGACACTAAGAACAACCATGTTTACTTCGGACAGACTAACAAACAAGTTGCACAATTGATTGCTGTGGACTGTCGGCCAGTAATGGTCACCAATATTGAAATAAATTATCGGAATTATTATATTAATTATATGTATTTTATTAATTTATTTATTTTAAATGTAGAATTATTTTTATCTCTGGCCTTTCTCAGCAAATATTAAATGTAATTATTTTGAGTATAAATGGACAGCCCTAAAATAAATTACTATGTCCAGAAAAGAGAGCAATATATCATTGGCCCTTAAATGTTTAAAGTAGTGGTCTTATTATAGTGGATGGATGATTAGCCAAAGTAGAGCCTCTTCAGGCTTTTCAGGTCACTGACAGGTTCTGTCACCCATCAAGCAGTTGGGTGTCAGTCAGTTCCACTCGTTATCTCGCATTTCATCAAGTGCTGTTAACGCTGGTGGATTTTAATTGGGTGTAGGACTTGAGTGACAAGGAAAACGTTGAAATGCCAAGCTTCAGAAGCTCTGGAACTGGAAAGGCAACAATACTAGCTATGATAGGAAGAAATCTTAATCAAGAAAACATCTCCATGCTCTTTTACTGCATCTGTGGGTAAGCAAACCCCTCTGCAGTATACAAATCAACATCTGCTAAAGCAAGAGATGCATGTCTACACAAACCAGCATTGATCATTGCCGCAATATACAGGCCGTTGCTTGGCCTACCGTGCAGTTTATCTTTGCCAAACTTGTCAGGGAGTCCTTGTAAGTGAGAGTGACTTATATAAGACTTATAAATTAGACACAATTTCCTCTCTAAGGCACTATATTGCCAAAGTTCCGGAATTTAGCTTCTTATTTATTTTAACGATTGTTAGGGGTGGTGCTAAGGCAAATATCACTACTAGTATTGCTCATACTTAGGGTTAGGGGGTTATTAAACCCCCCAACCTTAAGTATCAAACATTGAGGCATAACTAGTCTTGCACAGTTTATTCAAACATGATACAAATCAAGCAGCTTGTTTAAGATTGGTGAGCAATTACCTTTTTCCCCCCAAGCAATAAGACTTGCAGTTTGGCCTGGTGGAAGAACTGGTGACAAATTACTATAGACTTACATTGACAGATGGACCCAAGCCAAAGAGACTTGGAAGTTGGCTCTATTTACTTGGGCTAGTAATCAACTACTCATCAACCACCAATAAATCCCTAGCAACCCCCACCAACCACCCAAAACATCCTAGCAACTGCATAGCAATGCTGTGGCAGCCTCCCAAAATAGCCTAGAAAACATATTCTTCTGAAATTGTAAAAATCTAGTTCTGATTGCTGTTGGCACATTTGCAATGATGCAAGACTGAAGAGTTCAATATATTCTACATAATGCATGACAAAAGGACTAATGATGATAACTTTTAGACCTTTGGTTTACACACACATTCAGAGTGGGCCAAGACTGAATCATCCATGACCTAAAAAACATGTACATGTACTGGATCTAAACAACAGTTTGGAAAAGACTTACCTCAAACTCCAGAAATCAGAATTTCACATGCCAAACACACCATGCAAATCATATTGTTTGAAATTTTACAATAAAAGCAGGGACTATAATTTTAAATGTCATCCAAACGTTGATTTAGTTGGGTTATGATAAATTAAAATAGTTTAACACTGAATTTTTTTTAATCGCTATTAACGCATTTGCCATTAATGAAGCATAAACCAGCAAAAACACTGGTGGGATTAGGGAAGAACCTTTGCGATGTGTCATTACACTGACCATGACAACACACACAACAGCGATGGGAAAGGACCTCTTAAACATATTTGTACAAAACAAGTCCAGATGGGACTTGTGACAGAAAGTAAGTACTTTGCAGCCTCTGTAAGGTGCAATTTAATTACCACAGAGACACATAAAGTTTCAGACATTTTTGTCTGCAACGCTTTTCATATGAAGTTCAAAGTGGTGCTTGACGCTGACACCCTGATGTGAATCATGAACGTAGCTTTATGGTAGCAAAGTGGATAGCAACAGTCTGCTCCCAGATTAATATTGTGGAGGATGAAAGCTTAAGAGATTTAAAGCCCATTACAATGAATACTCAATCTATGTTGGGACTACTTCTTTTAATTAGTCAAACTCCCACTTAGACTTTGGAAAACATTTAATTTTACTTGAATCGGTGCTATTTTAGAGCATTTCTGTATATTGTGTAAGGCTTTATTTGGAAAATGTTAATAAAGCATTATATTGCTACACATTGTTTTGCTTTCTTTCCTAAAAAGGACATGGATGCATTTTAATTTCAGCACTAAACGCGATTAATTGCAGAATTTTGAATAGTTAATCGCAATTAACAATTTTACTCGACTGACAGCACTAGTTTACATCAAGTTTTTATACATTGAAATTGAGTAAATGGGGTTTACAATTTTAGTATTTGTAGGCACTGTTATCAATTTGGTAACAAATTGAAACATAATATCAGTGAAAACCCTTTAACTTTAGAAAAGTATCCCAGTCTTTGGAGAATTCGTAAAGAATTATACGTCTCTAAATTTATACACTAAATTTTTATAGTATTATGTCAATACTTTAATATTGTGTGTTTCAGTGGCTATCCAAACACATGTATGTGTACACTTTATGTACAAGTACCAACAAATATGAATGAGATCACATGAAATTATATAGCACGATAATTTGAGATAAGAGGTTATTCCCCGATTCAATTAAGGGGAAAAGGAAACAGTCTGATTGAGAATCAAGATTATGAACTTCTCCTCACCCATCTGTAACCCAGCAGTCAACAGTTTTGCTAAAAAGTCAAATAACATTAAGCATCAGAAGAGTAGGCTTCATCTCAAACTGAATTACAGCGGAATAGTGACCCAGCTATAAAAAAAAATACCAATAGTTCTAACCTTTTCGTGTTTCTTGGAAATAAACCTAACGATAAAGAATTGATACACATGTAATACCATTAGAATCACTAGATATTATCATAGTTATCTGAAACCTTTGGGGCAATCGAAGTGTTTATCTTGTGATTGTTGCAGCACAGCTTGAGATTTTATATTTGAAGAAAGGGGTGGGGGTTAGGGGGCCCTTGGTTTTCCATGTGGCCCCCCCGGAAAGTTTTAAAATCTCACTCCCGGTGCAATGAGAACACAATAACCACCCAACCAGGTTCTCCCCCGACCCAGGTTCAAACATGGCTGAGGTTCAAATCCCAAATACATTCCTGTTTCAACTGTCCATCAATTAAAGACAAAAACATACCAAAAATAAAACATTTAACTTGAAAGAAGCTGGTCTGAACAGGAGCTTATTGTCCAAAAAGATTTGCACAAATACAGAATTGGCAAGACAAAAGGCTGCAGGCTAGCACTTAATGACAACTATTAAAAAGATTTCCAAGAACTATATAAAATATCTCCCCTGATAGAAACAGTCAATAAAGAGACAGTAATTATGATGGAAGTGCTTCCATAAATAAAAAAAAACTTTTTAAATTGTCCCAAAAATGGCCCAATATTCTCTTAATTAAAATCTACAAAAGCTAAAGGAATTCTCAACACTTTTTGTCCATTTTCCTAGAAGAAAGACATATGTATAAATGTGTGTACATCTGCTAAACATTAGTTATGCTGACTGTTAGGAATACACTAGCATATAGATAGTCTCAGAGCTAATAGACATGGACTAAAAGCCACAAAATTCGAATTTTGTTGAAGGCCCCAAATTTTATGGTGACTTTAAAAAAACCTTCACTCGAAACCACACTGAAGAGCAATATTTCCTTTGTAAACATTAGAAACCTCATCAGTTAGATAAAAATATACAGTTGAATTTGCACATTCAACCATCATTTCCTACTCACTGAGATTCACGAAACTGACACCAGAAGAGACTCGCTCTGAAGGTAGGCTGGGATGTTAACATCAATACACCACCTCATTCATTCACCACATTCATCAATTTCCCTGTCCTCTGCTATTTGTCTTTTTAATACTGCCTAGAAAGGCTTTTTTGTGGTGATGGATGACATAGACTGACTCCATTTAAACCATTTTTTCATGGGTCATTGGGAGTCAGTCACTCTAATAACCCACAAGCCGTGGTGGCCCGTTATGTTCTGGGTTACCCACATTAGCAGAACGAGAGGAAAAGAGTGAATAGCAAAACCAAAGGCTTTCTGTTCATTTATCAACTTTCAGGTTTCATTAAAATGCAACATAATGGACGTATTTATAGGACTGAACTGCTTACATTAAACCTTTGTTCCTAACAGAATCAAACTGCTCACCATGGGATCATGTTTTGAATCAGGGGACCATACAACTTCAAAAAAGCGCAAAAGAGCTTTATCTTGGTGTCCTTAATATTTATAAGGGTCTAGATTAAATTAAAGATTCTCAAATTATCACAGTAGAATACATGAATCTGAAAGTAGAACTTTATACTGAAGTGAATTAATGTAAAGAACTTTTTCCCTCCATTAAAACATCACAATAGAGAGGCGGATAAACCGACTGAATGAAGCAACGAGGAAGTGACTAGTGCTGCATATATAAAGTTAGTGTTTGGGAGTGACAGGCATATTTACTGACAGTTTTGACAATCAAATTGTCCTGTTCATATGTTAGCTTACAGGATCGGCTAAAATACTGTCTGTATAGACTAATAACCGAAGTCAGACCCCTTTTTTGTTCTCGCAATACCCATGAATAACAGCTGCAACCAAAGTGACAATGAGCGCATTAACATGCAAACCAATATGCTGAAAACGACCAAAAATCAGACAATGTGAGAAAACAAAAATTATTTCAGATTTGAAATACTCCAGTTATTTTTTGCTTGTCATGTCAACACGTGCGCACAATGTATAAGCCAGTAAGAAAGCTGTAAATGTGTTTACATGTCGTTTATGGCCTTATTCTGATAGAGGAAAACTGTTTAAGGCTTTTACATGACCTTATGCTTTGTCAATGTATTAAGCATAGTAGGTGATGAATATGCATGTAAACTTACTCAATGTTTTCAGGATTTTAGAAGGTGTAATTTTGCCCAGATGTTTAGTATTATGTTAAATGTCATCCATCTTCCTTCTTTTTTACTGGGTCATTCTAAAATCCTCTTAAAATCTTCTTCTCTATTAAGTCTGACTGATGCACTTTTGAAACATTAGCAAACCAGAACGCAGCTTTGATCTGTGAAGTATGTATGCAGCTAAAAACTACTTTGTGTGCGCGTGTCCGTGAATGTGCGTCAAACAGCCAAGTCAATGTTCCAAGCCATTAACCGCCTATAAAGACAGACCCTCTGCCTGCTTTCAGTAACTCACTTAGTATTAAACTCCCTCTCCACATGTAAACACTGTGATTTACGACTCAAATGTCCCAGTGATAAACCCATACACAAATCTATTCCTGGATATATGTACTGTTAATGTGTGTGTATAAGTCTGTATGATCACTATGTATTAGTCTATTTGTCTGTCTGACACACAAGGAAAAAACGCAACATGAACTTGCGAAAAAATTCAACACACACAAGGTAATAAAACACACAAGGAAATAATACAACACGAGAAAAACAATGCAATGCACGTCAAAAACAACAACAAATAATATAGCAGCTATGCAATCCATCATGAAGTATTGATCTAAATATAAAGCAGCCAACGCTGTAAAATAAACACATCACATCTAAAATAAAGTCAATGCCCAGTTCAACTCATGGAGGATTTCAGCAAACAATTTCAAAAAACGTTTTGCACAGGGTCAGACACCATCTAACTCCAATTTCAGGGTGATTTGCAGTGACATGTTGTCGCTCTGGTCATTAAGGCCCATAGTGACATCTTAATGCCTAACATTCCCCTGTTGAATTTGAGGACATCTTCTTGTCTCTGTCTACTGCTTCATAAACCACTACACTATTGCAGCCCGCTCTGAAAAAACATCCAGCCAACGGCCATTCATTTTCCGAGGCGGGTTTATACGCACCCTTCATTTCTCATGTGTATCCTCTAATGTTTGTTTTGGAGGAAGTTTGAGACTGCCAAACTTCAGATTAGTGAACTTTCACAAACTCTACCGCTAGCACTGATAACACCAGTTTCTAGAATAATCTCAAGACTTTGGAAGTGTTTTTAAAGAAAATGTTCATGCAAATATCATCCACATAATGTTTTAAACCCATATACTTTTATTTTGGAATATGTAAGTAGAAACTTAGGCCTCTAATTCATTTATAATCCTGTGGTCATGTGTTTTCTAAACTGTCCGTTTTCAGTGGAAGAAAATGCCGTTCCATGGCTTTCCATACAACAATTCATAGTGACCACAGCTGTCAAGCTCCAAAAAAAGTAAAAAACACAATAAAACAACCATAAATGTAGTCCTTATGATTGGTGTGCTATATTCCTAGTCTTGTACAGAAATTTGATAGCTTTGTGTGGGGAACAGATTCATTATTAGGTTGTTTTCGAAAGAAAAATGTTCCCCTGTATGGACTAGAGCTGCTAAAGACTTGTTATAAATTCTCAGGACACAGAGAATTCTCTGGGCACAGTTAGACACAGTTTTCGGCAAACTATTTCTTAAATAGTTTTCTAGTAAAGGGACATTTTTTTGCCCCATAGAGCAATTAACATTAGTCTTGTTTCCATCCAAGTTACTAATTAAACATTTGCTAAAAAAAAATCAGAATATCACAAAAATAATTTACGACGAAAGCATTGTTTCCATCCCATGTGTTCAAGAGAACAAAATCACTTCTCAGCACTTCTCTGGAAATTGGCAAACGCTTTGCTGAAATTCATGTTCGCTAGCGTTCAGCGGCAAATGCCTTATTTCTAGGAGCGAAAGCACGTCAGATTGTTCTGGGAGGTAATTCTAGCCAATCATTTTGCTAATAAAATTTGACGCAGAATTTGATTTTGGCATTTCAGAAAAAACATAGCAAAATTTCTGATGCTGTGTGAAGATATTGATGGTAATCTTTGAACAACTTACGTATACACATGGCTTGTTGAGGCAAGATCACAAAGACGTTTTTGCGCATCTATATTCCTTTATAAATTCTATAGAAATCTATTAAGTAAATGTGTTTCCACTGTAGTTTATCCGCATGTCTTCTTATCAAATGAAAAATGTATCCACGTCAGGTCGAGCATATACAGTACAATTTTAAGAGCAATTTTGAGAATTTATATGTATCTTGGTGTTTCCAACCAGCAATTTTATGCAATATCCCAGAATTTGCATAAAAATATATGGATGGAAACCCAGCCAATGATGCGTTAAAGGACCATAAAGGAAAACAAAACTAAGATAAATGTTCTTGTGAAACCCACATTGGATCACATCAGAGGTCTTTGTGGTTGTGACCTACAGTTCGTAATTTTGTGATAACTGTGGTTAGCACGATTCAGCAGACATACAACACTGATGAGAGGCCTCAACTGCGGGACTCTTGGACCCAGAGTTTTTATTCATTACATTCTGGAACTTTCTGTAAAACATCATCTCCCTGAGGGTCCAAAAGGTACGTGTTTAATTGCTTCAGTGCCAGACTGGAGGTGCTAAAACTGTGCTTGCACACTCACATGGACACACTCACATGGACGTATGCACTGCTTAAGTGCACAATGTGAGCGATACCTCAGTCAAGTGAGGCAACCCAGATCGTGCCAATG
Source organism: Moxostoma hubbsi (assembly GCA_032164185.1). NCBI lineage: Eukaryota > Metazoa > Chordata > Actinopteri > Cypriniformes > Catostomidae > Moxostoma > Moxostoma hubbsi. The sequence goes on along the minus strand of JAVLUX010000163.1, from coordinate 827,128 downwards.
ATCGGACCCAAACAGAAGACCCCGCTGCTTCTACCATTGTCTTAAAAGTCTTATCTGCAGTGGATGACGGTGAAATGGCTTTGATATTTTTCACCAATTGTCGCAAGACTGCTTTGAAACTGCTGTGCAAAATTGTCACAAGGTTGCAGTGGAAAGGATGATTACGAAACTGATAATAAGGTTTAGGCTTTGGGAAGTAGTTTTGTCCTGTTTCTGAAGAATATGGTTAGGATGCTTTAAGGAGACAAATCTTTTTGAAATCAGTATTGCTCTAGGGTTGATATGAAGTTATAACAAATATATTATTGAAGGTTAAAAAGACAGAGGGAAGAATTAAAATGACTAACCTAAGAGACCAAAATGTAACTCCTTTTTCACTATAAATCTTGACATCTGCAGTCTCCTAGGCACAATCATGAATTGAAGCTAGATTACACTTAACGCTACAGTATGCACACGCGCTGTACACTCTGCACGTGCATCAAGAGCAAGGAAGTGTAACTGAACTTCAAACCATGGTCGACAAAATCAAAAAACCCATTGTCAACCAACATTTTTATCAGTAATTTCATTGGCATGATTAATGCTGCCTGGAGATATGCATCTTGAATGTGCCAGATTTGAATATGTACCTGAACAAGCGAGAGCTTTGTAAATGATGACAGAATTGTAATTTTTGGGTGAACTAATGCCCAAAGTATACTTTGATTTTGACGCGTCTGTGTTCAGTCGAATGCAAGCCTTTCAAAGTTTACTCCATATGACTGTGCACATGCACAGGTAGTTGGAGTATGCATGCTACAACTGCTATGAGACACCAGACTAAAGATGTCTTTGTAGCCCTTCAGACTCGAGCTAAATAAATGCAAGTATCTCCAGACCTCCTCACTCGCACGCACCTGTCGTGCACATCTACTGTTGTATTTTTACAATGTCTCCTGTTGTTAACCGGTGATTATATCTTCTTCTAGCACTTCTTCGTGACAGCAAAGGTTCAAATGTGAGTGTTGCCACCTTGTGAACCCACTAAATAGTGCACAGAATTACAGGTGCAACCGCATTCTGCGTGATCAAAGACAGTTAGATAAATGGTGTGTCTTCATCTTTTCCTTCCTCTAATTAACAGCATTCTTCAGTGTTCTGTTCAGTGTTAATGCCCTGATGGCTTCATTAACCCTCATCAAAGCTAAGGACCTCAAGTCATCTGTTGTGCTTATCTTCTCCACCTTGTTCTCATGGATACAAAGGGGATACACAGTCAGGGGTCAAGTGACACAGCACTGCATCAGCAATCAGGAACTACATCCCACAGGTCACATTCCAAATGCCAGAACGGCTGTATTTTTGCGATGACAGAGACCATAATAAAAATGTTTTACCGTTCTGCTAAGCCTTGAATTCTGAGGGCTATTGTAAAAATAAGCCCACTTTATTTAATGGTTCTGTTTGGGTATTTTGTTTGATGCCAATAATGCGCAGAGATCACAAACTTCTAAAAGGCTTCTAAAGATAAGGTTTTGATAACTTTATAATGAAGTTCTGTCACAAGAGAGCTATATACAGCAGTTTAAGGTTCATCATGGAAAATGAGCATTTGAAAGATGACTCTCAAACATTAGTTTCCCAAGCTCATGTGGATGAATCTGTATCGTGTGTCCAGTGTTTTGATATTGTCTAAGAGATTCATCTCAAAGTCTATTATCTTCCAATCACACATGCTGTTAAGTGCAGCTGTCAAAATGAAACCAGTGGGTGTGAAGAAAAAAATCCTTTCTGTTACAGTGAAACTGTAAAATTGTGTCATTCTCTAATGCCAGGAATGTTGCTTTTGGTTTCAATCCATCCATCTGCCAGAAGGAATGAAAATCCCCAAAATTAGAGTGAGTACTGGTAAACACCAAAGGGGAGGTCAGAGTTCACAGGAATATCTACTGTATGTCTGTCTGCCAACATAATTTCAGCATCAGAGGTTAAACAACTGATTAGTGAGGAAGTTGACTCAACTCAAACAATAAACTAAGTAATGTTAAGTTAGTAGAAAACGTTAAAGTAAATGACAGCTGCTTTTCAATAAAAGGATGAGGAGACACAGCACTGTAGTGTCATCAGAAGGCATTATAGATGGATCAAATATCTCTTCCCCAAACCTTCAATCCTTAATATGTGTTCACAGCCTTGCAAAGTGCAAGCAGTTATTTATTGTTTATTTATTGTAACTCCAAGCATAACTTTACAGCGCTACCTTATTTGAACCCTGCCACAGTAAGTTTGGACTATCTATAGTCACGCAGAATGAAAGCTGAGAATACAGGCAAGCAGAGTGATATGAACAGTGAAGCATCTCAGTGCTGTTATATTAAATATCAGCACTCCTGGAACACTGCTAGTCCAATCAGATCAAAAGACCAAGATATACACATGTTTCATGCCAAACCTGTTACATTCTAAATGTTTTGGTATTGTATGCTTTTGGGTTGAAGATACATACAGTATTTATACTAACAAGCCCATGACATTTCTCTTTCAAAACATGCTTTTTGACAACCCTGTCACATTAAAAAGAATTTGGTGGTTGTACGTTTTGGGGTTGAAGATATATATTTGTATAATTTTTTTTCTTTTAAAAGAAAAAAGTTGTGTGTCAACTCTTTTGCATTCAAAATGTTATGTGGTGGCCCTGTGATGGACTGGCGACCTGTCCAGGGTGTACCCTGCCTTTCGCCCAATGTTAGCTGGGATAGGCTCCAGCCCCCCGCGACCCTGTAAAGGATAAGCGGTTGACGATGGATGGATGGATGGATGTTATGTGGTTGCATGTTATGGGGTTGTAGAATTGATACATAAAAATGAAATACAATAAAAATGTAACAAATTTCAAAACATGTTTTAGGTCAACCCTGTTACATTCAAAATGTTTTGGATTGCATGTTATGAGGTTGAAGATATTTATATACATTTTCACTTTCCAAACATGTTTTGTGTCAACCCTGTTACTGTACATTCAAAATGTTTTGGATTGCATGTTGTGGGGTTGAAGATACATAGTTACATTAATAAACCATCACATTTCTCTTTCAAACATTTTTTTGTTACAACCCATTCACGTTCAAAATATTTTTGGGGTTGCATGTTATGGTGTTGTAGATTTATATTAATTAACATAACAGTCATCTTTCAAAATATGGAATACAATTTTGGGCTGCATGTTATGGCATTGAAGATGCATATTTATATTTATTTTCTCATTTAAAACATGTTTTGTGCTAGCCCAGTCACATTCAAAATAGTTTAGGGTTGATTGTTACAGGGTTGAAGATATATATTTATTATAATAATAAGCCATGACATTTCTTTTCAAAACATATTTTGTGCAAAGCCAGTTACATAAAAAATATTTTTGGGGGGGTTGCATGTTATGGGATTGAATGTAGTTATTTAGATTAATAAACCATGATGTTTCTCTTTGTTTTGTACCAACCAACCAATGTTATATATATATATAACATTTAAATGAGTATTAGTAATGAATTAAGTGATTTAGTTTAAAAGTTGAAAGTACATGACACCTGCTTTCAACAAAAATGTGCATTGTATGTGGATCAACTAAACCTTCTTCTACATTTTGACTGCCAAGATGCAAACCTGAACCATCATGTCCCTCAAAAGCCAGAATGCTTTGAATTTTTGAAACCATCATATCTAGAAATGTCAAAAGTCCCTTTGTTTACATTTTTCTAATTTACTGTCTTCTTCATTGTGGATTTAAAATTAGACTCAGAAATACCTGCAAGTAAAACAAGTTAATCCTCTTCTTTAATGAACAATGTCTGGGTTTGAGTCTCGCTGCCAAACTTTGGAGGTCTGCCGCCCTACACTCATAAACAGTTGGCGCCCCAGAGATGATGTATATGTTTGGTGCCTTCTATTAACAGCCCAGGAGATAATGGGAAGCACATTTACACTGAAGGAACAACGTACTGTCTAACGCCACCATATACAGAGTCTTCCTGTTAGGAAGCTTGCTGGGTCTTACATGTTCCGGAAGGTTCTGAGGGGTTAGTAACAGGGTCAGCTGTGCAGTACTGATAATGGGCGAGGGCTCAGGGGACGAGCGACTATTAGGCGTGGGTGTCCAGACAGACAGGCGGAGAGTCAATGTCAAATGAACTACTTCTGGATGGTAGACAGAAGCATATCTCTAGTGTTGTGGATAATAAAGGTTACATCCTCATCTGTGATAACATTGTTTTGGAAATGATATATATATATATATATATATATATAATATTTGAGCTATCTTAGTGGAAATATGATGTAAATTGTTGGATAACAACAATCATATTTCTATACTGTAGTTTTTATCCATTATCACAGAAAATAACGCACACACAAATACAGTATGTACTGTATATACAATTATTCAATGGATATAGAAACATTTTAATTGAATGGCACATTTGAAGATGTTGTAAAATAGCACATGTGACCACTTATTTAGTTCTATTTTAAAATTTTATTTTTGGGTTGTTTATTTTAGTATCCCTTTAATATTACTTATCTAATATTAATATTAAACAAGTAGATTTCATCTAGATTTAATACATTTACTTTATACATTACTATCTATTTTTATATATATAGCTTTTGCTGTCTTCTTGCAAATGTTCTGCTTCATGCTTTACATAACAACATATCTTAATGTTTATTTATGCACACTATTATATAAAGTATTATCTTTAAATATTATAATAATCATTCTAGTATTGTAATACTATATAACAAATTACACATATACTATAAAACTATAGGATGTTATAATACACATAATTTTATTTTATTTTATTATTAAAATGAAAGAGACTAATTAATTTGAAACAATTCCAGGAAACAGGTTAATGGCGCTGCCCCCCTGTTGTTTTGTGTCTTATAAAGCTGACTGACCCTGTTGACGTCCTCACAGCTCAACGGAAAGAAGGAAAGGAGCCTGCACTATTGCTAAAATCATCTCTACATGAAAGACTTCAGTGAGCAGTTTAATCCAATAGATTTACAGACTACTTCAGGAAAGAGGCTTGGAGGACATTACTATTACTGTTTAAGAATTTATTAAACGGCAGAAAAATCTAGCCTCCAAAAATTCAATGATAATTTAACTGAAATAAATCTGTAATTAAGAAAAAAGACCACAAAATATTACATGATGCTAAAACATATAAGACCACATGTCTCTTAATGTACATTCTACTCAGGTGGAGAATGTATACAGAACACGCTTGGACATCACTCATTTAAGTGTGTTAAAATACATAGATCTGTCTGTCAAATGCAAAGGGGTCCTGAAGTTTTTTTTAAGGAATAGTTAATGGGTTTTGTTGAGAAACAATTCAAAATACAAGTGATTTTCTGTGAAAATCTTAACTTTCGCCATAGCTCTTCTTTGAGCATTCATGAGTGCTCGAGAGAAGCTTGTTCACAATGGCTCACATGAAAGCAAAAAGAGTGCAAGTTCTCACGTGAACACATGAACATTCAAACTTCTCTCATTTACAAATAAATTCAGAAAGTATTTGGTTTAATATTTTTTAATTACTTCAATTTGACTTAAGTTTTGTGTTGTTTCTCACCAAAGCCTATAGTATGGCTACAGGAGACTACTGCATGTAAGATATAGCTTATGTGAGTTCTGACCTGTATGAGAGAGCTGTAGTCGTGGTATATTCTGGTTTCCAGCATTACTGGACCATATAACAGGCAACAGTGACTGGAATAGAATGACCAGCAGTGGACAGTATCGCCCAGTCCTCCACAATCCCACAATCTTCATCTCCAGCATCCTGTGGTCTGTCAATACAGGGTGTCTTCTGTCACATTACCTTTGTAGTGCTAGAGAGATAACAAACAGAAAGGAACCGTCTAATTTATTATTACAAGAAGTGGTAATATAACATGCAGCATTTTCATCATCATAGATAGATAGATACATCATAAATAATATAAATATTTGGCATATTTTGGGACTTTCAGCATCAGACAATAATAGTGTCTGCATGGACGATTAACATGATCACACAGCAAATCGGTGCTTACGAATTGCTTACGAATGTTTGTCTACCCTGAATTCTGCTGAACTACTGAAAAATGCCATCCCCCTTCTCCAGAATCCAATGCAATCCCCCATCAGACATCAATTCAAGTGTGTGCAGCTTTCCCTGTGCTACTACTGATCTCCAAAACGAAAGTTCTGTTTTAATGGGATCATTTAATAGAATGATTGCATTCACATAAACAATGGTGAGCACAATTCTTAGGTTGCTAAACAACAAAAATATTAATTTTAGGGTTCGGGTTTGGGTTAGAGAGAAGAGTTAATAAAATATGCATTCCTGTTAACTGTATTACGTCATTTACAACAAAAAATACAATTCGCTTTTGGCGCCACCCTGTGGTCATTTCACTCCAACAACATTTCCAGCTTCAGCCAATGGGGCAGTGGTTCAAATTTCAGTAAGTACAAACCAGTTTCAGCAGCACAACATTCGACCTCCTGTTGCCTAATTTGACCGTGTAATCAGTGTGTCCCCTTGTGTCAGTTCCCAAACCTACAAGTTGAAAGCCTTGTTCATGAACAATTTGTTTTCAGTTGTTTTAAATGGAACATTTTTAATTAATTTTCTATAAAATAAGTATTCACATTGATTTGGCAATGTTTTGCTGTCAGTGAATCGTCAAACTGCACCGTGTGTATAAATCATATATCAGCAGTATTTGGTTATCATGCTTACTGGAAAATGGCATTAGCATCAGCCATTGAAAAACCTATATACTTTAGGTTGACCACTAGCACACACCAGAAACAAGTATGTTTCCAAGTTGACCTGCAAGGTGTTGACACAAAAATCAGACACTCCATTTTATGTCAGAATTTGCCTTGAACTCCTCACAAATGACAAATGTTTCCACATCAAATAAATTTTTTGTCTCACTATGCTGGAGAAGGCTCCAGATGACATTCTTTTCAATGACATTAACCCTGTAGATGTCATATTATATAAATAAAAAATAGACCACATCCACCCTCGGGCATGCTAGCACCATCCAATGCCATTAACAGTATCCTCAGGTCAAAATTGTTAGGTCAAGTGCTTAAACCTGGAGAGCCAACAGATGCTGCTTCATGAGCGATAAATTCTCTAAGGACAAACATTATTATTTAGCCCACACTGGAAACCCAATACCTTATGAGCGTGTGAGCGGTGCGCCAAGCTTGTGACCACACGAGAATGAGGCTCAAGCAGGGCGGGAAACCAGAGCATTGTTTAGAGAAAAATTCCCATGGCTAATCAGCTGCCCTGATCTTTATTTCCTTTCCTTCAAGAGGTCACACTACATAAACAAATCGCATGTGCAACCAAGAATCACTTGAACAGCTTCCTCTTGTACATGTTGAAATACAACCACCTAATGGATATCAATGGACATGAAGCACCAAGAAATATTTTAATCTAATGGGATAGTTTTTGTTTGTCCTTTACAACCTTCATATGATGCCCTGTATAGAAAGTCCAACAATTGGCGAGCTCATTGAAAGTGCAGCACTTTTTGTGTTGGCACTGAGGGGCAGCTCTTTTCCCATGATGAAGGTATTGTATGTTAGACCACAGAGCGCCACTTAGACTCATGAGCGGACCCCTGGGGATGGTCTCAACATGAGAAAAATGGGCTCGGGCTCAAACATATGCAAAATGAAGATAGGCTTTTTCTATTGCGCCATTCATCAACTCAAAATCTAAGCCCATTAAACTGTTACTCCAACATAAGAACTCTATTCAAGTTCCCCAAATGACCGAAACCAAATTCTCCCAAATGAGGAATACCTTTGGTACTCAGATTTATGTGAAATTACTTATCATGAGATGCATTAAAGGGACATTTCTCCCAAAATCTTTAATTCTGCCTCATGTGGTACAAAGACTTTCTTACCATCACTTTAATAGAACATTTCAACATAAAAAATCAGCTACTGCTTATCCAAGTTTTCATTACCCTGTTTGATTTAAGAGCATAGGGTTCAAAGATGCAAAGAAATGGGATTGAGGAGAGGTCGAGTTTATGGGCGCGTCTTGGCACAAAGTTATGCCCACAAGACTGATTTACGCTCCATAGTTGTGATAGATCACCAGTGTATAAGCTCATGCCTGAGGAAAGATTTACTGCAATGGCTAAAGCACAGGTGCTCAAGAAGTGAATAGGGCCTCTTTTTATCTTGCTTCATTGACTCCATCTTCATTAAAAGAAAACATATCATTCCCGTCTCAACAACTATGTATAAGCTGTAAAGCGGTAATGATCTGGCAGATACTTAGATAGATTTATTTTGATGTTTTTAAGATGCTGTCAGCAACAAATGAATCTTGTTGGACAATCAGAAGATATTTAAATTATGCTCTACTGAAAATAATTTCCCTTCCTCTGTGACCTTGATTATTGAATGAGTGGGATGTGGTTTCTATCTTTATTACTGAATCTATGGAGGCTTGTGTCTTGATGTGTTGTAATGTCCTGGATACTTAGAGTCAGTAAAGCTGTAGTCTCGTGTAGCCAGACTATCATTCTAAACTCTGGTCTAGTTTGCAGCATATTCTAGCAAAGAATCACCCAATTAGAAAGGATGAAACCATCTAACATATTTAGTGACCTTCACAGGCCATTTTATTTTATCGAGCCCTTTATGGGTGGGTGAATCCGAAATGGATGATAGTTTAGAATTTGCTATTATAATTTCTGTCGATCCAAAAGTAATCAGTTGGTTAGAATGACAATGACCCAAGGACTGATTATTTCACAGATACAGTAGAAAACAGGGCAAAATATACAGTTATCCTGAATATCTTGTTTACATGCTACAAAGTGCGTCAACCTAAATTCGGAATGTCTTTCAAAGATACAATATGGCATAGCACAACATATTCACAAGGGAAATTGTCAAGCTGCTTCCAAATGTACCCTGAAATTGACCCCATTCTGCTGAATTACTGACAATCACCATCCCCCATCAGACATTTTTGCATCTATTTAACTGTGTTCACCTTTCCCTGTGGCACTCCTGATAGCGTGTTGCATAAGCAACTTCCAAGACACTGGCTGCGTCCCAATTCGCCTACTTATACTACGACCTAAAAGTATGTACTCTTTTTTTGAAGAAAAAGTACATACTTTTGAGTGTGTAGCAAAAGAGTATGCACATTCTGGGACATACTACGAAGACGTCATGCAATGGAAGAGAACATGGTTGCCTAGTTACGCACACCGCGACAGTTAAACAAACATTCTACATTCCATTCAAAACCTTTGATAGCCGCGTTTCTCTTCCCTGTGAAAAGGGCGTCGTTGGCAATGCGCCAGTTAATGAGGCGCTCAGTGTCTTCATCGGACCCTACAAGATAAACACGGTACTTTTTTTGCACAACACAAATCCATTAATATTATGAGACAATAAAATATAACTTTAATTAGCGCTAAACGTTTAAGTTCTTACATTTAAAAACTGAGGGCGCATCTCCGCTGCCGCATCCGGCCGCCATGTTTGCATCATCTCAAAGCTCCTCCCTCCCGCATGCAATGGGTTGTGGGCAATATTAGCCGTTAGAGTGTGCATCGATCTGCACTTCGGATTCTGACCGGAAATAGTAGACCATCCGGGTATCTTTGGAACACTCATTTCAACATACTACGATTTGGGACGTACTAATTCTATTTTCGAATACTATTTAGGGCGGATAGTATGCGAATTGGGACGCAGCAACTATTTCTCATCTAATCCAGGAAGTAATCGCATTCACATGAACAATGGTAAGCACAATTTGAGGTTGCAGTTTCACTCTAAAATTATATTTTTACTCCTCTGATGGTTAGGTTTAGGGTTGAGATTTGGTTTAGGGAGAAGAGTTAATGAAATGTACATTGCTGTTGACTGTATTCCCATTTCCCATTTAGGCTCCCGCTCCACCCTGTGAACATTTGCCCGTAAACTTGTCAACAACACTTCTAGCTTCAGGCACTGGGGGCCGTTATTTAAATTTCGGTGTATCAATTTCAGCAGCAGAACTATTGAACTTCTGTCACCAAATTTGTAGTGTGTTCAGTTTGCGAGGTAAGCTTGAACATTTCATAGTGTAGCGCCTTTGCCAAGTGACCAAAATTGTTGTGAAGTATCAAATATTAATTAGTAAAATTGAACCACTATGGATGTTGCTGTGTAGTGAACTTCTGAAAGAAGCATAACAAAGGCATGAAGGTATCAGGCTAAACTTTTCCTGTAGAGATTTTACTTTGATTAACGTGTTCCAGACAACAATTAGTGATCAACATATTCAACACAAGGAAAGACAACAAACAAACACCAATTGTGGGAAAAATTGTCAAGATTCAGGAATAGGAAGTAGTTGACATTAACTCACTTCCAGGTGACAAAACCACACAACGTGGACCAAGATATAAATGGCAGCTTATTCCGGATACATAGTCAGTTTCCTTGAACACGTAGTTTCCTTATAATATTTAGGATACCGAAGAAAAACACAAACACTCCAAACTTGTGCCTGTTGGTCCAGGTCTGAAAAATGACCCAGTTGTATCCTTGACTGACAAAGCTTGAAGAGCAACTTAACATATTGTCCAACTAATACTTCCTTAGTCAAACAAAGAATACAGTCAAGAAGCTACGATCACAGGTGGCGAAAGTCTGGTGCTTTTCTGTAAAGAAATCACAAGTTAAACACACTGAGATTGCTCATGATCAAAAAGCCTCTTAAAGAAAGGGTGAAATACTGGAAACACCTTAAGGGGTAGAAAGGAACACAATGATGCCTGCAGTGCTACACATAGGATGGAACTTTGTCAGAGTAATGGATGAACACTCACACTTCCTCTAGAGTTTCTGACCGGACAGAATGGAGGGAGCAGCAGGGAGTCTTTCCCTGATCTGCTCCAGTGATCTTTGAACCCATTCGGCAAAATCCCTTTAGACTTTGTCACCTCTCACTGTAGCAGTACCATTTAAATTAAAGAAAAATATAGTTCACTAGTGGCACTTAATGGAATTATGTTGTTTGTTTGAGTGGCCAGACTGGCTGGACAGAGTAACATTGGCTAAACCATTTGTTTGGGGTGGAACTACCTGTAACTAAACAATTGAAGTCATGAGAGTGTTTGAAACTTGTGTCTTAACTATTGTTATTATGTTTGGTGCCACTAAAGGCACAGATATTAGAGGTTGGCTGATATATGTCAGGTTTACTGATTAATCTGCACTGATTAATAGTTGCGTTTTTTAACTACTGGCTTTCAGAAAAAAAAAAATATTTGTTTGTTTGTTTCATTTCACAGTGTCCGGCACTGGAGTCTACAATTGGAACTCCTTGGATCCGCGGTATAATAACATTGGATTTTGAAAACTATCAGCTGATTAATCGGCTATCGGCCTGTTTTCCCACCTTATCGTTATTGACAAAACCTACCTTTATCTTTAAACAGACATGGATTGATGTCTGTATTTTTACCATATACACTACCAAGATTTTCTAATGCTTTTCTATTCCATTTTACACATATTTGTGTTCAAACATCAATTAAAACTTAATGGCTTCTGCCTGGTCTCAAAATTGTCAATTTAGGGGCAGTTCGGACAGAAAAGCAATTGGATCAAAATGCAGGCGTCTTGAGTTTATATACAGAAACAATTGAAAAACTGTGCAGAACTTGCAAAAACATGCAAAAATGGCCCATGTGTGTTCAGCTACAATTTTATTTTTACTTTGCTTTGCAGTAAAATAAACATGCATCTATAAAATATAATGAATAGCTCCCTTAATGTAGGGAAACAAACTTTGAAATATCTCAAAAGTAAAAAAAAAATTAAAACAAAATGCCTCTAGCAACATATGTGTGGTAATTCATCAAGGGATGTCATTATGAATGCATTTCAAATTTGTAGAATGTAATATCCACTTCCCCATTATATTGTTGTACTCATATACATTGAACTGTATAAAACCTAAGGAAACTCAAAAATGAGCAACCAGAGCTTAGTTTGATTAGCTAATTTGATACAAAGAGAGATGCAGAAAATTACTTATTCATTGGGAGTCTTACGGTGAATGAAAAGAGGCTGGTCTGCATATTAAGATCTGCACTGAAGCATGAAAAGATCTGCCTCCCCGTGAGCAAACAACACTGGACTCAACCAGCTGAAAAACAAGCAACCTAGTCAACCATTTAAATGCACACAAAGACTTCAGCTTAACATGGTAAGACATGCATCCAGGGACGTTTAACTAAACACATTCGAAATCAGCTCTATTCTTTCCAAACTACTGCCATTCAGGTCAAAATCGCTTAATTGTTTCTCAGGCGGACCTTTCACAATTGAGCTAGCCTTTTTATGATGCAAAAATCCACAATTCAGAGAAATTTATAGAACTTTTTTTTAGAAATGACAATCAAAAGGTCTGTTGGTGGTGGTTTCATCGTCTTTATGGAAGGGATTCAGTGATTGACACACAGTAGACATGGGCGTTTTAAGGGCGTGGATCCAGGTGTCCATCATTCCCATGGGGAATGCCACGTTTCTCCACTATTGAGCTCTTCGGGACACAAACACAATCCATGCCAGCAGTTCCATTTTATTCCCACAAGAACAAGTTTGTAGAGGTCATTAGGAAGACTTTGGTTTTAGGAAGGATTATGGTTTCTTTGCAACATAATATCTAACAAAAGAGTGCTAGAGGGTGGGATGGTTATGTGTTTAAAATTAGATGACAATACTAAGTAGTGAACAACATGGACGTGTCATGTTTTCTTGATTGTAGATGCTGGAGGGAGTAAAAGGAGTGTCATCAGTCACCAGACCTCCACCCTTCATGCAAATACTATATATGATTGCAAAACTAGCCAAAATTGATCAATCTAATTTCGAAGAGTAATTTGAAAAAAGTAATTTGTTCTTTTGTAGTCACATGCATTAAGCATTTTAATTGGGCATTGAGGAAAACACCATCCAGAAAGTTTTATTTTTTTGGGTCATTTAAAAGACAATTGTGTACCGACGTACATCTAAAGCAAATGGATGCAATATTTTTTATGAGATTTTATAGTAAATTATTGGCCAAAATTAATCAAATTTGGTAGTATAGGCCGATTTGCAACAATCAAACATGTAACCATTTAGCTGGACAATACCACCCCCACCTCTCAATATATGGACCCAGTTTTGGAAACTGGTTTGTTTCATAACCAAATAACCAAGCATGGACATGTCACATAGCTCCTGTAATGCATCAACGGTATTCCCTGTGCGTCAGAGTTTTATCAACTTTACAGCCGCACAACTCCCACTCCAACACCCCAGTGATCTCTGACATCACAATAACAATCTGCTCCATGCTGTTCTGTGCTGAAATCTGGCATCAATAGACCAGGAAAAGCACTTCTTCACATACCAGCTGAACATCACCAGACACCTACTACATCTGGCTAGATGGGTGCAACAAAATGAAGAGAGGCAGATTTACTGTTCACTTCAACTGTTTTCAATCTGAGAGGATCCAGGGCTTTTGGCCACTTCTACCTTCTATCTATATACTGTGTGTGTGTGTGTGTGTGTGTGTGTGTGTGTGTGTGTGTGTGTGTGTGAGCATGTTTATGTGGTTTACGAGGACAATTTTTTAGGTTACAAACTGTACAAGGGTATTATGCTAGAAATGTGGTTTATGAAGACATTTCTAGTGTCCCCATAATTTAAATAGCTTAAAAAACATATTAAACAACATTTTATTGAAAATATAAAAATGCAGAAAGTTTTTTGTGAGGGTTAGGTTTAGGGGATAGTATCTAAAGTTTGTACAGTATAAAAATCATTATGTCTATGGAAAGTCCTCATAATGATAGGTAGACCAACACGTGGCCGCGCTGCATGTGTGTCTGTTTGTTTATGTTTTATTCTGTATTTTATCATTAAACGTTATGTTTACTGTTCAGCCGGCTCCCGCCTCCTCCTTTCCCGTCCTTTACCTGTTACATTGGTTCCGAAAACCAGGAGGGAAGAGGGATGTGCTGTCACAGAGTCCTCGCCGATACCATCTGCCAGGGGAGCAGCCACGGCCATCAGCATGGGGACGGAGGGGTCGCTGCAGGCCACCAAGAGCCAGAGGAAACGCTGCCATTTGCCAGAGGGTGGAGGAGCGGTTGAGGACCGGGCGAAGTTTCTCTCTCTCTCTCTATGGCTCCGCCTCGCTCTTTCCCTCTCCCCCTTCCCTAAGTGTCCTGTCATTGGATTATAATGAGCCGTCTGGAATAGCATTGCCCGACGACTCCGTGGTATTAAAAACTTGTTTATTGTATCCTCTTTTGTCTGAGCATCCTGCGTCACTCGATACAACCGCTCTTTTATAATAGCAAAATACTAGGGCTGTCAATCGATTAACATTTTTAATCGAATTAATTACATGGTGTCCCAATTAATTAATTGCGATTAATCACATTTAATTTCAAATAAAAATATTTGATGAGAAAGCCCCTCATATAACAATAATTCAATATATGATGATGAAATAATTATACATAGTTATCTTTAAATATTAATATATATATATTTGTAAAATTAATCGCACTGAATTAACGCGTTAAATCGACAGCCCTACAAAATACAGATATGAAAATGCGATTTTTGGTTGAAATCATTAACCATCAATAACTTTCACTTGGTCAAGGGCATGCCTAAGGATTTCTTCTTCTTTGTGACTGCTCTAAAGGGAAATCCCTTTCGGAAATACTCTATGAACTCCCCTGCCAAAATCATCGCACATTTCATATCTAGCAACTTTCTCGCAGGACCCATTCATACATATTCCCTTATACATTTTTAAATTCCAGCCAATTAGTTCCCAAAAATTGTGGATGGGTGAGGCTGGAACTAAGCGCCACCTTAACCCTTTGCTATTGTCCCTGAAATCTAATAACAAGTGTCAATACAGGATAATTGTGAATATCCCCATGCACACACCAAACCCTCACCCTTTTACTTGTGCTCAAAGCCTTGTCTTAAACCAAACATTGGTGTATAGTGGTCTGGTTACAGCCCGAATCCACCAAGGCTTGATGTGTACACCCCTTGACACTCACTGGTATTATGTATTGATGACTCCCTTGGCGTAACAGTCCTCAGCCAGCAGCCACTTCCCGGCAGGCATCCCGGAGCTATTGAGTGAAGGCAAATGGGTGGCCGCACCAATCCATCTTCATCTACCAGAAGAGCTGTCGGTATTGCTCAGGGCTGCAACCGACCCACTGCAGGATGGTCTTCCTCAGATCATCATACACCAGGAGCCTTGCTGTCGGTAGTTGTTGCGCCGCGTGTTGAGTTTCCTCAGCCAACAATGGGATGAGTCTGGCTGCCCACTGAGCCTGCAGCCAGCTCCATATCTCGGCCGAACTTTTGAAGAGATCCAGGAAGACCTCGGGATAATTTTCTGCCCCAATCTTCATGAGGGCAACCAGGAGCATGGGGGCTGTTGGGTCCAGGGTCACGGCTGGGGCTATCTCCTGGTGTAATAGGCTCTGGATTGGCAGATCCCTGATTGTCAGCTGATTGAGGATGCTAGGGAGGACTTAACCACGGGAGGGATGACTGCAACTCTAGTTGGACGGTTGAGGTTCTTGGGCATTGTTGAGAGAGTCCAGAAACACACTGAGGACTTGGTACTGTCGTGGCTGACTGTACTGACACTGGATTATAGTGTCAGTTTTAAGGGGTAATGCCTATGGAGCATTCTCCCATCGCAGGATTTTACTGTGTTCAAAGGACTTATTTATTGTTTTAACTTATCATTTTGAAATATTTATTGGTGTTTTGATCATTTTAGTTATTTAATGTGCAAATAATTTATCAATCCTATGTATTGTTTTTGATTAACTTTTTTATACTCATTTTAACTCTCATTTATCTTTTGTTCCTATGTATTTGTTCAATTATATTGTATTTAAGAATGGAGAGGTGAGAGTTAATTTTAAGTTAAACTAAGTGGTATGATCCAATTAGAAAAGGCGGGGAAATTTTAGATTTAACCCAGCTGCCACTAGAGGGAAGACAAGAGAAATAATCCCTAGATAGAAGCTTATATCAGCAGATTGGAATAAATTTAAGGATATGAGTGATATAAGATTGTTAGAGTTAAATTAAACAACAGAAGATGTAGATGAGTAAGATGATGTGTAATTCTTTGTACCACAGTTTTTAAATAAATAAATAAATTTTAAATATAAAATTGCAGAAAGAACATCAAATTATTTATCAGTCTATACAACAGAGATGATTTCTTTTCAGTTGGCTTTACAGTTGGTGGAAGAAATCTATCTGATAAGTGTTGTGATTTGCTATGTCTCATATTCAGCACTTACAAGTTTAATAAGTGGCAAATCTCATCCAAGCAAGAAATTCTATTGGAAATCATTCTGAGTTTGTTCAGAACTACGTCAGCTAAGAATAATAATTGTCTTCTTATGGGTACCTGCTCATGTTGGAGTGGAGGGTAATGAGGATATTGATAATATGACTAGGCAAGCTCTTACACATTCAATAATTGACACCAATGCACCATTACGCAAATATGAAATCAAAGGACTAATTAAAATGGCTGTTAAAGAGATGTGGCATGACAGGTGGGCTAACGAAATAAAGGTGCTAAATATTTATATTATCCAAAAACAAGTTGGTTATGAAAGCATTAACTAAAGCAATTGGAGGAATGATACAGTAATTTCTTGATTACGTTTTGGACACTCAGCTCTTAGTCAATCCCTTTACATCATAGGTAAACATGAATGGTACCTGTAATAAATATAGCCTTCCTGAGACTGTTGAGCATGTGCTACTAAATCGCATGGCATATGACATTAAATGATTCCAGCTCAAATAAGAATCAAAATCTCTTGGTATAAGCTGTCTGACATTACAGAACCTTTTAAAAAAAAATCAAAAGTGTATAAAGTTCTCTTAAATTATCTAAAAGACACAGATTTGAATAGAAGTATTTAGTCTTTAGGTGTTTGTTTTCCCCCGTCTACATCAACGCTTCATCTTTCAGAGGGTTCATTAAAAGATGATCTAGGGCTTTATAATAAAGTGCGGGAAATAGGAAAACTCCCTTCTACCTGGAAGCATAAAGTCGTTGTTCCTGTTCCCACCCCATCCCTGTAGGCAGCGGAAATGCACCAAAAGCTGGTTTGCCAACCTCCATAAATCCAAAGAAGAAGAAGAAGAATGGAAGACAAGATGGACGATGAGTATTTGAGCACATCGACAAGGTTGCTTGACCGCAATATACTCCGGCCTTCATTGTTTCGGGAGGGGAGTAGTTACTGATCTTATTACCAAAAACAGGCCTAATTTTTAGACATTTTTCTTCATATTTTTCTTTATTTTTATTTAATCTTGTTTTTATGTTTGCTTTTAAACACTTATTTACTTGCACATTTTGCACCTGTATTAAACATCTTTTTGGAACACCATTCCTTCTCTTTGGTGTGATTCTCCTATCACACATTGTGGCAGCAGTGGGATTCAGCTTCTATGATCCATTTTCTATTTCAAGCCAACTAAAGTCATGTTGAGCCAGTTTGAAGAGAATATTACTGAGCAAGTTAAAGTCAATATTTTATATACTTTTTTTTTATTCTAATTTAAAGGCACATACTTTTGACCTAACACTTTTGCTCCCTTGAGGACTGAGGTTTGTTGCTGCCACAGAAATGCAAGAATGCACGTTAAACATTTTCAACCAGACCCCGCATTGGCAATGCATGTCCAAGTGCTTGCATTTGCTTATGCATACTTGCATAATGTATGTTTCTAGACTTAAACATTTTGACATGAACAACGAAGAAAACGGTTCATTTAAATGTCATGTAAATTTTGTTTTCTTGCTTTATATGGTTTTTAGAATGCAAGTATTTTATACTTATCAGCATATGTTTGTGAGCGTAAAAATGCTCATTGTTCATTACATCACACTAAACCAAATGTTTCAACATAATGTAAGGCATAGTATTAACACAGCACTGGCCCAATAAGGCTAGACACATTTCTGTCAACTGGCCCAAAGCTTTGACTGACCGCAGACCAGCGGGCCATCCTTGTTCTTGAGGCCTGGGAAAAGTTGGTAAAGTCTAAACGATTAGTAATCTGTCAACTTAACCTACTGGAGGTTTAACTTCCACATATACTCTTAGTGATTGACTGTCAGGGCCCATTATGTCTCTCTACATTAGAATAAACAGCCACTGGTCTGTGTATTTTAAAAACAGTAGATATCTAGCATGTGAATCTGAAATGTTTGAAAATACAGTTAGACATATATCTCTGGTTTGTGGAGGGCATGGGATGGGAGGAGTGCAATTATCCCAGTTCAAGATTCCAGGAATGTTGTGGTATTCATTCCAGTCAGCTGATATTATTACAAAACAGAGGGAGTCAAACAATACATGTTGCACATCCCTCGAAACCAGGAAAACAACAGTACTTTTGTAATGTTTCCTTGATAATATGAATTCCATAACGCAACTTTTAACCAATCTGCCATTGGAGAAAGCAATGGAACAGGAAACTTGTGGTAAGTGGAATTTCAATGTGCAAATTTCCTCATTCCCAAGGATTCTGCAAACCATTGCCGCAAGTAATTGTGAGGACAACTAAAGAATACCCTTCACAGTTCCTTGACCTTGTGGTTATATGTTGCCTCAAGCGGACAAACCCTCTCTTTAAAACACAGCATGAACATCCCAGGCAAAGGATGGTGACGATTTTCCTATTAGCTGTTTGGTTAAGGTCCACATAGGAGAATTCCTTTCAAGAATTCACTGGAGCTATGCCTCAGGTTTGGAAATTGTGGCTTGTAGCCCAGCTACATTTTGACCAAGCTAGATGCTAGTTTGTTTCTTAAAAAATTGTGCAACAGTCAGGTCCTAGAAAAGAAAAACATTTTTTTAAAAATGATAGATAAAATAGATTTTTTTTTTTTTACAGTAACATATGAAGACAGACCTACAATGAGCTTTGAGATTAATTGTCAAATTTCTGGTGAAGTACTACATTACCCACAATCCTGAAGCTAGATCTAATAATCTATGAAGGCACTGTAAGCATGGACATTGAAATTGTGGCAGTCTGACTCAACAGCGACCAACGACTTCCATTCAGAACTGCAAATTTCATAATCAAATCAGTCTACCTTCACTCTTAACCAACTTATATATTTTGTACATGTATGAATTTTTTATAATACACTTCCAATATATATTTTATACCAATTTTTATTGACTAAATTTGATTAAATGACTAAATGACTCTAAATGAAATTTCTCAATGTTACTGATTCAATTGTCATTCTTTTTAAGTGTATAGTCTTGTAATTTTCTGATTTTCAAATTTGTTTGGTTCAAATCAAGGCTTAATATGACATTTTAGTGCTTGTTTAAATAAAATAATAATCTAAGATTGAGAATAAATGCATAAAATGTTATGCAATATGCAAAATCAGTGGCCATGTCTGTGAAGTTTTTATATTTGCATGAAGTCTTCAGCGGTGTTAAGTGGGTTGGAGAAACAGCACATGAATGTATTTGGTCAAGTGCAATTTCACTCTAAGGTTCTTCTGTTAATGTTCCATCTGTGTCCTATTAGAGCATATAATTAATTGTCTGACAATAAACACTGATATAAAGGAAAACAGCCTATTCATGAGAATTGTTTAGTGTTAATGGGCCGTATGCACTGCAGTAGAAGAAAAGTGCATTCTTTAGTGCATTAACTACATCCTTGTTGATTGTCAGGCATATTTCTATGACAATGTCTATATTCTTCTCCTTTTATATCCATCCATCCATCCATCGACAACCGCTTATCCTGTGTACAGGGTCGCGGGGGGGGCTGGAGCCTATCCCAGCTAACATTGGGCGGAAGGCGGGGTACACCCTGGACAGGTCGCCAGTCCATCGCAGGGCCTCCTTTTATATATATATATATATATATATATATATATATATATATATATATATATATATATACTGAAATTGGAAATCTCACAGAAATTGGATAAGATCGAGCGCACAATGATTGCTTGTAGCGCTGTGCCTAGAGCAGTCACGAAAAAAGAGCCCTTAATGTCTTGAGAAGCTCATTATAGGGATTTTCCTATATAGAATATATATAGAAAAATGGCAACCAGTGCTCAACTTTGCTGTTCTCCATGATCTCACTTTGATGTTCATTCCTTAATAATTTATTCTCATAATATTACATCTTAAATCTCATAATGCCACCACCTTGTCAATGTTGTCATATCTTAGAACTCTTTATTGAAGAATTACTTTCAATTACAATAGAAAAATATAATTGTGAAAAATAATTCTAGAACCAAGGCTGCTGAAAAGGAGGTCACTGTTGCTCTATTAAAGCTAATCTTTTCACTTTAATGGAAGTTTTACTACAAAGTATTTTTTAAACCCCGCTTGTAAAAATCACCGTCTAGACACATGTTGCTTTGTTTTTGTTTTGTCTAAGATTAAAGAATGCCAGACAGCACCTGCTAGACTTAAAACCAGTTTGTGTCAGTATAAAGACAAAAACAATGCACACCCATCCTTGCCAAAAATCCACAACAAAGGCTTTACTGCTCCTCTGTAAATTTAAATTACAAATATAATGATCAAATACAAATATTGGAGAGACAAAGTATTTAGCTTAAGGGTCAGATTTAGTCTTTTGAAATTTATTTGTGTATATAAACCATTTAAACGCCAGCTGGATAGTTTATATAGTGCTAAAATCCTTATCATTTCTCACTATCTCATTTGAAGCCAATATCAGTGCAGACAGCCCCTCCAATAAAGGTGTAATAATTATAAATTATTCCTTTCAGCAAACTTTAAAAGAAACAGCTGGTTACTTAATCCAACTTCAACAGGGATAGTGGCTCAGTTTCAACTCTAACATTAAAAAGACTTTGTAAAATGACTTGGCTTTCTCTCATACATGACTTCATATTGTCATGTCATTAATCACTAGAGTCCTCTTTGATTATCTCATCATTTTCTCATTAATAACAATTATCTTTTTTCATGCGTGAGGCTACTGAAATGTCTGACCACACAGACAATGTCAAAAAACACATCTCAGCAGAGTTATCATCCATTTTATCCTCCCCGGTGGTCCGAGTGATCTCATTCAAAGCAATGGATGTCACAGCACCCATAAAATAGACTGTCATGGCTTGCTGTAAAACAACCTTAAGTATTCTAACATTCAGACTGCAGATTGGAGCCTGTTTCAAGCTGTCAGTGGAGCCAGTTTGTTTAAAATTCCCTCTTCCCTTTATGTACGCTCTTGTATGCTGTATTTGGAATACATTGTTTTTCACTGGGGGAAGCCTTTTACCTTTTGAGTATTTATTCTTTGATGGGTTTGTTTGCTGACCAGTCCCAATATGAAGCGTGATTGTCAAAACATAAGGGTTCCCAAGCAACTATTTTTTTTTTAAATCAGTGGAAAAACAGTCACTAAATTCTGTTTTCAAACAGGTTTCTAAACGCTCCTCCACTTGTCATTGGTCGGCCAACATGTTAGTCCCACCCCAAACTCTAGGGATTGCTTAAAGCTGAAGTGTGTAATTTATGCGCCACTAGCAACACCAAAAATCAGTTCCTTAAATGTGAAGAAAAAAAATCAGGTTTCATCTGGGCCTGATTATAAGGAAAGGTAATGTACTCCAGCAAAATTAAGCAAAGTATTTACAGATAGACTATTTTGTACATTAGCATGTTCCCAGGGCATTTGAGGGAACATTTATGTACAGCAGCGATAGACCAAATTAAAGGGACTTTTCTTGCTGCAGTCTGTGAAAGCTGTTCATTAGTTTGAGAACTGTTTTAGCTCACATGACATAAGACCTGAGAGGACATTAATTAAGCTAAAGATCAATTACAGATAACTTTGAATTCCCTCTGGTAAGCCTTTGAGAGCAATTTGTAGATCCTTCCTTAAAGGATTCTGTCTAGAAATGATAGATGAATCAGCAGGGGTCGACCTGCTCCCTATAAAATGAGTATGTCTCTCCAGGGTTGCCAGGTCTGCTGTTTTCCTGCAGAATTGGGCTAACTGTAATTCTGATTACAAAATATAATGAAACTACATGTAAAAGGTCTACATATGTAGTCATTGTAAAAAAAAAAAAGTAAAAACAGCAAGGTAGTGCATGCATTTATATTAATCAGCCGCCTAAAACCTGTTCTGCCTCAGATGAAATGAATGGCATTTTGTTACTTTGTAAATTACAAAATTCTTCTTTCAATGATGACTTCCACTTTGTCAGACAAATATATTTGGGGGGGGGGAATCTGTTAAATATTTTGAGATTTGGTATTGGGTTGGTTTTGCGCTAATCTTGATTGGGCAGATTTTGGGCTACTTTTCAGTGGTCATTGGGCTAATTTTGGGCTGATATTGACTGAATATTGGGGTGGTTTTGTTTAAGTTTTGACTGGTCATCGGGTTGGTTTTGCCAGACAAACCTGGCAATCTTGATTCTCTCCAACATTAACCACTTGACGGGAGTTAGCTGAGTGATAACTTTTGCTGCAAGGCGGAAATGATTTAAACAAAGATATTTAATCCAATACAGTTAGTAAGTGGGATACTAAATTACTAGGACAGCTTTAATCCTTAAAATAGACCGATAAGAGCCCTGTGCCTTTGGATTCTACCTCAACACACACAAGAGAAACAAGGACTGTAGGATGATACAAAAAAGAAGCTAAATCAAGCATGATAGCGAGCTCCATAGCGATGGGGGTTTTATCTATGTTCACAAACTCTGCTGATGCACAGTCCTTTATAATCTCCATATGATTTATCTTCGTCTCTTTGCCCCTAAGGAATTTCATTGCAGTTTGTTTGAAAGGATGAGAACCCCATTCCGGGAGGTAAGGTTCCCTGTGGAGCTCCCTGACATGCCAAGACTTCAAGGGTCATCCAACCAAGGCTGAACAGATAGGGGGGTGCTGGTTGTATCTCTGCTCCAGGTGGGACCTCTGTTATATGAGTGGAATGGTCTTGGCTAAGCATCAGCAGGGTACTAGGGAGGTTTTGACAAGCATGTCAGGAAGGTGTCTAATCAGATATATGTGTCCAATTCACCTCAGTCTCTGTGTGGTAAAAATTGTAGGAGGATATTAGGTTCATAACATTATAGAACATTTTTGAACTAGTGGTAAAGATAAGCTTTCTTTACTTTGGAAATTTTTTTTTCATTTTTTTGTGCGTTAACTTTGTGTATATGTTGATTATTCTCTAAATACAATGGCATACTTTCAATGTTTTTCATACAAGTCAATTTATCTTTATACTCTTCCATCTTGATTTGAGATTGTTTGAACTTTCACAAGAGCTCCTTCCTGTTTCACCCAGACTCCAAAATAATTTCCAATGGTAAAACGCCACAAGTAAACAATTGTGAGGATTGTAAAGACACTTCCATTGCACAGAGCACCACATATGCTATTCTAATTCTGGACTAATAAACTGCTCCACTTTGCAATGCTAGAGTCAATCAAAAACAATGAAAGATAAATATATACATAATTCAAGAAAGCCACATTGTCTCTACAAAGCTCAAGTGACCTTTGCTGATTAGGACAATGACAACCATTTATGTTTTGGGCTCACTGCTGAAAAAATAAACAGGTTGCTCATCTTAGCTGGTTTAAGCTGGTCTGGATGGTCTCACAAGTGCCCAAAAGCACTCGAAAACCAGGAAATATGCCAGCATGATAAGGCCAGGAATAAAGCTAAGAAGTTCTCAGTGATATTTTTCAGTATGGTGAGTGTATCACAATTTAGCTTGGCAAAATAAATAATGAATATAGTCTGAATGATGACGTAGTTTCAGGACACAGCATTGCATGTTACTGTTATTTGTCGAAACACCTGGTTGGGTGTTTAGACAGAACTTCCATTCTGGCTGCCCTACATGGAGCCATATCCAGATTAATTCTGGCCTTCCTGGGATTGGCGCCAGATACCTGGTTAGAACAGATGCATTGAGGGAAGGAAGTACAGTGTGAGTTATTGTTGAGCTGAGAGAGAATAGGGCCAATTAATTAAGATAATAGAGAGGCACCACAATGGGTTATTGAGTCATTTACAGAGGATGTCGTTTGCTGTCTCGCCAACACACGCACATGGTGAGTGAGCTATTGAGAGCGATTCTTTTACAAATAGTCAAGTACAAAGACAGTCTATCTGCATCTCTGGCTGTCTTCCCAAGATCCACCTGCCCAGGATAGCACAAGTTCAACAGAGTGTAGATAAGTCCCTTTCAGATGCATTATACTTTTGTTTAGATCCACTTTGCAGAGACCTAAAGTATCTTTAAAATGAGGATTTCTGTTATGGCCATTGTTCAAACTACACTTAGGGTTATGAATTGGAACTAACCTCTACACCTTATTATTAAATCCCAGATCTTGGGACTATAATACCATAGAGACTTGGGGTTGTGCTCTTTTATCATACCTACTGTATTGATGCCCTAGCAACAGCTCAGAACCCCACATTGCAACACACTAATAACCACATTAATTTCTAACTATAGATATACACTCACTTAACACATTATCAGGAACACTATGGTCCTAATAAAATGCCCGATGATGTAGCCAATCTACCTCAAGGTTTGACGTGTTGTGCATTCTGAGATGCTATTGTACAGAGTGGTTATCTGAGTTAACATAACCTTTCTGTCAGCTCGAACCAGTCTGGTCATTCTCCGTTGACCTCTCTCATCAGCAAGGTGCTTCCATCTGCAGGACTGCCGCTCACTGGATGCTTTTTGTTTTTGGCCCCATTCTGAATAAACTCTAGAGACTGTAGTTCATGAAAATCCCTGGAGATCAGTGGTTACAGAAATACTCAAACCAGCCCATCTGACACCAACAATCATGCCACGTCACTGAGATCACATTTTCCCCCATTTTAATGGTTGATGTGAACATTAACTGAACTCCTGACCAGTATCTGAATGATTTTATCTATTGCACCACTGCTACACGATTGGCTGATTAGATAATAGCATGAATAAGTAGGTGTACAGCTGATCTATGCATGTGAGTGTACATGCATAGATGGCAGCTGTACCTTTGGACTGTGATGTGATTGTATGTAGTCTTTTCAAGCCAATTTCCACAAGATTTGATTTGCCATAAACATTGAACAATACAGTAGATGTAAAAATTCCAAACTGAACTGCTTAGCCTATTCCTGTGATTTTCTCTAAGAGTTATCTTCTAAAACAGCAATGTTTTCGGTTCACTGTATTATGAACTGTTTCCACACTAAACCAGTTTATGCAGTGCTCTGAGGCATCTCCTCCATTGATTTACATTCAAATAGTTCTCCTTGTTAAGCGTTCCAAGATGGTGGCTCAGTTGACACATCCAAATAGCCAAAAGCAATATCTATGTATATCTATGGCCCTAACAACCACTTAGAACACCTTAGCAATAACATGTCAACACCCTGGCAACCATCCACAACAACCAGGTATCATGGTGATTATTTTTGGTCCAGCAAGCATCACTCACATGGTCTTAAGGAATGCAGAAATTTAGTTAGATTTACTAACTGTTATATTAGCTGTATCTACTCAAGAAGTGATTTTAAAGTTATAGCCAACTTAATATACAGTATATGCCAAATACATGCAAAATATATGAAATTTCAAAATATAACCAACAAGCTTTATAAAACTTAATAGTTAATAAATAGTAACTTGAGATGCCAGAAAGACTTGTCTTTACTCCCAATAAGGATAACATCACCATGCAGTCTATGGTTGTGGACCCCCCGTAAGTTTGAGAAGGAGTTTCTGTCTATCATCCCCCACTGCGAGTCAAAACAGTGGCAGCTGCGTGAACCAGTTACTCATCATCACACACCCCAATCCTAACAAAGAATCAGTCTCGAGGCTTTAAAGAAACTAATTTGGACATCTCCAACTTATATTTAACAATACAGACCAAAGCTTGCAAATAAAGTCTCAACACATTATTTTACAATCCTGAGTTTCATCCATGCCAGCAGCCTTAGGGGCCGTTCACACCAAACACATTTTTGCATTTGTCTGCACTGTTTTTGAATTGGTTCGATGATAACATGCACTAGACAGATGTTTTTGACCATTGTGCCATATCTTTAGCACAAGAAAACGTTTGAACTCCCTCCATCTTCCACTGGTTGTACAAACAGATAGTTACGCACCAAACATTAGCCAATGTTGCTGCGTTGGGCTGCTCAAACAGAGGAATGTTTTTGATAGCACCACCGAGCCACAGTGTTACACTTTTAGGTGAAATCAACCTTCAAATAGCTTACTTATTTGTAGTTGACTCTGCATTTTATGCTGGAATAAAGAAAGACTTTTAACATTGAAAATCAATTCTAATTCAGCTTTATTTGGTAATATAGGTGAGACATCTAAATTGGGCATACTGTATGTATAGTGGATCTACACTATAAATAAAATGAGAATGGAAAAACTGAATTTTGCAAAAACAACAAACTATCACCTCACAATCATATTGTCCATGCAAACTGCAACAAACTAAAATGAGAAATGTGTTAATCAGGGTTAACAGGTTCCTTTTTTCCATATGAAGAGAGCAAATTAGATTTTTCTGTGGGGAAAGGGATTCTTTTATGTGACAAAAATGTTTCCAAATACTCAGTGGTTCTATTATAGACTTCTACCATGAATCAGTAACGGGGACATTTGTGAGTTTCTCGTTGGGTGGTCCGTGCTGTCCTTTTGTCTACAAACCTAATTTCATGCCTTTACTCCAAAAGGTCCTTAATATCACGAGAAACAAAGTTAGTCAAGTGTTTCCAAACGTTTGAATAGTTCAAATTGTGTGTGTACTGTCTGCAACCTGAATCATGTCGACGTGCCCCATGTTTGATACCTGTGTCATGTCTAGCTGCGGCGTGGCAATTCTCGTCCGGTGCGTGACCACCTTTAGAAACAATAAATTGCATTGAAATGTTGTAGACTATTTGCAACATGATAATCTGTCACAAACAGGGGCCTGGGTATCTCAGTGAGTATTGACGCTGACTACCACCCCTGGATCGGTTCGAATCCATTTCATGCTGAGTGACTCTTGCCAGGTCTCCTAAGCAACCAAATTGGCCCATTGCTAGGGAGGATAGAGTCACATGGGATAACCTCCTTGTATTCGCGATTAGGGGTTCTTGCTCTCAATGGGGAGCGTGGTAAGTTGTACGTGGATCGCGGAGAGTAGCCGCGTGATAATATGCGTGGATTGACTGTCTCGGAAGTGGAGGCAAATGAGACTTGTCCTCCAACCAGCGGACTGAGGTGAATAACCATGCTACCACAAGAACCTACTAAGAAGTGTGAATTGGGCATTCCAAATTTTGAGAAAAGCGGATAACAAATATAATATATATAAATACATCACAAACAATCTCTTGACGAATGATCTCTCAAATGAATTTACTTGAACCAGCAGAATAACATCAGAAGAATATAGATGAGAGGACATTAACCAGATACAGATGCTCTGATAATCAGAAACAGATTGAATGTATATATCAGTCCATTGGGACATTCCCAAGAATCTGTAGATATGCATAGCAAGTACAAAGAGCATTGACATAACAGATTTACCAGAGCCAAAAAGTGCAATGATTCATAAGCTCACAAGGGAAAAAAGGTGAACAACATTAGAGTTCTTCTTCTTAACCCCAATACAATTTCATTTGATATCCTTTGATATACAAAGTTCAGCTGTTAAGATGGATATCATACCAAACAAAAATTGTCCAACCCTTTCATTTCTGTTGATGTTGAAGTTCTAAATGACATTAGGCTAAGTGAAACCATAGAGTAAGACTTTTTCTATCAAAATCCCACAAAATCCTTCTGGGCACAAGATCAGGTCTTTTAACAACCACAAAACCAATTCTAGGCATTACTTCCATTCGTATTTTTTTTTCTTTTACAAAATTAAAAGGAATATTCTGGATTAAGTAAAACTGTTAACCTCAACAGATGCTATCAATTACCATTGGATTACCAAAAAAATAAGAATTTAATGTGTTGACTGTTACGCCCTTTCAATGGGCGTCTATGGTGCAAGCGTACGGTAACATTTGCCCCATAGAGTTCCATTGTAAGTGAATTTTTGTATACATTTTTATTTGGTCTAGTTTTTACAAACTACAAACTCGATTCGAAATTATTTTAAGGGGCATGCTGTCACTAGTGCTTGTAACTTGTACCACAGATTTAAAAAAAAAAATAATTTATTTGTTGACAGTTATGTGCTTTCAATGGAAGTCTATGCAGCGAATGTACGGTCAAAGTTGCCTTATAGAGTTACACTGTAAGGGTCATTTTGTACTCGTATTTGTTTTATTTTTACAAAGTGAGGGCAGAGTCGCAATTGTTTTCTGTGGCATGCTGTCAATAGAGAGGGTAACTTGCATTTGACCCAGTAGGCCCATGTCCCTTTAATATACTGTACACTCCAGAAAGATCAAACCCATTCTCTGCTGTCAAGTATCCTTATTTATCGCAATAAACACAATGAGTCTGATCCAGTAAAATGTATATTTAAGGTTACTCCTTACCGAGTGACTGGAATAATTTTCCATGGATTTGTTGAAAGCAAACCTAAAGGTGTGGGCCTATGACAAAGTATTAAACTTCCTTGGCAACGGATCTTCAAGTGCACTGTATTAATGGACAGCCATACTGCATCATATGTCCCGTTGAGTTGAGCTATTGTTACTATCAGAACAAAGCACACTCCAGATAAAACAACAATAGCTCCGGGGCTGCAGTGCTGGCCAGTACAGATAAGGGTCTTGCAGTCACCGCCTGTCTTTTCTCATGTGGGTTCTATGTGGGGACCCCTCCCAAAACCAGAACATACTCAATCTGTCCTTTTCTCCTCTCCCTTCCAAGTGGTAAAAGTGGGTGTGAAACATAAACTCCCTCTAACAAGAACACACAACCGTTATCAGATCAGATCCTTCGTCTTCTCCATAGTGCAATCCATCAATCGTCAAATCAAAGCAAACCTAATAGTGTCAGATTCTGAGAGATGGTCTTAAAGTTATAAGACTTATTACAAATAGCGCTGGATTGATTCTGATTAGCCTGTTGACCACTAAATGGTATACTTGACCCTTATCCCAAGCATTATTCCTACATTGCTATGCTAGTTTCCTTTCTCGTTTCGTTTTGCAAACTCTTTCTTCTAACATAATTTGAACTCAAATTAGTATTTAGTGTCCATTTATTTATAGACAGTATTTCAGGAGCCATGTAATAAGATGGGTAATGTACAGTCAGCCAGCCATTAAACCCCTTTGGCTTGCGTTGTAGGCTTCCGATTATGCTTTTTTGGTTTATTTAGTGATTATGACCAGCTGTACATTATCCATAAATAACCCAACCCCCCCCCCCCCCCCTTAAACATACTTAAACATACATAAATACTGAGTATCCCATGTCACAAAACATCTCTTCTGAAATGAGCCACAATGATCCAAAATAATTTTAGCATTTTTCTGTGTATGGGAGGAAATTTACAGCAAAGTGCAAAGACAGAAATAAACAAATCTGAGTAACACAATACAGTATGAACACCACCAAACAGGAAAAAGGAAAGAATCAGAGGACAATGAGTATCAGTGACGTCCAAAAAAAATAAATATATTCAATGGACGTCCTGTCTTTTAGTGTTACAGTTTATAAACTGTTAAAAAAAGAAGATACTTGATATATATAACTTGAAAAGTCCTAAAGAATTCAATTATTAACCCTTAAAGGAATAGTTCACACAAAAATGAAAATTATCTCATCATTTACTCACCCCCATGCCATCACAGATATGTAGGACGTTCTTTCTTCTGCAGAGCACAAATTACGATTTTTAGAATCATTTTGTCTATACAATGCACGTCATCAGGGTTCAGAACTTTAAAGGTCAAAAAAGCATATAAAGAAAGCATAAAAGTGATCCATATGACTCCAGTGTCGTAATCCATAACTTTAGAAGTGATATAATAGGTCTTGTTAAGAAACAGATCAATATTTGAGTCCTTGTTTACTATAAATCTCCACTTTCACTTTTTTTTTTTTTTTTTTTTTTTGTCGATTCACATTCTTTGCGCATATCGCCATCTACTAGACAAGGAGGAGAATATATGGTAAAAAAAAAACGACTTAAATATCGATCTGTTTCTCACCCACACCTATCTTTTCATTTCAGAAGATTTTGATTTAACCACTGGAGACTTATGGGTACTTCTATGCTACCTGTATGTGCTTTTTGGAGCTTCAAAGTTCTGGACTCTGTTGACTTGCATTAAATGGACCTACAGAGCTGAGAAATTCGGCCTAAAATCTCTAAAACCAGTTTAGCAGAAAAAAAACCCTCATACAATCTGGGATGGCATGATTGTGTAAATGAACACATTTTTATTTTGGGGTGAGCAATCCCTTTCAGTCATGTTTGTGGTCCTGGAGACCCCATGTCCTTTTTAATAACTTGAAAAACATTCTTAATGTTCAAATAACATGTTGAACTTCTACAGGATGTCACTTCATGACCTTTCCTAATTTTTGACAACAGATTTTAGTACAAATGTTCAAAAGATTATAACAATGTTTCAAAAGTCCTCAATGAAAAATGTTGCATCATTTACTTTTGTTTGAGGTCTCGGAGATTCCAGGGATGTTAAATATGAATGAATGCATTGGATTTGCCATAAGTACACTCTTTAAAACAGCTTTTACTGTGACACCTGAAAAACACACCTACATTGGACCTGGGAAACTCTCTGTGTATAGGCTACAGAAGATTAAAAAAAACATTTATTTACCATATTTTGTAAAATATAAGAGCATGAGGTACATGAAATGATTCAAACCACACTTTGAGTAACAAAAAGTACATGGTATTACCACGTTTTATACCATGTTATTATTTTAGCACCTTGAAGTACCATGTAAATACCATGGTACATGCATATGTTTATGGCATATGTAACACTCACTATTCCATGGTGCCTTTACATTTAAATGAAATTGACAGTTTAACAATAAAGCAACATCTAAAAACTCACCCAGATTAATTTCCTCTCCTTTCTTCGTTCTTGAGATGAATTATTCCACTTTTTGATGCGCTGTCTGTTGATCGCGAAAGGATGCGCAATGAGACGCGTGTCATTCACTATAATAACGCGCAGTGTGATTTGGAGCGCTGGAGAGCCACTCCTCCTCCAGGATGCTCTGCTTTAGCGCTGACTCTCTCCAAATCCCTCTTTACATCTGTTATATCCGTCCAA
Source organism: Moxostoma hubbsi (assembly GCA_032164185.1). Taxonomy (NCBI): domain Eukaryota; kingdom Metazoa; phylum Chordata; class Actinopteri; order Cypriniformes; family Catostomidae; genus Moxostoma; species Moxostoma hubbsi. Next base: position 795,645 of record JAVLUX010000163.1, on the reverse strand, counting down.
TCTTAGTAAGTGTTGTTGTTTATCTGCCAACAACAGGCCAGCACAACATCCGAAGAACTGAAACTAACTTGTCGCAGCTTGATGGGTACGATGGCGTCCGTTCACATTAAACGCGTTTGACGTCTGCGCAGTTTTAATTGTTTTTCTAAACGTGCATTTGACAGTTGCACCGCGTCTCGCTGCTTTTTTATGCACCTTGTAAAGTCAAAAGAACCCCACTGTTAAAATGCGTCTCGAGACACCTGCTTTCTGTTCCATTCGTTGCGTTGCGTCAAGTTCTTGTTTGGCGCTGGAACGCGTTCAGTCAAGTTAGGTCATATATCAGGTTATAACCAGAAAAGATGATTGTATCCTGTTTGAAACATAGGTCAACAGTAGCTCCATTAACTATGTGGACGCTCATGTCACATTTATAAACATATATCACAAATCCTATGAAGCCAACTAAAAGCTTTCTGTGAGTAGCATACCACTTTTTTATTTTGGGTGAACTATTTATTTAAAGGGATAGTTCACCCAAAAATGTAAATCCTCTCATCATTAATCACCCTCATGCCATCCCAGATGTGTATGCTTTTCTTTCTTCTGCTGAACGCAAAGTACGATTTTTAGAAGAATTTCTCAGCTCTGTAGCGCCATACAATGCAAGTGGATGGTGACCAGAGCGTTGAAGCTCAAAAAAGCACATAAAGGCAGCATAAAAGTAAACCATATGACTCCAGTGGCTATATCAAATTCTTCAGAAGTGATATGATAGGTGTGGGTGAGAAACGGAACAATATTTAATTTTAGATTATTTATTTTTTAACTATCAGTCTCCGCTTTCACTTTCACATTCTTCTTTTGTTTTAGGCGATTCACATTCTTCATTCATATCGCCACCTACTGGGCAGGGAGGATAATTTATAGTAAAAAATGTACTTAAAATACTAAATATCACTAATGAAGACATGGATTTAACCACTGGATTTACTGGAGACTTTTATTGCTGCATTTACTTGCTTTTTTGGTTTTCAATGTTCTGGCCACCATTCACTTGCATTGAAAGCACCTACAGAATTGAAATGCTCTTCTAAAAATGTGTGTTTGTGTTCAGCAGAATAAAGTCATGCACATCTGAAATGGAATGAGGGTGAGTAAATGATGAGAGCAATGGATGAACTATTGCTGTAACTAGTTGTTGTCTGATGTTATCTAGAAGTACCATAACTGTCCTAAAGGTTCCTGCTGCAAACCACACTTTTCAAAGTACGGTGACAGAAATCAGGCCTACAGTTTTTACATTTTATAATATTTTAATTTACTATACTGTAGATTGTAAGCAAAATAACAGTGAAAATAGTGAAAATCCAATTTATAAATCATATTTTGCAAATTCAGATGTAGTAGACCCACAATATGAAACGTTATGATTAAGAGACATCACAGGTAGCACACAAACATCTCTGAGATGTATGTTATAGATCTTTTCATCTGGAAAGCATCGCATTTTAGTAAACATCTCTTGAACATCTTTCAAACATCAGATTTACAAACATTCTAAACCAAAAATGTCTCAAAGACATCTACTGAGTGTCTGATTGACATCCGAGAAGAAACGTCTTATAGACGTATTGCAGATGAGAAAACAACCAAAAAAATAATGTCTTCCAGATGTAAACACACACATCAAATATGCATGTGTGCTACCAGTGTGTTGCATATACAAAAAGTGAAATTATATTCCTCTGTATCATCATTCTTTGTCAAATTGGCCATTTTGAATACAAATACATATGGAAATATACAACAAAAGCATTTAGTCAATTACAGTTAATCAATATATTACAATATATGCTTGTATATTTTACTCTAGTAGTAACATACATCTTAATAAAATTATTTTAGGACATTTGCCCAGAGATGACACAAATACAGGTACTACAAAATACAACAGGAAGCAGGGTATTTGGTCGTGTGAACCTCGTTTTCTCTCCCAAAAACAAAGTAATTGTAGTCTTGCCCATTGTAAGCATAGAAAACATGAGTGAGGGGCACCAGCTCAATTGTTTGTCGCTGTAAGAGAATGAGAGTAAGAAAATATTACAAAATGTTACATTATTGTCCATGCTTGTGGTCATATTTACCCATAATTGTGCATGCACACTCTTGAAACCGATTCTGCTCACCTGTTGCAAGATGCGGCTAACAGCGGAATATTTAAGGAGGTGATTCTGGATCGCTCCTTTTGAGGCCTCACAGATGTCCTGGTCAGGGAAGCCCTCTACTGGATAGACCTGCACTCATGCATGTGTTTTTAAGGAGTGTATTTTGGTCATCGTGTATTAAGTCATATATGATGTAAATGTAGCATTTTATATTGTTTTATATGAAGTCTTTAATTAACTATGGCTATCTGCATGGGAATGAATGGATGAATACCAGGAGGTTTTCATCTATAAAGAACGCTTCCCCAGACACCTTCTCAAACTTCTTTCCTGGGAATTCAGGCACCCGGTCAGGTATAAATTCAAACACTTGGTTCTTCCTGAGAAACACAATGGAATGGCATAGTTGTTGAAACACCATTGTGAGCTATAAACATTTAAATCAAGAAATGCAAATTTTCTGATGCATCTGACTCCTGCTAAAGCTTTATTCCCCATTCTCAAGCATTTCATATGTAAAGTACTTCCAGCTTTTATGTCCCTTCCCAGCCAAATTAGCTATAAGCAAGAGTTTACAGAAGATTTACAGTCAGCCAATTACCATGTAACTGTGAGCTGTATGAAATGCACAAGGTTTCTGTGGCCATAACATGTAAGGCAGACTTTGAAACCCTTTCCGTGACATGAGACACACCTGCAAAAAGATATATTTTATATCAAAATGGTAGAAGTAGCATCGAGTGTCTAAACATGCAGTTTAAAACTCACTAGAACCTGAATGCTGGTCAGTTTGCACCACAAATTACCTTTTTCTTCCTCGTCCGTGGCAGTTTGTGCACCGTCTGTTGCGACTGTGACCAGAACCGTGACAAAACATGCAGCGAGTCTAAAAACAAGTAGGTTTTATCATTTTGAAAGCTTTAAAAATGTCTTGAGTCTGTATTAGGCAAAACTGTCCATTGAGATCTGGGTAAAAAAAAAAAGGGCCATGGGGTAAGATGAGCCACCCCTGCTTTCAAGATCCCTATATGCAAAACAAAGCAAGTGATAGCATTTTTGAGACGAGGACATCATTTTATTCTGTCTGTGGTGAAGGTGAGCACTTTAGTAGATCATTTATGGCCCAAACTTTTCATTTTAGCTTTCCGATTTAATTCGAGAAATCATAAGGAGGATGTTCAGATATATATTATAAATTAGTTGGTTTTCTAATTATAATTTGCTATGATGTGACAGCTAGAACAAGTACATTGAAGTTAGCTAAAATTATCTGTTTTGTGAAGCTTTTTTCCCCTCAAAATTGCCATGTGGGGTAAGATGAGCCACGGTTCCATTCGTGCCGCGTGGAGAGTGAAACCGGAAAATGAACATAAAATGAAAAACTTTAAGCTTCTGTTGTTTCTACTTCAGCAGATATCTTCACTATGGAGGCTGGATCCTTCCTTGACATGAAAAAACTAAAATAAAAAAACGTAATTCTCTCTCACAATTGCATATTTATTTCTGTTAATTGCGAGTATACTTTATCTCACAATTCAGTTCTAAGACAAACTCACAATGAACGTTATTACTTACAACATTATTATTATTATTGCGATTTTTTTATTATCTTAATTAATTACGACTTTATATCTCACGATTTTTACTTTATTTTTCGTAATTGAGAGATATAACCTCGCAATTACGAGAAATAATGCAGTTGCAAACTAAAGATATAAAACCATGATTGCAACTTATAAAGTCTCAATTGCAATTAATAAAGCAACAGTTTAGATATATAAAGTCAAAATTACCGTTCATGGTGGTATAAAAGCACTATACTTATGACTAATCACTAAAAAAAAAAAGCCAATTTTTAAGAATGACTATTTTTTTTTTAAATGACAAAATTCCATAACATTTAATTGTGTAATGTTTAACAAAATTAAATGTATACAATTTAAAATATTTGTTATTATTTTTATTTAAAGATTACTCAATTCAATTTCATGGAATTTTGTTATTAAATTGAAATGCGTAAATCTTGAAATTATTATTAAACTTATAAATAAGTTTTTTACACATTGTGAATTAAAGGTCTACTGATGAACAATAACGTGGTAGTTGATTTTGTTTTCTGTTATCTTAAACTACAGCAGGTTGCCTGTTTAAAGGTCTTAAAACAAATAATAATGTGTGGAAAATATAGGCTACGTTTTATTTTCACCAATTAAACAGATAAAGGCAATAACTAAACCTGGCTCATCTTACCCCATGCCCAGGCTAAGTACCACAAGACAACTTTTCCAGACAACAAATCTGTTAAGTTATTAAAAAAGACATTGATTTGCCAATGTGGTACAACACCAAAATTTCAATTGGTGCTAATTTTACAAGGAAAAAATCTTACTCTCATTTTACCCAGGTCTGCTCTATATTGTTTGTTTAAATGAAGATTTTGGTAGAAACCCCCTTTCTAACTATTAGTAGAGAATAATACAGCCAATCCATTAACTGAATTAAAACACTCATGTAAATATTCCATAATTCTCAGTTAAACACACACTTACCAGTCCTCGTCCGTGGCAGTTTGTACACCTCACACGGCCGTTACCATGACATCGGTGACACGGCTGCAATGACAATGCAATGCAAGCCATGCAACAAATCAAAACTCAAAACCACATCAAAACACTGCACTCTAAAAAAGTCCCCAGACATGTTTATAAGAATAAATATGGCTCAGTGGTTGAGGCTCAGGTTTACTGACCAGAAGGTCAGGGGTTCAAGTCCCAGCACCACCAAGATGCCACTGTTGGGCCCTTGAGCAAGGCCCTTAACCCTATCTGCTCCAGGGGTGCTGTATCATGGCTGACCCTGCACTCTGACTCCAGATATATCCAAAAACTGTGTATAATGTGTAACCAAAATAAAGGATTCTAATACCTTTATGAATGAAGAGTGTGGCACCCTGACTTTCTGAACAAAATCAGTAAATTTGGGTGGATAGGACACCTGGACGTGCCACGGTGGAGGACTTACTCCATTCTGAGGACCATCTACAAACTGACCTGGGCAGAAAATATTTATTTGATACATGACTGAAAAATACTTAGTAAGTCTTTTGAACTGATGCTGGTTTTAGCTGGTCTCCTAGTCAACGCAGGTTGGTTTTAGAGGGCACTTCAGCTAGTCAAGCTGGTAGACCAGCCGGCTGACCAACTAAACCACATGAATACCAGCAGGACATGTACCTGTGTGCGGCTCTGATTCCCAGGCACTTGATCTGGACTCTGTAAATGTTTCCAGGCGGTACTGAAAGGACACAGGATAAATGATAAGTTCTTATACAGGAAACGCACAGCATTTAAATTACTTTAATGATCATGAGCACGGTTGGATATTACTGAGAAGAGTTTTACACGGTAAACTGTAAAAGGTTTCAACTCTTTGAAGATCAGATTTTTTGCAGGTTTGCTGCTGTATGTCCACTTTTTTCCAACAAACTGCAGTAGAGCATCTCTTGCTACATCCTCTGAGACAGTCGGCACCCTTTAAAAAAAAAAAAAATCCTATTTTCCTTAGCATATGACTTATATATAGTGTGAATATGGTGAAGAAATGCTGGTATGTTGTACCCACATAACGTTTGGAACTAGAGCATTTTTGTTATTTTCAGGCTGAGGGACAAGGTCTGCTGGAGGAGGACAGATTTGATCTGTACAGTCTATAAATAAACATACAAAAAACAATTCAGAGAAAAATAATAAAGTAAACACCATTTCAACTCAAATTGAAACTATGTTATGTTAATTAAGCATCCTTAAGCATTAACACAAGTTAATTTTGATTGTAACCTCAAGTTTTAGCTTAATATTTAAAAGAACAGTTCAACAAAAATGAAAATTCTGTCATACTGTAATTTACTCATGCTCACGTCGTTACAAACCTGTATGACTTATTTGCTTAAGCAGAACAAAAAGGAAAATATTTAAGGAATATCCTGGTCTGTCTCCTCAAAACAATGGCTATTCTTCTTCTTCTTCTTTGGTGTTTTACGGCAGTTGGCATCCAAAATGTTGCATTACTGCCATCTTCTGTTTATTATCTTTTCATTCCATACTTATATTCGTCTTTCCAGTCCTGTCCTCTTTAGAAAGTAAAATAAATATTTCTTTCCTTGTTCACTTATCCCATATTCTAATATATTTTTAACATTATATTGTCCTACACCAATTTCTTTTAAATGAATTTTCAACTCTTTCCTTTCTTGTTTAAATTTCCTGCATGACATAAAAATGTGATTAACTGTTTCCTCCTCTTGACATTCATCACATTGACCTGTGGGATGTTTTCCTAAAATACAAAGAGTTCCATTTAGCTTACTATGTCCAATCCTAAGTCTTGTTATTAAAACTTGCTCTTTCCTTCTATTTGACATATCTCTTATAATACCTACTTTATTTTGAATCATGTATAAATGTCTTCCTTTACTTTCATGATCCCATTGGTACTGCCATATTTCCATAAACTTTTTCCACACTAGATTCTTACCTTCTGATTTCGACAATTTAATTTCAATATCAACATGTTCTTTTTTTGTTGCCTTTTTTGCCAATCTATCAACTTTCTCATTTCCCTGTATGCCCACATGTGCTGGTATCCACATATATATAATATTTTTCCCTTGCCTACATACCCTTGAATTTATAAACAAGATTTCATATAATATTTCTTGATGACTACTAGCTTTTCCAGTCTTCAAACTCATAAGAGCTGATACAGAGTCACTACATACTAAAATGTTGCTATCCCTGGATTGTTCGATCCATTCTAATGCAATACCTATAGCACATAATTCAACAGCATAAACATTTAGGTTGTCAGATGTTCTTTTGCTAATGCCTATCTCATATTTAGGGATGTATACCGCAGACCCTGTTGCATCAGATTGTAGATCCATTGACCCATCTGTAAAAATCTGAATACTGTCTTTATATTTATTGTTCTTATATTTATAATATTCATTGGTTATATCTATATTTTTGTTACATCCTTTAATTGATAAAAGCTCTAAATCAACGTTCGGAATTTCCAAAGTCCAAATAGGTTTAACAGGCCATAACACAGTATTAGCAAAACTTTTATTATACACTTCCATTTCTTTTGCAATTAAATCCCCTGTCCAGCCAAAACTATCTTTCTTTCTTCTCTCCTTTTCCCAGCACTTCTGTAACACCTTTTTTGTTGGATGACAATCTTCATGCCCTCTAAGATTTATCCAATAGTTTGCTGACAATTGTTTCCGTCTAAGCCACAATGGCATTTCACCTCCCTCAACCTGAAGTGCACATACTGGAGAAGTTTTGATTGCCCCCAAGCATATTCTTAAAGCACATGATTGTACAAAGTCCAATTCAGCTAATGTTGTCTTTGCTGCTGATCCATATGCAACACTCCCATAGTCTAACTTAGATCGTATTAAAGAAATATAGATGTATTTTAAAGCAGAAACACTTGCTCCCCATTCCAACCCTGCAAGACACCTCATCACATTTAGCACTTTTTTACATTTATTAACTATATACTTTATATGTTCTCTCCATGTTAGTTTTGTGTCAAAAAATAATCCCAAGAAACGAAAACATTCTACTTTCTCTAATATACTTCCATACATTTTCAACTTAATTTCCTTATCCTTTTTTTTATTTGAAAAAACCATTACTTTAGATTTCTCCACTGAGAATTTAAAACCCCATTTTGTTCCCCAATTTTTAACTTTATCAATTCCTTCCTGCATCTTCTTTAAAATATACTCAACATTTCTACCTTTCTTCCATATAGCACCATCATCTGCGAATAAAGACCTCCCTATATCCCCTGGGACAATGGCTATTGATGGCTGCCATCTTTTAAAGGTGCACTCAATAATTTAATTTATTATTCTTGTCCTGGACTTACACTGACACCTAGTGGTGTGGATGCATCATTCAAATACAAATGTTCTCCTTCTGTCACTCACTCGGAGTTGTGTCGATTTAGTGACACTAGGGGTCACTCTTGAGAGCCCCAAAACGCCTAATATCTTTGAGAAAAGGCCAATGAGAATTGGTGATTGGAATTTGCATGCCACTCCCCCGGACATACCGGTATAAAAGGGAGCTGTAGAGTTCATTCAGAATGTTTCTTCAGAGCCGAGCGGTTGTGTATCAGTGAGCTGAATTCAACTTCTGTGGAAGTAACAGGGTGGTTACAGAGATTAAGCGAGTAGTATTTGGCTGGTCATGTGAGCCTAAAATGGGGACCATCATGTTGGAAAAAAAAAAACAGCTTTTATAATGTTATTGATATGACTTATGAGTCTTCACCTCATGTCTATAAATAAACATGATTTTATACGCCAATCTTGACACCCTTTGCATGTTTATATGTGCTATGGAAAAAGCGTGTTCACCAGTGTTGGGTGTAATTGGATTACAAAATAAATGACTGTAATCTAAGTACTTTTAGGCACAAAAAGTAGTTTAATTGATTATTTAAATTCTTGTAATCACATTACCGTTACTGATTTACAATGAAAGTAATTTCTTTGAATTACATTCCTTTGGTTACAAATGTTTCTAAACATATTATGTTTATTTATATGTAATACAATTAAAATGTGAAATCATATGTTTATATTTATGTCTGTTTGCGTTTCTGTGTATGCTAAAGGGTGTGCAACAATGAACAAGGAGAATATAGACATTATTTTGAATTTGTTGAGTGGAAAAACAAAAACATTGTGTGACAACTGTTTTAAAACTTAAAAGTAAAGTAATTAGTAATGTGATTACTTTTACAATGAAGTAATCAGTAAAGTAATCTGATAATATTTTTAGTGAAGTAGTTAGTCATTTGTAGATTACTTTTTGTAACTTACCCAACACAGTTTTCACACGTGTGTTGTTTGTGAAAAAACGTTGTTTTTAGCACTAAACAATGCAAGTTCTCGTGTAAACATCCGAGCCACAGTAAACAATCTTTTATTTTCATAGCACCCATTAACTAGCAACTGACATCAGTATTCATTGTTGACATAATTGTCAGAATTAAACAGAATTTTCTGGAAGAACAATTCCTTTTGCAGTCTGGTGAGAGCAGTGTTAATAGTCAGGGCTGAATAGTACATTACCTATCAAGGTCTCACCTCCCACTTTATGGTCCTCATAGCCTGTCACATTGTCCAGCCAGCCGGGGGGCGGAGCAGATGGACCCTCCTCAGGAAGGCTCGAGTCAAAAGAGTCTGGAGCAACAGAGAAATTGTGGCATTTCATGTCCGAGGAGACAACATGATTTATCCAAGTACAACGTACCTGGATCAACATTCTTTGTTGGTCCTGGAACAACATTCCAATTAACCAATCATAGTCCTAACCCTAACACTAAAATCTGAGAAAAATCTATAATTCTATGCCTAAAATATGATTGGTTGATAGGAATACTGCTCCAGGATCAACAAGGATGTTCATTCAAAAATGCACAACCTAATAGGAACTCTAGCACTTTCATATGTTAATGATGTGTTACTAGGCAACAGAATATAAACACATATTTCTTATTAGTCAGTCCTCACTGCACATATATTAGGATGAAACACTTTCTGTTAAATTCATATGGCCAGACAGAGAAGTAAGTTTGGAGCAGAAGAAATAGAAATAAACCTTGTGTAAATTGTCAGCTTTAAGCTAAGCTAAAAGGCTATTTTTAGCCATTTTACATGCACGTTACCAGACACGATCATATTTTATTTTCAAGAAAATTCTATTTTTTCTAGTAAAAATCATGAAAATCTTGATAATAATTTTTGTATTGTTTTTCTGTAAAAATATCTAAAAACCCTTGAAACAAGATCAATTTGATTTATTTTGTTTTAGAAACAACACTGCATAAGATATTTCATTTTTTCACAGAATGTATTTTTAACATGTGTATTTTGTCTTACTGTACTGTAAAATCTACCAGTGCTGAAAAGTAACCCAAAGTATTTAGAATACATTACTGACCTTGAGTAATCTAACAAAATACATTAGAAATGACATTTTACAGCATGTATCCTGTAATCTGTAGTGGAATACATTTCAAAAGTATCCCTCTCAATCCTGTATATACACATACTTACAAGCAGCTAAGATTGCTTTGTGAACAATGCTGCTAACAAGTAGATATAAATATTCTCTTGAGTGGGTTTCCTTCAACAGAGATTGTGCTCAAGATTTTGCATGAAGAATGTTCAAAATAAGGCTTGTTTGCCAGAGAAACAATGCCCTCGAAATATATCAGTGAGTGATGGGAGGAGCAGATCATCTGTCAAATCTTAACTCAGCAATGAACATCTATCAAAATTTACTCTGACAAATTCATGATATTGTCCATTGTGGCAAGTACAGGCATCACAATTACTATTGCTTATACTTAGACCCAAAACAGTCTTCACACAATTGTGCGAAGCAAATGTCTCTAGCAACATAAACTAAATTTGACCACAAACCTCTATGGACACATTGCACTATGACTGCTTTGTGATACTCTTTAAGGCTAGAGTATACTTACTTTGTATACTAGGTAGTCATGTCATGAAACATTGATATATTAATTATTAATCGGCTCTGTATTTTATCTGTATATTTTTCAGGCATTGACATATTAAAATTAGCTGACATTTAAATTAGATGCCTAATTTGCATGCTTTCCAACTCACTCGGTTGGCCTCTGTCTAACAGTCTGGCGTAAAATCATTGGGAGACCACAAGAGGGTGATATAACATTTACTGAGCGATTTTACATGCACGTTCTTGCACCGATTATTCTTAATAAGCCGACAAAGCATGTGGCCATGTAAACGCAATAAACGGCGCTCCTTTAACGGGGTAAGGTCAGAATAAACCAGTTGACCATTACACAGATTTCTTGTGGCATGTAAACACCTTTACTGGTTTTCTCATCGGCTTATCCAATGTGCACACATGTTGAGCGCATGTCTCTTCACGGTTTGACGTCAAAACCAGAGTATAATGCAATTATTTCAAATCTCATGTAAACATGGTTTTCTTGCTTTGTAAGATTTTTTAAATAAGCTGATTTTTGAGAGTAATCAGCATATTGGTATGCATGTAAACGGGCTCAATGATGAGTTTGCAGGTTAGTGTATGAAACTGGTGTAACTGTGCAAACTGAACGATTAGAAATGGTTACATTTATTATCCAGTTTTTCTGTATGTAGCCTTGAATATGTCTTTCATTCAAGATGTCTAACCAAAAAAGGACATACATTGTGAAGTATATATGAAAGATACACAATTTATCATCCGTTTATAAGTAGAGTAAATAGTCATTGTCCTTTGATAATAACTTGGGTCTCATTTAATGGAAAACTATGTGAGCTGCAGATTTTGACGCTGAGCATTGGCGATGTGTCTGTACCTTCATAGAAAACAATTGTTAACATTTTAGAACAGGCCAGATGCGTCCATTGTGCATCCCCTTTTATGTGTCAGGCACACTTTACCAACGTTGTGTTGAGAAATATGTTTGAAATGACAAAAACTATTGTGCAACGAGCAGCCCTATTTATATCTGGAAAAACAAAATCTGATAATTTATGCGTGAAAAGGGCAAACTGGGACTAAATTTGTGTCACACTAACTGCGCACAGAAAGCAGAAATATTTAATTACTAAAGTAATTTTATATTAATGTAATTTTATAAGTCAATGTGCAGAACTGTAGGCATTAAGGCAATAGGGGCTTTGACATTTAATCACTGGGAGTTGGGATTAAAGCACAATACCCTAATCAGTGTATATGCCAAAAACCAATTTATTGCCTGCAACATACAATGGGGGAAAGTACATAACACTCAAACCCCTGAGAATTAGACTCTCTCATAGTCTGGTACCTAACTTATAATAGCAGCACAAAAATAACTAGTGTTAACAGAAATAAGACTGGTGCCTTTGAGTTGCGACTTCTTGTAGTAACACAATTAAGATCAGTCTATGATAAATGGTAAAATATCTGTTAACAGCTACTTCAGTCTAAAATAGATTAAATTGATCGTTGTGCCTTTAAGAAGCTGGTATGTACATAATTGTGTTCCTAATGAAAGACATGCGCTGCTCCTTTGTGAGAGCCAGATCTATTTTAGCAAACAGGATACATTTATTTTTCAAGATAACATTTAAAGTTAACAGTTTCAAACTGTTAATTTGTACTCAGAATTCATGTTTGTTCTTTCAAGAAAAATTCAAGCAAATAACATTATGCACTGCACAACTTTTTCAGTTAGTGTGTTAACTTCACTTGAACCATAAGTCTACAAATGCGTAGATGCCTGGAAATAAACCTAGACATATACAGAAAGTCTTAGAATTTTTATAAAATTTTAATGAAAGTGAAGAAAACAATAATATGTAAGATTTTGGACAATTTCGAGGTCACTATGTAAATGTATGCAAATTTGTGGCATTAACCATGTTAAAGGGATAGTTCTCCCAAAAAATGAAACTTCTCTCATCACCCTCATGCCATCCCAGATGAGTATGACTTACTTTATTCTGCTGAACACAAAGATTTTTGGAGTGGAGTATATCTAAGCTCTGTAGGTCCATACAATGCAAGTGAATGGTGACCAAAATTTTAAAGCTCCAAAATGCACATAAAGGCAAAATATAAGAAATCCATATGACTCAAATTGTAAAATTAATATCTTCGGAAGTGATATGATTGGTGTGGGTGAGAAACAGATAAATATTTAAGTCTGTTTTTACTGTAAAATTTCCTCCCTGCCCTGTAGGTGGCAATATGCACAAATAATGCAAATCGCCTAAATCAAAAGAAGAAGAATGTGAAAGTGGAGATTGATAGTAAAAAGGATTTAAATATTGATATGTTTCTCACCCACATTTATTACATCAATTCTGAAAACACACCACTGTTGAGTTGTATGGATTACCTTTATGTGGCCTTTATGTGTTTTTTTGGAGATTCAATGTTTTGGTCACCATTCACTTGCATTGTATGGACCTACAGAGCTGAGATATACTCCTCACTTTTAGGCTAAAATAGATTTTGTCACTAGATGTCAAATGTCATTCTGTAAAGCATCAGCTATTAAATGGGCGTTTAGGGAATATAAGGAAGCATATGGAAAAAATATCAAACGCAATGAAAACATTTTACAGTGTTATGCAATTACAGTTTATGATACTCAGACATGTAGGTCAGAGTTCTTTTTTGTGTTGGCAACCGACTATGTGAGACTGAATTGTATTCACGTGGTTAAAGACACAATGACGGCAATATAACTGACAGCGTGATCCTCGATGGGACTACCGTGTATTTCTTAGACAAAATGTTCAAAGCAATGTGGATACAATGCAAATTATATAATGCTTAACAGAACATTTAAATAGAAATGGCATAGAACTTTGATTTACATGTCATGCTTTCCATACTTGAATGTACATGAACTATTGTGTAACACATGACACATTAAGCATTATATCATGTTTGTTAATGAAAGCGATTTATCAAAAGTTTAAGCTATTTTGGAGCACATGATAGGTAAGTACTGTACATATTGAAGAAAAACAAAATGGCAGAAGACATTTACTGTAACATCTTTAAATGTGTCTACTCACCTCTGTCTTCGTATTTGTCATCCATAACACACACAAAATGTTAGGGAGATTTCCAGTGATCCTCAATACACCAGTGCTCCACATTTACACACACTGAGAGCTTTTCCTCTGTTTTGAACTGTGGCTGAAATTGCAGGAATGAAGACACACCCACAAGTCTCAGCCTGTAGGTCTTTTAATTAAGTGTGCTTGATTCAACTAAAATGAAATGAGAAGTGCATGACTGTGTTAAAGAATGCTTGAAAGAATAGTTCACTCAAAAGTAAAATTCTATCATCATTTACTCACCCTCATGTTGTTTCTAACCCATATGACTTTTTGTAATGAAAGTGCAGCTACTATGTACTTGAATAGGGAAACACAGAAATCTCTAAAACGGTTTAGATTTAAAGAACATATTTCATCAATACAATTTGATAATATTGGAATCATAAATTGTGCTTCTTTACCTCATTTCAAAACACGCAATGTATAGCTAATGCGCATGCTCTTTTAACAGTTTTTTTGTAGTTAACATATTTATTGATTCATATGCACATGACAACACATATACGAAGAATCAACATTTTACATTTAAACCCCACTAATACAATCCCAGCATGACCCCAACGAACACCCCTGTGGTCCCATATAATAACACACACACAGAAAAAATCCAAAATAAATAAATTAAATTAAATAATAATAAACATACATGATTTAACTAAACTACACTCTCCACATTCCCTCCCCGAGAGTCCCCCCCAAAAAATTAAATGTTTACCCCATTTTTTATTTTTTTAGAATTCCCTAAACCCCAGCCTTCTACTTACCTTACTTTCTTTTAATGCAGCCACCCTCCCCATTTCCACACACCACTCTGAAAAGAGGGTGCTCCACTTGATTTCCAACCCCTTAAAATTACTTGCCTGCCAATCATGAGACTGGTCAGAACCCAATTTTTAATGTGATTATCCCCAAATTCATGACCACCCCATCACCCAAAATACAAAGTCTGGGACAAAGCAACATTAGAACGTTCAAAACATCACACAAAAAATTCTGAACCTTTAACCAAAAATCTTAGATATTAACACACCCATAAAAGACATGGGTAGTGTCTCCAACTTCTGATTGTATCACCAGCAGGTGGGTGTGTCTTTAAGACAAAGCCTATATAATCTAGAGGGGGTCCAATAAAATCTATGTAAAATCTTAAATTGCATAAGGCGAAACCTTGCATCTCTAGATACAGACTTTTTACAGACACATTTTTCAGGATCTTAGTCCACACTCCCTCTTCCAATACTAAATTCCAATCTTTCTCCTATAATCTCTTGATAGAATTTAAAGCTCCATCCCCCAGACACTGAGTTAGCAGTGAGTAATACACTGATGCCTCATGGCCTTTTCCAAAAGCAGCAAAAGCCTTAGGGGTGTGTGTGCTACTCGCAAAAACAGTACAGAGTATGTGGCACAGCTGTAAATACCTATAAAGCTGAGATCTGGGAATCCCAAGATGATGACCCAAATTCTCAAAAGATCTCAACACTCCACTCTCATACAGGTGGTTACGTCCCTCATAATTCACTCTGACCAGCAGAAAGGGGATGTAAAGAAGTCCCCCGGCCTGACGTACACCCCCCCCCCCCACCCCCCTCTTTCCCTGCGGAGGGGCGCGCCTTCCGCGCCGTCTGCCGGCAGGTCATCCCCGTCTACCTGGACGAGGGAGGGGACAAGGGGAGGGAAACAAATAATTAAAAAGTGTGGGGGGGGGGGGGGGGTACTCTTGTAACAGTCCCCCCCAAAACCACTACAATTTAAAAAAGGAGAGGGAAAAGGCCAATGCAGAGCGGCAGCGAGAGAGAGAGGAGAGAGAGATAAAATTAAAATAAAAAAACGTACTCGCCGGTTCTCTGATACACCGTAGCTTGTTCCTCAGCCACTCCTCCACCCTCTAAAGGACGACAGCTGCACCTCTCCGGGCGGATCGGAGGCAGTCCTCCAGCCCCTGGTGGACGGAACGCCCCGCCGCCTTCTCGGGGAGCCGAAGGGGTCTCCCCCTCCCCTGGCAGTGGTTCTCCCGCTCCAGGCGGTCGGCAGCGAGCCCCTTAAGGCCTTTAAATGCCTTATCTTGATCTCTAAGTTCCACGTATTTGTCTACTGATAAAACTTTTTCTGTGTTAAACTACTTTCTCCTATCCCAGCTTAATACGCAGAGACAACTATTAGTATTAGTAAGCCATTCATAGGTGATTAATTATTTTTTTTTGAAAACCATACACTGTCTCTGTGGTGCAATGAAATTTGCTCCATCAACGTTGAGCTCCCCACCACATGTTACTTAACCAATGGCGTTATTTGGGGTCAGGACTCAGAAAAGGTGCTTTTTCAGACAGCTGCTTTGAAAACAGTTGTTATTTTTGCAAATCCGTTTGGTGGCGCGGAAATTACAAACCTCATCTGTAAAAAAACTGTAATGCAGGTCTTCTGTTGAGCATTAGGGGTCACCATTACTCAGTTTTTGTGTTACTTTATCGTGAACAATTCCATTTCTCTTGTGCCATGTTTTAGATAATTAGCATTTATATAAACTCTTTGTTTCTGCAAGTCATTGGTTTGACAAATGTTTGTTTTTTTGTGACTGTTGAAGGTAGTCATTTAGGAATATGCAGTTCAAACAGATTAACATTATAGTTAATTGCTGTTGGCTACCAAAATTAACATCAAATTGTAATCTGGAGTCAGAATACCAAATATTAATGTCAACAATGCTGTGAACCATGCGATCTACTGATTTCAATGATTGGTATGTGACATACAAATGGAAACGAGTCTCTGCAATTTGGATTAAAAGTACTTTATTTTAATGTCAGCCTTTACATGCAGACTACATTATTCTGGTACATACAATTATGCATAGACAAATGAATAAAAAAAGGGATACATTTCATTAAAATTATAACAGTAACAAATTGCACACTCAGTCTCGCCTCAAGAAATCCCTCAAGTTCTGTTCCCACCTCATGAACAGAAGTGGTTCAATTTAAGCAAATTTAAACATCTGACAGAAAAAAAAAAAATCCAGTACAGGCAGCGTCTTACCCTAAAACATCAAAGATAATATAAAGATGATTGGAAGTCATATGCGATTGTGGTGGTATAACTTATGGACTGTCCAGTCCATGACAGGATGACTTTTATTACAGTATACACTCAATAGTAAAAAAATCCAAATGATCCTAATATATATACACATATACAGTATATATAATTGTATTCCCTATAATTTTGGGCAGAAAATGACCTAGACACATTCATTCAACACATTCAACAAAATAATTCAATGTGCAAAGATGCCAACAAACAATTATTGAAGCATATTGAAATGCATATTGATAGCAGTGAATTATAGAGCATGTTCCCATTTTTACTTGAAATTTTGTTGATATGAAATAACAAAGGAAGTGTTTTGAAGATTTATACCCACCACTATAATGTACCTAATTCAAAGATAAGCAGCTACAGTGCAGGACGTTTACTTTATGTCTAAAGAATAGAGCAGCAACAGTATTTTGCAGGATAATCCTTGGCGTAGACCTGGTGTTGAACTCCATAAACAAAGTAAATGTGAGTTTTCTCATTCCAGGTGTAGTGCACTCGAGTGATAGGAATGAGCTCAATGGTTTGTTTCTGAAACATAACAAATGCGGAGTCAGATCCCAATCCACAATTTGTGAATTTGAACACAACTTTAAAACAACTCCAAATCACAAGATCTTCAGTTACAAACTGGCAGTGAGTCAAGAAGTCATTTACTTAACTTCCACAAGAGCAAGAAGCAGAAAAATGGCCTTAAAGAGACAAGCGTAGCTTTAATGTTCCACCAATCAGAAGCAGTGTTTGATTTGTTTTGACATTTATGAATTATGCTCTACCTGTTGCAGGATACGGCAGGAGGTGGAGAACTGAGCCTGATGTTCCCTCACGGCATTTTCAGATGCTGAATTCACAGAGCTGTCTGGAAAACCCACAACTGGATAAACCTGCAGTGTGTGGGGTTTGACACATTTAAACAACAGGAAATGGAGCGTCATAGCTAAACAAACATGGTTATGTTGTAAAACTATTGCTTTATTCTTATGAGATTTGAAGAATTGGAGCTACTGTGGTTGAGGTACGGGTAGGATTAGGAGTAGGGTTAGGTATTAGGGTTTAGGGGAAGGGTTAAGTTTAGGGTTAGATTTAGGGTAAGGTTCACTGTGTACTTGCAATACTACTCGCAGGTACTAAAATGAAAGTACACTGCAACAACACATATTTACATATTAAGTACATCATGGTTGCCTAATACCTAATAAAAAGTAGGTCCAAATTCAGTCTACCACCTGCTTTCCTCAGGCGGTAATAGCGCATTGTTTATTGCGTCAGGTAGTTAGCACAGAGTTTTGTGAATAAGATGCAATCTATAATAAGCCTAATTAACATAGAAAGGTGGCGTGTTTGCATGGAAAGGAATGACAACAATTGAATACTCAAAACGCAATGCTATTTCACAAGATTGCGGGTAGATAGTGAATAAGATGCAGGCTTTTGCACTGAAAAACCACTTGCTAAAGGGCAGCAACTGTTTAGTGAATTTGCTGAAAGTCCTGAAAGTCACACTGGGTTTTCATAAACCACTTTATCTCAAAAGATCAAGCTAATTTTGATCCTTCATTATATGACCCCTTAAAATCATTAGCACCTGGGGCAAACAATTTATCTTCTCACCATTGGAGCCATATCAGTGCGGAGAATCTCTCCAGAAATTTCATTGAGAAGTTCAACAGGGAATCCTGAACGCTTGTCTATCACAGCCATATAAACATTGTTTTTCCTGAGATGATTAAACAGAGAGGAGAAAAACAGATTAAAAGAATTAGCACATTAGCTCAATTTAGCTCACAACAGCACCTCACAGAACTTTGTTAACAGCTTGATAGTGTGACACATTGTGTGTATGAGTAAGAGTAAAACAATGTTAGCCATGGTCTTCTTACCATGTAATTTTTAGCTTGATGAAGCAGAGCAACTTTCCTTTCCCTTTGCAGGTTGTGCAATTAAGTGAGCCAACTCCTCCACAGGCAGGACATCTGAGAAACATATAATACAATGAATATTGGATTTTTACATAACATACTATGTGATGAGTGTTTGTCAGGGGTTTGTTCAAATCCCTAACCCTTAGTTTGAGCAATGGTAAAACTGGTGCTTGCCTTAGTAAATACCACTAACTAGATTTGTGGTGTTTGCCTATACAAAAAAAAAAAAAAAAAATGAAAATGTTTTCAAGTCTGGATTAATTGCATTTTTAATGTATTTTAAATGTATTAATAGATACAGAAGAAATTATGAGTGTCAATGAGCAGTATGACCAGGGTCAAAAATTAACAGGGGCTCGGGGCAAAAATGCCACTAAAATTCTAAATGTAAGGGCAAAAAATGACCCCATTATGAGATTTTCTGTTTTATTTTTAACATCTGATATTTTTCTAAATATTCTATTTAGGACATACAGTAGGTATAGATGAGAAAAACATTATGACCACTAACAGGTGAAGTGCATAACGTTGATCATCTCCTAACAAGGCTGCATGTCATGTTCAGTGTAGATTAGATGTTAAGCGAACAATCAGCTCTTGTAGTCAACGTGTTAAATGCAGGAGAAATTTGCCAGCATTGATAAGGGTCAATTTGTTATGGCCAAACGACTTGGTCAGAGCATCTCTGAAACGGTAAGACTTCTGGGGTGTTCCCGGTCAGAAGTGGCGAGTACCTACGGACAGTGGTCCGAGGAGGGACAAACCACAAACGGGTGTTGGGCACCCAATGCCCATTGATGCGCAAGGGAAACGAAGGCTATCCTGTCTGGTCCGAACCGACAGAAAGTCTATTGTGGCACAAGTCACAGAAAATTTTAATGATGGTTACAGGAGGAATGTGTCACAACACACAGCGCATCGCTACCTATTGCATATGGGGCTACGTAGCTGCAGACCGATCAGATTGCCCATGCTGACCCCTGGCCACCATCAAAAAAGCCTACAATGGGAACGCGAGCGTCAGAACTGGACCTTGGAGCAGTGGTAGAAGGTAGCCTGGTCCGATGAGTCCCTTTTTTCATTTACCTGGGGAAGTAATGGCACCAGAATGCTGAACCAGAACCATGGGAAGACAACAAGATGGTGGAGGGGATGTGATACTCTGGGAAATGTTCTGCTGGGATACCCTGGGTCCGGCCATTCATCTGGACGTCAATTTGACACATGCCACCTACCTGAGCATCGTTGCAGACCAGGTACACCCCTTCATGGTAATGGTATTCTCTGATGGCAGTGGCCTCATTCAGCAGGATAATGCGGCCTGCCACACTGCACACGTTGTTCAGGAAAAGTTTGAGAAACATGATTAAGAGTTCAAGGTGTTGCCCTGGCCTTCAAATTGCCCAGATCTTAATCCTATTGAGCATCTGTGGAATGTGCTGGACCAACAAGTCCAATCCATGGCGGTTCCACCTCGCAACTTACAGGACTTGAAGGATCTGCTACTAATTTCTTGGTGCAAGATAAAACAGAACATTTTCCACAGCACCTTCAGAACATGCCTCAGCAGGTCGGTGCTGTTTAGGAGGCACACGGAGGACCAACAGCATATTAGCATCATACATAGGTCAAAGTTTTGGCTCATCAGTGTATATTATTACACATATTATTTCATAAAACATAATTGTATGTTAATAAATGTAATTTATTGAAATATTTTACATACATTTTTATATGATTGGCAATGATATGCCCGCATAAAGGTAAAACAATGCCCATAATAATCAAATCCAGGGGGAAAATATTGCTCCTTAATGGGAAAAGCATAGCCTAACATGCATAACATGATTTTAAATGTGCTAGTGTTTTATATATTGTTTTTACATGTGCCTGTTGTCTATTTTAACTTTGAAATTTATTTTAAAACTGTTTAACTTCCTGTCACTGGAGGTCATGTGACAGGAAGTAGGAAGTTTTAGTCCCACATCATTGTATATAAGGAACCAGCATGGTTCACTAGGCCTACGTGTGTTTGGCCGATGATCATTGGGTGTCTCAGATTGTGGAGTAAGCAACTAGTGGATTCTATTGTTATTATACTTACTTTTCTGAGATTTCACATCACGTTTGGATTGTTGCACTTTGGACTGTATATACACTGGCGAACGCTTTGGACTAACAGTTGGACTCTCAAGAACAGTTGGGGTTTTGTAAAGAGCATATACTCCTTTTGCAGACTGTAAGAGTCATTTGTAAATATTGAAAAGTATTGTATGTTCATAGTACATATTATAAATACACCTCAGTTGAATTACATTTTGTTGTTTATTGTTTCCTTTATGTCATACACCCTCTTTTCAGTTTGTGTAACATAGTCAATGCAGCTGATTGTTACATCTGACACTGATTGTGACACTGACCCACGTAAAACATTCACTTGAGTTTAGGTAGACTCCTTACCTCATTATGCCACTTCCCTGACATGAGCGGCAGCGTTCACCATTGTGTTTCCTACCTGTCCCATTACAGGCTCCACAGTGAGTCTGCAAGCAGAGAAATATCATAAATCAAAAGTGACGTGGAAATACAACAGAAGGGATTCAAGAAAATCAACATCTCAGCTTACTCTGCCTGAATTTACACATCTTCTGCACGCTGATCTTCCAAGAGTCAAGCATGAATGACAACCCTGAAATTTAGATTCAACAATTTAAAAATGAATCAATCAAACAGAATCATACAGTCGTCTGCAACATGATCACACTGGGAATTGACATGCTGAAAAATGTTTAAATCAATTCAAATGCGGTCACCTTAATATGTAGCACTTATTGTAATTCACTTCTTTACATTTTGACTCCACTGACAGTTATGTTTAGGGTTTGAGTTAGGGAGTGTGGTTAACAAAATCTGTATTCTTGTTGACTGTACTACATAATTTATAACTTAAAATACAACTCGCTTTTGGCGCCACCCTGTGGACATTTCACCACAACAACAATTCCAGCTTTGGCCACTGGGGGCAGTGTTTTAAATTTAGGTAAGCACAGATGCCGAATTCACAGTGTGATCAATCTTTTATAAAAACATGTTAAATGGAAGACTCCAAGGACATTTACTTTGACAGTGGATGTGTTAGGAACACGAACAGCTTTCTTGCAGTCTTGGAAGAGGGCAGGGACGGGCACAGGAATGCTCCACGGAGGAGGGGCCACTCCATTAAATCCATCAACCACCTGACCTGATAAAGGTAAAACGTTAATTAATTACTTTTATTCATCTAATTTTTTCAGTCTGTTCTTTGTGTAAACAAGACAGTTTAAAACTTGACACACCATTGTATGGTTCACTGGCCCACTGAGTTGTTCTCGACTCTGTGAAAGTTTCCAATCGGTACTATAGGAAGAAACAGGCATCCATATGTGAGTACCTGCAAATGGAGGCAATTGAGGGAAAACTTGTTTTGTGTTAAAGTTAATTCTGACCCGATATGTGTTGAGAGAATGCAGGTCTGTGAATATCATCTCTTTGGCTGGTTTAGAGCTGTAACAGCATTTGCTGGTCACATAATTTATGAAGGCCTCCTGTGCGAGTTCTTCACTGACAGCGGGAATGCTGTAGACATGAACATTAACTTTAGTTGGCCTCATTCACATTTCATGCATTCATTTATGCACGTGTGCAAGTGACGTGAAACCTTAATGCAAACTTTTCCCACATAACTCATGATTTATCAATCATTTTTAACATGTTCACACAAGATATCAACATGCTTCTTCCAAATGTTCCCTACCAAATTACTAACAAGCTCCATCCCTGATCAGACAAGTTTGCATCAAATGTATTCATGATTGCATGTGGCACTACTGAGCAGCCTCAGAGGCACTGACTATAATTCTTTGGAAACCAGCAAGAAATCCTGTTAACGTAAACAATGGTGAGTGCCGTTTTGAGGTTGCATTTTCACTCTCTAATTAAATGTTCACTTCACTGATGGTTAGGTTTAGGGTTGGGTTAGGGAGTGGAGTTAATAAAATATGCATTTCTGTTGTTAACAGCATAACATTATTAAACTAAAAATACAACTTGCTTTTGATGCCACCTTGTGGATATTTCACGACACTTCCAGATTAGGCCACTGGGGGCAGTGGTTAGAATTCCGATAAGCACAGACCGATTTCAGCAGCACAACTTTCAACCTCCTGTTGCCAAATGTACAGTGTGATCAGTCTGTAAGTTCACAATTAAAGATAACATTTAGAACCAAATAAAACTATAAGTGTGTTTTCTGCAAATTACTAACTGAGGGCACTGAGGAGCGTTTTTTTTGCACCAGAATAACTAAAGTCTTAAATAAATTAATTATGCAAATCAGGTACCAACTATTAAGCCAAATACGCCCCAAAATGTTAGTGCTGAATGCAATGACTGTATGCTACTTGCAGCTCAGTTTTGACTGCTAGTTTGCAGAGAATGCAGCAGACTACCAATATGTAGCATACTGTATTTTAGTGTGAATATATATTATTAGCATTACTCAGTCACTGCAATCCACACTTGAATTGGCTCATTCAAATGCTGAACACCCAGACAGATCTCACTGCGAGTTCAGCGACAGTTGGTTGAAAGTTCAAATCCGTCTTTGCTCACAGAAATGTAAACCAATGGCCACAGTTGCCAAAGCTGGAGGTGTTGTTGAATGTCTGATTGGTGATGCAGTTTGCCAGTAATTTGGCAGAATGATGTTAATGTCAGAATACTAGATTTTCGATTTCCCATGTGATCGTATTGCAAAACCCACAAAATGTGCTCTGCACAGTTTTGTTCAAGTTCTTTTTCCAAGGATGAGGGAATGTCACATAACATGACCATGCCACCTATACTGTTGCTTCCACCAAGTGTCAGATGAATTTGCACCAACGTACAGTAGTTTTAATTGACACAAAGCTGAGAACCCAGGTGCAATCCAAGTACAGTAAATCAATGAAGATACAGTTGTTAATGTAAAACATTATAAGAAAACCATTCATGCAAGGCAGGAAAAACAACCCAATGTGAACCAAGTATACTAGACAACACTAGAACTGGTAAATCCAATATCAGAGAACAAAAACGAGACAAGAACAAGGAACAAGAACTCAAACTTCTAAAACAATCCCCAAAACTGTTCAAATAGGACTTTTGGTCCATATATCATCCATCAAATTGAAATTGTTGTCATGAATCATTTAATTATATAAATGCTGGAACTCTTACTCAAAGTGTCTTGCTGGAGCGTTGGATGGAGCTTGTGGATATGGTGGTCCTGCTGGTCCAAAATGTGATGGTGGAATAACTGTGGATATAATAATACCTCACATGAGTAATTTACTAACTTTTTAGTCAACATGGGTTGTTGCAAAACAGTGAAGTTTGTTCTCACCATTAGGTCCCAAATTCTCATAGCCAGGAACAACAGGCATCAAATCCGCTGGAGGGGCCGATGCCCCATCATCAGCCAGGTCCTGATCTGTGTAATGTATAAATCACAACCTGGTCACTTATTTCATCATAATATTGTATCTATAAACTCTTTAAACAGGCATTAAAGGTGAAGTATGTAACCTTTTTTATCTCAAAATACGGTCTACTATCAAGTGTATTGTTCGTTGACAAATATATGTAATCCATTCAATGGTTAACATACACTAAAAGTACAAACACCGAGCCTCCCAGGCACCATCAAAACATTGGTGTTCATATTCTGAGAGGCCCGCTCAGCCCCATGCATCTCTTTCTAGCTCAACCTATAGCGTGAGTTTTGGCCATGGCTACCTGTAGTAAGCTGTTCATCTGGGAGAATATGAACATCCATGGCAGATGTGTACATGCGAAAAGAAATTTAGCATCGGCAAAATTCGAAGACTTACTAAAAGACAGAGAACAGAGTGAACATTGGTGTTGCGTTAACAAGTGGAGGACTTTGAGGGAATTTTTGGGGTTCGATGGAGATGCCAAACTTCCAGAGTTGCTTTTCGACAAATAAGCTAAACTCGTAAAATATATTCATAAAATACTCAGAATATGTATTGTTAAGCTTAATAGTTAACAGAGGAAACTTCCTACCTCATGTGCTGTATACCCCACAAACCCAGCTGCTGTTAAATCTGGCAATGTTATCGGACAACCCGATTCTTCTGCCTTGCTTTTTGTCCAGTTTATACACTGCCGGTCAAAACTTTTGAAACAATTGACTGAAATGTTTCACATGATCTTAAAAATCTTTTGATCTGAAGGCGTATGCTTAAATGATTGAAATTAGTTTTGTAGACAAGAATATAATTGTGCCACCATATTAATTTATTTCATTATAAAACTAAAATTTTATTATAAAAAAAAGTTTTTGAAATTGATGACTTGGGCCAATTAATAAAGAAAAGTAGCCAATAAATGCCCAACACAGATGGGAACTCCTTCAATACTGTTTAAAAAGCATCCCAGGGTGATTCCTCAAGAAGTTGTAGATTGTAGAAGAGTTCATGTCTGCAAATTCTAGGCAAAGGGTGACAACTTTGAAGATGCTAAAATATAACACAGTTTTGATTTATTTTGTATTTTGTTTAGTCACAACATAATTCCCATAATTCCATGTATGTTACTCCATAGTTTTGATGAATTTACTATTGCTCTAAAATGTGAATATATATATATATATATATATATAATAAACATTGAGTAAGTGTTTCAAAACTTTGGACCAGTAGAGTATATGTTATAGTGGTCTTGTTCATTAAGATGTTAAACGTTTACCACCATTTATTTAGTGTGGCCTATTTGTTCATAGGGAATCAGAGAGAGTGAAAGGGCGTAATGAGTCTGGGTGTTGGCTAAGGTTGTTTGAAAACATACTTTATTTTTGTCATTCCGTTTGGTGCCACTAGTGGAGCAGAAATTACATATTCCACTTTTAAAGGAATAGTTCACCCAAAAATTGTAATTCCCTCCATATTCACTTACCCTGATGCTTTCCCAGATTTGTATGACTGTCTTTCTTCAGCAAAACACAAATTAAGATTTTTAGAATAAGGTCCTTATAATAGAAGCACATGGGTGCCAGCACTTTAAAGGTCCAAAAGTCATATTTTGGCAGCATAAAAGTAATCCACATGACTCCAGTCGAACAATGAATGTCTTCTGAAGCAAATAGATAAGTTTGTGTAAATAATAAAATCGACAATTCCAATGGTATTAAATTTTAAAAAGCACTTCCTGCCAGGAGCTGACACATCATGTAGCTGTCACGTGACGTAAGCGTGCCGGCGAGTTCACACGAGAATTCTGAAGTGCCGCTTATTTACAACAGAAGAATGAACGTCAGCATCAGAGCTCTGGCTGGAAGCAGCAATTTAAATTTAAATACATTTGAATTATTGACTTGTTTCTTACATAAACATATCGATTCACTTCAGAAGACATTCATTGATTGACTTGTGTCGTATGGATTACTTTTACGCTGCCTAAATATGACTTTTGGACCTTTAAAGTGTTGGCACCCATGTACTTCCATTATAAGGACCTGACAGAGCTCTATCTTGTTCTAAAAGTCTTCATTTGTGTTCTGCTGAAGAAAGACAGTCATACACATCTGGGATGGCATCAAGGTAAGTGAATAATGAGAGAATTTTTTTGGTGAACTATTCCTTTCACATTTTTACGTGAAACTTCATTAAAATATATGTGTTCCAAACTATGGCTGCGTCCCAATTCGCCTACTTATACTACGACCTAAAAGTATGTACTCTTTTTTTGAAAAAAATGTACATACTTTTGAGTGTGTAGCAAAAGAGTATGCACGTTCTGGGACATACTACGAAGACTTCATGCAATGGAAGAGAACGTGGTTGCCTAGTTACGCACACCGCGACAGTTAAACATTCTACATTCCATTCATTCTTAAATGTCCAATATAAACTCAAAACCTTTGATAGCCGCGTTTCTCTTCCCTGTGAAAAGGGCGTCGTTGGCAATGTGCCAGTTAATGAGGCGCTCAGTGTCTTCATCGGTACTTTTTTTGCACAACACAAATCCATTAATATTATGAGACAATAAAATATAACTTTAATTAGCGCTAAACGTTTAAGTTCTTACACTTAAAAACTGAGTGCGCATCCGCCATGTTTGCATCATCTCAAAGCTCCTCCCTCCCGCACGCAATGGGTTGTGGGCAATATTAGCCCTTAGAGTGTGCATCGATCTGCACTTTCGGATTCTGACCGGAAATAGTAGACCATCCGGGTATCTTTGGAACACTCATTTCAACATACTACGATTTGGGACGTACTAATTCTATTTTCGAATACTATTTAGGACGGATAGTATGCGAATTGGGACGCAGCATATGTAATATTGAAGAGAAGTCTTTCAACTGCATGCGTACACATATTTCCCTGCATGCACTACAGAAGACAACTGAGAATAAGTATGTGAGAGCACTTTCAAATACACACACACACACACAATAATGTGATATGGTGATGACATGGTAAATATTCACTTTAATGAAGTATAATCACTAAAATACGTTTTCAAGAAATATATCACCTGTATAAGATGCAGCAGGGCAGGATTCAACTGCCTGGACCTCATCCTGGTCACTGTATAATAATAATATGAGAAATATCAAATTTAACAATGTTATAGTACATATTAGAACATCGCAATGCCTATTCTCTAAAATTTGTTTATTTAAACCGCTTTTTTCACGTCAAAATCAGCAGTTTAAGCCGCCAGTGACTTTTTATAAAGTTTGTGATCATTTGTTTTGGATTTTACGGTTCACGAGACATATAAACACCTTTACACGCCGATAAAGTTCCTTGTATTTTTCAAGGACAGTGTCTTGTAAGTCTCACTAAATCGCCTCATTCCTCATCATTTCATTCATTTGGTCATAAATACCTCAGTAACTGCGTTCTGTCCATCCTCGCAAGCGTGTTGTGAGCTTTACTTTCGCTTACAGAGAAACGAGATTTAAAAAGGAACAACCCCAAAATATGGAGTTATATTTGCGCCACAATTCTGCGCGCACAAAATTATATTTTGAGCGCATAAAACATTTTCTGCATGCGCAAGATGATATTTTGAGCACACAAAAAGGTATTTTGCATGCAGCGTGGGTAGGAGAAAGCAAAATTCACATTAAAATAAAATGTATTCAAGCGCAAAATAGATTTTTGTTGGCTCAACATTGATTTATCTTAGCAAGAAGATACGTTGCTTTACAAAACTGAGTTCAAGCTCGTGCAGAATAACTTTTGTGCGATCAAACTATAAACTTGTGCATGCAGAAAATTTTTTGTGTGCTCAAAATATAATCTTGTGTGTGCAGAATTTTTTTTTTTTTTGCACTAAAAATATATTGCACGTGCCGAATTTTTTTTGTGCATTCAAAATATCATATTGCATGTGTAGAATATTTTTTGTGCCCTCTAAATATCATATTGCGCTCAAAATATAATTCCGCGAGTGCAAAATTGTGGCACGTATATAACTCCATAGAGATGTTTATAACTTTTCATAGACTTCAGAAGACTTTTGACATGTCATAACGACATGTCACCATAATATTAAACTATTTTGTGTTACTTTTGTACAAAATCCAGACAATTGAAGATTTATTTATTTATATCTAACCATTATTTCTTGGAAATCGAAACCATGACCTCGGCGTCAATAGCGCCATGCTCTACCAAACATGTAGTATGGCAAATAATGTTATATTTCTTATTTTTTTCTCCATTTTACAAATGTTTCTGGTTTTTATTTTTTTACCTAGATGCCAATATTCAGCATGAGTTGAACGATGTACCAAAAAACAACATAAGATTATTAAAAAAAAATGGTATATAATATCCAGCATTACAACATAATATATATATTATATATATTATATATGTTGTAATGCTGTATATTATATACTATTTTTATATAAAAAAATAAATAAATAAAAGCACAATACAGACTTTCAACATTGTAAATTAATTTCAGCAGCAGTACTGTTGCGGACGGAAGAATTTGAGAGCGGTCCGTCCCTGATATTATTTCCGGGCATTCGTAACGTCACTTCCTTCTTTTCTTCAGGACTGTCTTCTGTGGAGACAGGCCAAACGGTGAGCGGAATAAAAATCTCACTTCATCCTTTCAATCTCTTATTAAAATGAACGATTTTGGAGGCATAACGCTGTATTAGTGTTCATTATATTAGTCTCGGCTGGTATTTTTGTCCATAGAGCGAGAGCTTGTTAAATATTTATATGAAATGTCACACACGGTCTGTTTTGTCGGCCATTGGTGTGTTGCAGTGTGTGAAACAGTCAGGTCTATTTAACTTTACAACTAAATCTAATAATCTCTAATCGTTTAATCCATATATATATTTGATTTAGGTTATTAGACATTAATGGGTGTTATAGTAATTGGCATGGTAACATGGTGTCGGATGCATGTGTTTGAATACTAATCTGCTTTGCGTTTTTGATTAATTACATACTTGATATACTCATACTTTAGCCAGTTTAAGAAACATTTACTGTTAGCTAACCTTGCTTGTATAGTTAGATGCTAAATGAACGTATCGTCTTTGTTCATGATGACCGTCCTCAAAGTTCCTTCGAAGACAAAAATGTCCCCGTCAAAAACCGCCATAATATTATATTAATATTTTCCACTTTAAGTTAGTTCATTTTTTTAACCAACACCAAAAAAAAATGCACTAAGACGTCGTAACTACCAAATATTCATACTTTTTCAGGATTTTAACCCTTTAAATGCTAGTTTGTTGGCATAATGACACATTTTTGTCCTAAGTGTAACTATTTTGTGTATTCTAGGAACTTATGTTTGATTGTCGGTAATGATTTCTCATTACTTTCTGCATGTATTCTTTCTGTAGTCATCATGGCAGCACTCAGGCCCCTCACCAAGCCCAAGATCGTCAAGAAAAGGACTAAGAAGTTCATCAGACATCAATCGGATCGTTATGTCAAGATCAGTGTAAGAAATGGGATTCCCATTGTCAACGTTTTAAAATGAATATCATGGCTTGTGACTTTGAAGCAGCGACGAGTATGCTGAACACTATGCAAAATGTTGACATGCAAAGCACTTTTGCTAGCGTACTTTTCGATTAGTGCTGTGTCGATACAGTCTAATATCAATATATATCACTATTGGATCCTTGTATCAATATTTATTCGACCTTGTTCATTCATATTGGCACACTTTTACGTCTAAATAAACTTGAGCTCATCAAGAGACAAAAACGTGATGTTTCATGTGACATAAGTAGATAACTGGAATATACCCAAATGAATTCATTTGTAATCCAATTGTGACATCATGATGTATCGCTATATTTCGAATGATGACGTATTGCAATACATATCGCGACGTGCCAAGCAGACTTTTTTATTTTTATATTATTTTTGTTAATTTGGAATTAGTTTTTTAAAATGCATTACTACAGCTGCGAAGGGGTTTCTATTACAGCTGCTGATTGAGTCACTGTAAATTTGGCATCGTCTCCCATTTTACTGTCTTAATCCACCACTCTCATTTTTTTTTATTTCTTCTGGATAGTCATTCAAACGTAATAGTGGATTTATTATTTTGCTTTTTGAGAGGGGGGAAAAAAAATATGCGTTTGCTTTGTAGAAAAACTGGAGAAAGCCCAGAGGTATTGACAACAGAGTGCGCCGGCGCTTCAAGGGTCAGATGTTGATGCCCAACATTGGTTACGGAAGCAACAAGAAAACCAAACACATGCTGCCCACTGGATTCAGGAAGTTCTTGGTCCACAATATCAAGGAACTT
Organism: Moxostoma hubbsi; assembly: GCA_032164185.1. Taxonomy (NCBI): domain Eukaryota; kingdom Metazoa; phylum Chordata; class Actinopteri; order Cypriniformes; family Catostomidae; genus Moxostoma; species Moxostoma hubbsi. The sequence goes on along the minus strand of JAVLUX010000163.1, from coordinate 764,926 downwards.
GAAGTCCTCATGATGAGCAACAAGTAAGAGCAAAAAGTTTCATAGTGGTTTCATTTATCCATCTAAATGAAAGGATATGGTTAGTTGACCATCACCAAGTTCAAAGGTGATGTAATGGTTTACAATGGTTGTTCTGTGTGGTTATAATCATAACTAAGTGTTGTAAAGACTAGATATATCTATATCTCCAGGATCAGACCTGCTGAATTGACTGTATTCTTGTCAGGTGTTGAATTTGGAGGGAAAGCGTGGCAGAGGAAATGCCCATTCCACCTCTAGCTCTCTCCATAGCCAGAAGGTGGAAGATAATCTGCAACAAGGGAATAGCGCTTGTGTTTGGGCCTCTTTCTGAGAATAGGGTTCTATAAGACTTGAATGTAAATGTATAACTTGAGTTTGTCTTGATTTCAGAGACATGACTTTGTGTAAAGACATTTTTGAAAGAAAAGTCTTAAGACATGGTAACCTTAAGGTTTCTTTCTCTGTAGGAGCCATTGTGCAGAAATCGCCCACAATGTGTCCTCAAAGAACAGGAAGCTCATTGTGGAGAGGGCCGCTCAGCTGGCCATTAAAGTCACAAATCCCAACGCCAGACTGCGCAGCGAGGAGAACGAATAATCTGGGTGTCTTGTTTCAATAAATTGAAAATTGTAAAACCACAAAATGTGTGTGTGTGGATTTTCTTTTTGTCTTATTGATGCACATTCAATACTTTGAAATGTAGAAAATATTCTCAAGCTTTGACAGTTTTTAGATCTTTATTTTTTTTACAACAAAATTGTAAAGGTCCATCACATTTTCCGTAACCACACAAAATGGTGTAAGTTGTAGTTAAGAACCCTAACTAGTGTCCATGGATTCTACGGTTCCTGTTAATGGGTCTCCTTGAAGGCTCTCAAAGATGGTTGCCATTTCTGCGTTGCTTCTGATTTGATTTGCAAAGTCGGCCATAGCAGGGCTCTTTTCCACCTCACTGATGGACAGTAGGGCAGCGACAGCACGCATTGCAGAATGCCTCAGCTCTTCCTGTTTCTCGAACTCCTGCTTCACGGAGCCAGCTTTGACCTTTTTCATATTCACAAACGGATGAGATTTACTGATGTATTGATGTTAAATGTATTTATGTACGCCAATTTTCACGATTCCCACAGAGTTGGAAATACGTTAAAGTTTAACATTGACTACCCCTGGCCTTGAAAACAGACAATGGGATCTTTAAAAATTTGAGTAAAAAAAATTTTTTTTTTTACAGTTCTAGCCTGTTCACAAATATTTAACAGACTGCATGTAGCTCTTGTGTAGACTGAAGGATCATTTTGATATGATTTTTAAGTGATTCTCCAAGTAATTGGATTAAACCAGTGACTTGGTATGAATTTCAATTATATTTATAAATCATGGAAATTCATTGGTCAAGAGTTGGGAACCCTAAAGAGGTTAGAAGTTGATCTGTAGGAAGCTGTCCCTAGAGCTGTTTGTTTGATTTTTTTTTTTTTTCTGGTGCAGCCATGAAATACTAAATTATTTTGGATCACTTATTATATACATAACGGCATGTTAGATCTTACCTTTGTAATGCATGTAGCTTTAAGTGGTTCCACTAGCCTGTCCAGCCTTTGTACCACAGCAGCTGGACACAGTTTAGAGAGTCTGGCAAGCATAATGAAGGTCAGCATCTGAAGCACAACAGAAATATAAATATTCCATCATATATTTAATTTGAGTGGTGAAACTATTTAACATTGCCTTCCGCTGTCTTTAAACCCTTGTAATGTGTTGCATACTGTTATTGCATTACATTAAACTAGGGAGGTGTTTCAACCTACAATATATTTTATATTTACCATTATTTTCATAAGGAAAGGGTAGAGCGATTTCTTACCTAACCTGAGGGCAATGTAAGCATAGTCAGGGAAATACACTTACTTTAATGTCATAGTGGTCTTTGAGGCCTTGCTCAACATGGTTGAGAAACTCAAAGATATCCAAACATTCCAGGCAGCTATCCAGTAGAGTGTACATGCATTCAAATGCAGCTTTACGGACATCCAACCCATCATCTACTGTGTGCTTGAAGGGGCCCATCTCAACCTGAGACACGATTTAATGATGTCATAATTTACTTTTGTAAGATCTTTAAAATCTTAGTAAATTTCCACAGAGAATTCAAATTCTTTTACTGACTTTGTGTATTTAACCATTTCCAATACTTCCAAACTACAGCATTGAATGGGGCATGTTTTGTTTGCAATAGCAGTTTGTTTGTAATATGTACCTCTCGAACAAGATCTTTCCTGATCTGCGTCTCGTTGTATAGACGTGGAAGGAGTGAGGTCAGAAGCCCACGAATCAGGGAGGGTTTGTTGTGGGCAGCCGAATTAAACATGACCAAAGCCACCCGCCGAACATTGAGGTCAGGGTCCTGGAGGGCTTTCAGGAAGTCGCCTAATAAGAATTGCAAACTAGACAGTTAGTTAATTGGTTTAAGAAAGTGGTGCTCAATAATGATTTTAAAAATCTCACTGCATATTATACAGATATCTGTCATGAATTTACCAAAAGAAGAATTATTTACAGATATTGTGCACATAAAGTTACACATAAAAAATTGAATGCAAGTTAAAATAGACATTTACCAATGCATTCCTTCAGGAGGGTGTCTATGGGCATGGGATGGTCTAGGATGGTGAACTTCACTGCAGTTACAACTGTACTTCGTGAAAGAGGAGACCCTGAAACAATCAATAAGTAATCACATCATTAGATCTCTATTGCTCTTATTTGAGCAACCCAATTAAAATCTTATGGATAAACAAATGTGTATAAAACATGTCAGCTGATAAAAAAATGCATCTGGTGTAAATACTAATAGCAATTTTCAGCAACAAAGCAACTGGAAGTAATTAGTTTTCAATAAGAACTGCCAATTTGAGGCAACAGTTACTGTTGGGGATGCAACAAAATTTTGTAGAATTAGACTTAATGCAAATGAGCAGTAATGCAATGTGGCGATTACCAATCTCCTAATACAGTTGGATAATTCAGTCAAGTAAGAATGCTGGCTAGCAACCAACAGTACAGGGATTTGGTGACCTCCAGAGATTTCATTGCTTTTAGTGTGAACACCTTTTAAGTCTGTTCCTCTTCCACATTTAATTAAATAAATAGGTTATTTTCTACCATCAGTTTAAACAGTTATCTTTGCTGAATGGTGCAGATCTGGACCAATACAGGCTTGTTGACAAGGTTATAGTTTCTTTTTCCTTTGTGGTACTGCAAAATCAGGATGGGAATGGACTGACCGAGCAAGTGACCAATCGTGAGGCACAAGTACAGTTACCTTGGTCTAAACCCTTTGGCCTGATGGTGGAAAAGTTGCTGATCAGTTATATCAATTAAAAGCACATTATAAAAATATACTTTTGGTTATTTGTGTGATTGGAACAACACCCAATTATCTTAATATAATTAAGATTATATTAACACACAATTATTAGTCAAGATTCAGTTCTTATTACCTGAGGAAAGTTGTTTGTTTAGTCTTGGTAAAAGCTCCAATGGATTGACCAGTGTAAGTTTCCCCAAACATTCGGCTACAATATTGCGAGTGCCCTCCTCTGTGCATTCACAGTGCCTAAACAGCAGAGCCCAGATGTTCTCCACGTGAGGTTTGAGACTTTCGGCTGATAGAGCGCTGATCATTTCCTTTAAGGAGTGTAGAAGCAGGTACTGTCTCTTCGGTTGGCTGCCAATTTCCTTGAGCATGTATGGCAGATATTCCCCTAAGTTTCCAACACAGATGTTTCCCAATGCAAAAGATGCGGCAGACTTCACTTCCTCATTAGGGGAACCAAAGGCCTCCATTATGACTCCCTTCAGCTCTTTCTGACCTTCAAAGTTCATAAAGCGGCCAATTTCCCCTAGGCACAGCAATGACAGAATCCTCACTGGCTCAGATGATTTGGGGTTCTTTACCTCTTGAATGAGGTTGGTGACCACTCCAGAGGCTTCTTTGGGACAGACTGTCGATAGTGCTGCTATGCACTTAGCCACCGAGTAGTAGGACTGCTTATGGATGGACATGGAGTCAAATGACTTTGCCCTGTGGAAAGGGCCCCTCAAGGCTTTCAGTAGGTCGTTATAGCTCATATTGCTGGCCTTGGTTCCCACAAGGGCCTTGAAGAGCTCAAGTATTGAATTGAGAGCAGCTCCTTGAAGCAGTGGAGAATGAACTAAGTTAAGCACTTCCGGCAAGATTGTGCCCCCAGTCTTGCTCAAGGAGGATGGGCAAACCTTTGCCAAACAGGTAACGAGTGTTACGGCTACCTGTGAGATATGCATATCACTCTCCTGAATCAGAGCAGGTACCTCACTCAGAATGGATTCTATCATTGGGGGCTTGAAGCTGTCGCTATAGTTTGTGACAATCACGTTCAGGGCTGTTATCGTGTTTAACTTAAGGGCACGCTGGTTCTTCCGCAAGAAGGATCCGAGCATTGGGATCCCCTCTGTTAAAATGGGCCTTAGATCAATTTTAAGTGGAGAAGAGGCAATGAGGGTCAAAGTTTTCACCGCTATAAGCCTTGTGATTTCATTTTTGAGCCGTTCCAGAAATATCTGCAAGGTGGGCTGTAGGTCATCTCCAAGCTGGTCACCTAGGTGACTCAAAATGTGGCCCATGCAGAATATTGCCCTCTCTTTTACCTCTTGGTCTATATCAGCTGCTTTTAATCTCTTCAGGGAACATGAGAATACAATCTTTACATAAGGCTTGGTGTCAAAAGAGATAGGCTTATCCAGTGGCCGCATTATCTTGATAATCTGTTGGGTGACTTTGAGGGCCTCCGATGTGATTTTATAGAAAGGATCTTCAACACACTGAATGACAGGTGGTAAGATGACATTGATGTGTGGGTGGAAGACCTCAGGATTGTGGTTACTCAAGAGAACATGGAGGAAAGAAAGGGCATCAATCTTCATATTTGAAGAGGTTGACTTGTCAGTCAGGGAGTAAATAATCCCTAAAGAGAGATAAAAGAGAGATGAGATGAATGTATAAGCTAAAGGTATATGCTGAGTTCTGGTTCTGGTTGAAAGTAAGCACTCCTAAGAAAAACACTGAACAAACCTAATGGCAACTCAGTAGACTGTCAGCATGCTTCATGCACTTTAAAAGTTTGATTTCAGATGGACTAAAAAAATAATTTGTCTTATTAGTATCTCATGCAATCGTATTAGTCTGACTTAAGTTGTATTTGATTTTATGTACTCTAAATGGTTAATACATTTTTACAAAATTGGACTAGATAAATCGATTACAGCTTGGCTTTGTCCAGTATCTGACATGTTACTATGACTATAAGTAGTACAGTATAATCATAAAGTAGTATAGTATAATCGAACCTGGAATGATGGTTGGTATGTGCTCTCCCAGTTGACCCAGCAGTACATTGGCCATCTCGGTTAGGAGGCTAAAACAGCCTTGCCTACATCTCATGCTTTTCTCCTTTAGCTGTCTATGCAAGGCTTTCACTATTGTCGGTACCTGTAAGAGCAAGATTTTTTTCAAAAAGTATGCACCAGATGCGACAGTTTGGACTCCTCAATACCTGTGAATGAACATGCTCAACATAATCTACCTGTTTCCTCAAGAGGGTGACTGCTGGTTCTTCTTTAGCCCCCATGTCCAAACCAGTACCATGACAGTGCCTGGTCTGTCTGAGCAATGCCACAAAAGCCGAGAAAATGTCAGTCTTAACATTCTCCTCTCGTTCTTTGAAGCAAGAAACCAAGGTTGGCCCTACAGATCCATACAGCTCCACCAGAAGGTCCCTACGACTACTGATTATCGCCTCCAGACATTTGACGGAGGAACGCCGCACTTTCCAGCTCATGTCATCATCATCACTGTATTCATCATCAGACTCTACAGATCAGTGTTGAAGAGGATTGTGAAAATAAGGATGGTGAATGCATTGTATTTGGAATACACGTGTTGTTGATCTGCCTTATAAAGTAGATAAACTTAATTTTGAAGGTATACTTTGATCAAATTGTTGTTCTTTCCAATAAGATAATATTAAATGATGCAGTGTGAGAATCAGGTTAAAGTTAAACTTGATGTGTAACTATGGTATAGTTCAGATAAATCACCCTGGTCTTCATCCTCTCTGTCTTCAACATCCATACTGTCATCCTGGTCATCATCAGCATCATAGTTGTAATTGGGGTCATAGGTGATGTACTTCAGACACAATTCAATAATCGTTTGGATATGAGGGGATATTTCCTTCGGACATCTTTAAATAAAAAAGCAAAGATTTTCTAAAAGGTTATAATGCTATTTATCTGACACATACTGTTAAGTAAATGACTATAGTTACACATTACATAAAAAAGTAAACACAGTAAATAAAACAATGTGATGAAAATTATTTAAAAAAGAAAACAAACTTTTAAATATTTGGTTTTAGATTGACAAAATAATAAAATAGTTTTACCTGCTAACAAAAGCTTCAAAAGCCTGAAAGCAGAACTCGCGAAGCTCATCGTCCTCCACATTACAAAACATCACCACCATGGGCACAATCATCTCCAGATGGTCACCTTTAGATGATAAGACTCCATATAACTATCAGCGATGAAGATCACTCAAGACTTAGTTAAAAAAAAAGTAGTAAGCTACAATTACAAGCTTCTAATAAAATTAGCTAACTTATGTGAACTACTTCATTTACATAAAACGTCAACTCTGAATCAGAGTTCCCAATGCTGAATATACTGTATATGGGCATTGTTTATTTTAAGCGGTTAATTTATATGACCAGCGTCTTTAATTGCTAACATACCCAGGCCCCTAAATTATTATTATTTTTATTTTTTGTTTTTACCAGTCACTGCCAGTTACTTTTATGCTAGCTTGTTGTTTTTACTCTCGCCCTCTGCTGGTGACACAGCAATATTGCTCCCCTCAACAATGTCACAGATTTGAACAATTTCACAGATAGCCATTCAATTTTAAATCAGCCCTTACCAATCCTGTGTCCTCCTCGTCTACTGACTGTGGCCAGGCACTGGATGTATGTGCGGATGTTGGCAGTGGGCGGTCTGTGGGACAACTCGTTCATCAGGTGTTCGATGAGCTGGGAGAAGAGTGCAGGATTGCAGCTGGGCACCAAATGACCCAGGGCGATGATAGAACGTTTCCTTACAGCCATACGAGGGCTCATGAGCTGGGATAGGAGGCTGGATAGAACTGACTGGTGGAAGCTCACAAGAACATTGCTCAACCTGTACAATGTAAAATGAATTTAATAATTTTTTTAATAAAAGGTCATGAGCGTCTATTCAGGTACACAATTGCTTTGATGTGTTGGGAGCATGACTAACCTGCCCAGCATATCGGAAAGAATATCCAAAGCCTCCAGTTGAATGGACACATCATCTTGCATTGCCATGGCTCCAATCAGCTGAGATGTGATCTTCTTACACACATTGACTGTAAGGCTCAAACCTTATACAAAAATGAAGGTTTAAGGATAGGGTGTAGAGTTAATAAAATATGCATTCCTGTTGACTGTATTACATCATTTAAAACTAAAAACAACTCTCTTTTGGCGCCACCCTGTAGACATTTCACCCGGAAACTGGAGCTCACATGTGCCCTAGTCTTGCTTAGGGGTCTATAGCCACTTCAGTTGGCCGAGAACCGCCCATTTAGACAGGAAATCCATCTAACTGACGTCAAGAGAACACTCGCAGTCGGTTTTGTCATTACACCGTGTTTAGGGGTGGGGTTATCGAAAATGTATCATACCATAATAAAAGACCGGCATGGGGGAAAATAATTTACATAATGTCGCGCCAGTCTCTGCGAGCCATTGCCAGAAACATGGGGAAATTTTGGAAAATGTGTAGAGAGTCTAAGTACAGCAGAGAAAAACTCATTATAGAGAATTCGACAGACATAATTAAGTAAACAAATGCAGCTCTGCACGTGGATATCCGCTTCACTTTCTGCTATGTGCCTCACACGATACTCTGAATATCTTTAAAAGATTTGATGCCACTAACCTAGCAAAACTGGTTAATGGCATCAATTATTTCGTACTCAGAAATGTGCATTCTATCAACATGGAAACTTGTGAACACAACTCGGCCTCCAGGCAGACTGATAAAATGACCTGTGTACGCCTACTCGCAGAAGTTCCATCAAACCAGCCAATCAGATTTGAGAAAGCATTTTACAATTTTGATTGCTATAAGAATCAGACGGTTAGCGCACGGACTGTGGGCGGTGCGTGGGCATGAGCCTACACATACCATACGTTCAACAACATTTCCAATTTCGGCCACTGGAGGCAGTGTTTCAAATTTCGGTATGCACTGAGATGTCAGCTAAAGAACTTTCGACCTGTCAACTGTCACCGAATTCACAGTTACATCAGTCTCCAAATGATCTGCCAAGCAAAGTGAGCATCAAAGAAAATTTTGCATTAAACATTGCTATCTTAACTAGATGGAAATAATGCTCAATGTTCATGGCTCTATTCAAATTACCAGCCACGGCCCGTGCATTTTAAGTCTAGGCCTACAGTGCGATTCATGCCATTAAGAAAACAAAGTTTCACAATGAATAAGATACCGTATGCCCATCATACATTACAGGTGAGATTGTAATGTGTATTATTAAGTTTTTTTTTCTGTTTGTTTGTTTTTTAATTTTCTCCTGCAGCTTTGAAATATTTTTAAAGCTCTAGTTGCGCCAAACAAAAAAATCAGATATAGTCTCTATAGTTTCCTGAAAACTAGCTCCCTCTGTCATTGTTTGGAACAATATGAGGGTCAGTAAATGATGACAGAATTGTCACGTTTTGCTGAACTTACGCTTGAGGCCCTTAGCTTTTCTGAAAAATGAATTTTGTGTAGTATCTATTATGTCAAATTTGTACCTGTAGATGATGGGGGCAGTTCAGCGATAACAGTCTTCAGACCCATGCTGGAAATGTCTCTCAGTTGCTCTTTATTGGACACCATGTTGGAACAGAGAGTGTCCACCATCATCTCCACCTGACACTCCTTCACTTTACTCACCAGAGGACCAAGACTGCACAAACCGTCATAAATCACAAGCCATGACGGCGGTTCAACATTTACAGATGCAGAGATAAATCAACCCAGACTCTCAGTCAACCCAGGAACCCCAAAAAATATATTGTAAAGCCAATGCTACTTTTGTTAAACAGGTACTTTGTAAAAACATCGTAAAACAAAACTTTTATATTTTACCATTTGACGGCCAGATTTTGCACCTCTCCGTTTTTGTCCTCGAGGAGTTTGAGCAGCATGGCCACCACTTTCTTCTCACTCTCCTCATCCAGTTTGATCGAATCCTTCTGCAGCTCCATCATCAGATCATTGGCGGCCATAAACCTTCACAGAAATCAAAATGTGCAACATAGTCTGCATCAGTTTCCATGTACTTCACTTTAATCAAATTCAACATGCCTGATTAACTCTAAAGAACTGAGAAATTCACTATGAACACATTATTGTGTTACTATGTAACATTGGTATATTCCATATCAGTTAGATATTGACCCACATACAGGTGATGCTGCCAACTGTTAAACTTATTGATTATTATTATTATTTAATAACAGCAAACACATGAACTGTCTTATTAAGAATATATAAGCAATTAAATATGTTATAAATACTGTAAATCTGATCCTTTCAAAAAATATATTGTGGTAAATTTAGTACAGGTATTAGATGGTTCTTTGATACATATTCATGTACCATAGTATTTACATGTATGTAATTACATGCATTACTCCACAGTATTTCTAAGAATATCATGGTGTTAACATGGCACCATGTCCTAAAACAAGGTATTAGGATAATTGTTATATGTTTTGTTAGTGGATAGCTAATTCAATTCAGATCCAAAGTTGATAAAACAGTTTGGGAAGGATTAACATTACATTTAAAACTGAGTTAAGTTGGAACCATGAGAGAAATTATATAATGACGAATAATGATTTAGTAGAATAGAATAAAATAGAACAAAGTACAAAACATAATAACATTAAAAGAATGCAGAGTAGAATAGAAGAATAGAATAGAATGGGATAGAAAAATGCACAACATAATAAAATTGAATAGAACAGAGCACAACAACATAATAGAAATGGAATAGAATAGAACAAAGCACAATGGCAAAATAGAACAGAACTGAACAAAAGAATAGAATGTGATAGAGCGAAGTACAACCATATGATATAATAGAATAAAATAAAATAGAGCAACTGAATGGAATGAATAGAACAAAGCACAACAAGATAATAGAATAGAATTTAATAAAATAGAATAGAACAATATAATGGAATTGAATAGAATAGAGCAACCAAATGGAATAGAACAAAGTACAACAACATAATAGAATCGAATTTAATAAAATAGAATAGAACACCAGAATGGAATGTGCAAAATTGAACAACAGAATAGAATAGAACTTCCAAATAGAATGGAATAGAACAAAGCACAACAGCATAATCAAATAGAATTGAATAAAATAGAATAATAGAACAACAGAATAGAATAGAGCAATCAAATAAAATGGAATAGAATAAAGCACAACAGCATAATACAATAGAATAGAATAGAATAATAGAACAACATAATAGAATAGAATAGAGCAACCAAACAGAATGGAATAGAACAAAACACAACAACATAGTAAAGTAGAATAAAGTAGAATTTAATATAATATAATATAATAATATAACAACAGAATAGAATAGAGCAACCAAATAGAATGTAATAGAACAAAGCACATCAACATAATAAAATAGAATTGAATAGAATAATAAAACAACAGAATAGAATAGAGCAGCCAAACAGAATGGAATAGAACAAATCACGACAACTTAATATAATATATAATAATATAATAACATAGAACAACAGAATGTGGAATAAAACAGAACAAAGCACAAAGACATAATAGAAAAGAATAGAACGACAGAATGGAATAGAATAGAATAAAGCACATTAACATTAGAATAGAATAGAATGGAAGAACAGAGTAGAATTGAACAAGGTACAACACAATAGAATGGAATAGAACAAAATAAAAGAATAGAAAAGAGAAGAGAACTGAATGCAATAGAATAGAACAAAGCACAGTGACACACAGAACGGAATAGAATAACAAAATAGAATTGAACAGAACAGAATGTAATGGAATAGAACAGAAAAAAGCACAACAACAGACTAGAACAGGATAGTCTTAAAGCACCCCAAGAGCAATTTATCTATGGCATGTTAAGTTATCTAAAGTAGGTTTCAAATCAGTGTCATGACTATTCTAAGGTTTAAAGTTAACAGTAACTAACCAGACAATGTTTAAAAGTTGTTTACAGTTATACTGTCAAATGTATAACTGTATTCTGAACTCTGCAGGCCGTTGCGTTGTCATTGACCTATTTTTACTAGTATTAGTCATGAGTCTTCAGCTCAAACATGCGTCTATAACACACACTGTCTTACCGAAAGTCTTTGTCAGTAGATGTCATTTTTTCCAATAGATTGGAAATATAAAAGGTGACGTTCGACATCTTGACTTTTCAAAACACCGCAAACAAGACTGATATAAAGTGTCACTGTAAAATTAATTCTAGAAGTTGAGTTTAATGGAGATCATAGCGCCTGACTGCCGGACAAACTGGGAAACGTGACACTGTCAGACGGTTATAAATAGAGCTGAGCGCCATTAATTGAAAGCGATTTGTCGCCACTTGCTTGAATAAATGTGAACTGCATGTAGGAGACGTAAAGCTGAACGGAACCTCGTTTACGCGCCCCCATTTTCACCCGGACAGTTTAGAAGCGGAAACACAGTCCGGACCGATCGGTTAGTTCGCCACGTCTGAAATATTATCAGTAATTTCATTTCTAAAGCTCTGAGGTGTAATTACTCCATTTTGTAGCATTATTGTAATAAAGAAGCCCGTTTGAGTGACACTGAACAATGGTGAGTGTTACATTATTGACTGTTCATTGATTAATGGCAAATATTTGTTTCAATTAAACACTGTAGTTCATGAACTGTTTAACTGCTTATAACATATTATAACAGTGCACATTAAAGTACCATGGTATTATTATCTGATTCCATCACTATACCACTAAAGTATTTTTTATTTATTGATTTAATTTTTGTATAGGAGTTCAGATAAATTGTGTGTGTCAGAATTTCCCTTGATGTTTAATCTGTAATTTATATTAAAGTTGAACTCTTTTGACTCTGTGGGTTTGTATTTTTTAGGTGTCTGTAATAAACACAGTGGACACCTCACATGAGGACATGATTGTGGGTATCTCAACTTTCATATCCTGTCATTTACTTCTCGGAATTAAGTAGTAAGTCAGTCTCCAACCTGCCTTCTATATGTTTACCTCCAGCATGATGCGCAGATGGATTACTACGGGACCAGACTGGCCACCTGCTCTTCTGATCGCTCTCTGAAGATCTTTGATGTCAAAAATGGAGGACAGATCCTTGTGGCTGATCTGAGGGGGTGAGTGAAGCGCTCCGTGCTCATTAACTGTCTTGTGGTGTGTGCTTGTTTTAAAGGAGACACTTGGTTTGCCTCTTTATGACTCGTATATAATTCTCTGTGTTTCTCTGCAGTCATGAGGGTCCAGTGTGGCAGGTGGCGTGGGCTCATCCCATGTATGGCAACATCCTGGCATCCTGCTCGTATGATAGGAAGGTGATCATCTGGAAAGAGGAGAACGGCACCTGGGATAAGATGTATGAATACACTGGCCACGACTCCTCGGGTAACTTAACATATTTACTTCTCATATCAAACCGAGGCTGTTTTCTCACTTGTGTAAATAAGATGTATATGAGGCTGAATCACAGCAGTGTTGATTTTGGGCCATATAGCACAATTGCAAGTGTGATATTGTTTATATACAACAGTTTAATGAACAAACAATAGGAAATGTAAAAACAATAGGAAAAACTGAGTATGGTCATAAAAACACATTTGTGCATGGAACTACTTTATTACGCAACAGATCAGAATCTGCAGTTGCTGGTTCAAACCAAATCATACGTCCAAGGATTTGTTAGTAATTAAAAAAATGTCACTTCAGAAATAGTATCACGGCTTGTGCTGTTTCGAACAAGTTATTGGATAAACAAGGATGTGTGAGTGAGTGAGAGAGACACGGAGCTTGTGCAATCACCTGTTGTCACTCCCAAGCAGAGATTCTGTCAGCTTTCTGAATATCAGCTTTCTCAGTGGAAAAATAGCCGTCCAAGCGGGGGTATTTCCACCTATTTTGGTGCACAAAAGTCTTTCACTATAGAAACCTCAATGTCCACCTCCTTTTTAAATGGCACGTCCTCTCCAATGTGAAATTCCGGTAAGAGGTAAGCGCCTTGAGTTCTGTAATTAATCAGTCTGTTGTGTCTCTCAGCTGTGATGAGCCATAATGCTGAAGTTGTTTGTGTAAAGCTATTTTCTAGCTGTAGTCGTGTAGTAGTAATATGAGCGATCACAGAGTGCTGTATGACACAAATTCACTTCACATCACCTAACTGCTCATATTCCACCTGCTAGCTAACATATATAATGTCAAAAAAGACTTGATTAATTACACAAACTCAAGGCGCTTACCTCTTACTAGAGTTTCCACATTGGAGAGGACAAAATGGCAGAAGACATTGCAGTTTCTATAGTGAAAGACTCTTGTGCACCGGCGACCGTAAAATAGGGAGGAATACCCCCACTTGGATGGCTATTTTTCCACTGAGAAAATAAAGTGCATTTAACTAAAATGACATTATCTTCAGAAAGCTGACTAACACACTACAGCATCATCAAGTGATCGCTCCCAACTCTCTCTCTCTCTCTCTCTCTCTCTCTCTCTCTCTCTCTCTCTCTCACACTCACTGACTCACTCACACATTTCTCCAATAACATGTTAGAAACAGCCCAAGCTGTGATACTAGTAGTTCTGAAGTTATGTTTTTGAGAGGCTTGTATGCATCATTTGGTTTGAACCAGCAATGGCAGATTCTGATCTGTCATGTAAAAAGTAGTTTCATGCATAAATGCATTTTTATGTGACCATACTCAGTTTTTCCTAATTTATTAAAATGTACTTGTTTATTGAACTGTCGTATATAAGCAATATCACATGAGCAAGAATGTGAAATGGCCCTAATCAGTAATGCTGTGATTACCTGCGGCCAAATCACAGTAGTGCTGATGTAGGCCCATATCGCACACTTGCTTGTGCGAGATCGCGTAACTTTTGACTGGTAGTGTATATTTTTGAAACGCACTCATTCTTTATTTTAGTTTTTCACATTTTAGAATAATGGTAAAATCATCAAAACTATGGAATAACATAAGTGGAATTATGTATGACTAAACAAAATCCAAAATAAATCAAAACTGTGTTATATTTTAGCATCTTCAAAGTAGATTTGCCTAGAATTTATAGACATGTACTCTTGAGGTTTCACCCTGGGATGCATTTTAAACAGTATTGAAGGAGTTCCCATCTGTGTTGGGCATTTATTGGCTGCTTTTCTTTATTAATTGGCACAAGTCATCAATTTCAAAACTTTTTTTTTTTTTTAATTAAATTTTAGTTTTATAATGAAATAAATTAATATGGTGGCACAATTATATTCTTGTCTACAAAACTAATTTCAAACATTTAAGCATACACCTTCAGATCAAAAGATTTTTAAGATCATGAGAAACATTTCAGTCAATTGTTTCAACTTTTGAGTGTGTGTGTGTGTGTGTGTGTTTACATCAGTAATGTCCTGACACTACTTTGTGATCAGTTGAATGACACTTCGGTGAATTAAAGTAAAAATGTCCTTCAGAAACAGAAAAGTTTGTACATTATTCCAAACTTTTGTCCACTTGTGTGTGTGTGTATACAAAGTAGTGTCAGGACATTACTGATGTAAAAAAACTGTAAAGAGAAGACTCAGGGGTGCAGGCCTAATGGGAAAATTGTAAAAAAAAAAAAAAAAAAGACACTTTTGAAACAGAAAAACAAAAAGAAATGGTTAGAGTGGGCAAAGAAACAGACATTGGACAACAGATAATTGGAAAAGAGTGTTACGGATCTTAATCCCATTGATCTTTTGTGGGATCAGATAGACTGTAATGTGCGTGAGAAGTGCCCGACAAGACAGTCACATCTATGGCAAGAGCTACAGGAAGTGTGGGGTGAAATGTCACCTGAGTATCTGGACAAACTGACAGCTAGAATGCCAAGGATCTGCAAAGCTGTCATTGCTGCACATGGAGGATTTTTTGATGAGAACTCTTTGAAGTAGTTTATGAAGTTCTGAATTTTTTTTTTTCAAATTGTTCATGTTATTAATGTCCTGACTATACGTTGTGATCAGTTGAATGCCACTTTGGTGAATAAAAGTACCAATTTCTTTCCATAAGAGCAAAATCTCTACATTATTGCAGGAAGGTCCAAAAAAGCCGTCATATATATATGTATGTGTGTGTATATACAGTATATATGCATATTCATCAGGTGATTTCCTAATAGGCCTAGCACCCAAGTACAGAAATATGCTTGCACACTATCCAAACGAACCAAACTCCATACAGATTCACCAAAAGCTCTAGTGTGAAAGTGCACTGAGTTATAAAAATTAAACATGCTTTGGATAATCATGTGATCTGTTTCCTGCAGTGAATTCTGTATGCTGGGGTCCATATGACTTTGGTTTGATCCTGGCCTGTGGCAGCTCAGATGGTGCGATTTCAGTGTTGACCTGTTCTGGTGATGGACACTGGGACATTAAGAAGATCAACAATGCACACACAGTGAGTATTCCCCGTAAAAAAAAAAAAAAAGACCACAAAACGAATTTGCATCTACAATCTTAAAAACACACAAAACATGTAAAACTCTCATGGTCTGTGAGTTCCATGTGTTTCTCTTCTGAATGGCAGATTGGCTGTAATGCAGTGAGTTGGGCCCCAGCTGTTGTTCCAGGGAGTCTGATTGAGCAGCCAACAGGACAGAAGCCAAACTACATCAAGAGATTTGTGTCTGGAGGCTGTGACAATCTGGTCAAGCTGTGGAAGTGAGTACAGCCCTTATTTTTCAGCGCTCGCTGTCTCTGGTCACCTGCTTTCAGCTTTTGCCTCATCACTTAAGCTGCACTTAAGATTCTCAACATCTTTCACTCTTGGGACCAAAACATTTCAATGCTTTTATTTTAGACACTAAAAGCAGAAGCTGTACAGAAGCTCTGATTATTAAAGTTATTTTTTTTGTTTTTGTTTTCATGTCTTCTGCATTGTATACAAAATGATTTTTGGTCTTTGAATGAGATTTTTGTCTCATTAAATTTGTTGATTGAACTGATAATTGAAATTAGGAGAACTGAGTCAATGAAAATCTTTAAGAATAACATGCTGACTTGGTATTTTGTTTTCAGAGAGGAGGACGGCCAATGGAAAGAGGACCAGAAGCTGGAGGCACACAGTGATTGGGTGAGAGATGTCGGCTGGGCTCCTTCCATTGGTCTGCCCACCAGCACAATCGCTAGCTGCTCACAGGTAATATTACAGTTAAACTGCACCATGTATTCTAAATGTGAATGTTGTACTTTGTGAAACGCATACCAGTTATTAGCAGACCCTTCACATTTTATGTCCCCCGCTTTTTTAATGATTGTCTGACGAGTTTCTGCTGTTTCTTTTTTGCCATTTTTGAGCTAATATTGACCTTTAGACATGCCAGTCTTTTCATACTGTGGCAACTCAAAAACAAACACAAACACAAAGACAATGTTAAGCTTCATTTAACCAACCAAATAGCTTTTAGCTGTGTTTGATATAATGGCAAGTGATTTATTTTAGTACCAAATTAGCAATTTAGCATGATTACTCAAGGATAAGGTTTTGGAGTGATGCTGCTGTCTAGATTTGATCAAAAATGACTTTTGTCAAATAATGATGGTGCTGTTTTTTACATCAGTAATGTCCTAATGTGATCAGTTGAATGCTATGTTGTTGAACTAAAGTACCAATTTCCTTCCGAAACAGCAACATTTGTACACTATTCCAAACTTTTGGCCGCCAGTGTATATACACAGAACAGTTACAACATTAAAAACACCTGCCTAATATTGTGTAGGTCCCTCTTGTGCAACCAAAACAGTGCCAACCTGCTTGCTATTTTTCTCACCACAATTGTAGAGCAGTTATCTGAGTTACTGTAGACTTTGGCAGTTCGAACCAGTCTGGCCATTCTCTGTTGACCTCACCCATCAACAAGGTGTTTCCATCCACAGAACTGCCGCTCACTGGATTTTTTTTTTTAAATAGTTTTTGACACCATTCAGAGTAAATTCTAGTGACTGTTGTGTGTGAAAATATCAGGAGATCAGCAGTTACAGAAATACTCAACCAGCCCATCTTGCACCAACTAATATACACATACACACACAACTCTGACCTGACAAGGTGCCCTGTGCTATCTGGCACCAATACATAAGCAGTAGATCCTTCAAGTCCTGTATGTTGCGAGATGGGGCCTCCATGGATCAGACTTGTTGGTCCAGCACATCCCATAGATGCTCAAGCGATTGAGATCTGGGGAATTTGGAGTCAACACCTTGAACTCTTTGTCATGTTCCTCAAACAATTCCTGAACAATTTTTGCAGTGTGGCAGGGTGCATTATCCTGCTGAATGAGGCCACTGCCATCAGGTAACACCATTGCCATGAAGGTGTGTACATGGTCTGCAACAATCTTTTGGTAGGTTATACTTGCCAAAGTAACATCCACATGAATGCCAGGACCCAAGGTTTCCCAGCAGAACATTGCCCAGAGTCTCACACTGCCTCAGCCGGCCTGCCATCTTCCCATGGTGCATCCTGCTGCCATCTCTTCCCCAGGTAAATGATGCACACACACCCGGCCATCCACATGATCTAAAAGAAAACGTGATTCATCAGACCAGGCCACCTTCTTCCATTGCTACATGGTCCAGTTCTGACACTCACGTGCCCATTGTAGGTGCTTTCGGCTATGGACGGGTCAGCATGGGCACTATGACCAGTCTGCATCTACGCAGCCCTATATGCAGCAAGCTGCGATGCACTGTGTTCTGACACCATTCTGTCATGGCCAGCATTACGTTTTTCAGCAATTTGTCCTATAGTAGCTCTTCTGTGAGATTGGACCAGATGGGCTAGCCTTTGCTCCCCATGTGCATCAATGAGCCTTGGGGGCCCATGACCTTGTCACCGGTTGTCCTTCCTTAGACCACTTTTGGTAGGTACAAACCACTGCATACCGGGAACACCCCACAAGACCTGGTGTTTTGGAGATGCTCTTGGAGGTCGTCTTGCCATCACAATTTGGCCCTTGTCAAAATCGCTCAGATCCTTACACTTGAAAGACATGAAATTCAAGAACTGACTGTTCTCTTGCTGCCTAATATATCCCACCTCTTGACAAGTGCAATTGTAACGAGATAATGTTATTCACTTCACCTGTCAGTGGTTTTATGTTGTGGATTTTTTTGTATTTGTATTACAGCTTTATAATAAAGTACAAAGCTTACTGCATTGCAGAAATTAAAATTTAATGAGAATCACCATTGAAAATAACGAAGTTACAAACTGTAAAATGTGTTTGATTGTCATGAATATAATAATGCAAAAAATCTTAATGGTCCTATAAATATGCTTAATTATTTTTTCTTTTGATGTAGATGTGAAATTTGACCTTGGGATGTTTTATCAGAATCAGCTAAATAAATTCAATCAAGATATCACAATTAGAGCTGTGTGTATGCTGTATTGATTGATTGATTGAAAACTCGGTTGCGATTCTAAATTCATTTAGCAAACAGCTAAACAAAACATGCATGTTTTTTTGTGATCTCTCCACAGGATGGCCGTGTGTTTATCTGGACATGTGACGACCCAACGGGCAATACCTGGACAGCCAAACTTCTCCACAAATTCAATGACGTGGTGTGGCACGTGAGCTGGTCCATCACTGGAAACATCCTGGCTGTGTCTGGCGGGGACAACAAAGTACGATCACAATGCATCATATATTTTACATTTATTCCTTTTTGTTTTTCACTTATGATTTTCATGCGGGTGCTGCAAGTTTGAATCTGGAGCAAAATAAAATCCAACCGCTAGGTCACAGCTATGACACTTTGTGTTGTGAGATCAGAGGGAGGCAACCCTTAAATGCAGTCGCCAACAACAGGACACTCCATTGATTCATACATCCATGTTGACAGTCTTTGGCTCTCATACCTGTCGGATTAATTAACAAAAATGCTTCCATTTGAGTATGCAAGCAGCTTCTAGCATGACAGAGCTGCTAATAAAGCACTCTCAGGTTCATGAATTAATGACTGAGATTGTTTCACCTAGCACTTGGCATGGCGTGAGTAAATCTATTCTTACCATCACCGTTCATTTAAAAAAAAGACTCTAGAATGATTTGTTGTGCTTTTGGTGACATGCTATGCCTTGTAATTATTAAAAACGGCAGGCACAGGGTTGAGCCATTTATTCGCAGATGAACGCACCATTAGCTGATGCGTTTATAAACCAGATGCAATCTGTCAGCTTAATAATGCAAAAGGGCTTTGAAAATAAGCACAGGTTAAATACAGACTCTTCCCTGGGTGGTTAAAGGGAGCTTCAGATTGCTGAAGCTGGCATTATTTTGGCATTATCGTTAATGATGCGATTGCAGTGATTCTTGAAGGTGTCTTTAGGTGACTCATTTGCTTGGTGTAATTATCTTATGCCACCTAGATGAGCTTTAGATTGTTTTGCAGTCACTGGAGCTGGAAGATGGCATGTTTTTCTC